>JAUIMM010000139.1:0-1200000 GCA_031769625.1 Taudactylus pleione | reverse complement strand
GTAGCTGTAAGCACTTAATTTCAAATTCCTTTAATTGTTATTGGATCACATGTATTCAATGTAGTGAACCACTCCTCATTGCAGCTGAAATGTCTAGTGGCACCCATGTCAATACACCAACAATTTTTACTTTGGATGTCTGTGACAATCAAAGCTGACTCATCTTTGCTGTTGCTTTTTTTAAACTGAGTGCACTCCTATACAATCATCGGGCGCGTTCTTTCGATTTCAACCTGTTCTTTCAATATCAAAAAAGTGTGTACACAGCATCAATCATGTTTTGTTGAATGAAAACTGGTCAAAGCGAAGGATTGCATCTTGTATGCAGTTTAATATTCTTCCGATTCGACCACGCCAAATCGGACCAAAAGTGCAGCTGTGTGTACGCACCTTCAACCGTTCTTGTGTTTCTATACCAGCAGCAGGGCTGCCTCTGTGGTTGGTACAATAATTGTTTTTCAATATTTTGCTATAATTTCAAAGGTTGCAAGAATGATTGTATAGGTGTGTACAAACGTGTCGGCACTGTGGTCGGAACTTCCGATCAGGAGTGAAATTGATTGAAACATCGCATCAAAAGTGTGTTTGCAAAGGTTTGTTGCTTTGTGTCCTAGTTTTTTACATACATACCATTTCTATTAGAATTTTAGTGTGTAATGCAGTATTCTCACCATTCAACTCACCTGGCACACGTTCCTGGGACTGTAGCAGACAACAGGTAACCGACTATCACAATATCAGGGGATTAGCTGCTATGGGGCCAAATTCTATAAGATCCTACCTGCCCTTACAAAGCCCCATGTGGTAATTGATGGGGTCTACTTATGCCCCTCATGATTGCATTTTATATCAAAATGCACTTAGCTGTTTCCGCCTCACAGTGAGTGAACATTAGGCCTGATTCAGCAAGGATTGCAGTTGCTAATACACCATTTGCCATTGCCATCGGGATTGCAATCACAGTGACTATGCAGACCCATCGCAGAGTGATTGACAGGAAGTGCCGTTTGTGTGGTGGTGACGGGGGGGGGGGGTGGTCGGGGAAACGCAGGTGTGCCAGTGTGTTTGAACGGCATTGCATGGGTGTGCATAACTTATCCACTGCGATACCATGCGCAGCCTGAGGCCTCATAGCATGCGATGAAGGTAGCAATTAAGTAAGGTGATGGTACTCGATTGTACCGATGGTTCCGCAGTCTTGCTAAACATTACAGATGTGTGTAAGGTAAAGTGGGCGTCCTTATGTAGTGCTGTGGTGGCATTTGCGATTGCAGTGGATTAGCATACTATCGTAGTTGAACTGCATTTGTAATCGCTATTACATTCGTAGTTGGTTGTGTTCTGAGTCCCGGTTCGGTTCTGCAGTCAGTTTAGATCTCGGATTTAAAAACTGAACTCGGGTTTGTGGATTGCATCAGGTCCAAACAGGTCCAAATTACATGATTTTAGCAGTTTTTTTTTTCTTTTTTAATATACAGACCCAAAACCAAAATCTAAAACCTAAACACATAAAGGTGGTTTTGCAAAACCAAACACGAAGATGAATCCGAATCCAAAACCAAAACACGGGGGTCCGTGTACATCTCCAGTAATAATCTAGTTGCTGAGACACGATAAGAGTCTATCCTGTCAATTAGTACGAAGTAAAGTGATCACTTGAGCAATCGCTTTGCTTTTGGGTTCAGACCCCGGCCGGGCAGCTGCGTGATTGGCATAGCAAACATCTCAAGCTCACTGGAGGGAGATGGCAGCTGCCGGTCACAATCCCGACAGCAGAATTCCGGCTGGGCTGGGCTCTGTGTGGCTTGAAGGGGGCCCCCGCAACTTTGTTGCCCTGGGGCCCCCACAAGCCTTAATCTGGCCCTGCTTAGAGCCCCGTTAGATGCAGTCCAGAGCCCACTCAGTCACCCCCCTTTATATGCCTTAGAGCCCCCTCAGTCATGCCCCTTTATATGCCTCAGAGCCCCCTCAGACAAGCCATACCTTTTTTTGTGTCTCAGTCCTCACAGCACCCTCATGCCAGTCCAAAGCTGTCATTCTGCTGTAGCTTGCATTGGCTTGCTTACCCCTCTCTCTGATACCCTTTTCACACTGCAAACCCGGGTCACACCCAGGATTTTGTACATGGGTCCATCCTCAGTGTGACCCGAGACGTAGACCGACCCAGCTTATTGACAAGTCATTGACATCACCGTCGTCGTGTGCTGAGCTGGTGCTTGGAGATGAGATCATTGCCTATCCAGGATGAGCAAGCCTCCGGACAAAGCTTCTAATTTCTAGACTCTCCGGAGAAATCCTGGATTGATTGGCGTGTGTGTGTTGCTCTGCCTGTGTGCATCAATTGTGATATTTCTATACCTGTGCGTAATACTCCTATTCTATAAACACCAAGGGGTATATTTACTAAAGGGAGAGTTTTTAGAAGTGGAGATGTTGCCCATAGCAACCAATCAGATTTTAATTAGCATATAACTAGCACCTTCTAGTAGACAATAACTAGGATCTGATTGGTTGCTATGGACAACATCTCCACTTCTAAAAACTCTCACTTTAGTAAATTTACCCCCACGTTTGGGACTGTTGCCAAACTGCCTCCAGATTCATTGTCGCAATTTATTTATGTAATTGTGAAGCATTTGGTTAACGACTTCTCTTGAGAACACTGGCAGCAATGATATCATTTCATGATATAAAATAAAACTATTTTTATAAAAATGTGATCACTTTTAAAATGAATCTGTGACCTTGTAGTAGAATAAACACTATTGTACTTCCAAATGGTGGTACGTGCAATTTAAATCAATCTTAAGACCTTTTATTTTATCCTCAGGGCGAGATACAGATAATTCTAGGAATGGGAGTACCTGCCGCTGATATTGTCTACGCAAACCCCTGCAAACAGCCGTCTCACATCAGATATGCAGCCAAGCACGGTGTCAACAAAATGACATTTGACTGTGAGAGTGAACTGATGAAAATCTCAGACAATCACCCAACTGCTGAGTAAGTGACGAACAGTCTAGAACCAGCTTTTCTGAGAGATGTTGTAACATTCTCACTCAAGATATTAACACCTTCATGATTATATGCATTGATTAACGTACTGTTCCTCCCTTCCACCAGAATAGCAATAGCGGCATGGATATACCTATCTGCTGCCCTTTCTGTTAATTAGTCTTTACTACTCAGTGTTAACTATTGCTTAGTAATCCCACCAGAACTCCTGTTACAGTGCTTCCTGATCTCAATCCATTAGTAACTATGGACCTGATTCAGACCTGCTCGCTAGATGCGATCGCTCGCTCCCAGCGTATGCAAATCCAGCGCATGCCCGGCAAGGCAGGCGATCGCACGGAAAGCATTAGCACGCCCACTATGTCTTGGCGAGTGATCACTTTGTGTATGGAGACGCCCACCAGCCGTTCATAAGACGCCCACTTGCGCACGTCATCTCCTGGAAGAGCATGAAAACATTGGTACATCGAGCACCATCGGATGTACTCGCAGCGCTTGAGGTTGACTATACCTGGCCGCAAGCACTGCGAGCACTTCAGTGTAAAAATCAGCCAGGTGACGTGTACTATGATGCTGCATCTTAATTATGCACGCCTATGAAACGGCGTTGAAACACGTTCGCACCTCCACTCCCCCGTTTCTAGTGGCCTGCCCCTGTTACCACCCACAAACGGCCTCTTCTGTCACTCAATCAACTGGGCTGTCTATGCTGGGCGAGTGAGCGCTTCCCGATCTGTCGCAGTGGTTCGCGCACGCGCATTGTGATGCATACACATGCGCAGAATGCAAAAATCGTCCAGCTACGAGCGATCGCATCCTAGCGAGCAGGTCTGAAGCAGCTCCTATGTTCCACTTTCATCAATTACTAACTGCACTCCCTTCCTAAGTCTAGTAGTCCCCTGGAACCCTCATTTGTTCTTTGGAGGCCATTGCACATTCATTATGATTTGCATAGTGTGGCAGTATCACCAGAGGTGGCGCTGGTGAGCAGCAGATTCTGTGTGGGGCAGGACAGATCCGCACACACAGAGTAGAAAAGCATTGTGTGCGGATCTGTCCTGCCCCACACAGGAAAATGGGGGTATGCTTACCCCCATTTTCATGTACCCCAAAATCTTAAATGGGATGAAAGGTCATTTTAAAAAAACAGGGATAATTTTTCAATTACCAATAGCAGGTGAAAAAAAGTGCAGATTTGGGGCTTAGGGGTGCAGGCTTAAAAAAAAAATAGAATGCCCCCTTAAAACGAAATGTGTCAAAAAAATAAAAAAAAAATCGGGACACCCCAATAAAATTATTTTAAATTTTGGGGTGAAAAAAAAAAAGTGAAAACAAAATGCTAAACTAACAAAATTCATTGTGGTGGGGTCCCCAAGTATGTGGCAGTTGTTTTTTTAATTACGCAGAGTAGCGGCAGGTGTATTTTTGAAGAATTTTAAAAATGACTTTTAGGGACTTAAAAATATGGTTACCCCCATTTTCATGTACCCCAAATTTGATGGGACCACTTTTAAAACCGAAAAAAAAAACCTGTGCTCTTCTACATCACTTCTTCAATGTCGGGAAAAATAACCACTTGCTGCATCTATTTAAAATGTCGACTTTCTTCTGCAGGCAAAAACGGGGGTACCCATAGTGATCCCCAAGGTCTGGACATCTTTAGGGGGGGTCCTACAATTATTTCCCAAAAAATCCCGTATTTTTTTGTCGATCCAAGTTTCGCCTGTTCCCGATTTCGCCTACTTTGGAATTGAATACGGGGAATAGTGGGCACGTGCGCAATACTTTTCCACCTGGAAAACAGGCGAGGGAGGTGAAAAGTCCAGACTTTTCGCCTCAAAATTAATACAGACCAAAGTGTGATAGTGAAAACAAAAACAAGTTGTTCCTATGTTATTTTGTGCCAAGTATCATGGGAAATAAAAAGAAAAATTCTAAAGGCAGAATTCTTGTTGTAAAGTTTCATTCTCAGTCTAGAGAAATGGAAAACCCGGGCTGGAGTTTACGGTCTGAATGTGAAGAAAGTCGGTTACATGGAAGGGATTTAAAGCTGTTTGAAATCCTCTGTGGTGAATCATTTCAAATTGATGGGGTAAACAGTGTTATTCCATTGTAAGAGACATTTAAAAAGCAGAATAAAGATGTCAGTGTGTGTGGTCAGTGTATGGTGCAAGGTCCACTGGGAGTGGACTATGGGCCTGATTCAGACCAGGACGCTATGCTGCGCATTGAGCGATTTTTTGCAATTTGCGCATGCGTTTGAGTCACAATGTGCGATGCGCAAACCAGTCATTGCGATGGAAAAGTGCTCGCCCGTAGCCCGCAGTCAGGCCGCTATTTTGAGTGACAGATAGTGCCGTTTGTGGGTGGTAACAGGAGAAGGTGCTTGCAAACGGGGGTGTGGTTGTGCGAACGCAGGCGTGCCCGACCGTCAGAACGGCGTTTAATGGGTGTGCATAATTAGCAAAGTAGCGTCGTTACACACGAGACTGGGTTGTATTTTAGCCAGAACTGCTCGCAATGTTGTGGTAGGAAAAGGCTACTACAAGCGCTGCGATCAGCTCCAATGGCTCTCGATGTTCCCGATTAATCCTGCAACTGCCGGAGATGACGTGTGTTGCGAGTGGCAAAGGGGCGTCTTTATACAGGTGTGAGAGCATAGTGCGGCCGCTCGCTATTACTTAGTGGGCGGCTTTACGCGACACAGTGCGAGCACATTATTTAAATAGCCGGCCCCTTTTAGCCAGCGAGCGGACGCAAATAGCGTCCGTGTCTGAATCCGGCCCTATGTCAGCATGGGAAAAGTTGACTCTCTGTGTGAAGTTTGGCGTGAAACACTTATGCACTATTGTGACCAGATAAGTGACTTGGAGGACTAGGCTACAAAAGGGAAGCTTTTGCATGTGCAAATTGAAAAGACGTTACAGAGTGAGTTGTCATCTTTGAAAATAGCATTTGAGCAGGAAGAAATAAAAAAATGTGAAGTTCTTAAAGAGACAGACCTCAAATTAGCGGTTATGTCTGAACGCCTTGAGGAGGCTAAAATGTTCCAGTTTGTTACAAAGTATGAGAATGATGTGCTCCTAGCAAAGTATGATCTATTAGAGCAATTTAGTTGCTGCTAAAGCAGTTTCAGAATGTCTGATGGAAAGAAATGTATTCCTGGAGGGAAGTCTGCATAAAGCTGCAAAGCAAAATTAATCTTTGGAGAGAGAGCTTAATCTTGCCCATGGCAGGGCTTGGAAGTTGCAAGAACAGAGGCCCTGTTTCAGAGCCGGACGCTCTGACAGAGCGCTCGTTCTGAATCAGGGCCGGCCTTCTGGTCTTTTAGAATGGCCTCCTGGCCGCTCACATAGCTGTGGGTGACCACCCACAGCTATAGCGAGCAGTCAGGAAGATGGTCGCGATGGTCTGGACCATTGCGACCATCGGGCTTGCGACGAGACCCTTGTGGTAGGGTCTCATGGCCGCAAGCCCCAGAGAGATTTCGGCTCTAACAGAGCCGAAATCTCTCCCACTGACATCACTCGTGATGTCAGTGGGGCCGCCCCCAAACGGAGGTGTTCGCATGGGAACGCCTCCGTTTGGGCAGCCACTCCTCCGGCCCGCCCACCAAAGGGGGCGAGCTGTCACTCAACATTGACAGCTCTCCCCCTTTGTTGCTAGACCCGGAGCGACGGAGTGCCCGTCGCTATCCGGATCTCGCGCATGCGCACTGGCCCACCATCGACCCAGTTGTGAGCGCACAGCGTTTGCGACCGGGTCTGAATCAGGCCCAGAGTGAGAACCTTGGGAAGTGTCTGCTAAGTACACAGGACCAGTTGCAAAGATTCCAAGTGGAGAGGAATACCAAAGAAATGGAGTTTCAATGTGAATTAAACATGGCAGAGTCTGAAATAATTGTACAAAAGTTGAGAGTTGCTGAATTTGAAGTTGTGTAGTGCTATCTGCTACAAGCTAAGAGCAAGTTGGAAAGTGCCATGGTGAAAATTGCCCAGCTGGAAGAGCAGCTGTCTGTAGCTCAGAAAAAGTTCCACATGATAGTGGGAAAATCTGAAGAGGAAAATAAGTTAAATAACATTCTGAAGTTGGATTCGGGACCCAAAATGGCATCCGATCTCTTCACTGAAACAAGTGTGGCAGAAGTACATAAACATAAGCAGCAATTGTTACAGGTTGATCCTGAAAAGCCTGGAACATAGAGTGTCTTGAGTGATGAGTAGTGGGACCATAGAGATGTCCTCATTAACGATACCAGTGTACAAGAAGGGACAGAAGTGTCGGAGTTAGGAAATTCTCTAAAGGTTCGTCTTGTAAGAGTGGATGAGATTCCTTGCAGTGACTTTTAGCATACAGTAATAGCTAAGGGTGTGAAGTCCTCCCACAGGGACACAGGTCCAGGTGGCAAAACCATGTCTGAAATTGGCAATAGAGAAATAACGTATACAAATGGTGATCGCATAACCTGTGAGGCAAAGGTACAAGATGTACAAAAGTCTACAGATATGTTGATGGCTTCCAAAGATGAGACTCTGATGTCACTATATGAGCACAGTGATGTGAATGTGCCCAAGTCATGCATTTTTGCAGTGGAAAGCAGAACCTTACAAGCAGTTAATGGTAACAGTCTTGTGAAGAGTAATTCTCATGAATGTGAAGTAATGCCGTCATGCAACCAGGATAAAACTTGCAATACAGCTGAATTTATCTGTGAGGAAGTGAAGTGGTCTCAAATTACAAAGCTGGAAGCAAAATGTCCAGCTAAAGTGAATTGGAAAATAAAGAACTCTGTGGAAAGTGAACTTCAACCTGTGCTGGTGGAACATGTGGAAGTTCATTATATTTTCAAGGCTCAAAAATCGGGAGCACAAGACAATCCAAGAGATCTATGCCTTAATGAAGTGGCAGATAGCCATCAAAGCCGTGAGATAAATTCTGTGGATGAATGGAGTAAATACTCAAGTATCTTATGTGGACATGAGTCCGGAGTATGAGGGTGACAGTGCCAGTACATGGTCTGTTGACATAAAGCCAAGGTCTAGAATTTGTGATGCTGATGACTGTCAAGATACTGATAGCTCCTCTTCTTTTAAAGGGCCATAAGTGAAGTATGCCAATAGCCAATACAGGCCTTTAAGGCTGAAGATTAAAGATGTGACAAGTAGAAGTTGGCCAAAAGATGTGCCTTTAATAGGTTTAAGTGGCAAGAGTAAAGATGAAGTATGTCGCTTTGGAAAAAGTAATTTCAAGTTCTTAATGCCTCTTGCAGTACCCAAGGGTGAGCCTCAAGTACTGCATAAAGAAAGCAAGTACCACCATTGGTACCATAAAGTGAGGCAAAAAAGTGAGGAGAAAAATTAACTCCGGAACTTGGAGGATGTGACCTCCAGAAATTACCAGAGTCTGGATGATCTTGGATCCAGTGGATGGTTCTGAGAATAATGAAGAGGGACTTCGCAATGTGAATGCCTTGTCCCATGTAGCTGAACCCACGGGTTTCAAGCTGGGGAGGGGGATATGTGGCAGTATCACCAGAGGTGGTGCTGGTGAGCAGCAGATTCTGTGTGGGGCAGGACAGATCTGTCCACACAGAGTAGAAAAGCATTGTGGGAAGATGCCTAATGGCTGCCTTGTGGAGAAAGCTCAGGTGTGGGCTAACGAGGAGGCAGACCAGTCAGGCTGCTGTTGGAGACAGTCTATGTGGGACTGTGGCAGCCAGAGAGCCCAGTGAAGCTGAGGAAGCCATTGGGAGCCAGGAGGCCTGGGTCTGTACCTGCAGGAGGCAGGGTGGACCCCAAGACTCTCATACTGTGTGACATTGAAGCAGCTGGGCTGCACGCTGAGGAAGCCAGGGCCTACTGTATACCTGGAGGATACAGGGAAGTCATAGAGACTGACTGTGTTTATATAGCTGTAGCAGCCAAGCCAGGCTGGAGCCGGCGATAGACCTGCAGAGAAACAGGCTTTATTGGCAGATTAGCTGCACCCTTATAGAGAGGGTTCAAGAAGTGAGTTAGACGCCCTAAATAGGGGCTAGGTTGTTTATTATTTTCTGTTTGTTTCCTGGCTTTCCATGCTGGAAAGTAAAGCATCATTTATTTACTTGAAAGCTGTGTGTGGACCCTCATTAAGCACCTAAACACTGCACCAATCCTCCCTCTGCCAAGCTAATTACCCCCAAGATATCACAATAGGAACAAACATACAGTATATATCAATGCAATACTCCACATAAACCATATTTGAGTAGATCTCTGTATGCATTCGTATTCTGCAAACCTAGGCACATGACACGTGTCAATCATAGATGCTAACTATGACACCAGCCAAAGTAGTTTCTAATATAATGTCCCAGATTACTTGTCACATCTGAAGTGAGAAGTGGACCCGGACTGGGTGACGGAGAGTCCTTGTGAGAAGTTTCCTGATACTGGAACGCGGCTGGACAGAGGGGATACTTATTTATGAATAACTCTGTCTTTTGCGGGAGAATGCAGTGGATGGAGAACCACAGCAAGCTTGTATCCACCAGGTATTCTGGGCACGACTCTGGAGATGCAGAGAACTGGGAACCTGGTACCGATGCTGACTAGGAATGCTGGTGAGGAGGCTCTGTAACGTGGCATAGGTGACAGCGAGTAGATTCAGAAATCTGGAAACCCAGGTGGCAGAGAAACCACTACAATACTGCACTCCAAAACCTCCAGCAGGGGGAAGACTACTAACAGATGCAGTGAAACATCTCCCACCCCAGTTGACAAGATACTTCCTATATCCTTTGGAGTGATTTGGGTGTGCCATCCCTTAATAAGAGAAGACAAAAGAGAATCAAGCAATAACTGTTCACTTTTATCCTTGGAAATGGAACATTGATAGGTGGAACATTTAATCAAGTGAATTTGGTATAAACATCTATACCCTGACCTTTTGGCACAAGGACTATACTTATTTTTTATATATTTGTTCACTTAGAGACCACTCCTGTATAGGATTTGCTTCCTGTTTTTTTTTAAGTGCTGGTGAATTCTAGGGTTAGGGTTAGGCTGCGGGAGGCAAGATTAGGGTTAGGCTGTGGGAGGGAGGTTAGGGTCAGGCTGTGGGAAGGGAGGGTTAGGGTCAAGCAGTGGATGGTTAGGGTCAGGCTGCGGGAGAGGATGGTAGAGTCAGGCTGCGGGAGTGGATGTTAGGGTCAGGCTGTGGGAGGGGAGGGTTAGGGTTGGGCTGCAGGAGGGGAGGGTTAGAGTTGGGCTGTGGGAGGAGAGGTTAGGGTTGGGCTGTGGGAGGGGAGGTTAGGGTTAAGCTGCGGGAGGGGAGGGTTAGGGTTAGGCTGTGGGAGGGGAGGTTAGGGTTAGGCTGTGGGAGGGGAGGTTATGGTTAGACTGAGGGAGGGTTAGGGTTGGGCTACAGGAGGGGAGGGTTAGGGTTGGGCTATGGGAGGGGAGGTTAGGGTTAGGCTGCGGGAGAGGAGGGTTAGGGTTAGGCTGTGGGAGGGGAGGTTAGGGTTAGGCTATGGGAGGGGAGGTTAGGGTTGGGCTGCAGGAGGGGAGGTTAGGGTTAGGCTGCGGGAGGGGAGGTTAGAGTTGGGCCTGTGGGAGGGGAGGTTAGTGTTAAGCTGTGGGAGGGAAGGTTAGGGTTAGGCTGCGGGAGGAGAGGTTAGGGTTAGGCTGCGGGAGGGGAGGTTAGGGTTAAGCTGCGGGAGGGGAGGTTAGGGTTAGGCTGTGGGAGGGGAGGGTTAGGGTTGGGCTGCAGGAGGGGAGGGTTAGAGTTGGGCTGTGGGAGGAGAGGTTAGGGTTGGGCTGTGGGAGGGGAGGTTAGGGTTAAGCTGCGGGAGGGGAGGGTTAGGGTTAGGCTGTGGGAGGGGAGGTTAGGGTTAGGCTGTGGGAGGGGAGGTTAGGGTTAGACTGCGGGAGGGTTAGGGTTGGGCTACGGGAGGAGAGGGTTAGGGTTGGGCTATGGGAGAGGAGGTTAGGGTTGGGCTCTGGGAGGGGAGGTTAGGGTTAGACTGCGAGAGGGTTAGGGTTGGGCTACGGGAGGGGAGTTTAGGGTTAGGCTATGGGAGCGGAGGTTAGGGTTGGGCTGCAGGAGGGGAAGTTAGGGTTAGGCTGCGGGAGGAGAGGTTAGGGTTAGGCTGCGGGAGGGGAGGTTAGGGTTAAGCTGCGGGAGGGGAGGTTAGGGTTAGGCTGTGGGAGGAGAGGTTAGGGTTGGGCTGCGTGAGGGGAGGGTTAGGGTTAGGCTGCGAGAGGGGAGGTTAGGGTTTGGCACCAGAGGGAGGGTTCGGAGTTAGGCAAATTCACAGCCGCATGTCAATATCAGCTGATCGCTGGACCTGGAAGACATCGCTGCAGCCACCAGACCCACCGTACCAGCTAAGTCACAGCTAGACCATCAGGAACATTTTGTTGACCTTCATCAGTAGCAACATGGTGAATGTTGACATGGTCAATATGAACATTGCAAGCATATCGACATTATGACCAAGTCGACATTCTCATGTCGACATTATGATGGTTGACAAAATACACCACATCCACTAAACAGGGAGGAATAGAGAGAGCTGAATACTGTCAAGTATTGTTTTTTAATAACCATATATCACAAAGAAGATTAGTCTTGACATAGGTGATAAAGGGTACGTCTAAATTAAATTCTACCTAACCAATCATGTGTTGTCTCTTTTCCATACCAAAAGTTTATCCAGTGTTTTACTGTCTCTTCTGTGCAGGATGATCCTTCGTATCAGCACTGATGATAAGGAATCAATTAGTTGTCTCAGCAAAAAGTTTGGTGCCCCCATAGAGATGTCTGAGCACCTCCTGAAGGTCGCAAAGAGCCTAAATCTGCTGGTCACTGGAGTCAGGTAATATGTAACAGATTGCTTGTGCACCATTGTTTTGATTGCAGTGAGGACAGTGACGGGATTACCTGATGCAGTAAAAAGAGCTAGATGAATATTCTGAATGTCTTCATGTTGATAAGAGACTGATTTAGGGTACAGCAAATTACATTATTCCTGCCATAGGGCCTGATTCATCTTGGATGGCAGTTGCTAATATGCACGCAATCGCCAGATTGTTGTGTACTGTGCATACATATGCATTGCAGTGCGCAAACCGACCACTGCAATCGGGACTGAGATCGCAGTGACTACGCAGACCCATCGCAGAGTGATTGACAGGAAGTGTCGTTTGGGGGTGGTGAAGAGGGGATGGTCGGTGAAACACATCAAGTCCTTTGTTCGGTTCGTCGGGATCCAAGGGTTGCCAATATCTTGAAATCGGATTACTACATTTTGGCGACTGTGCTTGATCCTACGTTTAAGTCATACATTGTGTCTTTCTTTCCAACTGACCCGGATCTTAAGTGATGCAAAGAGCTCCAGGTGGGCAAGTTGGCAGCTCAAGTGGTACACGACACAACGACATCTCCTCCTTCAGTTTCAATGACAGCAGCCAGGAAAAAATTCAGCTTTCCCAAAAGATCCAGTGGTGACGCAGAGGAATCAACACAACATCGTGACATCTGGTTGGATCTAAAAGAATTGCCAAAAATTAGTGGCACCGCTACCACGACTCCATCCGATACGGAATTATTTTAATGACACCGTACACATAGGCATGTCACAGAATCTCTTAGACTATTGGAAAGGCAAATGCTTTGCATTACTTAAGCTGCCCACTCTCCAATGTGTACTCGGAAAGAAATTTTAGCACAACAGGGAACCTTATCGGTGATCGGCGTAGGAGGCTACTTCCCCAAAATGTGGAAAAGATGATGTCCATCAAAATGAACGGGAAATTCCATGAGGAAGAGCTTTACCGCTAATTACGTAAGCTAGATACAGAGGTACCTGTAATAGTGTATGCCAGCGGGGATGAATTAATATTGTGTGAGGATGATATGCACACTGATGAGGGTGAGAAATCAGATGAGGAGAATGAACTGCCTTATGCCCATTGGTAGCTTGTTTTGTGGGGGTCCAAACTAACCAATCACTTCAGCCATAAGTGGCAGTCCCTGTCGATGAAGTGATTGGTTTGTTAATCTGTGCATGTCCTGTTTAATATATACAACAGAAGGGTTGGTGGAAGGGCCCAAGGACACCTCTTTTCTTTGCAATATGCACTGATTGGGGGATTGCTGTCTTTTTGCGTAGATGACAAACATTTTTATAGTTTACTAAACTGCCATCCTGTCTGCAGTGCCACTGTTGTTTCCTAGATGTGCCATGTTGGAAGTTGAACTACCACAGCCACTGAAATCTATGACATGCGGTTGTAAATACCAAAAGTGTCCAGAAATGTTTATTGCCACAGACAGCATCTCCTGCATGCCCCTTTCATTTTTAAAAGAAATTCTGAACCACCAAGTTTATTGGGTGGGCAAAACATGGGACATCTTCACCCAGTTGTAATTATTTATTCATTTCTGCCCTGGTATTTTAGTGTGAGCTCTCCTTCTGGTGGTCCTGTGTGAAATTGTGCCCAAATCACTGCAAAGAGACTTTATATCAAATATAAAACCCGTGAAATTTAATGCAGGATTGATGACGTTTTGCCTCCATTTTGAATCCAAGCCTGGTGGGAAAACCCCAGTCGGGGCACGGGTCTCATCGGATACCCCTCCTCCCTCATAAATTTTCTTCAGAATCACAATATTCAATTAAATTTACCAACATATCAATCCCTCCTTTCCCTTCCTTCCACTACATATATACTATACCTCCCTCTGGCCACTGATCTAGTTCTTTTTTAATGAAAATGTACTGCCACTCTGTTTCCTATAGTACCATGTTGGAAGTTGAACTACCACAGCCACTGAAATCTTCTACATGCAGTTGATGAATGGCAAAAATTTTCAGAATATTTTACAACCACAGACTGCATCTCCTGCATGCCTCTGATTTTTTTTTTTTTACATTCTGAACCACCGAAGAGCTCCACTGGGGAAAGGACTGATGTGAATGAATACATTTTCTTTGTAAATGCCTCCCCGCCTCCCTCATAAATTTGCTTTGGAATCCAAAACTTAGATTAAATTGACTACAAATCAACCCTTACTTTCCCTGCCTTCAACTACATACACACTCCAACTTCCTCAGGCCTCTTGATTAATAAAAACATTTGTTTCCTGATGTGCCATGTTGGAAGTTGAACTGCAACAGCCACTGAAATCTTCAACATGCGGTTGCTGAATGCCGAATATGTCCAGTAATGTTTATGGCCACAAACATCATCTCCTGCATGCCCCTTTAATTTAAGAAAAAAAATTCTGAACCACCCAGTTGATGGGACTTAATGTTCACCAATGCCCTCACCTCCTCTCACATAAAATTGCTTCGGAATCAAAATTTTTAATTAAATTTACAAACTAATCAATCCTTCCTTCCTTTCCCTGCCTTCAACTACATACATATTCCCTCTCCCACAGGCCTCTTGATTAATGAAAACAGTTGTTTCCTGATGTGCCATATTGGAAGATGAACTGCCACGAGTTTGTGCCACCCACTGCTGTCGCTTAACTTAGTCAGCCAGCTAGCTCGGTGCAAACTTTTTTGGCTAAATTGGATTATAAAAATATTGTGAGGTGGTCAAAATTGACTGGAAATGAGTGGAAATTAATGTTATTGAAGATTATACTACTCTAGGAACAAAAAAAGGCTCAAATTATGTGATTATATAGTTTTTTGCCAATTTTGGGGAAAAAAATCCCAAACCAGTCACGGCAGTTTGGCAAAACCAAAACTGTCTGACGAATTAGAACCAAAAACAAAGCCAGCAAAAATGGTTCGGCACACATCTTTAGTTTTCAGAGACTAAATCCGTGACCTTGCGTATAATATTCAACATGGCAACTAGTCGGCAATTATCAGACTGCTGTACATCCATCTTCTTTCCTCAGCTTCCATATTGGTTCTGGCTCCAGTAACCCCCAGAGTTTTCACCAGGCTATTGCAGACGCCAGACATCTGTTTGAAATTGGAAATAAACTGGGACACCAGATGAGAGTCTTGGATATTGGAGGGGGGTTTCCTGGTCACCAGGATTTCCAGCCAAAATTTGAGGAGGTGAGATTAGAAGAGATTTTAATCACCGTAAACTGCCGGAAAAGAGATGGGGGGCAAATAAAGCTTCTTCATTCGACAGGTGCAGGATCTTTTGTTTTTAATGGCGCCTTCTGTAACTAATCTGTGCCTTTACCGCAGTGATTTATGCTTTCCTGTTCCAAAATGTTTCTCAGGCCTCAGATGGGCATTTTTAATAATAAAATGTAAAACTTTTCAAAATGTATCTATTTAAAGTTATAACTTTTCAGGAAGTTTCCTTCGATTTTTCTATTTCATAATTGCCCCCGACCACCTATGCTTGAGCCCTAACACTATAAATATATATTTAATGGTATGTACTGTACATCAAAATAGGCATTGCCATGCTACAAATACAAGTTACACATATGATTATACATTACATATACTATGCAGGAATAATGTATATGGCAACTTAGTAGCACACTGTTACGGTCACACTACCTTTCTTGTTCCCAGTTTGCTGCTGTGATAGTTGAATCCCTGAATCAGTATTTTCCTAGTACGGAGGATGTAGAAGTCATCGCAGAGCCCGGGAGATATTATGTCTGCTCTGCTTTTGCCCTTGCTGCCAATATTATAACCAAAAAAGAGAATTACGTGAAAGGTGAGAAATTAGAATTACTGTATGTATACATAGAAGTTTTCTCGGAAGCGATACCGTTATCCTTCACCTAAAATGCACTTTTCTGGCAAATAAATTAATTTCCAGCATAAAACGTACTTGATCATGGGTATAAATGGTTTCTGTAAATTTAAATATTTACATCGTAATTTCAGAATTCTTATTTTATTTAGTGTACCAACTTTAAATGTATCAAGAACAGAGAAACTACATAAAGGGGCATATTCAATTGGGCGCGTCCCTCGCACCCAATTTTGGAATACCGTGGGTATGCTCGCTCCCGATACCCACGGTATCCAATAAAGAAAAAGTGGTTGTGGGGTTTTCAGCTCTGAAAAGCTGCAGCGCAAGAAAAAAAAAAACCTGGCTGGGGATCTCCAGTGGTCTCCACGGCTCCCGGTGGCCTCCTCTCCATCTTCTCACTGGAGAGGGGGCTGCTGGGAGCCCTGGGGGCTGCACATAGGCTCCAGGGGCTGGTGGGAGGGGCAAGGGCTGCTGGGAGATGTAGTTCTCCCAGCACCCATTCCAGGGGGGGGCACACAGACACTGGGGGGGCACACACACCAGGGGACACACACAACACTTATACACACTTACAAACACTCACACACACTGCCATACTCACCCAGCAGCAGGGGACCCGGCTTCCGACGCTGGATGAAGAAGAATATGCAGAAGACAACGCTGCCAAAGGTAAGTAATTAAGGACTAATTAAGCAAATTGGAAACTTCCATTTGCATAATTAGTCCTCAGGGGAGTTACCGCCGGGGTCCCAGAGCAAGTCCCAGTGATTTTCCCCAAAAATAAAAATTTTGGGAAAAATCACAGTTGCTCTGGAGGTGCGTGAAAAAAAACCTTCCGGGGCACAAAAATGAAAAAAACAAGCGCCTAATTGAAAAGCAAAAATCCCGCACCTGCAGGTAAAACCTCGCAGGTGCAGGATTTTTGCTATTCATGCACCCAACTGAATATGCCCCAAAGTCTTCAAAAATAACAAGTCTTTCATTTTCAAATGACTCATATATATGTAACCCCTCATAAAGCGGAGTTTAACTTTACAGTATGTTTATTAAATATTAATTTTGTGTGTGTGTGTTAGTAATATAGGCCCTCATTCAGACCCACTCGCAAGCGGGCGCACGTACGTTAGGCGTACGTACAAAATTATTTAAATTCAATGGCTCGCTCGTATTTTCGTTCGCATCTAAAATTCCTCCCTAAACTCAGGCGACCCCTCCTCTAACTAACGAGCGTGCGAAATAGCGAGCGTACATCCCCGAAATGGCTTGAAGGGAACGCACGCACAAGTGAAACCGGAAGTGGCCTTGTCAGATGTCGATTACCTGCTCCTTTATTCTGCCTACCTCCCTCAATCGTATCATGCCAATCAATGTATCAATTAGCTCATTTTTTTTTTTTTCAACACAATGCAAGAAACTTTACTCTTGTCCGTGTTTGTGTTTACCCGCAGAATACGTACGGATGGAACATTCACTTTTATTGTTCAAAAAACATGTGAACCACAATTAAACAATTGTTCTATTGCTGTGGATCCCCGCATATTTTCCGTGGTTCATTTCTTTATTTAAATTTGCAAACGCATGTCACTGCATCAAGCCTATCATAACTCTCCAGAGATTTCTGGCCCTGTTGAACACATGACTCATACACTAACCAATAAAATTGCTCCTGTTAATTTCCAAAATACATTAGCCAATCAGAAATTTGGGCCACACTTTATCAAAAATGTTTTGTATGAAAAACTCCATTGCCATCATGAGAGCCTCCGCATTCACCAGGCGCGAGCTGCTGGTGCTTACGGAGGTGATGGATAGGCGGATCACCAGCCAGCCTCCACCCATCACCAACCGGCAGAAGCGCTCCGCGTATGCGGAGGCACGGTCCCGCCTGCGGTCGATGGGTTCACGCCGCAACATCGGGCAGCTTGAGCGCAGGTGGTCAGACCTGCAACGGCGAACGCCCCGCTTGCTGGCATGCTTTCGCATGCAGATCCTTGAAAGTAAGTGTTATGTATTGTGGTTTTCATGTTTGTGTTTGTGGGGCAAACTGCGTGTGCATGTTTTCCTGTCTGTCCTATTAATTATTTGTCCTCATATCTGCGTGTGCATGTTTTCCTGTCTGTCCTATTAATTATTTGTCCTCATATCTGCGTGTGCATGTTTTCCTGTCTGTCCTATTAATTATTTGTCCTCATATCTGCGTGTGCATGTTTTCCTGTCTGTCCTATTAATTATTTGTCCTCATATCTGCGTGTGCATGTTTTCCTGTCTGTCCTATTAATTATTTGTCCTCATATCTGCGTGTGCATGTTTTCCCTCTATTTCTGTTTTTTTCATTCTACTTCTTTTTGCATGTTTTTTGTTGCTGGTTTTTTTTTTTTAATTTGGGCCCCAGATTTGCCCAGAAACTAACCTCAATTTGTTTTACATATTTTAGGAGGACAGCCAAGACTACGCCGTCACCGTCCGGCCAGACGGCGTTCCCGGCCACTATCCCCAACCCCCAGCCAACACTCCACCCCAAATATTTCCCCTATACCCCACTCCTCCCCAGCCTTCCCAGACCCTCTCCCGGAACTGTCGGGCCTCCTTCCCCTCCGTCCCACTTCCCCCTCTCCTCCACCCACCCCTCTTCCAATTACCCCCTCCCCGGAGTCCATCATTACCCCTCCCCGTTCTTTGGGGAATGAAGGCTCCTCCGAGGAGGAACATGGATGGACTTCCGGAGCTCCCGTTTTGGCTCCCGGTATGTTTTTCTTTCTCATTTTTTTTAACCACAAACTGTTTGTATGTAATCATGTGTCGTGCCTTTATTCGTGCTTGTTTGGTTTACTTTTGTTGATTTAGCAGTTTGCCTTTACCTCTTCCTGCTGATTTCAACATACACATATCACACCTGTGTGAATTTGTACATAGGCCTTGTATTTTTGCCAGCACCCCCTTTTTGTTTTTTTTTTTGTTTTTTCGGTTTAGGAGTGATTTCGTTGTGTTTTTGTTTTTTTAATGTGGATTCCCTATTGTTTTATTAATCCACACACTTTTCTCACCCACAGAGGAACAGAGGCGTCGTCAAGAGGTGGAGGATTGTGTTGGCCAGATGCGGCAACATGTAATTGGCCTTCTTGTGGCCCTTGACTGGCTGTCTGGCATCCTTCGCCAGTAGTTTTTTTTTTTTTGATTCGTTTTGTAAATAAATTTTGTAGTTCTAATATATGTTCTGGCTCATTCTTTTTTTCTAAAACACAAATAGTTTTCCCTGACATAAGTAGACTGTTCCTGCATGGATTTCCATTTTTTAAAAGTTAGATTGTATTTTGTATTTGTATGTTAAACAGCCACAAGAAACACATAACAGTAACAATGTCATTTCCCTTTTTGGGTGTAGTGTCAATTAGATATTTCGCCGGTTTACAGGTTCCTAGTTGGTGCGCAAGCTGCTTAGGCCAATCTTCAAAATCCAAAGGTTTGGACAGGCTTCCTTTTGGTGTGGGTTGGGAACCTGCAAACATATTTCAGTTTACATCAACTGGTGTCAGTACTGGATTACCCCTTAGTCAATTGTAAGGTGTGTTAACCTGGTTACACTTGCTGTTAACGTCCAAAAAAAGGAAGACCATTTCACTCTCCAAACATTTATTCACAACTTAAATGAGAAATCAAAGTGGTCAGTCCCAAAACCAAAAAACACTGATAATCTCAAATCCAACACATACAAATAAAATATTTAATTTAAAAAAACAATCAAGAACTGGTTGACGAAGGACCATGCCAACATGATTCCACAAACATGGCGTTGCGATATGGGTTCCAGAATATATGGCCAAAATCACCAGATCCAGGTTTGGTAAGGGTAGCAGGAAGTAGTGAGCGTTGGAGTGGCAAAGATTATGTGAACAAACAGAAGATGGTGAAAAAATAAAAATAAATTAGATGTTCGCAAACAAACACATTAGGTATAAACACTGTAGTTTGGGTCAAACTTACCTAAAAAATCTGGCCACCACATCATCGCGTATGGCCCCCCCACATACTGACCTCCGACCAACCTCGGGGGGGCCATCCTCAGGTAAGGCATCCTCTGGCTGCATTGGGACACCACTCCTTATGGCGATGTTGTGAAATATCCCACACAGGACCACAATTTTCGACACCATATCCGGCAAATACATGAGCTCGCCACCAGAGCGGTGGAGGCATCTGAATCGGCCTTTTAAAAGGCCGATACAGCGCTCCACCACTTGCCTGGTGGCTGTAAGTGCGGAATTATACTCACTTTGTGGGCCTGGTGTGGGAGCCAAATAAGGAGTGAGCAGCCAGGACATGCAAGGGTATCCACTGTCTCCTGTGAAAAATAAGAGACAACATCAGGAACACTGTGTATCAAGCTTAACATTGTTATGTACTAAAGGTCTCCACTTACCCAGAAGCCACGCATCACCAGCTTGTAGGTTGGTTAATTTCTGCCATATCCCTGATTGCCGGATGACGAAGGAGTCATGTGCACTTCCTGGTAACTTAGCATTCAGGGACAGGATCTGGAGGGAGGCATCACATACCACCATTACATTCAGGGAGTGATAGTGTTTCCTGTTTCTAAATATTGCCTCCAGCCGTGCTGGAGGCTGAAGTGGTATGTGAGTACCATCCACAACCCCTATGATGTGTGGGAAGCCAGCTATTTGGTAAAAATTGGCCTTGGCCACACTAAGGGCACCCATATCCAAAGGCATTTGAATAAAATGATGGAGGTGCTTGAAAAGTGCCTCCATCACTGCCCTCAGGATCCGGGAAAAGGAGGATTGGGAGATGCCCGCCACTATTCCAACCGTTGTTTGAAACGATCCTGAGGCACAGAAATGTAACACCGCCATAAATTGCGTCAGTGGTGGTATTGCTGTTGGACTGTCAATTTGCCGCTCAAGATCACTTTCTATTAATGAGAGAGTGTCTATGATGATTTTGGGAGGTAGACGGTAGCGTCTGAAAACCTCATCATCGGGCATTCCAAAAAGGGGGACACGTGTTAGAAATATCTGGGGCCTTGCATGCCTACGATGCCTACGCCTGGGATGAGATTGAGGTTGGTCGGCTTCCGGGAGCATGGCCAGAACAATCCTCCCCAGATCAACCTGAAAATCCAAAATTTTAAAGTAAGGCTTTTGACCCACCACAAAACTATATTAAAACAACTTAGCTTGATGATAGCATCCATTGCTGCTTACATGCCGGGGTATTGTCATGATACGTCCAAACTGAAAATAAACAACAAAATTACTTGACACATTTCACTCTGTGCATTTTTGTGGATACATTTTGTGCTAGACCAAAGTTCAAATATGCCAAACACCCATTTAGCAAAACCGCAAAGCGACATTTAACACAGTACATCAAAACGGGTCGAAATGTTGGCTTAAAAATGCGAAAGCTAAACCATCAAAAAGTTAGAATGATTATTAAGCTGTTTAAAATGTGCTAATTAGTTCGCTAATACAAGTCACAAGAGTAACTACTAAAAATGCGCTAATTAGTTCGCTAATACAAGTCACAAGAGTAACTACTAAAAATGCGCTAATTAGTTCGCTAATACAAGTCCCAAGAGTAACTACTAAAAATGCGCTAATTAGTTCGCTAATACAAGTCACAAGAGTAACTACTAAAAATGCGCTAATTAGTTCGCTAATACAAGACACAAGAGTAACTACTAAAAATGCGCTAATTAGTTCGCTAATACAAGTCCCAAGAGTAACTACTAAAAATGCGCTAATTAGTTCGCTAATACAAGTCACAAGAGTAACTACTAAAAATGCGCTAATTAGTTCGCTAATACAAGTCACAAGAGTAACTACTAAAAATGCGCTAATTAGTTCGCTAATACAAGATAAAAAATGGACTTACCAAGAGCAAATATCTAAGATGCAAAATCAAAAGGTCTTTGGGGTCGAAAAAAACCAAAATCTAAAATAGAATAAATTAGGTATCCAAAAATTACAAAATATACGAAACACAATGAAACAACAATTGAACAAAAGTTAGACTTCACAAAACTTACCAAATCAACAAACGAGGTCCCAAAAATATAAACCAACAAAGATAACGGAAAAAAAAACGCAAATCTAACCAACAAACGATTCTCCAACCTCCAACTCCTTTCTACACAATCAATACACTCCAGCCAAGATAACCTCCAACAATCCAAAAACGCCACCTCGACTTGAGACACACCAAGCCATAAATAGTGTTTCGTTTCCCGCACAAATTAAGGAGGGATCATAGGGCCGCACAATCAATGATGCGGCCGCAAAATAAGGACGCATGTATAAATACGTCACGAAAACACATTCAAATTCTGGTGTATTTCTTGTTTGGACCGCAGACATGGCGACAGACCAGGGAAAAAATGCCCAAGAGTCAGGCGGTAAGTCTTTCATGCATTTTCTATCAACGATTAATTTGAACCATAAGATGAGGCAAGTTGTGATTTTGTGAATTCTGTAATTTTACACAAATAGGTGAGGAGGATGACATGGAAGAGGCTGCTGGGCCCAGTATTCCGGCCAAAGCGGCCAAAAAAAAAAGGCAGCCACATTTCACAAGAAAGGAGATGGAGGTTTTGATCCAGAAGTGTGTGGACATCCTGCCACAGGCAGACAGGAATATGAGTCTAAACCAGAAGTGGAGAATGTGGGAAGAGGTAGCCGTTGCTGTCAATACGGTGGGTGATTATGTCCGTCTAGCCCGGGATGTCAAACGGCGGTAAGTAAACCCTTGCCCCCCCCTAAAAACAAACCCCATTTTAAACCAAAGGATAATGGCTTCCATTTTTCCCCACAGATGGGGCGATTTCAAATATCGCCTAAAGCAAAAACTCGCGGACAGGGCTAGGCATGCAAGGGGGACAGGTGGGGGTCCCACCCCTGTGTCATTGGAGTTGACCGATTTAGAAGAGCTGGCACAGGGGTGTGTGCAGCCTGTGGAGGTGTTTGGCGTGTCCAGCATGGATACGGACATGCCAGACTTTGCGGCTCCTCATGTTGGCCCAGGTAAGTATTGTGATGTCACCAACTCTGAAATGCTATTGTGCCAATATGTAGATTCTAAGGTGACTCTTTTCTCATTTTTCAAACAGAGACACAGGCGGATGAGTCTGCTCCAGAGGGAAGCCTTGGCCGCAGAATTTC
This sequence comes from Taudactylus pleione, assembly GCA_031769625.1. Lineage (NCBI taxonomy): Eukaryota > Metazoa > Chordata > Amphibia > Anura > Myobatrachidae > Taudactylus > Taudactylus pleione. The sequence continues at coordinate 1,177,079 of JAUIMM010000139.1, read as the reverse complement.
TGCTGGCTCTGCAGGGGAGGAACCAGTACATCCGGCTGAGGACCCTGCAGAAGCCAGTCCAGGGCGTGCCCCCTCGCAGGCAGTGGGCCTCCTCACAGAACTCAATTTCAAATCGGATTTCCATATGGAGATTCTGCAGAGGATGGACGCCAGTCTGCTACGGGTGGCTGAGGCCCTGGAGCAAAATGCTGCGGCCAACGTGACCATTGGTCAGGCCCTGGCGGAAAATACCAGGGCCAACATCCGCATCGCCGATGCCCTGGAGCAGCTCGTTCGCCAGCACATGGTGGAGCCGACTTCCCTTCCTGCCGGAACATCAGGATCCTCCACCTCTGGCACAACATCAGCCAATCCTCCAAATGTGCCTAGCCCTGTGCCTAGTCCAGAGGCCACAACATCTGCCTCTGGACAGGCCAGCCCGATGGCATCCCGGACCCGGTCTGGCGCCCACCCTCCCCCATCCAAACGGGCGAGAAAACGGTGACAGCAATGGCGACTTTTCCCACACTCCTTCTGTGCTTGGCTCATATTCCTTTCTGGTCAAAACTTCCCTCTCCTTTCTTGTGAAATGTTTTTAAGTTATTTTTGTACGTTTATGTTATCAGTTATTGTTTTTTTTTTTTGGATAAAAAGTATCTTTAGCAGAAAAACTAAAAAAAAATATTATGCCAATTGGTTTGTGTTTAAACAATAAATTTATGACAAAAATCTGACATTGTATTGTGACATTATTGGACAAATGGGTTACATTTAATCCTGGCCCTAAAGGCAAAAAAGGACACCAAAAACCATTTCATTTGTCTAAAAAAAAGGCCTCTTGAAGGAACGTTTAAAAAAACACATAACGATGCAAATTGCACATTAAAAAAAAAAAGGGGGAGCTAATTAAAACATGATGACATTATTGTCACAATAGGCCATAAACAACAAATTGAGGCCAAAAAAATCCCCAAAAAATGTACGCCAATTGATTGTGTAATCCTGACATTAGCAGGTATGATTTCCACCTGCGTACGGTTTTGTGCTATCCCAATAAACTGCTTTCCAAACACATACCAAGCCGGTTTTCAATACAACACTAATTGCTTTTGTGACCACCCGCGATTAATCGCTGCAACATCGTGGAGTCCCGGGACAGAGGAGAAGGCCATCGCCAATGTGGTCGAGTAATCCAGACCCTAAACTGTGCGAGCATTTTGAAGGGAAAGAGGATGTTCCAGTGACGTATGTGACGGTCCGAACACATTTTACGCTCGCATCTGCTAATGTATGTACGCCCCAAAAACGCCTCGCCACGCCTGCGTTTTTCCATCTCCACCCCCGTCAACACCCAAAAACGCCCTGTTCTGTCAATCACATTTGACATGTCACTTCCTGTACGCTATTTTAGGAACGACAGATACAAAGCTCGCAATCTGCCGTACGCACATGCGCAGTGTAACACCGACGCATGCGTGGTTAGTCAACATCGGAACGCAACGAGCGTACTGCTGTTTGCGAGTGGCTCTGAATGAGGGCCATAGTGTTAAGTTGTTTCAAATTAAAGAAAAATGTTTTTTAATGTCTGATAGTTGAAGGCTGATTTGAACTGATTTCCAAAAACTGCTCAGGAATTATCAGGCATTTGTTTATGATAGTATTAAGTCAAGAACATCTACTTAAAACTTATTCAACATGATTTTATCAAAAGATTTTTTTTTTTAAACACATACCATTAATATAAATTTTTCAAAAAACAATAATGGACTGGCGATATATCGGAAAATAGATAATCATGACATTGAGATTCTCTGCAGCTGCTGGATGAATTCAGAGCTATACCTGACGTGATTATCAAGCAGTCAGACAAGGGTGGCAATATTGTCTTATGGCCCCTCAATATGTATATTAAAGAAGCTAATAAACAACTTAAAAATACTGATTGTTACATCAAATTACTCTTTAATCCATTGGAGAATTATAAGGATAACTATGGAAGAATGATCAACAGAGCAGCCCATGAAGGTACGATTACAAAACAAGAACTTGCATTCTTAACCATAGAAAATCCTAGGATTCCAACACTTTATGTTCTTCCAAAGGTTCATAAGAACCTGTGTGAACCCCCAGGTAGTCCAATTGTATCGGGGGATTGGAAGTATCACCGAAAAGGCTAGTATCTTCATTGACACTCATCTCCGACATCATGTGATAGAACTACCATTTTATGTGCAAGATACCACTGATGTTCTGAAAAAATCCATGACATTCATCTTCATGAAAGTAATCTATTGGTCAGTATCAACGTGGAGTCTTTATATGCAAGTATAGGACATGAACAAGGTATTGAAGCAATTAGATTTTTTCTAAGGATGGAAGGACTCAATAGCTTCCACATATTTCTTCTTAAACTTCTACGCTTTGTTCTATACAAAAATTTCTTTACATTTGATGACCAGTTCTTTTTACAGATAAGAGGACTGCGATGGGGGCCGCTTGTGCCCCCATGTATGCAAATCTTTATTTAGGTTGGTGGGAGCATGAAATAATTTTTGAAGATAATAATGAACATCATACGCAACACATCAAAACCTGGCTACGCTAAATCGACGATATATTGTTGATATGGGATGGCACTATGAAACAACTTGAAGATTTCATATGTATCCTCAACGAGAACAATATCAACTTAAAATTTACATATGAGGCAAGCCAAACAGAGATTTTATTTCTAGACCTTAAGATATATAGGGACGAAAATAACATTTTGGCAATGGAACTTTTTAGGAAAGAGACGGCCACGAATAGTTTCTTGCACCATTCCAGCTCTCATTTTACCCCCACTCTAGACAATATTCCCAAAGGAGAATTTTTGAGACTCAGGAGAAATTGCTCCGATGATACTATCTACAAAATCCAAAGCCGGGAATTGACAGATCGTCTGAAAGAACGAGGATACAGCACAAAAAATATAAAAAGAGCGTCCAATCTAGTTTCAAAAACCACGAGAGAATCTCTGATTTTCAGAAATAAAACCATTAGAAAATCTGATGATATCAGATTTGTGGGGAATTTCTGCCATAACTGGAGGGACATCAAACAGAGAATTCAAAAACATTGGCACATCTTATTATCAGATTCAGATCTTGCAGAGAAACTGGATAACAATGTCTCCATGAGCTGGAGGAGATCCCCAAATTTAAGGGACAAATTGGTAAAAAGTCATTATACCAAACACCCCCCAAAAAAAACATTGACGGTTGGAACATATCATTTTGGGTCTTGTAAAATTTGTAGCCATTTTAGGAATACTACCAAAATAAAAGATAATATGGCAAGATAATAACTTTGAAAAATTATGTAAATTGCCATACTAAGAATGTGATTTACTGTATTGAATGCCCATGCGAAATGAGATACGTGGGAATGACATCACGTTTGATAAAACAAAGACTCCTGGAACACATGGGCACAATCAGGAATGCACAGTTGGATATGTCCAGAATGAAACAACTGGCGACTGTTGCTCGCCATTTTCATCATAAACATAACAACTCCTACAAGGGTATGAAAGTCTATGGTTTGGAAACTCTGAATTTGGGCATAAGAGGAGGAGATATAACTAAGGAACTCCTTAAAAAAGAAAGCAGTTGGACCTTTAGGCTGAACAGCATTGCACCATATGGTATGAATGAACACATTAACTTTAGTGTTTTCTTATAGGACATGCTAATATCAATTATCAATTTTCACTACTTTGGCAGATGGGGTTTTCCCTCCCCCTCTTTCTCTTCTTCTTAATTTGTAACTAAGTAATAATATATATACCCTGTTGTTTCTTTATCACTATTTAATTAATAGAAACAGATATCCTAGTCTGCGCGCTCCTGCACCACAACTGAGCACCTCATCACATTGGAGATTTTTTTCACTATTTAAAACATTAATATCACTATTTATTTTTCACATTTCATATCAGAGAAGATATTCTCTATACTACACATAGGCTTTCTTCATACACATCAAAACTATCACATACTTATCTTTTTTAATTCACAATTTTAAACATTATTATTTATTATTTTTTATTATTTTTATTCACACAATCCAACTTCTTCACCATGCACACATATTTCATTATCAGATCTCATATATCATTTTTACATTTAATCACTGTACAATTCACACTGTACACATCATTTTACTAAGGGCTATACTTTTTAATATTTTTTATAATATATTTTATATTATTATATACACAATTTGTATACCAACGTGAATTTTTACAAATTTTGAATCCTCTCTTCCATCTATACCCATGATCCATTTGCATGTATAATTAGACATCTAACTTGTTGAACCCAAATGAATCATGTGTTGTGCTCAAAACACTGTAGATCTGTATATTTAATAAATATGAGAAACAGTTGCTGTCTATTTTGAGCCAATTATTATGTAATCCAGCTAGATTGATGATTGGCTGGTATACTGTCAGTCAGGATATGGCCCTATATGATTGGCCACTCCAGCGCTTACTAATATGGATCAGATTAGCTAACTTTATACGTTTATAATGGTGCTTTGAGCACCTGTCATTTTGAGACAAGTGCTCACATACAATATGATTTATTTGTTTGTATATACTATATATTTAAACTATTGAACCCACACAAATCATGTGATGTGTTCAAAATGCTGTAGACTTATATATTTAACAAATATGAGAAACAGTGGTTGTCTATTTTGAGCTAACCACTATAATAATCCAGCTAGGTTAGATAATTGGCTGGTATATCTGTCAGTCATCACATGGCCTCATATGATTGGCCACTCTAGCGCTTACCAATGATTGGTCATAGTATGCATCAATCATACTAACATGGATCTGATTGGCTGACTCTACACATTTATACTGATGCTTTGAGCACCTTACATTCTGGTAGTGATGGAAAATGTAGTTCATTTTGGTGAACAGTTCATTATGATCTAGTTCACTGAAAAGAATAGTTCAAATGATCAGTTCATGTAGTTCATTTAGGTCTTTACATCACTGGCTCTGATACACTGCTGAGAGAAGTGATTGGAAACCTAGAACTAGTCTATTACACAAACAGTAGGGATTTCAACTACTAGCTCATTAGGTGAGTTATAGTCTTGTTCAAATGATCAGCTATGTTTAATATGTCTGATCTTTTAATATTTTAAAAAAGCAATATATAACAAACTACTAGTAGTAGTGCAATGTTAATTTAATTGTTGTTATAATTTTTATTTCCATAATTTACAAGTGAGAGAGACCCAAATTCAGAGTATTGTAACGTGTCACTTTTTTTTTCTTTTAAAATACAGTAATTACAAGGAAAAAAACTTTGCCTCATTTTTTAATTGCACCCATTAATGTAACTTAATGTACACCAGAGCTACTGTAGATTAACAATAGGGCGGGTGGGATTACAGCCTCCACATAAAAATAGGGGATGGTCTCAATATGGGCAAGTTCTTAACCTGTCCTCCTTAGAATGTTTTATACATCACACCTATAAAATTGAGATCAGTACAGTAAAGATAGGATGAAGATGTATCAAACCTTAGAGAGAGAGATAAAGTAAATAAGTTATGCAAAGCATAGTCTATAAAATGACAGAAGCTGATAGGTTCCATTTTATCACTCTTGAAGGTTTGATACATCTCCCCCTGTGTCTTGTAGAGTAAACAGAAGTACAGTATATACAGTAGCATGCAGCAATCAGCACTGCCTTAAACAGATTTGTAGTGTATCTTGTGAATTAATATACTAGGAGAATGAATCCTGACAATATACATCATATCCATACAATGCATATGTCTGATCACAGCAGCGCCACCTGTGGTCGTTTAGCAGTATTGACTCATAACTGTATGTGAGAGAGCTAATGGGGAATGTATCATGTGACTTTTGAACTACTCAATGAGTCATCATGACAATATATTTCAATCAGCTCCACATGAGTCACTGAGTCACTGACCTATTCGATCTAGTGAACTAGAATGCCTGAATCTAGTTCAGTGAGCTGCACAGTCACACACACAGTCTGAGCATAGCAGTGCCACCTGTGGTCGTTTAGCAGTACTGACTCATGCCTAATGGAGCTGCTGTGCTCTCTCTGTCACTGTGTCTAACTCCTCCCACTTGTTTTAGATCCTGATGAACTGATCTTTGCCAGAGCTGTGAACTGAGTGAACTAGTTCATTTTGAAGATCAGTTCATTTTGAACTGATCATTCGTGAACTACCCATCACTACATTCTGCGCATTCCTTGTGAACAAGTCTCTGGGTGAAACGCGCGTCATTCCTCCAGTTCCTGTAAGCTGATCATGAACACGTGCAGCCACTGTGCGGCACATCTCCGGCTCACATTTTCTTCAGCTGGACCAGTCGGTATGTTCATGCAGTGCGGATACACAGCACTACCCAGCAGACAGGGCTAATTATATTAGCACAGCACAGACTTCTCTCCTCTCTCTCCAGCACAGAGACCATGGTTATACAGGTACCTTTTCTCTATCCTTTCAGATGGTAGTTTGACTGCTCCAGGGCGTATTTGAACTCTGCAATGCCTTATTGGTAATAGGGTCACCTAACACCCGGTGGAGCTTTAACGAACTCCTATAATTTCTGTTGTTTCACTAGACACCTGTCTCCCCACTCTCTCATTACATGGCTTGCACAATTTCCATGTAAAAACAGAAGTGGAGAGATACTTATACCCCTTTCAGACATACAACCCGGGAAATTTCCTGCTCAGATCCGGGAATTTGCACAGGAGAAATTTGGTCGAGACCCCCCTTTCACACTACAGTGTCTACCCAGGAAATTCCCAGGTAGACCCCTTTCAGACAAGAGCAGGGTTTTTCTGCTTACCTGCCTCTTCTCTGCCGTCTGCTGCTCCTAGCCTATCCACCCTCTGGCTGATGATGATGATGTCATCATTCAGCTGCCAAAAGCTGGCCAATCGTAATGCAGTTTTTTTTTATATTATCATTTTTTTAACATTTATTTTAATTCCCTGGTGGTCCAGCGGGAGTGCGGACGGCCCGCTGTGGCACAGCCGGCCGGTGCTGGGGGTGGTGAGCAGCAGGACTGAGCGTCCTATAGGACGCTCTGTGCTGTCAGCTACATGCAAAAGCTGCTTGGTGCTGCCCGGGAGTAGTAAATTCCCGGGTAGCACCATTCAGACAGAAGCAGGGTAATTTCCCAGGACTTAAGTCCCGGGGAAAGACCCTGGTCGATTGCAGGGGCGGCTAGGTACCTTTCACACAGACATGAGACCCGGGAATTTTGGCCGAGGCAGGCCAAAATCCCAGGAATCTCAGTATGTTGAAAGGGGTATAAATTGGTGTCTTACTTTACCTTATTTTCCATTTAGTACCCAACCAGGCTTATATGTCAATTTATGCTTTTATTTCTAAAATTGTAAACAGATACAACAGCAGCCTATTATTATTGTAGTACGTATGTGACACTAATGATGATTGATACCGCAAATAGGCTAATTAAATTGAAAAATTTAATCTTTGCTGAACATTTATCTAATTGAATAATTGGATCCACTATCTGATTATATCTGGTGGATATTATTATATTACATGTGTGACACCTGGTGATTATAGGATACACAGCATATGTATCCTCTTTTTTATGCATGGTCTTGTTTACATTGTATATACAGTATTTTGATAATTGACTCATATGGTCAAACTTTTTTTTGGAGATGATACACTATACAGTATGTTTTGAGTATTGTTTTATATCTGTCTGTTCTTGCAGGTAACTGTCTTTCCTTTGTTCAATATGAGACAGAAGGATTGCTTTATAATATCTTCACCCTTCTTATCCTGTCAAGGAAAATACATTTTGATCTTTCTCACACAGGATTTACGAAATAATTGTCATTGTTTGTTTTTCCGTGCCTTGTGCACCAATTTTTTAATGAGTATTTATCAAATTGATGTTTTATTATTAATTAATCATTTACAGTCAGGTGCATAAATATTGGGACATTGACAGAATTTTCATATTTTGGCCTCTATTCACCACCACAATGGCTGTGAAATGAAACAAACAAATGTGCTTTAACTGCAGACTTTCAGATATAATTTGAGGGTAATTACATCCAAATCAGGTGAACGGTGTAGGAATTACAAAGGTTTCTATATGTGCCTCCCACTTTTTAAGGGACCAAAAGTAATGGGACAAACTTAAACAATCCTAAATCTAACTTTCACTTTTTAATACTTTGTTGCAAATCCTTTGCAGGCAATTACAGCCTGAAGTCTGGAACGCATAGACATCGCCAGACGCTGGGTTTCATCCCTGGTGATGCTCTGCCAGGCCTCTACTGCAAATGTCTTCAGTTCCTGCTTGTTCTTGGGGCATTTTCCCTTCAGTTTTGTCTTCATCAAGTGAAATGCATGCTCAATCGGATTCAGGTCAGGGGATTGACTTGGCCATTGAATAACATTCCACTTTTTAGCCTTAAACTCTTTAGTTGCTTTTGCAGTATGCTTCGGGTCATTGTCCATTTGCACTGGGAAGCGCCGTCCAACGAGTTCTGAAGCATTTGCCTGAATATGAGCAAATAATATTGCCCGAAACACTTCAGAATTCATTCTGCTGCTTTTGTCAGCAGTCACATCATCAATAAATACAAGGGAACCAGTTCCATTGGAAACCATACATGCCCACGCCATGACACTACTACCACCATGCTTCACTGATGAGGTGGTATGTTTTGGGTCATGAGCAGTTCCTTTCCTTCTCCATACTCTTCTCTTCCCATCACTCTGGTACAAGTTGATCTTTGTCTCATCTGTCCATAGGATGTTGTTCCAGAACTGTAATTGCTTTTTTAGATGTTGTTTGGCAAACTCTAATCTGGTCTTCCTGTTTTTGAGGCTCACCAAGGGTTTACATCTTGTGGTAAACCCTCTATATTCACTCTTGTGAAGTCTTCTCTTGATTGTTGACTTTGACACATATACACCTACCTCCCGGAGAGTGTTCTTGATTTGGCCAATTATTGTGAAGGGGTTTTTCTTCACCAGGGAAATAATTCTTCTGTCATCTACCACAGTTGTTTTCCGTGGTCTTCCAGGTCTTTTGGTGTTGCTGAGCTCTCCGGTGCGTTCTTTCTTTTTAAGAATGTTCCAAACAGTTGATTTGGCAACACCTAATGTTTTTGCTATCTCTCTGATGGGTTTGTTTTGATTTTTCAGCCTAATGATGGCTTGCTTCACTGATAGTGACAGCTCTTTGGATCTCATATTGAGAGTCGACAGCAACTGATTCCAAATGCAAATGTCACACCTAGAATCAACTCCAGACCTTTTACCTGCTTAATTGATAATGAAATAATGAGGGAATAGCCCACACCTGTCCATGAAATAGCTTTTGAGTTGATAGTCCCATTACTTTTGGCCCCTTAAAAAGTGGGAGGCACATATAGAAACTGTTGTAATTCCTACACCGTCACCTGATTTGGATGTAATTACCCTCAAATTAAATCTGAAAGTCTGCAGTTAAAGCACATCTTGCTTGTTTCATTTCAAAGCCATTGTGGTGGTGAATAGAGGCCAAAATATGAAAATTCTGTCAATGTCCAAATATTTATGCACCTGACTGTACATTTTTCTACATATACTGATTTAAGAGTGCCCCATAACATAGTCTACTAGGCCTATCTGTGCAGGATTTTTTGTTTATATACACTGGGGCCCTTAGAGCTGCTGGATTTACCATTTCCCGGTAGCTGCTTCTCTCTTCAGCCGCTGGGTGGGTGGTCCTGGCAGGCTGACTGATCAGCAGTGGTTGGCTGTACGGCAGACACTGGGGGAGGGTGCAAGGAAGCAGTGACGTGCGGTGAGGTCAATGGCTGGGAGGCACACATGTAACACTTTTTATATCAAAACTCTGGAGCATGACAGGGAGTATGATAGGGGAGGGAGTATGACAGGAGAGGCTCTGCCTCCCCTGACTGCACATCCCTGCAAGGAAGCAGAGAGGCCGGGAGGTCCCCCTGAGATTAGCGGCTGCTGGAAGATTATCTTCCGTGAGCCGCCCCATTGGGCATTTCTGACTGGTCACATTGTTTGTGACTATGTCAAGGAACTGACAGCCTGCCTGGGTCGCAAATGATGCCAGGCAAGCGGTTAGGGCTGGACCTCAGCTGTTAATCTGCTAGGACATTCTAGAAGCCTGTGAGCCAGACTGTCAGACAGGAATGAAGGAACCAACGACCAAGGAAGGAGATCCTCACGGACACCCAAGGGCCAAGTGACATAAGAGCAGGTGCTGGCAGGGGGTCTGTCATGCCTGAGGTGGCTGTAAGCAGAGGGGCTTGCTGGTGAGAGCGGAGACCAGCATCAGAGGGGAGGAGCAGGAACTGCAGCAGCGCTTGGCAGGTGCAGCGTCGGAATGGAGCCAAGGCTGTAGGAAAAAGAGGCGGAGAGAAGACCAGCATCACAGCAGATGAGTGACAAAGGGTCTGATCTCATCACAGCGGGAGGAGTCGGGACAGTCATCCGCCCTCCTACTGTAGCCTGCGCTGAGGAGTCGTCCTGAAGCCTGTCACACTCGTAGGTGCAGGGCTGAGGTGATCACTGCATGGATGAGAGGTTGGTGCTGACTAAAGGTGCCCACATACATACCGACTTGCTCCCAATCAGCCGATGTACACGATTTCCCCTGAACTCTCCCTGAACTCTCCCCAGGCAGTCGTGGTCACGATTTGGAGTTAAAAATGTCCAATCTAATTTTAGATCTATCGTGCAGCCATTGTATCCCAGATTGGTTAAATCTGCCCTACAGCACGGCAGATCTGAAGATGCGAGGTACGACGAGCGGGGACGCGCATCGGCATCGTAATCAAGAGTAGAAAAACTCACAATTTGGCCATTTTTTACATGATCTGTTGTCACAATTTGTCGAAATTGTCCAAATTGGATGAAAAGTCGGTATGTGTATGGGCACCTTTACTGTACTCACACAGCCCCACATCTTACCTCCAAGCTCCACTTTATTTGGGAAAATTATATAACTGATTAGTCTAAAACTGCAAGAATCACTTTGAAAGTGCCCCATTCACAAGGAGAATTACAGGTCAGTTGAGCTCAGCAAAACAAATAATGGGGCAATAATACAGAAACTAACAGATAGCTGAGACAATTAACAGCCCAATTAGGGAGAGGTCTGTCTATATGGAGTGGATTACCTAATCTGGTTTTAGGTAGAGATGAGCGGCTCCGGTTCTCAGAGAACCGGACCAACCCGAATTTCGGGGATCCGGGACGGATCTAGCTGCCTGCCCCGGATCTCTATCCGAGGCAAAACCTTGCGATCCCACTTTCTGATTGTGAGATTTTGCACTGAACCCTTATTGGCTGGGAGAGATGTCTGTCACAGCTCTCAGCCAATCAGCATTAAGCCCACAGGAAGTTAGGTTTTAGGAAGATGCCGACACAGCCGGCACCCCTGCTGCCGACCACTACTGGTGCCCAACCCCTGCTGCCGACACCCCCACTGCGGACACTGCTGGCACCCTGCACTGAGAACACCACCAGCACCCATGCACTGCCGACACCATCAGGACCCCCACACTGAGGGCACTATTGGCACCCCCACTCTGCCGACACCGCCGGCAATCTGCACTGAGGACACTGCCAGCATTCCTGCACTGCTGCCCCACTTACCGAGGACACCGTCAGCGACCCCACACTGCCGGCACTCCCACACTGAGACACCATCGGCACCCCTGCACTGCCGACACTGTCAGCACGTGTGCACAGAGGACACCACTGGCATCCCTGCTTTGCCGACACCACTGACACCCTGCACTAAGGACACTGTGAGCACCCCCACACTACTGCCCCACGTATTGAGGATGCCATCAGCGACCCCGCACTGCCGCTACTCCCACACCGAGGACATCCCCAAACAGCTGACACTGTCAGCAGTCCTGCACTGAGGACAAGGTTGGCACCACCGTTCTGCCGACACTGCTGTCACAGTAAGTGCACTACTGGTGCATACTTGCCAACAATCAGCTCCCTCCTTCCGGGAGGGAGCTGATTGTTGGCTAACAGCAGGAGGGGGTGACCTGACAGTTATGACACATTGGGGGCGGAGCTGCACGATCGCGTTATCGTGACCCCACCCCCTCTTCACAATGCCGTTATTTTCGGCATTGTAAAGCAGAAATAGCGTCACTGCCACCCCCCCCCCCCCCGCTGCGGGGATTTCTAGCTTATTCTGGGGGGAGGTCGGGAGGGTTGGTGGATGCCGGGAGGCTTGCCTGCCTCTCCGGGGGGGCCTGGAGCGGCACCCAATATTCGGGAGGCTCCCGGCCAAATCAGGGGGGTGGGCAAGCCTGCTGGTGTATCCAACCCAAACTGTATAATGAATCGGTATGAAATACCGGCTGACGCATGGCTGGCAGTTCGATTCCCGGCAGTTTCAGTCCGACAGATGCAGAGATCCCAGCAGCGGCAGCCCGACAGCTAACCTAACCCTAACCCTACTTAGGGGTGCCTAACCCTAAGCTCCCCCCTGTGCCTAAACCTAACCCCCCCTTCCACGCTGCCTAAACCTTAGTCCCCCGGGAGGGTGCCTAACCCTCCCCTCCCCCCGGGGGTGCCTAACCCCCCTTCCCCTAGCCTAACCCTAACCCTCCCAGGGGGGTGCCTAACCCTAAGTCCCCCCCGGGTGCCCTAAACCTAACCCTCCCCCCCCACGGCTGTCCGCTCGCGGCACCCGGCATCCCTTTGATCGGGATGCCGGGCGCCAGTCTCGCGGCGTCGGAAAAATGACAGGCGTCTAGATTTAGATGCCTGTCATTTAACCCTCGCCGGGATAAAGCAATCGGGAAGCCGACTGTCGGGCTTATGTCAGCCGGTTTCCTGATTGTATACCCTGTATAATACACTGTATCCGTGTTGGAACTTGGAAGCTGAACTGCCACATGTTAGTGCCGCCCACTGCTGTCACTTAGCTTAGTCAGCCAGCTAGCTGGATGCAACCTTTTGGCCCTAGATTAGATGAGGTGGTCAAAATTGATTGGAAATGACTGGAAATAAATGCTGTTGAGGTTAATAATACTGTAGGAACAAAAACAGGCCTACAATGATGTGATTTTTATCATTTAAAAAAAATTAAAATCCAAAACCAAAAGACTTTGGGCCTGATTCAGACCCACTCGCAAGCGGCTGTCCGCTCGCAAGTGGGTCAATGTTGTGCACTGCGCATGCGCACGACGGCGGGAGCTCCGTCGTGCGCATGCGCCAGACGCGACGAGCGAAGGACCTTCCTTCGCTCGTTGTGTCTGATCAAAGGGGGCGTGCTGTCGATGTTGATTGACAGCACGCCCCCTTTGGTGGGCGTGCCGGGGACGTGCCTCCCTGACGGAGGCGTTCCCAAGGGAACACCTACCGTCAGAAGCCGGCCCACTGACATCACTAGTGATGTCAGTGGGAGCGATTTTGGCTCTGATAGAGCCAAAATCACTCCGGGCCTTGCGGTTGAAAACCTCAACCGCAGGCTCCGGCTCGCAGTGGCGATGGTCGCGATGGTCAAGACCATCGCGGCCATCAAACTGCATGCTCGTATAGGCTGTGGGTGGTGACCCACAGCTATACGAGCGTCCAGGAGGACACTCCATAATTATGGAGGGCGGCCCTCATTCAGAGCGTGCGCTCTGCTCAGAGTGTACGGCTCTGAATGAGGGCCTTAATTTAGTGTCCATGTGGAACTAAAGTAAAGCTAACCTATTGTTCTCCATACGTCTTGGGTGCATAGATTCAGTAACAAATAAACTAAAAAAAGTTTATTACCAGGACCTGAACCGTGAAGCTATAATTCAGCCATTGCTAAACTTCCCAACATTATTGACAAACAAAGGGCCCCATTTACCAACGATGCTAAAGGGGTTATGTCATCCTTTCCTTATTCAACTAAACAGTGGTAATCTAAGATTACCGCTGTTTTTCACAGCATCGCTCTCGCCATCTTTAGATAACGAGAGTGATGTGGTCACTATTGCCGGCAATGGGGGTCCCAGCGCTGCCTTTCTGCCTTCCCAGCGCTGTCTTCCAGGCACTGCCGGGTCCCCGTATCATGCACATGCGCAGATGTCGTGCATGGTCATTACACTAGAGCCCATCGCTTTAGCTTTAGGCTGCCAGCAGGTGAGCGGAGGACCTCGTCGGAGGGGTTAGTATTGATAAATAATAGTGGCATTTTCATTTTTATCACTGTGATACTAATGAAAAATGCAGCTGGTGTTAACCTTCAATCTTAAATGGAGCCCAAAGTCAGAGCAAGACAGCAGCCCCAGCTGACACAGGACAGCAGCCCCAGCCGACACAGGACAGCAGCCCCAGCCGACACAGGACAGCAGCCCCTGCCGACACTCTTTAGACTCTTTAAAGATAATTGCTCATCTCAAATAAAACCCAGGTTAATTAACTGAAACAGAACAAATGTGCACGACCAAAAGAATGGCCATGGATAGTGGGTGGTTAAACCAATAATCCTTATAATGTTTATTTCAACTGTGAATTGTAGAAGTAGGTGTTATAAGTGTGGGGAGGGCTGTTGTGGTAAATGCACTCACTGAAAAGAGTATTACTCTGGTTATCTACTGTATATAGTAAGTATTCTGATATTTGTACATTTCCTAACAGACACTAGACAGCAGAATGTCTTCCCTCGCTTATCTGATACACATAGAGGGGTATTCAATATGAAACGTAAACTTCGCTGTCAAAAGTGTACGTTGCATATCGGAGATTTTCCTTGGATAAAGTATCGTGCGCGCGCCCGCTTTATCCCCATATTCAATATAAAACGTACCAAAACGGGAGCCTGCGAAGTGGGATTTGCGATAAAAAACGAAATTTACCTGAAAAAAATTGTAGGACCCCCCCAAAGCTGTAAAAACATGGGGGATCACTATGGGTACCCCCGTTTTAGCCTGCAAATGAAAGTCGGGGATTTAAATAGTTGCGGCAGGTGCTTTTTTTCCGACATTGAAGAAGTGATGCAGAGGAGCACTTAGGTTATTTTTTTCATTTTTTTAAGTGGTCCCATCAAATTTGGGGTACATGAAAATGGGTACTAGCATATTTTGATGTCCCTAAAGTAATTTTTTAAAAATTCTTCAACTGTGCACCTGCCGCTATAAATCTATTCTAGAATACACCTGCCGCTATAAATCTATTCTAGAATACACCTGCCGCTATAAATCTATTCTAGAAAACACCTGCCGCTATAAATCTATTCTAGAATACACCTGCCGCTATAAATCTATTCTAGAATACACCTGCCGCTATAAATCTATTCTAGAAAACACCTGCCGCTATAAATCTATTCTAGAATACACCTGCCGCTATAAATCTATTCTAGAATACACCTGCCGCATATTTGCAGAATAGCCCTGAACCTATTTCCCTAGTTTTAAACAATTTTTTCCCATTTTTTTTTTTCACCCCAATTTTTCATTTAATTTTTTGGGGTGTCCCTATTTTTTTTTAAAAAAACTTTTTTTGACACAGTTAATTTTAAAATATCATTCCCAGGGGTGCAGGCTATTTTTTTTAAGCCTGCACCCCTAAAACCTAATTCCCAATTTTTCAAAAACTTTTCGAACCTGCGAAAAGTCTTTGAGATTGAATACGATGTAAAACCAAAACCTGCGATAATGATGTCATAGGTGCGAAAACATCGCAAAAACTGAGTTTTCGCTCCATATTGAATACCCCTATAAGCATCAATAGAATGGTGGAGGATTGTTTTAATGACGATAAATAAATAAATTAGCATGTCGCACAGTCCCTTTAAATGGAATCGTTATGTAATGCCGCCGGATGTGTTCCCTGCGGATGTAATACCGATGCCGGAATCCCGAACAGTGGAGATCCAGACTGGGGCTGGTAAAGTACCCTAAGCGTCCCCTCTCCCCCCTAACCCTCCCTTAGTGGTGCCTAACCTTAACCTCCCCCCAGTAGTGCCTAACCCCCCTTTCTCGCACCCTAAACCTAACACTCCCGGGGGTGCCGAACCCTAACCTCCCCCCAGTGGTGCCTAACCCTAACCCAGCTTCCCCTAGCCTAACCCTAACCCCGCCTCTCTCAGCCAATGAACGGCTCCCACCATTGAAGTCAATGGTGGGAACCACAGAATCAACTTTAGTCACCCTGCAGCTCTCCATTGACTTCAATCTCAATTTACCTGTACTGGCCTGAGGCCTGTGATTTGCAGCTTGGAGAAGTGTATTTGTAATATATTATATTCTGTGCTGTATCAGGGCTTTTATGTGCCCTCTGCCGGCCCTGCCCGCATTGTGCATAACGTTGTGCATAGGGGGTGGGGCCAGCCAGCTCCCGGAAGCGCATTAGTGCACAGAGCATCTAGAAGATGCTTGTGCAGTTGTATACATGGCAGGGTGATTACCTGTAGTGTCTGATGTTCAAATGCCGGTTCTCCAATAAGTATGTTATATGTAAGGAGTCTGCATTAGTACATACAGTTCTGATACAATGCTTATACTACTGCCAGCTTCATAGGAAATTCCTATCTGTATAGTCTAAAGGGGCTGATCCAAACGGGAAACAATTCAACTTTCTTTTATAGTGCACTCGCTTATACAGTATATGGCCGATATCCTTCACTTTGGTGAGCACAGAGCTTATCAGATAAGCATATTACATTTTAGGACACATCTCCCCCACACATTAGAGTGACAAAGATACAGTAACCTCACATTTGTTTATTCATTTCTTTTATACAATAACTATAACCTCTATGTTTCATCCTTCTCTTCCTATATTATATTACATTAGCCACAGACTACACAACGTATATCCAATGGTACACAAAGCATCCGAGCACCAATAAACCGCTGTGTGTTGTGTAGGATTATGTCTAATGGCTTTCACTTCTCTCATTAAAACAACTAACATTATTAAACAAAGTTAAGTATTCCAAAGGTTATTTTAATAACTATAATAGAAATATAATTATGTATTTTATTCATATGTATCATGGAATAATGCCCCTGTACTATGACATATATATGGAGAGTTACCATAGAGTTCTGTGCCAGTATAAAAGGACTGGGCTCTCTCCATTTTTGAGCTTTTAGAAGACTAGGTAATGTCTAATATCCTTCTATTGCACAGTGCATTAGAGCAGTAAGTCAAACTAACACTCTTCTCTTTACAGGAGCAGACGGGAAAGTCAGCAGACAACTGGCCTATTATCTCAATGAGGGGCTGTTTGGGTCATTTATGATTTTTACACTATTCAAAGAAGATAAAAGCCTAAAACTAACATTGGAAAAGGTAAGTGCCCATAGGTGTTCCTGATCAATGTGGGAAGAAGAGGGGACAGCACACACATAAATGGAATAACATTATTATGCAAGGAGCATCCTGTTCATTCATAATGTGTATATTTACATAGTAAGTAAGAAAGTGTATCTGTCTGTTTGACCTTTATGCACGGCCAGAGTTATGGACCCAGCTCCACCAAATTTGGCCTGGTGGTGTAGTTTGATCAGGATTTGGTTTTTGCCTAGGTTTGAACTTTGTCAGGGCCACACACTGTCACACAATCCCTAAAAATGGGAACACACTTAAATTATGCAGGTTAAATTGGCAGTCTGACAAAAACAACCTGTGTGAAAGCTACAAAAGTATAATTTTAACCTCACAGTCTGAGCAAGTGTCAAACTTTATGATTCATGAAAGTTCACATTAAATCCAGAGTTAGTCCTTTTTAAAGTGACCATATTTGTTAGTCAGCCCTCTGAGTTTGCATACAAGGGCGTAACTAGAACTTTGTGGGCCACATAGCAAGTTCTTAAAAGGGCCCCACACCCCAGAGGTGAAAAAACACATACATTAGCCCCCACATAGATCCAATTCATGTTATTCCACACAGAGCCCATTCAGGTTATGCCACAGAAAGCCCATTCAGGTTATGCCACAGAGAGCCCATTCAGGTTATGCCACATAGAGCCCATTCAGGTTATGCCACAGAGAGCCCATTCAGGTTATGCCACAGAGAGCCCATTCAGGTTATGCTACAGAGAGCCCATTCAGGTTATGCTACAGTAATACCCCTTATACACATTATGCCATGCAGTAGTAATGTCCCTTATATATTATGCCACATGGTAATGTCCCTTACATTACACAGTAATGCCCCTTACACATTATACCACACAGTAATGCCCTTTACAGATTATGCCACATAGTAGTAGTGCCCCATATAACACATTATTCACACAATAGTAGTGCACCTTACATATTCTGCCACACAGTAATGCCCCTTACACATTATTCCCCCCACCCCAGCAGCCTCTCACCATCCCCTATGTGCCATTAGCAGCCAGCAGGTGAGGATTTTGTGTCTGGCCTCCAGCGACCAGCCCAAAAGTGCTACAGCTAGCGCACCGGCAGGCAGTGGCAGACATGGACAGACAGCATCAGCACAATTTGAATCTATTGCCAGACGCAAGCCAATCTGAGCTTGTGGACTGGCAGCCAATCAGGAGCCACCACTTTTGATTGGTTGACGGTCCACGAGCTCTGATTGCCTCGTGACCAGTGATGCTGTCTCTCCTTGTCTGCCTGCTGGGCTGGCACCAAATCAAAATCACTGACACCCAGGCCCTCCTCGGGCAGCCATGACTGGACTGGACTACCTTGTGTGCGATACTGGGTGCAGGGGGAGCGGTGGGCCACAGAGGCAGCTCGGGCACCATAGTAGCAATACCCCTTGCACCCACGGTTGTTACACCACTGTTTGCATGCATGTTAGCAAATAGTGGGTCCATTTCAGGATTAATTGAATGGGGTTATAGACAAGGACAATATAAACAAATAAAGGCTGCAGGTGTACTTCAGGGTCTAGTCTTCTAAGTGGGCGATGCCAGGTATCCCAACTAGTATATAATAGGGGATGCAGAATTCCGGCCAGGGATTTATGATAGGCGTCGAAATACTGACGCCTATCATAATCCCGATGCCGGAATCCAAGATGGCGCGTGCCCAAACGAGGTAACTCCGGGACACCTGCCCTGTTAGCCGCGGGTGGGGGGTTATGTTTAGTGCAGTTAGCAGGGTTAGTGTCGGGTTTTGGGGGGTGGTTAGGGTTATACACCCCCAGGGAGAGGTTAGGGTTAGGTAACCCCCGGGAGGGTTAGGTTTAGGGAGCGGTAAGGGGGGGGTTAGGCACTGGGGGGGAGGTTAGGGTTAGGCACCACTAAGGAAGGGTTAGGGAGGGACAGGGGAGGTTACTATACTTACCTGCTTCTGTCGCGCAGCCACTGTTGGGATTTCAATCCCATTCTTATAATAGATATATTACAATTTTTTGCTTACTTTAAAATATCAGTATTACAAGCTCATTCCCACCTGAGATGCTTGAGGTTCGTATTATTAATACTATCCTCAAACCTGGCAAGGACCCCACACATGCCCAAAATGAAAGGCCCATAGCCCTACTGAACACTGTTATTAAATTATATGCAAAAATGGTAGCCAATAGATTGAATCCGTTGCTCCCTAATTTAATCAACCCGGATCAGGTGGGCTTCGTATTGGGCCGACAAGCTCCAGACAACACACGAAGAGCCCTGAATATTATTGAGCATTTCACATAGGTAAGGGACCTGCTCCTGGCACTTTCATTAGATGCCGAGAAGGCCTTCGATAGGTTACATTGGGGATATATGAAGGCTGTACTCTCCAAATTTGTTTTTTCAGGACGGTTCCTAGATGCCATTCTTGCACTCTATAGTTCACCTGGAGCACGTGTATATTGCAATGGTTTCCTGTCTTCTTTGTTCCCTATAAGCAATGGCACCAGACAGGGTTGCCCCTTATCTCCCTTAATTTTTGTTTTAGCAATAGAACCTTTAGCGGAACATATCCGCACCACCCCCCTACTTCATGGTCCTCTCATAAATGGGTCACAACATAGAATTTGCCTTTTTGCGGACGACATCCTTCCGTTTGTTACGCTTCCAGAAACCTCTCTCCCAAATTTACAACAGTTGCTTCATGATTATTCTGCGGCCTCATTATAAATTAAACACATCTAGAACGGAGGTATTAGCATTAAATGTTCCACCCCAGCTCCTGTATTCCCTAAAATCTCACTATAATTATAATTGGCAATCACCGTCTCTCCGTTATTTGGGTATCTCTTTGATAGCTAAAGATGACACTCTTCTTGGATATAATAATGGCCCCCTTTTGAATCAATTTATTGCCTTTACAAAGGATTGGATAAACTATGAGGTTTCCTGGATGGGCAGAATGGCGGACGTCAAGATGACACTTCTTCCTAAACTTATGTATTTATTTAGGTCAATTCCTAGGACCCTCCCTCATGGTTAAATAGATTTTATGCAGTGCTGAATAAATATATTTGGAATAATAAGAGAGCCAAGCTCGCTAAGAAATATTTAATGATGTCTAGATCATCTGGGGGCTTGGCTTACCCCAATCTAGCACTCTATCAAGCTGCGTGCTTGGTCGATCAGCTTAGTGATTGGTCGAATGTTCTTAACCCTAAACCCTGGGGTAGGCTGGAAAGTGATATGTTAGACAAATTCCCCCTTTGCGACTTACTCTGGATTCCATCCAGTTCTAGAGTCTCTTTAATATCTATGTCCAGGGCGACACTAGCTTCTCTCAAAGCGTGGGATAGCCTATCTGCCCTTCTACAATTTAACCTGCCATCTCTCCACCTTTCTATGCAAGGTTTATCGTATTTAATCCCAAATTTAAACCTGCTCCTCTGGCACCTCAATGGTATCCGTACCCTCCGTGACCTCTTTGTAAATAATGCCTTCCTTTCTTTCGCCCAATTACAGTCTAGCTTCTCCATTCCCTCTAGTGATTTCTATAAATTCCTTCAAGTCAGGCACTGGATTCAATCCTTTCCGCACTTAGTAGGCTCGGCGGGTATGATTCCTCCCCATGTTTTTTCACGTATATATCTTCAATCTCTCGCAAAAGGGGGTATATCTTTTTGGTACTCTCTCATGCTTACAGCGGAAGAACCAGATAAGTCACCAGCCATTATTAAATGGGAATACCACCTAAATATATGTTTAGACTCGCATGTATGGTCCCAACTTTTCTTTTCTGTATTTAAAATGTCTAGATGTATTTCACATATTGAAATGTATATGAAAATGCTCTATCGCATTTATTTGACCCCAGATAGATTACACAAAATTTGGCCTTCCCAATCTAATTTGTGTTGGCGTGCATGTGGCCTAATTGGTAAGATTTTTCATATTTTCTGGCATTGCCCTACTATAAGCCCCCTTTGGCTGGAGGTAGAGGATTTGATTTTGAAGGTTACCAGTCTGCGGCTGTCTTTGTCCCACTCCACTGCTCTCTTACATATATTCCAGGATGATGTCCCAGTTCACCACAGGTATTTTATATGTCATGTACTTATTGCTACCAGTGCAGCCATTGCTCAGTTCTGGAAGCAGGATAAACCTCCCCCCTTTCTTTGATAGTCCAAAATAAATTATACTTTCCGGATGGAAACTTTGAACTGCCCCTATTCTTCTTCCGCTAACTCACCAATGATAAAGTGGTTCAGCTGGCATGAATTTATCACGATGGGTCCATGCCTTCCAATAACCACACTCTGATAGTTCAAGGTTTTGATATGCTCTGTATTTTGGTTTGTCTTTTGAAGTTGTAGAGTGTTCTCTACTATTTGTGTATGTCGTACACTGATTTTGATTTGTTTTCTGGTTTAATGTGATATTTTGATTTTTTTTTACTGATATTTGCCTGTATTCCCCCCCCCCATGTTTTTTCGTTCCATTCATTTTTTTCTGTACCCCTTCTATTTTGTTTGATTAAAAAAAATAACAAAAATTCAATAAAAATGATTGTTTAAAAAATATATATCATTATTAGAATGTTATATCGGTGCTGGAAGTGTGCCAGTATACAATGGTATGATATAAAGACACTTAGGATGGAGACGTGGCTTGAGAGTGCAGAGTGACAGTCTCACTCCGGCACACTCCAGAGCCCTGCTGTGCCGCCAGTCCCCAACTACCCTGACAGCCTCTCAGCCCAGAGGCCAGTCCCATTTTCAGCACTTCATCTTGGCTCTCCTCTAATACCCAGCAACCCTCCTTCTGTATCAGCCAACTCCTCATTCCCCGGCTCCCGCCTCCACCTGTTAACCAGTTCACCTCCTCCTCCTTTTCCTATCCCCGCAGTGGCATAATTTGTATAGGGTATTACTGTGTGGCATCATTTGTAAAGGGTATTACTGTGTGGCATAATGTGTTATAAGGGGCATTATTGTGTGTAGCATAATGTGTATGGGGCATTACTGTATGGCATAATGTATAAAGGGCATTACTACTGCATGGCATAATGTGTTATAAGGGGCACTACTATTGTGTGGCATAATATGTATAAGGGGTACTATGGTGTGGTACACTACACTGTTGAAAAGAGGGTGTATCTTAAGGACGTGCCCCCTTTTGAGTGACCGCTCCCCCTTTTCTGACGTGCACGCAGCTTTGTAGCATGCATAAGTACAACTGTAGATTTTACATTTAGTGCCTGCTGTAAATCGAGCAACCCTCAGTTCCCCAGTGTATACCCTGTGGATGCAGACAGCAGTATCTGCCAGGGAAATGTAGAGTCATGATGTCCTGATTATAGATAGTCCTGTTGAAATGGGAGAGTGCTACTATGCAGACTGCAGTCTTCCTGTTCCCCAGGGAAGCTTCATGCCCTGTCAGGGCCGGATTAGCAATGGGGCGGATGGAGCTATAGCTCCAGGCCAACCATCAAAATAGGCCCACAGCACCGGATAGGTGTGCTGCTGCAGACACAGGAAAATTTATTTTCCTGTCTTTTTAGGAGCATAACAATCGGCCCCTGAAGCTCTGCCCATTACAACCCCCGCCAGGCTGTCGCCACACAAACAAATCCCGGCCACCGGTCCAGGCTGGGTGTCACACAGATGGCGGCTCAGTGGGAGGTTTCAAAAGCCCTCCCTGCGCCTGTGCACAGTGATCCAGCCTCTCCCCTGCGGCCTGCGCACAGTGCCCCGGTGACAGGAGTGGGGAGCCGGCCGGTGAGTAGATGCAGCTGGGGCACTGCACATTTAAAATGAAGGGTGATGATTGATGATCGATCATCATCACCCTTCATCGGGGCCGCAGGACGCGAACCGCGGCTCTTGTCTTCTGCCTCGGCTCACCTATACAGCGCAGCCGAGTGCTCAGTCAGTCAGTGTGTCTGTGTTGTTGACACACTGACGGCGGCGCGCACCATTCTCTGCAGTCTTTATAAAGGCATTAAAGGGAGCCAGGAGGAGGTAGGCAGGAGACGGAGATGTCCTGTTTAATCAGGCATTCTTTTGGTGAACAGCCTGACTGGAACCAGGGCTCCCTAAATACCAATGGAGTGTGAGGTATGTGAATGAATTTGATTGATACTAACATAAACTACCTGTTAAATTTGTAAAAATTGTAATTAAATAATGACCTCCACTAATTGAGCACTGTTTATCTATCTATCTATCTATCTATCTATCTATCTATCTATCTATCTATCTATCTATCTATCTATCTCTCTCATATCTCTGTATCTCATATCTTTCTTTCTATCTCATATCTATCTATCTATCTATCTATCTATCTATCTATCTATCTATCTATCTATCTATCTATCTACATAGGTGCTCCTGTCCCTCCCTCCCACCACGACATAGAGTATTAAACAATAATACCACTTCCATATATATGTATATATATATATATATATATATATATATATATATTAGGGGTGTGGACCGGCCACTTTTCGTGTTTTGGTTTTGGATCTGGATCTTTCTTCGTGTTTTGGATCTTGATTGGTTTTGCCAAAACCACCCTTCCGTGTTTTGGGTTCTGGGTTTTGTGTTTTGGATCTGTATTTTTTTTTAAAAAAAGCATAAAAACAGCTAAAATCACAGAATTTGTGGGTTTTTCTGCTCCTATGCTATTATTATCCTCAATAACCTTAATTTCCACTAATTTCCAGTCTATTCTGAACACCTCACACCTCACAATAGTGTTTTTATGTCCAAAAGGTTGCACCGAGGTAGCTGGATGACTATGCTAAGCGACACGAGTGGGCGGCACAAACACGTGGCCCATCTAGGAGTGACACTGCAGTGGCAGACAGGATGGCATTGAAAAACTAGGCCCCAAACAGTACATAATGCAAAGAAAAAAAAGAGGTGCAAGATGGAATTGTCCTTGGGCCCTCCCACCCACCCTTATATTGTATAAACAGGACATGCACACTTTAACAAATCAATCATTTCAGCGCCAGGGTCTGCCACACAACTGTGGCTGAAATGATTGGTTCGTTTGGGCCCCCACAAAACAAGCTGGCAATTAATGTGTCCCTGCACAAACTGGCTCTACGGAGGCAAGATGTCATCCTCATCCTCCTCATCCACCGATTCCTCACCCTCCAGTGTTGTGTACATCCTAAGTGCTCACTAAGGCTGCATAGACGTAGGCTGTGTTAGATGAAAAGTGTGAGATTATAAGTGTAATTACAATATGATAACTAAGTCGGAGTTACGCCGGAGTTAAACTGGAGGAAAACAAACTGAAAACCAGAACACTTTCTGAACGACAACAAGCAACTTATTAATGTGAATTACCAAAATCAACATCTTCTGCTTCATGATTATCCAGGAAACTCCTTACTACACTCACTGCTTGGACATAACACCTCTGACTGGATCGGCTCGGGTACATTGTAATTTTGCCCTCATACTACATAAATTCTTGTATGTATTGCCTTTTCCCATTGTGTCACATCTATCCACTTTAATCATTTATTTAATAACTAATTCCTGCACCCACTACTCACATACCTCTCTTTATATATCACTTTCGGAGCTGCACTCATACATTAGCAGCACTGTTCTTTTATCTCTATTTTTGAATATTTAACAACTTTAATCCACACTGTCTCTGTATCACACAGCCTCCACTCCAGTTTTCATCTCACTTATTACCTCGTCCATAGCATGAACACTCTTACTTCACACCCCCCCTTAATCAGTGCCCACATAATCCTCTACTTTATCCATCCCTATCCTCTCCCTCTTGTCTCCTATGCTTCTTGTTCCCCCTTTTTTCTCTCATCAGTCTGCTTTCCAACCCTCTGCTTCTTTCCCCTGCCATTACTGTTCCTCCATTCTCAACCACCTCCCTCCATGGCCTTGCTACCCCACCACTATGCCCACCTGGTTCTGCCTCCAGGGCTACCAAAAGAAATTATGGGCCCAGGTACTGCAACATCCTGTGGGACCACAGCATGTTGGGCATGGCTGCACCCATTTGTGGGTGGGTCTAGCATGTGAGACGCACCCACTCACTGGAGCATGGCATAGTATCCAGCAGCTGGGATTAAAGTAGTCACTACTGTCCTAGGATGGCAGGACAGTCCCATAATATATCCATTTTTTATCAGAATGTATGTAGATGCTAAAATGTAACACACAATAATTAAAGTGCTACAACTTTATTTTGGACATCTCTCATGTAAATAACACATAAACAAAATCTATTTTCTGTCATAGAGATAGGTATGAAGGACTTAATCTTGACATAACATCAGGTTATCTTAAACACACACATACCGCAGCACATATCCTAACCCACTGCTCCATGCTCCTTCCTCACTATCTACCCCATCTGTGTCGTCCCTGTCTGTCTGCCCTTCCCCTTTAGAATGTAAGCTCTAACGAGCAGGGCCCTCATCCCTCACGTGCTTCTCCTCCAGTAGTTATAGTATAATTTACTCGTAACTCCACACAATGACACCTAACACCTGGTTGCTCATGTCCTGCTGCTTGTTATGCAGCTATGTTTATAAACCATGTCCTTGTCCTACATTGTTTTGTATTACTATTAACTGTTTTTCTTGTGTGCTCATTTATGTACTGTGTAAGGCGCTGCGGAACCTTTGTGGCGCCATATAAATAAAGGATAATAATAATAATAATCCTCATCCTCACAGAGTATTAACTCGTCCCCACTGGAATCAACCACCACAGGTCGCTCTGTACGTTCTGGAGGCTGGTCTCCCTGGAAGAGTTGATAATTCATTTTTATGAACATCATCTTCTCCACATTTTGTGGAAGCAACCTCCTACGCCTTTCGCTGACAAGGTTGCCGGCTGCACTAAACACTCTTTCGGAGTACACACTGGAGGGGGGGCAACTCAGGTAAAATAGAGCCAGTTTGTACAGGGGCCTCCAAATTGCCACTTTTTCCTGCCAGTACAGGTATGGACTGTCTGACATGCCTACTTGGATGCTGTCACCGATGTAATCCTCCACCATTCTGTCAATGGTGACAGTATCATATGTAGTGACAGTAGACATGTCAGAAATTGTTGCCAGGTCCTTCAGTCCGGACCAGATGTCCAAACTCGGTCCTGCCTGCCCTGCATCACCGCCAGTGGGTTGCTTAGGATACCTAATTTTTTTCCTGGCAGCCCCAGTTGCGGGAGAAAATGAAGAAGGAGCTGTTGACGTGTCACGTTCCGCTTCAGCTGACAGTGTGTTCACCAGCAGGTCTTTGCACCTCTGCAGGCTTCTGTCGGCCGGAAAG
This sequence comes from Taudactylus pleione, assembly GCA_031769625.1. Lineage (NCBI taxonomy): Eukaryota > Metazoa > Chordata > Amphibia > Anura > Myobatrachidae > Taudactylus > Taudactylus pleione. The sequence continues at coordinate 1,150,379 of JAUIMM010000139.1, read as the reverse complement.
AGAGACACCACATAGGCTTTAAACCTAGGATCGAGCACGGTGGCCAAAATGTAGTGGTCTGATTTCAACAGATTGACCACCCTGGAATCCTGGCAAAGCGAATGAAGGGCTTCATCCACAAGTCCCACATGCCGAGCGGAATCGCTCCATCTTAGCTCCTCCTTCACTTTCTCCAGCTGCTTCTGCAAAAGCCTGATGAGGGGAATGACCTGACTCAAGCTGGCAGTGTCTGAACTGACTTCACGTGTGGCAAGTTCGAAGGGCTGGAGAACCTTGCACAACACGGAAATCATTCTCCACTGCGCTTGAGTCAGGTGCATACCCCCTCCTTTGCCTATGTCATAGGTGAATATATAGGCTTGAATGGCCTTTTGCTGCTCCTCCATCCTCTGAAGCATATAGAGGGTTGAGTTCCACCGCGTCACAACCTCTTGCTTCAGGTGATGGCGGGGCAGGTTCAAGAGTGTTTGCTGGCGCTCCAGTCTTCGGCACGCATTCGCTGAATGGCGAAAGTGGCCAGAAATTTTTCGGGCCACCCAAAGCGTCTCCTGCACGCCCCTGTCGCTTTCAGAAAATTCTGCACCACCAAGTTTATTGTGTGAGCAAAACATGGGACGTGCTGGAATTTGCCCAGATGTAATGCCCGCACAATATTGGTGGCATTGTCAGATATCACAAATCCCCAGGAGAGTCTAAGTGGGGTAAGCCACTGGGCGATGATTTCCCTCAGTTTCTCTAAGAGGTTGTCGGCGGTGTGCCTCTTACTGAAACTGGTGATACACAGCGTAGCCTGCCTTGGAACGAGCTGGCGTTTCTGAGATGCTGCTACTGGTGACGCTGCTGCTGTTGCTGCGTAAGGTGATACATCTACCCAGTGGGCTGTCACAGTCATATAGTCCTTAGTCTGCCCTGTTTCACTTGTCCACATGTCCGTGGTTAAGTGGACATTGGGTACAACGGCATTTTTCAGGACACTGAGGACACTTTTTCTGATGTTTCTGTACAGTCTCGGTATCGCCTGCCTAGTGAAGTGGAATCTAGATGGGATTTGGAACCGGGGACACACTACCTCCATCAATTGTCTAAATCCCACTGCACTAATGGCGGATACCGGACGCACGTCTAACACCAACATAGCAGTCAAGGCCTCAGTTATACGTTTTGCTTCAGGATGACTGCTGTTGTACTTCATCCTCCTTGCTAAGGACTGTTGGAGGGTCAATTGTTTAGTAAAAGTAGTGGTGTTCCTACTTCCTCTCTGGGATGATGAACGACTCCCAGCAGCAGCAACAGCAGCAGCGGCAGCAGGAGGCGTAGCAATGCAGGATCCTCCGGAGGAATCCCGGATAGGAGAGTCAGTCATGCCAGTGACATGGCCTGCAGGACTACTTCCAATCCTGACTAAGGAGGAAATTGACGAGGAGGGAGTTGACGGTGTGGTTTGCAGGCGCTTGGATACAACAGGACAACGGGATTTAGGTATCCCTGGACTGCTTACGGTCTTTCTGAACTTGACAGTAACTTTTTATGAACGCGCTGCAGGTGCCGTATAAGGGAGGATGTTCCTAGGTGGTTAACGTCCCTACCCCTACTTATTTCACCTTTACATATGGTATATATGGAAAGACAGTTGTTGTCCGGATTTGGATTGAAATATTGCCAGACCAAAGAGGTGGAATGTTTGGTCTTCTGCCCAGGCACGACCGTGATGGGCTTTTTCATTCCACGGACAACTGTCTCGCCCGGAGCCTGATTTAAACAAACCACATCACCATCAGAATCCTCCTCGCCAACTTCCTCCTCAGCGCCAGCTACACCAGTATCCTCATTCTGTTGTACTTCAACAGTGACATCTTCAATTTGCATATCAGCAAGTGGACTGTGGGTGCTCCTTTCAGCACTTGCAGGGGGCGTGCAAATGGTGGAAAGAGCCACCTCTTCCCATCCAGTGCTGGGAAGGTCAGGCATCTCAACCACCACCACACTTGGACTCTCCTTGGGGATTTGTGATATCTTCTTAGAACGCACAGTTCTTCGCTGTGCTTTTGCCAGCTTAACTCTTTTGATTTTTTTAGTGGGAGGAGGGCTTCCATCGTCATGTGAAGCTGAACCACTAGTCATGAACATAGGGAAAGACCTTAGCCATTCCTTGCCACTCCGTGTCGTAAATGGCATATTGGCAAGTTTACGTTTCTCTTCAGATGATTTAAATGTTTTTTTCAAGGTCATTTTCCTGAACTTTGCCATTTGGGATTGTATGTGCCCTCTAATATGACATTGGGCATCGGCCTTGGCAGACGACGTTGATGGCATGTTATTGTCTATGTCATGACTAGTGGCAGAAGCTTCAGCACTAGGAGGAAGTGGTTCTTGATCTTTCTCTATTTTATTTTTATCGGAGAAAGTTTGGTCCTCCATTTATGTTATATCGATTTGATATATACGTGCGGCTAAGGCACATGCAAACACAGAAAATATTTTTTTATTTTTGCTGGAAAGTAGTGCACTTTGTGGGTTACACCATCCTTTAAGAAATGAGCCAGCCGGCTCTTTACTTACTGATGTGCCCAGCTATAACGTGGCATCACAGCGCTATCTCTCACGCCACGTATGGCGCGCCACACACCACGCCATGAGTCGCGCCACAAAGAAAGTTTATTAGTGAAAAAAGTCATTACGTGTAATACAACATTTTCACTTTTCCTAAACTACATAGCGCATGCGTCAGATTTCATTAAGTGTAATACAACTTTTTGCCCACCAGGTGTCACTTTTCCTAAACTACATAGCGCATGCGTGTGATTTCATGATGTGTAATACAACATTTTGCCCACCAGGTGTCACTTTCCAATGTACCGTACGGTATGTTCTGTATCACCGGCCGATGATTGTTTGACAGAAGCTTAGACATTAGACTTTACAAACTACAGGACTCTATTAATGGGTGAAGCGTGTGGCCTAGCGTTCTAATGCCTAGTCTCACTGCTTCTCCTCTCTTCTTGTTCCGTGGGTTCGAGACCTTGAAAATACAGTATGTTTTTTTAATTTATTTTTAAAATCTTCACTTAAAATATTCAGTATTCAATACAGTACATGTGGAGCGCATGTCAGCTCAGTGCTTCGGGAGTCAAACAGCGAAACTAGGATTTTTATTTTTGTACATACAGTACTGTACCTTAGAGCGCAAACTTGCGTCAATGCCGGCGCTGACATGAACGCGGACATTATAGTTATTTATTATGACCATCAAGTGGCAATGGGCCCTGTTAAAGAAACTGGTTTCTGTATATCAAACTGACTGCGCGTTTAAACTGCAAAATTGCGTCAATGTCTGCGCGTGCCCAGTGGTCGGATTTTAATCACAATGGAATGTGTGATCCATGTCCAGTGGAGCCAAGCCATACATTAAGTTGCGCTATTTTATGGCGCATACCCAGTTGTCTGTATTGCCAACAGTACTGTTGAATTTTCACACTAGTGCCATTCTGCACTGTCCGAGACTTACAGTACCGCACAGTATACACAATAGTAAATTCATTACTACAGTACATACAGTAAGGTGCTACAGTAGTGGACTAACAGCAGTTTGTAGGGCAGATGCAGAGCGCAAACTTGCGTCAATGAAAATGCTGTCTTAGACTTGGTAACATTATTAATTTAATATGTTTAGTAACTGATAGTTGACTGTGTATAAGAGAGGGGTCTCTATAGTACAAACTGACTCGGCGTTTAAACCGCAAAATTGCGTCAATGTCTGCGCGTGCCCAGTGGTCGGATTTTAATCACAATGGAATGTGTGCCCCATGTCCAGTGGAGCCAAGCCATACATTAAGTTGCGCTATTTTATGGCGCATACCCAGTTGTCTGTATTGCCAACAGTACTGTTGAATTTTCACACTAGTGCCATTCTGCACTGTCCGAGACTTAAAGTACCGCCCAGTATACACAATAGTAAATTCATTACTACAGTACATAAGGTGCTACAGTAGAGGACTAACAGCAGTTTGTAGGGCAGATGCAGAGCGCAAACTTGCGTCAATGAAAATGCTGTCTTAGACTTGGTAACATTATTAATTTAATATGTTTAGTAACTGATAGTTGACTGTGTATATGAGAGGGGTCTCTCTAGTACAAACTGACTCGGCGTTTAAACCGCAAAATTGCGTCAACTGTCAGCACAGTTTGCGTTGTGGTAACTTATAGCCAGTTCTGATGGGTTACGGTACAAATAGGATCTCTGGCTTGTGCCCAGTGGCGGGGTTGCAATGCATTGCCAGTGGTGCTGCGCCATAGCCATACCCTTGTAGCGCTATGGCTACAGTATGTACTGTACGCCATGGCATACAGTATGGAATATCATACTGTACAGTACCAGGTCATGATTCACACACAGTGAAAGTGTGTTATTATTACACTGACTGTGTAATAATAATATTAAAAATAAAAAGTGTAACCTTGACTGTCTAATAATAATGAAAAGCTTCATTATTAAGCTTCCTGGTTTCGAACCCGGGTTGTACAGACGTCTGCAATGTAGAAGTACGATTTCTTACCTCTACGCTACAGACGCCTGAGTACTGTACGTCATCGTATGGTACTGTAGATGTCACATAAAGTACTGTAGAGGACTAGGAGAGACTTGTGAGCAAGGTATATACGTGCGGCTAAACACAGAAAATATTTTTTTATTTTTGCTGGAGAGTAGTGCACTTTGTGGGTTACACCAGCCTTTAAGAAATGAGCCAGCCGGCTCTTTACTTATGGGACACAGGCGCACGCTTGGCGCTGCTCCTTTGTTGATGCACGTGTGGCTACTGCGCACACAATTCACAAACACAGAAAAAAATGTTTTATTTGGTTTGGAGTGTACTTTGGGGGTTACAGCACCCTTTAACAGTCAAGCCAGCTGGACCTTTACTTATGACACAGGCGCACGCTTGGCACTACTTTGTTGATGCACGTGCGGCTACTGCGCACACAATTCACAAACACAGAAAATATTTTTTTATTTGGTTTGGAGTGTACTTTGGGGGTTACAGCACCCTTTAACGGTCAAGCCAGCCGGCCTTTTACTTATGACACAGGCGCACGCTTGGCACTACTTTGTTGATGCACGTGCGGCTACTGCGCACACAATTCACAAACACAGAAAATATTTTTTTATTTGGTTTGGAGTGGACTTTGGGGGTTACAGCACCCTTTAACGGTCAAGCCAGCCGGCCCTTTACTTACGACACAGGCGCACGCTTGGCACTACTTTGTTGATGCACGTGTGGCTACTGCGCACACAATTCACAAACACAGAAAATATTTTTTTATTTGGTTTGGAGTGTACTTTGGGGGTTACAGCACCCTTTAACGGTCAAGCCAGCCGGCCCTTTACTTATGACACAGGCGCACGCTTGGCACTACTTTGTTGATGCACGTGCGGCTACTGCGCACACAATTCACAAACACAGAAAATATTTTTTTATTTGGTTTGGACTGGAGTGTACTTTGGTGGTTACAGCACTCTTTAACGGTCAAGCCAGCCGGCCCTTAACTTATGACACAGGCGCACGCTTGGCACTACTTTGTTGATGCATGTGCGGCTACTGCGCACACAATTCACAAACACAGAAAATATTTTTTTATTTGGTTTGGAGTGTACTTTGGGGGTTACAGCACCCTTTAATGGTCAAGCCAGCCGGCCCTTTACTTATGACACAGGCGCACGCTTGGCACTACTTTGTTGATGCACGTGCGGCTACTGCGCACACAATTCACAAACACAGAAAATATTTTGTTATTTGCTTTGGAGTGTACTTTGGGGGTTACAGAACCCTTTAACGGTCAAGCCAGTCAGCCCTTTACTTATGACACAGGCGCACGCTTGGCACTACTTTGTTGATGCACGTGTGGCTACTGCGCACACAATTCACAAACACAGAAAATATTATTTTATTTTGTTTGGAGTGTACTTTGGGGGTTACAGCACCCTTTAACGGTCAAGCCAGCCGGCCCTTTACTTATGACACAGGCGCACGCTTGGCACTACTTTGTTGATGCACGTGCGGCTACTGCACACACAATTCACAAACTCAGAAAATATTTTTTTATTTGGTTTGGAGTGTACTTTGGGGGTTACAGCACCCTTTAACGATCAAGTCAGCCGGCCCTTTACTTATGACACAGGCGCACGCTTGGCACTACTTTGTTGATGCACGTGCGGCTACTGCGCACACAATTCACAAACACAGAAAATATTTTTTTATTTGGTTTGGAGTGTACTTTGGGGGTTACAGCACCCTTTAACAGTCAAGCCAGCCGGCCCTTTACTTCTGACACAGGCGCACGCTTGGCACTACTTTGTTGATGCACGTGCGGCTACTGCGCACACAATTCACAAACACAGAAAATATTTTTTTATTTGGTTTGGACTGGAGTGTACTTTGGGGGTTACAGCACTCTTTAACGGTCAAGCCAGCCGGCCCTTTACTTATGACACAGGCGCACGCTTGGCACTACTTTGTTGATGCACGTGCGGCTACTGCGCACACAATTCACAAACACAGAAAATATTTTTTTATTTGGTTTGGAGTGTACTTTGGGGGTTACAGAACCCTTTAACGGTCAAGCCAGCCGGCCCTTTACTTATGACACAGGCGCACGCTTGGCACTACTTTGTTGATGCACGTGTGGCTACTGCGCACACAATTCACAAACACAGAAAATATTTTTTTATTTGGTTTGGAGTGTACTTTGGGGGTTACAGCACCCTTTAAAGATCAAGCCAGCCGGCCCTTTACTTATGACACAGGCGCACGCTTGGCACTACTTTGTTGATACACGTGCGGCTACTGCGCACACAATTCACAAACACAGAAAAAATATATTTTTTTTAGCACTTGGCGGGAGCACCCCTGATGGACAGAGCACCCCCTGGACAACACTACAGCACCCCTTTAGGACTGGGACACTGCACAGGACTTTGGAGTGGACACAGCCCCTATTAACAACAGCAGCACAGCACAACACAGCCAGCGCCTATGGACTTTGAAGTAGTGGACACAGCCCCTATGGACAACAGCAGCACAGCGCAGCACAGCACAGCACAGCACAACACTACTCTGCATTACACTACACTACACAGCCCAGCCAGCCCTAACTCCCACCCTCCCTCTTCACTGTCCACAGCCGAGTGAGAAAATGGCGCCGACGCGGGTACCTTATATAGGATTCAAAACCCGCGAGACCCGGAGGCGGGATGATGACGTTTTGCCTCGATTTCAGATCCGAGTCAGGCGGGAAAAGTCGAGCCTGACTCGGATCAGCGATAAAAACCATGTTTTGGCGTTACCCTATAGAAGTCTATGGGCATCTACCCCATCGCACTGGTGTGAGTGATCTTATTGGATCCCTCCCAGCGTGCCCCATGGCCGCCACATCACTCTGCGAATGCGGAGATGGACTCCCGGGTCATAAACCCAGAAGTCCAGGGTGCAGTGCTGATCGCAAAGGACAGCTCTTATCGGAAGAGCTGTCCTCTGCAGTACTGATCACATATGTTAGTGCATCCCGCCCCCTGTATAGACCACACACATACATACTGTAACCAGTCACACTCCTGTGGCATTGGACACCCCCCCCCTGCGGCGGCATACAATAGGCCCTTCATAAATTTAAGTTCCAGGCCCATGCGGACCTTAATCTGGCACTGTGCCCTGTTCCAAGATGGCCACCGAGCCCACTACTGAACATGTGCAGGTGTCATCTTGTCCGTACTACCTAAGAGTGACTCCGCATCCCATATCCCAGTGTGACTCCGCATCCCATATCCCAGTGTGACTCCGCAGCCGATATCCCAGTGTGACTCCGCAGCCCATATCCCAGTTTGACTCCGCAGCCCCTATCCCAGTGTGACTCCGCAGCCCATATCCCAGTGTGACTCCGCAGCCCATATCCCAGTGTGATTCTGCAGCCCATATCCCAGTGTGACTCCGCAGCCCATATCCCACTGTGACTCCGCAGCCCATACCCCAGTGTGACTCCGCAGCACATACCCCACTGCGATATAACCAGTGTGACTCCGCAGCACATACCCCACTGCGATATAAGCAGTGTGACTCCGCAGCACATACCCCACTGCGATATAAGCAGTGTGACTCCGCAGCACATACCCCACTGCGATATAAGCACTGTGACTCCGCAGCACATACCCCACTGCGATATAAGCACTGTGACTCCGCAGCACATACCCCACTGCGATATAACCAGTGTGACTCCGCAGCACATACCCCACTGCGATATGACCAGTGTGACTCCGCAGCACATACCCCACTGCGATATGACCAGTGTGACTCCGCAGCACATACCCCACTGCGATATAAGCACCGTGACTCTGCAGCACATACCCCACTGCGATATAAGCACCGTGACTCTGCAGCACATACCCCACTGCGATATAAGCACTGTGACTCCGCAGCACATACCCCACTGCGATATAAGCACTGTGACTCTGCAGTTGTCATTTGATGAAAAATGTAAAAAAAAACAATTAATAAGTTAAAAAGATTTTTTATTTTTTTACAACCTGTGAGCGCTGTCCCCTAGTGCGTTTTTGTTCACGTACATATAAGCGCTCAGAAGCACGTAGTGTCAGCTGAGCTGCTTATTTTAAAAAGTTGGTAAAAAAAAAAAACTTCTATTTTTGTGTGTTCTCATCTGTGCGCTGTTCCCCAGTGTGTTTTGTTCATGTACATATACTTGCTGTTACTAAAGGTGCCCATACATCTGCAACAGAACGTCGCGATGCAGGGCTGCGATTGGAAATTTCCGATCGCCAACGGAAATTTCCGATCACCATCCATCGATGTTCTGCGATCTGTCGTCGGATCGCAGAGATTTCACATGTTAAATGTCCACGATTTGACAGTTGCGATAATTTCTTTATCGCGATTGTCAAATCACCGAAATCCAACATGTTGGATTTCTGCGATCCTGCGATGGCGGGTTGCAGCATTGCGGGATCGCGGCAATCCATCACAGATGGATGGGATCCATCAGTGGAAAGAAAAACTGTTTCTATTGTTGTGGTAACTACGTCTGTGCGCTGTCCCCTAGTTTTTCTTGTACATGTAAGCGCTGTGAATGCACACAGTGGGCCTGATTCAGAGCCGGACGCTCTGAACCAGGCCGTTTTTTTTTTTTTTAAAGGTGCGGCCTATTGGACGCTCACATAGCTGTGGGTTACCACCCACAGCTTATGCAAGCATCCATGATGATGGTCGCGATGGTCAAGACCATTGCGACCATCGGGCTTGCGACGAGACCCTTGCGGTAGGGTCTCGTGGCCGCAAGCCCTGGAGTGCTTTTGGCTCTATCATAGCCAAAAGCACTCCCACTGACATCACTAGTGATGTCAGTGGGGCCGGCCCCAGACGGTAGGCGTTCCCATGGGAACGCCTCCGTCTGGGCAGACACGCCCCCGGCCCGCCTACCAAAGGGGGCGTGCTGTCACTCACCATCGACAGCACGCCCCCGTTGGTGCGAGAGTAATAGCGACGGCCTGGCCTCCCCCCCTCCGTCATGCGCACAGGGCTAACATCGACCCACTTGCGAGCGTTCAGCGCTCGCGAGCGGGTCTGAATTAGGCCCGGTGTCAGCTGAGCTGCGCATTTAAAAAAGTGGAAAAAAATATTTATTTCTATTGTTGTTTGTACTATGGGCTTGATTCAGACCCGGTCGCTAGATGCGTGCGCACGCAGCGAAAGTATGCAAATCTGCAAACGCATGGCAAGGCAATAGCACACCCACTACGGCTTAGCGTGCGATCGCTCTGTGTATGCAGATGCCCACCAGCCTGTCTTAAGACGCCCACTTTCCCACGTCATGTCCAGGAAGTGTATGCAACCATCAGTAACCATGAGTACCATCGGAAGCAATCGCAGCACTTGTGGCTGACCATACCCTACCGCAAGCACTGCGAGTGCTTCAGTGTGATTTTCAAACATGTGATGTGTACTATGATGCTGCGTCTTAATTATGCATGCCTCTGAAATGGCGTTGAGACGCTCAGGCACGCCTGAGTCCGCACCGACCACTCCCCCGTTTTTATGGACCATCCCCTGTCACCACCCACTAACGGCTTGCCCTGTCACTCTATCTAGCGAGCTGTCAATGCGCAGCGAGCGAATGCATGGACTAGTTTGCGCACTGCGATGCGTACGCATGCGCAGATTGCAAACTTCGGCTTGCTGCGTGCGAACGCAGCCTAGCAAGCGGGATTCTTTGAATCGTTCCCTATGTCTATGCGCTGTCCCCAGGTGTGTTTTGTTCATGTACATATAATTGCTGTGACTGCACGCAGTGCCAACTGAGCTGCACTTTTAAAAAAGTTGAGTGTACCCAGCATAACTGGTTGTGATCTCTGAATTAGATTTGGAAATGAAGACTATTTCTTCCTATGCATTTGTTATTTTTCTTCTTTGAGGTTTTTGTTTGGCATAGTAAGGAGAGAGGTCTTATCTAGATTCCTAGCTTCTATCTGTCACGGCTTGGCGTGGGCTTGGACCCGGAGTGGAGTCGGATGCAGAATGGAGGCTAGTTTGCTGGAACTGAAAGGCAGCCGGTCTTAATGGAGTATGACTCATGAGGTAACTGGGTACACGGAGGGCAGTTCAGCTGAAGGGACGCGGACTGTACTCAGCGACCGGGGTCCGCCGGTCCGCAGCTGGTAGCGGGTACAGGTGGCAAGCTGGTACACAGGGCTGGAGTGGTACAGAGCGATGAGGTGGTTACACTGAGACACTCTGGAACTGCAGCACGTACGGAGCAAGGAAGCACAGGAATTAGCTCACAGGATACGCTGTGAAAGACGTTGCACTGGCAACTAGAGGACCTCTTGACAGCCCTTTAGTACCCTCAGGTAGTGCAGGATTGGTTGCTAGCATTCCCTGGACAGCTGTGACCTGATTGGCTCCAACCAGACACCTGACCAGAATCCAAGATGGCCGCGCCCAGCAGTCTCCAGCACAGAAGTGCTGTCAGTCACACCTGCTCACACCTCTCTCCAGATGGGCCCCATCAGTCTGTGGAGACCCCCTGTGCAAAGTGCCGCTCTCCAGGACCCAGCTCCACCACCAGAGGGACCGTCCTCGAGAACCGATCCACCACTACCCAGATGGTGGTGAACCCATTGGAGATAGGTAAATCGGTTACAAAGTCCATGGATAAGTGTGTCCAGGGATGGAGCGGTACATAGAGAAAAGAAAATTGCCCAACGATCCAGACGAGGACTAAGGCACTGGATATTTTTTAAATACAGGAGGTTTCGATGATCTGTATTGACGGTGATAGGAAACGTAGCCCCTTCGAGGAGATATCGCCATTCCTCAAAGGCCAATTTAATTGCCAACAATTCTTGCTCACCAATGGGGTAATTTCTCTCGGCCAGAGAAAATTTCTTTGAGAAGAATCCACAGGGATGGAATTTATTATCCTCGAATTTCTGGGAGAGTACTGCACCCACAGCTTCGGAGGAAGAGTCTACTTCTATAAAGAAAGGGCTGGTAATGTCCGGTTGCCTCAGCACTGGAGCGGAAATGAATGCTTGTTTCAGGATTTGAAAGGCGGTTTCAGCTTCAGGAGGCCATAAAGATGGGTTCGCCCCTTTGCGAGTTAATGAGGAAATGGGTGCTGTGAGGGTGGAAAATCCCTTGTTGAATTTTCGATAGTAGTTTGCGAACCCTAGAAACCTTTGTACAGCCTTCAGCGAATTGGGACGAGACCAGTCCAAAATAGCCTGCACCTTCTTGGGATCCATCTCAAGGCCAGAGCCCGAGAGAATGTAGCCAAGGAATGGAATGGTCTGTACCTCAAACAAGCATTTCTCTGCTTTACAGTACAGATGATTCTAATGCAGATGAGTCAGGACCTCTCTGACTTGAGCCCGGTGCTTGTCAATACTGGAGGAGAATATCAGGATATCGTCTAAATACACTACCACTGAGACATACAGCAAGTCCCGGAAAATCTCATTCACGAAGTTCTGGAAAACAGCAGGAGCGTTGCAGAGACCGAAGGGCATTACCAAATATTCGAAATGACCGTCTCGGGTATTGAATGCGGTTTTCCATTCGTCTCCGGTTATAGGCCCCTCTTAGGTCTAATTTGGTAAATATCGTGGCACCCTTTACACGATCGAACAGTTCCGAGATGAGAGGTATCATATAACGATTTTTGATAGTTATATCATTTAAACCCCGGTAATCGATGCAGGGACGTAGACCTCCATCTTTTTTGGATACGAAGAAGAACCCTGCACCAACTGGCGAAGAGGATGGTCGGATGAATCCTTTTTGAAGATTCTCCTGAATGTATGCTGACATGGTTTCAGTCTCGGGTAAGGACAGCGGGTATGTACGACCACGTGGAGGATCTTTGCCGGGCACCAAGTCGATAGGACAGTCCCACTCCCGATGCGGAGGTAGAGTATCGGCACCTGCTTTGCAAAAAACATCACTGAAAGAGAGGTACTCAGGGGGTATTTGCGTAGTTGTGGCAACACGGACTTTATTGACAGGTTTAATTTGAGGGAGACAGGATACATGACAAGCATCTCCCCAGGAAAGAATTTGCATGGTACCCCAGTCTATGTTGGGAGTATGCTTGCACAGCCAGGGATAACTGAGAATGACTCCGTGAGAGGCTTTGGGTATAACTAGAAACTGGATTGTCTCCGTGTGAAGGGTACCCACACGGACCTGCACAGGTTGAGTACGGTGTCTGGTTGGAGCCAATCAGGTCACAGCTGTCCAGGGAATGCTAGCAACCAATCCTGCACTACCTGAGGGTACTAAAGGGCTGTCAAGAGGTCCTCTAGTTGCCAGTGCAACGACTTTCACAGTGTATGCTGTGAGCTAGTTCCTGTGCTTCCTTGCTCATCCAGAGACTTCAAGTCCCGGTCTTTCCCCTCGAACATACACTCACCCTGTCTGCCGTGGATGGTACCCAAATTACCAATGGGACCGTATCCCTCGTACTCAACCTGCTCCCGACTTTACCACTGACATCTCTTGTCAGGCAACCCAGCCTCCCACCCTCCCTTTCCTCCTGCCACCCTCCATTCCTTCCTTCCTGCAATGGAGACTGATAGATTCCTCAGCCCAGCCCCCATGATCCTTTCATATCTTATATAACAAAATATAGGTTGTTCGTGAAGACCAAATTGCTAAAAATTAGTAAATTTAACTATATATTTTTTATTTTATTGGATGCCTAGTTTTTTCTACATGGTAATTAGGGCTTAACTGCTAAAAGCCAGCTCTATCTTTGGCTCAGTATCTCAGCTCACCCACACTGCACGAGTGTGCAACACAGTGCGGGATGTAGTCAGAATCCTGACGGTGACCATCCCGGCGATGCCGGCAGCAGACTCCTGATGGTCAAAATACCAACAAATCTCAATTGTGAGTATTAGGGTTAAAGATAGGCACTAGGGGGATGGTTTGGGTTAGACTGCTGAACGGGTTAGGCTGCCAAAGGGCACGGTTAAGGTTAGGCTGCGGAAGGGGTGGGTTAGAGTTAGAACACTCACTAAAATTCATCTGGATTTTGACTGTCGGGATTCCGCTGCTGGTATTGCGGTCACCACCGGGATATTGTACCCAACAGTGCAGTAACATATGGTGGTCCCTGATAATGCAGATTGGGTACGCCTGACTTTGAAGAAGGACTGCAAGGTCGGAAAGTATCAGTTATCGTGACTATATGAGGACTGAAACATTAATAGTGTACTTGTTGGTCGGAATCGGTAAGAAATACCAATAGTCGGGATCCCTCTCCCTACCCTAACCCCCTCCCTCTTTGGTACCTAACCCTAACCTCCCCTCCTAGTGCCTGAACCTAACCTCCCCCTCCCTGCACCCTAAACCTAACCCTCCCCCCCTAGTGCCTAACCCCTAAACCTAACCCTCCCTCCCACCCTGCTACTTACCTTCGGCATCCTGGCGGTCAGGATGGTGGCACTGGGATTCTGACCAGTAATATAAGCATCGGCATCCAGACTGCCGGTATGCCAAACACATCCCTGTTGGTCCTTTAGGCCCAAACTGTACACCTCTTAAACCTTTTCAGGCTGTCGCCAACAGGGCTGCCATTAGAAATTTTGGAGGCTCGGTACTGACAAAATAGGCAGGCCCCCCCGGGGTATAGGGCAGACTTGGGTGGAGTTGTGGATAATGTGGGTGGAGCTATTTCGAGGGTGGCGCATCAATTGGTATGTAAATCAGGGATGGCTAGACATGGTGGATGGAGGGGCACAGGGTAGAGAAGGCTGGATATTAATGGGGGGCACAGGGCAGGGAAGGCTAAAATAGCAGGGGCACTTGGCTGGGAAGAGTGGTCTGGGGTGGCAAAGGGCAGGGAAGGCTGGCTTGGTCTGAGGGGGGCAAAGGGCAGGGAAGGCCGGCTGGACTAGGGGAGAGGCAGGGCAGAGAAGGCAGGCAGGCAGGCTGGCTAGACATAGGGGTGCCGCAAGAAAGACTGGCAGGACTAGGACAGGGAAGACAGGCTGGCTGGACCAGAAGGGGGGTAAAAGGGAGTGCATGGAAGGCTGGCTGAACTGGTGGGGTAGGTAGGGAAGGCTGAACTGGTGGGGTAGGCAGGGAAGGCTGAACTAGTGGGGTAGGCAGGGAAGGATGGCTTGCTAGACTGGGGGGGGCAGGGAAGGAATTCTGGCTGCACTGGTGGGGGTGGGTGGGCAGGGAAGGATAGCTGGCTGCACTGGTGGGGGGTGGGCAGGGAAGGAAGGCTGGCTGCACTGGTGGGGGTGGGGCAGGGAAGGATAGCTTGCTGGACTGGGGGGATAGGCAGGGAAGGATGGCTTGCTGGACTGGGGGGATAGGCAGAGAAGGATGGCTTGCTGGACTGGGGGGATAGGCAGGGAAGGAAGGCTGGCTGGACTGCAGGGAAGGGAAGGATGGCTTGCTGGACTGGAGGGATAGGCAGTGAAGGATGGCTTGCTGGACTGGAGGGATAGGCAGTGAAGGATGGCTTGCTAGACTGGGGGGGTAGGCAGGGAAGGAATGCTGGCTGGACTGGGGGGTGGGTAGAGAAGGAAGGCTGGCTGCACTAGGGGTGTGTGCAGGGAAGGTAGGATGGCTGCACTGGGGTGGGGGGCAAGGAAGGAAGGCTGGCTGCACTGGGGGTTGGGCAGGGAAGGAAGGCTGGCTGAACTTGGGGAGGGGCAGGGAAGGCAGTATGGCTGGCTAAACTGGGGGGGAGGGCAGGCTGGCTGGCCGGGGGGGGCAGTGCAGGGAAGGCTATCTGGCCTCGAGTGGGGGCACAAACAGGGTCAACAGAAGTACCTGAGAAAGGGGCCAGGGTGGCAGCGGCGAGTAGTGCACCAGGCCGCAGGCATAGAAAAAGAGCATCTTCGTTGCGGCATTTGAACTATGGAGCCGGTCCTGAGCCAATCACGGAACAGCTCCTGATTGGCTGCTGTTTCGTGACCTATGATTGGCTTGCGGCCAGCTCAATACTACTATTGAGCTGGCCGCGAGCCAATCACAGTTAGCAGAACAGCAGCCAATCAGGGGCGGCTGTTCCTGATTGTCAGCCATTCCGCGAGCTGTTAATGGATCGCAGGCGGCTCCATAGTAGGGCCACCGATGCTCTTCCTCCCTCGCCGAGTCACCACTGTCACCCGGGCCCCCTCTCTCTCCGGGCCCGGGACAGGAGGCCTGGCAGTCCCCCCCCGATGGCGGCCCTGGTCGCCAAAGAGGAGCACCGGTTGATGGGATCTATCAATTAGAAATGATACCTGGCTACACAGACTGACAAATTTATTTTTAAGTTCCATGCTATGCTTCTAAGCAGTCTAATAAATTATAACCATGACTTATAATTGTCCCCCTACAGGACATTCTCCCGTCAGCAGAACGCTTCCCCAGCAAACTGTGGGGACAGTGCTGCACAGAGAAGGACGTGATCCTGGAAGAGGTTGATCTACCAGAGCTTGAAGTGGGTGATTGGATAATTTTCCAAAATATGGGAGCTTATTGCATGGCTTTGACAACGACTTTCAACGGTTTCCTACCGCCACCTGTGCACTATATTCTCAGAAAAGACAAATGGAAGATATTTGAGAACCAGTTGAACTAGCTGAGCGATCTATATCTTTCTGCGTGTTACTCATTGACGTTTCTTAATGCAGAATATTTTCTTTTTCTTTATTGTCACTCTAGTACTTTTTTTCTGTCACTCTAGTGCTTTTTTTGCTGTTTTAGAATATACTGGGACATGTGGTTCCACTGCTGGTGGTATCAGTTTTCCAGTCTAATGACCTATTGGAATAGTAATTTTAATAGATGATTAAATTATACACAATCAACGTTTTTTTATATATTTAGTTATTACCAAAATAAACCTAGTTTCAAAAGTGTAATGATGTCCTACTTGCCTACGTTTTCTATGCGTTCTCCATGTCGGAAGGGAGGAGCGAATTAGGTCATTGTGGCCCTGTCACATGACCTCCCGCATCCCATCCGTTTCTCAGGTGATCTACCCTGCGGGGGAATTCCTCCTAAGGCCAGTATTCTATTAGAGGCGAATAGCCGCTATCGGAGAAAACTTTCGACGATGCGTGGTTTTCGCCTGTTTTCAAAGTATCGCCGATTTCAATTCCAGGACGTTTTCGCCTAGGTGAAAACTCCATAGGCAAAAACAGGCGAAAAAGTTTCTCCAGAAAAAGGCAGGAGAAAAGAAGTGCAAAATCCATATTTTGGGGTAAAAGTGGGGGGACTTGGGTAAGAACCCCTAATGACTAATTAGGCAAAAAAATGTAAAATTATCTTAATTCATCCCAAAAAAAAAAATTGGGGGGCTGAAAATTTTAAAAGTGTTTGAAAATGGGGTTTAAGTGCTAGTATAGGCATTTTGGGGGGCTGTATGGATGGGCCTGGTATTTTGGGGTGCTCTATGTATGGGACAGGTGTTTTTAGGATTGCTTGGAGGCTGTAGCAGGTGTATTTTTATAATTTTTTTTATTCTGCACTTTACAAATCCCAAAATATACTAGTATCCATTTATATGTACCCCCAATTTAACTACAGCAATTATTTTCCTAAAAGACATTGCTTAATATAATTTTTCTACACTTATGCAAATACACATATAACAGCTCTTTCACTCAAAGTAAGATCCCTAATTACTTTTATTATGGCTAATAATACACTTCTATATTGATTCCCCAGGCTTATTGGGGGTACAGACTGATTTCCCCCCCAAAAAACTGACCTTTTTGCTGGTTCCGCAATTCACTATATTCACCCATATGTGTTTCCGCCTGTTTTACAATTGAATAGGCCGAAAAGCGGGTGCACGTATTGAGTAGGCGAAAACTTTGCCTCAAAACACTCCAATGAGGTGAAAACATTGTGCTTTTCGCCGAGATCACCTTTTCGCGCTAATTGAATCCACCCCTGAATCTGTGAGTGGCAAAATAGGTGAGTATTCATTGTTTTATACTTGCAGCACACTGGTTGTGGGTCACAGCTGAGTACTTCCAGCTCTGGGCTAACCACTTTGGGGCTGGCGTTACATTATGACAGGGGGACCCAACGCTGTGTGTCTTCCTGCTACAGTATGGTGTAAGCCCTGTGCTAATTACTGGAAAAACGGGGGGACCCCACAGCATTTTTTCCACAGATTTTCCTGCACCAGACTGGGCTCAGACGTTCAGTGCTGGCAATGCTTTTGAGGTAGGGGGAACCCCATGCAATTTTATTTTCAATATTACACCAGGGCCCTCATTCAGACCCGCTCGCAAGCGCTATGTGCTCGCAAGCGGGTCGATGGTCAGGGCCTGCGCACGCGCAGCGCTCTCAGTGCGCATGCGCAAGCCCCGGAGTGAGTGACAAATTCACTCGCTCCAGGGCTCACTACAAAAGGGGCGGCTGTCGATGTTGATTGACAGCTCGCCCCGTTTTGTAGGCAGGGTGGGGGGGTGGCTGGACAAATGGAGGCGTTCCTGAAAGAACGCCTGCCATTTGTAGGCGGCCCTACTGACATCGCCAGTGATGTCAGTAGGGTGCTTCCTACTCTGTTAGAGCAGGAAGCTACCTGGGGCTTGCGGTAGATGAGACCCTACTGCAAGGGTCTCGTCGCAAACCCCGATGGTTGCGATGGTCTCGTCCATCACCTGGTCACTCGCTAAAGCTGTGGGCGGTAACCCACAACTTAGCGAGCGGCCAGGAGGACGCCTTTCTATACAAAAGCGGCCGCCCTCATTCAGAGCGAACTCTCGCTTTTTGTGAGCGGCTCTGAATGAGGGTCCAGGTGCGCACTCCATAGCTCCCCTCGGGCGGAGGAGCCGTACACCCCTGCAGGAAAAAGTCACATTGCAGCACCCGGCTCCTGTCACTGAGGAGGAACTGGCATTTTGGTTTCACCCCTTCCAAGGGTGACAACCTGGTGCAGCTCGCCGCTGAGTTTACCCACTAAAGCCTGCACAGATCATACAGACAGCAGATGCATGCTTCTATTTGTAATGTAAATGTAAGTCTAATGTAAACAAGTCAAACACGATGTGACCATGTCGGGCAAAATGCACATTTTTCGGGGAGGCATTTTGTAGATATGTATCCTGCTAGGACCCAGCAGGATGAGACTTTCCTTGGGGCTATGCATGCTGGGAGGGAGTTCCTGGTTGTGCTCAGTTCAGTTACTGATGTTATTGTAAGTAAATGGTTATGCTGCACTCCTGAGTTCATGAGTCTTATCTGAAATACAACACATCTACACATTTTACGCTGGGACTTAGTCAAATTCCATCCAAATCAGCATGACTCACATGGGTGGATTTACTAAGAATCGGTTTGGCCGTCTAATGAAATCTGATGGTCATCGCCGTTGGATTTGCTGCCTAAAAGTCAAGTATTTGCTAACCATCGGATTTGAGCGTCCATAGAAGTCCGATGGTGATATCAATTGTATATTTTCTGTCTAAAACCCCGTCAGATTACCCCTTTTCAATGGAATCCGCATTCAAATAGAAGTGTAATTCTGACTGAAACCAAGGAACACTTCTTAACTGTTTTCTATTGGCTTAAACAAGCACGTGCTATTTTGACATCACAAACCCTTAATAAAAACTCCCCGAACCACGCCAACACTTAAGAGTGTATTGAGATGTTTTTATAGGAGAGAGGATAGAGGGGGCTAATTCAGCGGCGCATGCTAATCGTGTCTGTGCTGCATCTTAGCTTGCAGAGGATCTGAGAAGATATGCAAATGTCACAGCTGCCGTCTTTTGTGTAGAGGTGCCCGTCACCAGCTTCTCAAATCTGCCGCTTGTGTACAAAGACGCACCATCAGATGAACATCAGTTACACCATCAGACCTCTGTCAGTCGCAACTAAGATGCCGGGCCATTTGGACAGTGTATGAAGACGCAGTCACTGGCTGCAATACGCCCCCGAAATGGTCGCCGAACACGCCTGTGTTGTATTTGCCACTTCCCTGTTACCTCCCCAAATGCCCGCTGTCTTTCAATCACTCTGTGTCCTAATCCATACATGACCGCCGTCACAAGACCATCGCAGCACATGCTCAGTGCTGCTCAGATGAATGCGCATACTGAAAAAAATCAACACTGCACCTACATCAGAAACAGGCCTGGAGGAGTATTTTGTCTGGGAAAATGATTGTTGTTGTCTATTTATATGTTGTCTATAAACTCTCTATTGTCAGAAGATGGATGTAACCATAAGTTCTTGCAAACCATATTTTCGCAAAAATAAAGACACAGACCAAGTTAATGCTGTTCAAAAATAATAGGTCAGCTTTATTTATTTACAATAAGGAGTATGGTGGCAGAGGAAAGAACGGCCAATCACCGGCACCAACTTGACTTGGGTAAAAGATGTCCACAACTTACCAGGGCCAACTATCCCAATTAATGGTAAATGAGATATAAAATTCTTGCAAGGGCCAACTCTCCCTTTATAACAAGCGAGACGGTATCCAACACCTATACCAATGCACCGTTTCGACCCACTCAGCTGAGAGGTGCCGCTGACTCCAGTAGGGTGAAATTAGCCTAACCCGTGCATTGAAGGGGAGTGCACCACTCCTACTGCAGCAATATGGACGCTTTACAGATTGACGGTCTTTCCCTGACATGAAATAAAGCCGACACAAGACAAAATATGGAAGGGAGGGTGGGAGATCAGAATCAAAGAGGCAGAATATCCTTACAGACATTACCCATTCTCCCAGTAACCACTCCCCCTTAACAACAAAGAACCTATCCCTGTAACTTTAACAACAGTCAATCCTAAATTACCCCTCCTATCACTTTATTAACCCCATCCATCGTTGTCTAGAGGTTTATATGCCCTCTGTTCTATGCAAACCTTGGTTATCTTAAACTCTCTATTGTCAGATGACGGATGTAACCATAAGTTCTTTCAAACCACATTTTCACAAAAATAAAGACACAGACCAAGATAATGCCATTCAAAAATAATAATAGGCCAGCTTTATTTATTTACAATAATGAGTATGATGGCAGAGGAAAGAACAGCAAACCACCGGCGCCCTCTTGACTTAGGCAAAAGATGTCCACAACTCACCAGGGCCAACTATCCCGATAATGATAAGTGAGATATAAAATACTTGCAAGGGCCAACTCTCCCTTTCTAAGCAAGTAAGACGGTATCCAACACCCATACCAATGCACCATTTTGTCCCACTCAGTTGAGATGTGCTGCTGACCCCAGTAGGGTGAAATCAGGCTGTAATGGTGGATTTCAGCAGGGACGAATTAATATTGTGTGAAGTAAAATGATGTAGACACTGATGAGGGTGAGGAATCAGATCATGATGGCGACAACATCTTGCCTCTGTAAAGCCAGTTTGTGCATGCACATAGAGTTCATTGCCAGCAATGTCAGCTGCTCACTGGTAGTTTGTCTTCTGGGGGCCAAAACAAACCAATCGCTTAATAATTGAGGATATTGTTAATGAAGGTGTTGGTGGTGAAGATGGCAGGTGCTTGGATCTAGCAGAGAGAAGGGAGCTAGCTGACACTGGACTGCTTGTTGTTACTTTTTTAGCCAAAGTTTCAGAATTTTGAAAAAACTTGGATGCGCTGCAGATGACGTAACAGGGAGGAGGTTCCTAGATGTTTAAAGTCCCTACCTCTACTTACTCTTGCTTTACAAAGGGTACAGATGGCTTGACAATTGTTGTCCGGATTTGGGTAAAAATAATTCCACACATAAGAAGTTGATTCTTTTGTCTTATGCCCAGACATGACAATGGGCTTTTCCTTATCATGGGCAACAACTGTTTTTTCCACTGGTGCCTGATTTACACAAGCAACATCCTCATCATCAACATCCTTGTTAGCGTCAGCTACCCAAATATCCTCCTCATCCTGGTGCACTTCCACAGAAGCATCCTCTATTTCTATGTCAGCATGTTCACTTGTGCTTACATCATCATGAGGCAGAATCATCAGTCATAAATAAAGGCCTTAGGCTTTCCTTGCCACTTCGTGTGGTGAAAGGCATATTGCCAATTTTATGTCTTTCTGCAGCTAACTTTCCCTTTGATGTTTTTTTCTTTACCACTGTAAAAGATTGGTTCTTTGATTTTAGATGCCCTGACTTAAGTCCTGTATGCCCTTGGGCATCGTTTTTAGAAGATGACGTAGACGGACTAGTATCGTCATGACACATGTCAATTTGTACCAGTTACACTATGGTATCAATGACCTACAGTGTAAAAAAAAAAGTTTATGAATAAGAAAAGAATAACACACTTTGCTACCACTTACAGAGTCACATGATTTTTTATGAACAAGAAAAGAATAATACACTTTGCTACCACTTAGGGGTAAATTTACTAAGATTCGAGTTTGGTCGAGATTGCAATCTCGGGTGAGTTTCGGCATGTTTTTCATCTCGCAAATTTACTTTCCCAAACTCGTGTGAGTTTTTGGAAAGAGTTTTAATATTTCAAAGAAAAACTCGGGTGTGATTGCAAACTCAAATCAACTCACCATCGGCCAAACTCTGAAGTACTTTTCATGAAAAAGATGCAACTTGGGAATTTACCAATAATCAAGATTACAATCTCGGGTGAGAATGTAGCAAACTCGCAGAGAAATGAAGTTTCAAATAGACCACCTCCTGAGCTGCGAGTTTTGCAGAAACATACACATATCAGTATGATTTGTATATGTTTCTACATTTGTACCTATTTTAAAGTGTTTTTATTTAAAAAAAAATGATGTAGAGTCACCCCCCAATAGCATAACCAGCCCCGGACTGCTCAGCAAGTCCTGGTTCCTAAAATTACGGGGAACAAAACGAGTAGGGTTCCCCCGAATTTAGGAACCAGCACCTGGCTGCAGGGCCAGTGCTTGTTTTAAATATAGGGGGGAAAAAAAGCATAGGGGTCCCCCTATTTTTAAAACCAGCACTGGATCCAAACCAACCGGGGTGTAATGCCACAGCCAGTAGACCCTATCACAGGGTCTCCAGGGTCAAAGCATTAACACCCCAAGCCGGTCACCCCAAGCCGGGGATCTCAAGGATGGGGGGGACCCCCCAAGATGGGGTCCTACCTCTCCCAAAACCGCATGCTTGGGCTAAACCCCGGGGCTATTCCCCGCACCCCTGGGCTGTGGGTATGGGGGTAATAATCTGTTACATAGTTAAAAACTATTGTATTTTACAGTGGAACTACAGGTGCCAGCATGCCTGCCCTTTGGCACTTGTGGAACTACATGTGCCAGCAGGTGGCCAGCACCTGTACCTCCACTGTAAAATAAATAGTTAAAAAAAGACAGTACACACACACCGTCTAAAATAAAACTAAAATAAAACTTAATTACAGACCTACCTACCTCACTGCGGGCACTGGTGCTTTGCCACCTCTGGGCAATTTCAGGTAAGGATCCATTTGTGCCTGAACAGGCATTCCTGTGTGAATTTTCCTCCACATTCACTTTTGCACATCATGTTTTACCACCTTTGGGCAATTTCAGGGGTTGCTGCATTTCTGACTGATCATGCATCACTGAATAGTCACTGGAGGGAGAGGCGTCTCCTGGCAGTGATTTGTACCTCACACTCCGAGGTAGAAAAAAATTTTTTTTATTCCACTTTACAGAAAAACATATTTTTGCATAATTAATAGCTAAATGAGAATAATCACTGCCAGCAGGAAGAGGCCACTTTATTTATATCTCTGGAACAGAGGCGAGAGGTGACTTTTGGTAGTGACTTTACCTCAGGCCTGAGGTAGGAAAACAAACAAACATTACACTCACCTGATTTTTAAATAACAGTGTAAAAGATAAAGAAACACTGCCAGCACTGCTTAGTGACTCTCCTGGCAAGACAAGGGAGGACATCTGTCAGTATTCTGTCAGAAAAACAGACCCAGCTCCCTCCTAGGTCTGCGCTGCAGAAAAATCTACCTGAGGGAGGGCTCAAGCAGTCACATGACCATTAGCAGCCCCGTAGCTAGTCGGCAGTGCGCCCAGTGCAGCACTGCCGCCCCTCTCACTCCCTTTCCGCCCCCCCCCCTCCCCCCCCCTCCCCCCGAGCGCTAACCCTACCTTCCAGCAGTAGGCAGGCGGGCGGGATCTCCCGGGGATTTTTCACTGTCCAGCGCGCAGCAGCTGGAGGTCTCTCTCTGCAGACCTCCGGCACAGAAAAGTGTGTGGCCGGTGCCGCTGCAGGATGGCGCCCGGTGCACATGACCCCTCAGCCCCCCCCCTAGTTGCGGCCATGCCATTAGGTCAGAGAGCAATTGCTTGTCCCCGCCCTCCTGTGTAGGAACCAGCTAAGTAAATGAAATTTTTTCACTTTACCTAGTTACAGCGCTATTCGGGAGGCTGCTCATCTACCCACCAGCTGTTAGGTGGCAAACCTCCCGACGAATAAATTATATGGTCTGTAGCCCCCAGCATTATCTCTGCCTCCTCCTGTGATTGGCTGACTCTGTCCAGAGATGACAAATGATTTTGTCTTTTGCCTCCAGCATTATCCCCGTCTCCTCCTGTGATTGGCTGACTCTGTCCAGAGATGACATATTATACTGACTACTGCCCCCAGCATTATCCCTGTCTCCTCCTTTGAGGCTGATTTTTAAAACTTTTTATCTCTCAAAAACTCCAGTCTTGATCACTTGCAAACAACGCACTTCGTATAAAGATGTTGATGACTGAGATGTGTAAGTACTGTATGTTAATATATTTACATACTATATAGCATTATAAGATGATTACAGATAGCAATGTGTACTTACTTTGTGCATGCAATTATATCATTGATGTGGACTTTTCTTATTATTCAAATATATATATACAGAAGTTGTACAGTGCTGTGAGGTACTTAGAAATTATATATACTATACCAAAATGATCATTAATGATGTTATTGAAACTGATGCTTATTAAAGCAAACATGATATATAACTGTAGTAAGTGCATTTGTATCTATCTATCTATTATCTATTTATCTATCTATCATCTATCTATCTATCTATATGTCATCTATCTATCTTACTATCTCAATCATCTATCTATTTATCTATCTATTTATCTATCTACTATCTATCTGTATGTCTATCTATCATATATAGGCAAACACAGGGGGGTTTCCGGTTGCCTGGAAACCTTCCTCCCCAGCCCACACCATGACCTTAATAGAAATAGGAATATCATAAAATATTGCTAAAGGTGCACACACACACACAACGATTTTTTTAACGATTATCGTTAAACGATATCGTTTAACGATAATTGTAAAAATCGTTTACTTTCTGAGTCAAACGATGAACGATTATCGTTCATGCACGTTCACGTTTGTAGTTTGTAGTTATGTAGTTCAGTCAGACTTGTCAACTGAACGATTTTCAGTAAGTTAATATGCAAAAATTGTTTGTAGTTCTAAAAAATCGTTCATTACATTTAGTAAATGAACAACTTTAGTAAACGATTTTAGTTAATTTTTTCAAGGGAAAAAATCGTTTACTAAAATTGTTCACTAACTCAATCGTTGTGTGTGTATGCAGCTTTATTCTGCATGTTCTTCTAAGTATCACAAATGAAATAATTAGCACCATCTATCTATCTTACTGTCGATCTCATATCTATCTATCTATCATTAGCTAAATATCTATCTCATATCTGCCCCCCCAAACCCTAACCCCACTACACTGCCTAAATCTAACACCCCTTCCCCCTCCCGCGCGGCTAAAGCTAAGAGCGCCCCGAACATACCTCGTTCAGGCTGGTTTCCTTCTGGATGTTGGCGTCAGGAATAAGATAGGCATCTGTATTTCGATCATAGCAATAATGGAAACTTTCCAATGGAGCATGCAGGTTCCACTGTCTCTAGACTCAATGGCTACAGTAAGTATTGTTACCTGTATTACACTATCTCACCCAGCAAACAGCATTACAGCGACTGTCATACTGTACAGAGTATCACAGCAGGGTTGCCTACCCTCCCGATTTTAGCGGGAGGCTCCCGATTTCTAATGAAGCCTCCCGCTGCCCCGCAAAAGGAACATTATCTCCCGATTTATTATTCATTTTTTAAGCCAACGGAGTGCGCATGCGCGAGTCCGGTAATGCTGGGGGCGGGGCCTTATGGGAACGTCATGCGTGACACTATTGTACTAAAAGGCCGGCCACCGCGGGGTTGTGAGCAGCGGTGGCCGGATAGTCAGCCCAGCAGTCCGCATCCAGAGGGGACAGGCGGGCAGCACGGCTACTGCGGCACTGATCAGCGGCTGAGGTCGGCCCCCTCTCTGGTCAGCCGCTGTCACCAGACTGACAGGGGGCCCGGGATGTCTGATGACTGGGCTGTTCCCTGCAACATGCAGAGCGGCACACCCTCTATGGCCACAGTGCATGGCCCCACTCCATACCTTTCCTCCCTGGGGCTTCGTTAAATTGATCAGAAATGCTGTGGGACCCGCTCCTCCATGGCGGCCACACAGCAGTGAGCCTGTACTGCTCGCAGGCTGAAGGAAATGACCTAACCAGCACAGAGCTCCACACAACATTGCCTCTCCCAAGGGACCAGCCAACCTACCTGAATGTGGATTGCACATATCAGCCCTCTTCAAACTGCTGACCTGCTCCTTGCCCGTGTCACTGCTTGTGCCACCCTCCTCACAACACTGCCCAGGCTCCCTGCTCAGTTTTTACAGGAGAAAAAAGTTTTTACAGGAGAAAAAAGGTACCATGAGGGCACTGTGTATTGAGGGGTAATATGGGGGCACTGTGTGTACTGGGGGCACTGTGTGTACTGGGGGGGTAATATGGGGGCACTGTGTGTACTGGGGGGTAATATGGGCCACTGTGTACTGGGAGCAATATGAGGGTACTGCAGGTAATATGGAGGTGCTCTGTGTACTGTGGGCTAATATGGGACACTGGCCCTGATTCAAAGCCGGACGCTCTGACAGAGCGCTCGCTCTGAATCAGGGCGTCTTTTTGTTTTTATGGAGCGGCCTCCTGGCCGCTCGCATTGCTGTGGGTTACCACCCACAGCTAATGCGAGCGGCCAGGATGATGGTCGCGATGTTCAAGACCATCGCGACCATCGGGTTTGCAACGAGACCCTTGTGGTAGGGTCTCATGGCCACAAGCCCCAGAGAACTTTCGGCTCTAACAGAGCCGAAAGCTCTCCCGCTGACATCACTTGTGATGTCAGTGGGGCCGCCCCCAGATGGTAGGTTTTCTCATGGGAACGCCTCCGTCTGGGCAGCCACCCCCCCGGCCTGCCCACCAAAGGGGGCATGCTGTCACTCAACATCGACAGCACGCCCCCTTTGGTGCAAGACCCGGAGCGACGGATTGCCTGTCGCTATCCAGGTCTCGCGCATGCGCACGATGGAGCCGGCTCCATCGTGCGAATGCGCTCTGGGCCACCATCGACCCGGTTGCGAGCGCTCAGCGCTTGCGACCGGGTGTGAATCAGGCTCACTGTGTGTACAGGGGATTACTATGGAGGCCCTGTGGGGTACTATGGGGGCATTGCAACCATATATAAAAGGAATAACTCATGATACATGATTGCAGTCTTTGTACACCTCTGGTAGTAGGCTACCCATAGAAAAACTACCTATGATATGCTGCTCTTAGTACTATATTTTTCAACTGGCAATACAGGACACGCCCCCGAGTGCCAGACACGCCCATAGGTGAAGCTAGACACGCCCTTTGGGCGGAGCATGACACGCCCCCTTCGCGCGCCACATTCTGCTGCCACCTACAATCTCCCTGAAACTAGTTTTCAAAAGTAGGCAAGTATGTATCACAGTAATCACTATATAAAACAAAGATGATCAGTAACTACTAACTACCATGTAATGCAGAGAACATCACAGTGCCTGCCATAATATGCAGATAGCGTGGCAGTGACCGACAAATAATGCAGAGAGCATCTCATTGCCAGCTATATAATGCAGAGAGCGTCTCAATGACTGACATATAATGCAGAGAGTATTGCAGTGAGTGCCAGATAATACAGAGAGCATCACAGTGACTGTCATATAATGAAGAGACTATCAGCGCCTACCATATAATGCAGAGACAATCAGTGCTGTTAATGTAATAAAGAGAGCATTGCAGTGACCTCCATATAATGCAAAGAACACTGCAGTGACTGCCATGTAATGTAGAGCGCATAGCAGTGCCCGCCTGTGATGATTAATCGCAAGAATAATCGCCAGAAATAATATTTTGTGAACTATGAAGTCCTTTAATTGAACTGTGTGTGTCTAGAAGGGCTGAGGTATTACCCCACCTCTTTTGAAGATAGGCATTCCAGGAAGAGGGGTTGATAATGATCTTTGTCCTGTGATTTGAGGAGTGTTATATAACTGTGTCTCCTTTAGTTTTATAGACTGTATAAACATGGTATGTCCATTGCTATTTGGTGTGCAGGTCAGAAAGGGCTGGAATTAGCAAGTGAATGGCTTTCAGGTAACAAAATGATGTACATCCCTCACAGTGTGAGGCCATGTGTGACCAACTCTCCCTTTTTATGACCCCTGAAGTCAGTGTCCTAGATCATAATCCCAGAACCAGACCTCCTGTTACTTCAGTGCCCTACTTCAAAAGGCTAAAATAAGGATTCTGGTATTTACTATAGGTCTAGAAGGGGGAAGTTGAAGAGTGAGTTATACCATCACTTATCTTTAAAGCAGGGACCCTGCTAGTTTGGCCAGGTAACCCTGTACTGGAAATCTATTAATCTCAAACCCTGCTGACCTGATTGGGAGACCCTGTTAAGTATGAACAAAGAATTAGGGATGTATAAAAAGAGAATACCATCCAACATTCAATGTTCACTCCTTGGGGTTCAGACAGTCAGGTCTGGGAGTGCATCAGGATATTCCTGTGGGTGAGATCCCCCACCCCATCAGCAGTGCTAAGAACTTTAGTGTAAGTTGTCTTAGGGACTCTGATTTATTTCTCTCTTTTATTTTGTAAGAGAATATTTGCATTATAATCTGTTTGTCATTTTATTAATATTTTTGTAACTAAGCCTTGAAAATATTTTTGGGATTAAACACATTTAATTTAATCTAGCATATTCTCCGTGATTCTTATTGAACTTGCGTGCCTGGATAGGCCCATGCTACATATTTGTGTGTCATTTGAATGTGATTTATTATTAATCTGTTGGGAGATCGCAGACTTCTGGAGAACAGTCTGCGTGGTGGCAGAAGAACCGTGTATTTTGGTAAGTGACAGCGGTGCGCCGGCATCACAACCAGCTGATCCAGATTGTTGTATCTGCGAGTCAGCCCAGGTTCGTGACACCGCCATATAATGCAAAGATGTACAGGCTCGGTTCTACTCGGTTCCGTTCGTTTTTTTTTACCGAATCTTATTGGGTATCAGCTGTCACGAGTTTTGGATAGCCAATAAGATTCGTTAAAAAAAAACGAACGAAACCGAGTAGAAATGAGCCTGCACATCCCTAGCAAAGACCATCAGTGATCACTATATAATACAAAAAGCATCGCAGTGACCACCATATAATGCAGCTTCCATCAGTGCCCTCCATACAGGGCCGGTTCTAGACCAAGTAGAGTCCTGGAGAAAATAGTCCCTTTGCTGCCCCCCTTAAAAAAAAGCTATACAGTCTTATTGTGTGTACTAAATAAAAATACCCCTTACCTTTATAGTTGTTTCTCTGTGATGAGGAACCTTTGAAGAAATTGAAGGGCAGATGATGTCTTCAGTCAGTAATCACTATTCATGTAGGTAATCCCATAGTCCGTAATATGCCTGTTATGTAAGAATATAACTAATGTCATCTTCATACAACCCAACGTGTGCCCTCCATGCTCTGTGTCTCTCCAGCCTCGTGCTACCTGTGTTACTTCCAGCCTCATGCTTCTTGTGTCACCTCCTGCCTAGTGTCACCTTCTGCCTAGTGTGTCATTTCAGCCACATGCCCCTCGTATTCTGTTCCCTGTGTATTTCCATCAACATCCTCCACCAGTGTCTCTTCAACACCTGTCACAAGCCGCTCATGCAAATGTTGGTGGACCATTCGCTGAACTCCTCCCATCAACTGTCCATCACCCCTGCTCTGTCCTGGATTGGTTCCTGCAGCTATTTCTGTCTGGTGAAAACGCTGCTCCAATGCCGGTGATAGCGTTTCACGTGTTTCCAGTTGTGGTGTTGTCTCCTGTTATCCAGTTGAGTACCCAGTCCTCCTGTCTGCTTCTGTTACCTTCCATTTGTGTCATCCAGGCGGGATGGTCCGCATATCTACTACCTGCCGCTTGTGTCATCTAGGCGGCACAGTCTGCATATCCATGCTCTGCCGTTTGTGTCATCCAGGCGGAACAGACTGCACTCAGTGTCCAGAGTGCGCAGTGCTGCGTCCAGCTGCTTGTGTCAACTTGGTGGCACAGTCCGCAATCCAGCGTACCACCGCTTGTGTCAATCCGGCGGCACAGGTCGCAATCTAGCATCCTAAGTACGCAGTCCAGAGTACCACCCACTGTGTCGACCCGGTGGCACAGGTCCTTCTACAGGCCACAGCCTGCCAAGGCTGCCACATTGCCCAGAAGCCGCATCTTGTTCTACGACCTTGTTCTGCGACCCACATCTTGTTCTATGACCCCCTTCCGCGGGTTCACCTACAGAAACCTTGTTATGACTTTTACTTCCTCTAGATAGCCCAAAGGCTGCATCTTGCTCTATGGCCCACAGGCCGCAGCCTACCAAGGCTGCTACATGGCCAAAAGGCCGCATCTTGTTCTACGGCCACAGCCTGCCAAGGTTGCTTCTCGGCCCAAAGGCTGCATCTTGTACTTAGTCCCACAGGCCACAACAAGCCAAGGCTTACCAGCCCTCAAAGCTGCTCCATTTCCGCAGCTAGCCAAGTGTTCCAGCCTTCAAGGCTATTGCTGGACTTTCTATCAAAAGATAATACCCATATCCTAACATTATCACCGGCCACAACAAAGACTTTTGTCATATTAGGGTATTCTTCTTTTCATCAAGCATGGATTCCTCACAAAATCCAGCTCAAATATCTGGCCGCACAGAGGGCCTGATTCAGACCTGGTCGCGAGCGCTGAGCGCTCGCAACCGGGTCGATGGTGGGCCAGTGCGCATGCGCACGACGGAGCTGGCTCCATCGTGTTCATGCGCGAGACCTGGGTAGCGACGGGCACTCCGTCGCTCCGGGTCTCGTACCAAAGGGGGCATGCTGTTGATG
The DNA here is from genome assembly GCA_031769625.1 of Taudactylus pleione. NCBI lineage: Eukaryota > Metazoa > Chordata > Amphibia > Anura > Myobatrachidae > Taudactylus > Taudactylus pleione. The sequence goes on along the minus strand of JAUIMM010000139.1, from coordinate 1,119,618 downwards.
TTGAGTGACAGCACACCCCCTTTGGTGGGCGGACTGGGGGAGTGGCTGCCCAAACAGATGCGTTCCCATGTGAACGCCTCCGTTTGGGGGCGGCCCCTCTGACATCACGAGTGATGTCAGTGGGAGAGATTTCGGCTCTGTTAGAGCCGAAATCTCTCTGGGGCTTGCGGCCACGAGACCCTACCACATGGGTCTCATCGCAAGCCCGATGGTCTTGACCATCGTGACCATCTTCCTGGCCGCTCGCTATAGCTGTGGATGGTCACCCACTGCTATGCGAGTGGCCAGGAGGCCGTTCTAAAAAAAAAAAAAGACCGGCCCTGATTCAGAGCGAGCGCTCTGTCAGTGCGTCCGGCTCTGAATCAGGGCCAGATTCAGGCACTAACTCAAAAAGTGCAGTAGCTTTCTCTTCGTGTTGAGGAGACTCGAGGAACCCCAGCTCTGGCAGTGCCTGAACCTAAGCTTAATTTGCCTGACCGGTTTTCAGGTAATCGGAAGCATTTATTGAACTTCAAGGAGAGTTGCAAACTGTATTTTAAGCTCCGGCCCATATCCTCAGGCTCGCTGGTCCAACAAGTTGGAATAATTATTTCCCTATTACAGGGAGACCCTCAGACTTGGGCCTCTAGTGTCCCCTCCACTAGTATGGCATTACAGACCGTGGACTCCTTTTGTGCCGCATTGGGTTTTCTTTATGATGACGCCGATAAAGCAGCGATGGTGGATGCAAATCTCAGGTCCTTGAAACAGGAGAACAGAGCAGTCAAGGACTATTGCATGGAATTCCTGAAATGGGCTGTTGATGTGGGATGGAATGAGCCGGCCTTACGAAGCCAAATCAAATTAAGGATATCCTAGTCCAGCATCCATCTCTGGATTCCTTAGATGATCTCATGAGTTTGGCCATTCATATTGACTGGCGACTCCGGGAACGCAGAGTAGAAAAGAATCTGCCTTCTCTGCCTCCGTGATCTCCGGTATGGAAGGCTTCATCAGTGCCTGAAGGACCAATGCAACTGGGAGCGTTTCGTCTTCTGGCCGAAGAGAAATGTCGGAGACGTTCGTTGGGTCTTTGCCTCTACTGTGGTGGTCAAGGACATTTGTCTCAGCTTTGTACAGTAAAGTCTGGAAAAGGCAAGGTCTAGAAGGGCTAGGGGAGGTACATCTAGGCCTTGCATCCATCTCCCTTGAAAATTCTGTCTTTATCACCACATTGATCAAATTGCCCAATGCTCAGATTTCCATCCTGGCCTTCATGGATAGCGGGGCTTTCTTTCTTCAGAACGTTAGGCCTGAATGCTGAGTCCTTGTCTAGTCCTGTGGCAGTTATTGGTCTGGATGACGAGAGACTTTCTAAAGTTCCGGTTGCCTTTCGGACTCCTCCATTACAATTATCCATTGGGGCTCTGCATCTTGAAGAATTGTCTTTTATTCTACTCCAATGTCCACTGGCTCCGGTCCTGTTGGGTGTGACAGTGTGCCGGACACCGGTCATCACTTACCAGGTCCGGCAGCACTGGTTCCCTGATGGGCAGCGGGTGGGAAGATTCCGGTGCCCGCTACCCGTGACGTCCTCTCAGGCTTCCTGTTGCGTCTTCCGGTGAGCAGGTAGCAGGGAGATCCCAGCGCCTGCTGCCGCGGACTCCCTCTATTAAATGTGTGCAGACGGTCGTGGCGCCCCTTGTGGCACGCTCGCCATACTGCAAGTAGAATTAAAGTGACATGTCAGGATTAGGGATTTACTGATTGGGGCTGAGTTGAACCCTGACCTATATAAGGAAGTTCCTGGGAGCACCTCAGTGCCAGAGTATAGGCTCCATTCCATACTCCAGCGTTCCTGTGCATATCCTGATTATTTGGTTCTGACCTCGGCTATTCCTTGTGACTCGTTTACGCTTGCTCCCTGGTACCATCTCATCTGTTTGGTTCTGACCTCGGCTATTCCCTGTGACCCGTTTACGCCTGCTCCCTGGTGCCGTCTCGTCTGTTTGGTTCTGACCCGGCTTGTCGACTACGCTAATATCTACTGCACTCCAACTAGTACACCAGCACCTGTATAGGGAAACCTAACCTGAGGGCTGCGACCTGTGTGTCAGACGCAGCCAAGTCCATACCTTCTTGCGAGGGTCCCTGGTGAATACCGCTGGCACATTAGACTCCGCGCCTCAGGAATAGGTCTAGCCAATTCCCTGAATACAGGTTGCGTCAACTGTCTGCCTGAGAGTTTGCGACATTGGGATTACCTTGGCTGAAAAAGCATAACCCTATGATCCAATGGCAAACCGGAGAAATTCTCAAGTGGGGATCTGCTTGTTTCTCCCAGTCCCTTTCTCGCTCCATTTGTCTTGCTGCTGCCTTTTCATCAAAATCAGCATCCATTCCTGCTCCTTATCGAGATCTAGCTGAAGTGTTTTCAAAGAAAAAAGCTGATGTCCTGCCACCTCACCAATCATTTGATTGTACCATTGATCTGCTACCAGGTGCCAGGTTTCCTAAAGGCAGACTGTATGCGTTGTCCATTCCGGAGGATAAAGCAATGCAAGAATATATTCAGGAGGCTCTGGACAAGGGACTCATTCGTCCTTCTACGTCCCCAGTAGGAGTGTTTTTTTTCTTTGTCCAGAAAAAGGATGAATCACTCCGACCTTGCATTGACTTCCGTGGACTGAATAACATCACAGTCAAGAACACGTATCCCTTGCCACTCATTTCTGTTTTCTGATCAACTGCGTGAGGCTTCCATTTTCTCAAAGATTGATCTTAGAGGCGTCTATAACCTCATTCTCATCAGAGAAGGAGATGAGTGGAAGACAGCATTTAACACCCATTCTGGACATTTTGAGTACCTAGTTATGCTGTTCGGCCTCTCCAACGCAACAGCTGTCATTCAAGATTTCATCAATGAGGTGTTAAGGGATTTTCTGGGAGTCTTTGCAGTGGTCTATTTAGATTACATCCTCATCTATTCCAAGTCTGTGGAGGAACATTGTAGGCATGTGAGGCAGGTCTTGCAAAGATTATTGGATAACAACTTGTATGCCAAGCTGGAGAAATGCGAATTTGACGTGAAGGAGGTCTCATTCTTATGCTACATTATCTCTTTGCAAGGTTTCTCCATGGACCCTGGCAAGGTAAAGGCCATCTTGGACTGGGAACAACCCATTACGTTGAAGGCCATCCAGCGTTTTTTGGGTTTCACCTCCATGGTCTCGCCTATCATAAAATTAACTAAAAAAGGAGCTAAGGTCAATAATTGGTCGACTACTGCCATTCAAGCCTTCAATGCACTTAAGCCAGCTTTTGTATCAGCTTCTGTTCTTCGGCATCCCAACCCGGAACTGCCATTTGTCATTGAGGTGGACACGTCTGAGATTGGAGTGGGCGCTATCCTCTCTCAGAAGGATCTCAAAAATGCCAAGTTTCATCCGTGTGCAAAATTTTCCTGGAGAGGAACTATGATGTTGGCAACTGGGAGCTTCTAGCCATTAAATGGTTAGAGGGGGCTAATCATGTGGCGGTTCTCACAGACCACAAGAATCTGGCCTACATCGAAACAGCCAAGAGGTTGAATGCAAGGCAGGCTCGTTGGGCTCTGTTCTTCACCTGGTTTAATTATATCATCTCTCATTCACCGGGTCGAAGTATATTAAGGCGGACACCCTTTTCGGAAGTTTCTCCTTCAACCAGCCTTCAATTACTTTGGAAGAGACCATTATTCCAACTTCCAAGATTCATGTAGCCTTGACCAGGACCTTGGCAGATTCTCTCAGGACTCGTCAGTCTGAAGCTCCTCTTGAAAACCATCTGGTGTGCTTTTTTTCCCGGAGAAGTTTCGTGAGACAGTCTTAAATGACTTTCATTCTTCTAAAGTTTTGGGTCACTCAGGCATTGTGAGAACTTTGGAGCTTCGGTACCGTTCTGTTTGGTGGCAGTCTATGTCTCGGGATACTCAAGTTGTCTTGTTGTGTCTTGGTGTGTAACGTCTGTTCCAGGAATAAGACTTTCCAGACAAAACCTTCAGGGCAGCTATGTCCTTTGACTATGCCCGCTAAGCCATGGACCCATATTGCTATGGACTTCATAGTTGACCTTTCTTTGTCTTCCCACTGTTCTGTCATATGGACGATTGTTGACCGGTTCTCCAAAATGGTTCATTTTGTGCCTCTTACCAAATTACCGTCAGCTAAGGAATTGTCTGCATTATTTCTTCAGCATGTCTTCAGACTTCATTGGCTTCCATCAGACATTGTCTCGGATTGTGGGTCCCAGTTTGTTGTCCATTTTTGGAGATGTTTTTGTACCAACCTAAGTATCAATGTGAGTCTTTCCTCAGGTTACCATCCACAATCAAATAGACAGACGGAGCGGGCAAACCAATCCTTGGAACACTACCGCTGCTGTTTCATCTTGAAATACCAAAACAACTGGCTGGGTTCCTCTGTTGCCATTTTCCATCAACAACTCCTGCCATTCTGCTTCTTCAGTGTCTCCATTTTTCTGTAATCTTGGGACTCATCCTATAAGTTACTCTTTTGAGATCACATCAACTGGAGCTCCACCATCTTCATCTGTCTCAAGGTTTCAATCAGTCTGGAGGAAGGTACAGCATGCCCTCTTCCAAGTGGTGTGGCTGTCCTCCAGGAACATTAATCTCCGTCAGAGATAACAAAAGCTGGGTTCCAAATTCACTGGCCCATTTAGGATTATTTCACAAATCAATCCAGTTGCATTTCGATTACAGTTACCCAGGACACTCAGAATTATTAATACATTTCACTCTTCACTTCTTAAGTCGGTGTTCTTCTCCTCCAGATTTTCTTCTGGACTTTCAGTCAGACCTCCACCAGTCCTCATCCAGGGGCGCCAGGAATTTGTGGTAGAAAAGATCCTGGATTCCAGACTATCACGGGGCAGCCTTCAATTCTTAGTCCACTGGAAGGGCTATGGACAAGAGGAGTGCTCCTGGGTTCCCGAAAGAGCCTTACATGCTCCTATTCTGAATAAAAAGTTTATTGAGAACTTTCCTGAGAAACCAGGGTTTAGGGGTTCCTTAACCCCTCATCAAGGGGGCGTACCGTCACAAGCGGCTCATACAAACGCTGGGGAACGTTCGCTGAACTCCTCCCATCAACTGTCCATCATCCCTGCTCTGTTCTGGATTGGTTCCTGCAGCTATTTCCTTCTGGTGTGAATGCTGCTCCGATGCCGGTGATAGCATTTCACGTGTTTCCGGTTGTGGTGTTGTCTACTGTTATCCAGTTGAGTACACAGTCCTCCTGTCTGCTTTTGTTACCTGCCATTTGTGTCATCTAGGCGGCATGGTCAGCATATCTACTACCTGCCATTTGTGTCATCTAGGTGGCACGGTCTGCATATCCACGCTCTGACATTTTTGTCATCCAGGCGGCACAGACTGCACTCAGTGTCCAGATTACACAGTGCTGCGTCCAGCTGCTTGTGACAAACCCGGTGGCACAGGCCGCACTTCAGCTTCTAGCTGCTTGTGTCAACCCAGCGGCACAGGCCGCAATCCAGCGTCCTAAGTACGAAATCCAGTGTATCATCACTTGTGTCAACCCAGCAGCACAGGCCACAACCCAGAATCCAAAGTATGCAATCCAGAGTACAACCGCTTTTGTCAACCCGGCGGCACAGGCCACGCTCCAGCATCTAGTTACTTGTGTCAACCCGGTGGCACAGGTTGCAATCCAGCATCCTAAGTACACAGTCCAGCGTACCACCGCCTGTGACAACCCGGTGGCACAGGTCCATCCACAGGCCACAGCCTGCCAAGGCTGCTACATGGCCCAAAGGCTGCATCTTGTTCTATGGCCCAAAGGCCACAGCCTGCCAAGGCAGCTACACGGCCCAAAGGCTGCATCTTGTTCTACGGCCCACAGGCCACAGTCTGCCAAGGCTGCTACATGGCCCAAAGGCCGCATCTAGTTCTACGGCCCACAGGCCACAGCCTGCCAAGGCTGCTACACGGGTCAAAGGCCGCATCTTGTTCTACGGCCCACATGCACAGCCTGCCAAGGCTGCTACACAGCCCAAAGGCTGCATCTTGTTCAACGGCCCACAGGCCACAGCCTGCCAAGGTTGCTTCTCGGTCCACAAGGCCACATATTGTACTTAGGCTCAAAGGCCACAAGAAGCCAATGCTTACCAGACTTCAAGGCTACTCCATGGTTGCAGCTAGCCAAGTGTTCCAGCCCTCAAGGCTGTTGTTGGACTTTCTCTCAAAAGATAATACCCATATCCTAACACCACCTCCTTCCCTCTGTGTCTCTCCATCTGCCTCAACCCCATCTCTCTCCAGCTGCCTCCACACTCCTCCTGTGTAACAACAGCGGCCTCATCCCTATTGTGACTCTCCAGCAAACTCATTCTACCCCCCACTCACCCTGCATTTCTACAGCAGGCCTCATCCCCCTCTCTATGTCTCTCTGGCTTCAGCTCCACACGTGTTACTCCAGCTCAACCTGTATGACTACAGCCCCCCCATGCCCCTCCTCAGCTCCCCTAGGTGTCACTTTAGTTCCATAATGACACTACAGCCCCCCCATATATCACTGTAGCACCACCTGTGTCACAGAGCACAGAGTCTAGCCCCCACCCTTATATCACACCTGCTCCCACCTGTGTCAATCTAGCCCCCATATATCACTCCTATTCCCAATTGTGTCAGAGTCTAGCCCCCCTCCCTCATATATCAGTCCTGCCCCTGCCTGTGTCAGAGTCTAGCCCCCCTCATATAGCACTCCTGCTCCCCCCCTATGTCTGAGTCTAAATTGCACCCATAATACTTATCACACTGTCTGCATTCTCCCTGTCTGCACGATTTCCCTCATGTTGGGATAAAGGGAGCGTCTACAAGCTACTTGCCACTATACAATTCTATTCAGTAGTGTTTGAATTAGAGATGTGCAGACTCTGATTGGTTCGGATTTTCCTGCCAAATTGGGATTTTTCCCGCCAAATTTCGGGTCTCAGTGAGAGGCAAAACGTCATCTTTCATGAACAAGCATCATCTTTCATGAACCTTTGTCCAAGAATGATGATGTCTGTCCATGAAAGATTATGTTTTTCCTCCCGAAATTTGGCGGGAAAAATATGAACTTGGCGGGAAACGCCGAACAGATCCGAGCCTGCACATCTCTAGTTTGAATATACTTGTAATTGGCAAATAGTTAGCAGACCCTCCCTTGTTCTCCGGGTGAGCTCTCACAGACAGGGAGAGATCGGATTACACTGCAGGGAGCCGACAGGCAGCTGCTCAGCATCATCCACCCCGGCGGCTCCAGTAACATTACAGCACCGACCAGAGGCTGAAAGTGGACTCCCCCATTGTTAATACATGCCCCCTCCGTCTGGTATTTCTGTAGCAGAGGCAGCGCTTACCTGAGCCTCTGCTGCTGCAGCCTGCCTTGGCGGGTCCTGCTCCTCTTCACATCTAAGAGGTGCGCAACGTGATGTCACGTGCGCACCATATTATAATCAGGATCAAACAAGGAAGCAAAGATCGGAGTGCAGTCCTCGCCTCGCCTCCCATGGGGCTGGAAAGTAAAATAATAAAAGTACCCGAAAACGACAGGGGGGGCACGTGCCTAGGTGCCCCCTCTGAATCCGCCACTGTATAATAGTAATATTTACATCAGACTGTTACGATTGCCTCAGAGCTAGTGAACCTCATATAGTAAGAGCAGAACTATAACTGTCACAGTATTTTGTTTGACCCAAACTCAGTATTTTCCCACTAGAATGAGAAGAATCCCCAACATTTTATCCTCACTTATTTCAGATATTTAGCACAATTGTCTATATTCTCCACATTTTAATATTTCACTAATTTATTATCGTGATTATATTAAATATTTAATATGTTCTTAAATGTCGGCAGGTGGGTTCAATAAGTGGAGGCAGCTTGTCTAACATGTCTGGGCACCGGGGGCTAGCGGTTGGGCCATGTTTTATGGTCAGCTGGAGCACAACTTTTGTCCTTTACATTCAGCCCAATGATTGTACTTTTTGTTCCATACTCAACTCAGGTAGACATCCTGGAGCCAATTCCCATAGGACGCCTATTCTATGATTGTGCTTGAGGATAAGACTTGCTAAGCCTTTGCTTTCCTGGTCGCTTTGTGAGTACATTGGGATTGGTGCATAGCTACTGACGTTAGAGTGAATGGTGTGGCTTAGTGGCCGGATAGAATCCAGAGTAACGATGACTATAACCCATTAGGGTAGGTTGCTCACTAGGCACTTTGTGCAGTGAACCCAGTGACTGATGGGTTATTGCGCAATCCACTCCTTAATGATCAACGCTTGTACATCCAATTCAATTCCTTGTACAAACGTAAGCCCTATTGCAAAGAGAAAAACACCTTCTTAATGTGTCTTCTTCTGCAAATGATAATCAGATTTAAAATATGGGCATGTAAGTAGGGCTTATTTATGCTTAAAATCTGCCCCCGATCCTGCCAACTTCTCACATCTCACAGACGCCACCCATACATCACAGCTTTTCCCTGTATGTTTACATATAAATAGCATCTGCACCTTAATAATTTATTGACAGGCAAAGAAACTCCCTTGGTGGACAGGAACGGAGAATATGAGAACAGCTGGTGGGGGAGAATGAAGGACGGCAGTGTGACCCTAGTGGAAGAAGGAGTGTCTGCTCTACAGTTCATGAAGAAGAGAATCAGAAGTGTCTCTTTAAATGTAGGTGTCACATAGGGCTCCCATATCTTCTCATTTTCCTATGTCTGTCCCTATTCTTCCTAAGAATTATTTGTAACTTGTTCAGAATTGTGGGAAACTGTCAGTCTGATACATTGAATGACTGGAGACCAGTATTGGCAGGAGAGTCATTGATGGCCCACAGTAGGGGGTGGAGCTTTACATTCATAATTCCTGCCACAAATCCCGCTCTATTGTGAGCTTCTTAGTGTAGTTTTATTAACTGCAGAACATTAACTCCTTACAATTTGAGAGTTATAATTTCTATCATTCTATTTGTGTATTTCTGAAATAAGTGACCTGTGTTTCTTTCTGTGACAGGGAGACGAGGACGCTTTCTACGTTGCTGATCTAAACTACGTGATACGGAAACATTGGCGATTTCTCCAGAAGCTGCCCCGGGTGAGGCCGTTCTATGCTGTGAAGTGTAACAGTAGTATTGAGGTTCTCCAGGTCCTTGCAGCCCTGGGTACAGGATTTGACTGTGCCAGCAAGGTAATCACAGCCTCCAACACCTAACACAGTTGTGCTTAACATAATAATATGCTCAGGATAAACTGCTTTCATGAGTAAAAGATGTTGAAGCCGGAGAGCGCTACTGTGCATACTCCATTTTAGCTCCTTTAGGGAGAATTTAATCCCTTAACCAAGATGGCCACCATCTGTGCTTCTGTGCATGTGCTGAGCCATCGTGTCACTGAGCTAGAGTGTCACAGTGGGACACGCATCCCACCTAGCTTTACAGTGAACCTGATATTACCGCATGAACCATCGCGTGGTAACTACTGATACTGCTTGCATTCTCCACCGCTACCCCCATACCTTATAGGGTAGCGGTACCCTTATGCGGTTGTGTATACTCCACCTCTCACGCAGGATTACAGCAGCCCTGACCTTACTCAGAAATTACTAACCTCGTTGTATGCCGTGAGTACTCAAACTGCGTATACCGTCGCAGTGGCTAATTTATGCACGCCCATGCAACAGCGTTCAAACGGACAGGCACACCTGTGTTTCTCCGGCCACTCCCCCAAATGCTGACTACCTGTCAATCATTCTTCGATGGCTTACCGTGCTCTGCGTATCGCAGTGTAGCCGTCGCGCATGTGCAGTACGCAACAATCTGCCAACTGCGTACACTGTTTCAGTTGTGATCCGTAATGAATCAGGCCCACAGTTGTAATGTTAGTTAAAGCATTTTAAGCGAGTTTACCAAACAAAATAGGAATGGAAATCCCAAATCCCGGCTTCAGGTATGACCAGATGCTGGCTGGTCTAACACAATTGTTATACACACAGACAAAGAGACTGCGCTCAGTGGAACCTTATGTGTAATAATTAGATCGATATACCTGTGTTCAGAAGGATCATTTATATATCAAATATATTTGATAGGAAGAATTCTATAAATAAACAAATCATCAGAACAACAATAATAAATAAACAAATAATTAAATCTCACATAATACATAGTTACTGACATTCCGGCAGCCCCCTACGGGAGGTCGGTGCAGCAGGGGGAGGCTTAAGTGGGCGGTGAGGGTAGGGTGCCAGCGCGATCGCATCATCGTGGCCCTAGCTTTATAATGGCGAAATTACCGGCATTGTAAAGCAGTGTAAATAGCATCATCGCCCATCCCCCCCACCCTGGACCACCCACTTTCGCTTGTTAAGGGGGCACGGGGGGTGGCAGCCATTCCTGGAGACCGGCCTACTCTTGCTGGGGGCCGGGAGTGGCACCTGATCTTCGGGAGGCTCCCGGCGGTCCCAGGAGAGTAGACAAGTATGCATAATATGGAACTGCTGCTCTCACCAAAATTGATTAAGCACAAATATGGGCACTATAGATTATCGTACCCTGTCCATCCATTGATAAATGTGACTTGTACTTTAAAATATATAAGTACTCATATGGATCATACAGTCCCCGTAAGATAGTAATAGCACTTTTATTCCTGTGTACCGTCTGTCACGACTGACTCAGGAGGATCTCCTACTGAGGAGCTGAAAGCTGAGGTGCGGGGTTGAGGAAGAAATCGGAGGCGAGGGGCCTGGATGTACGACCTCCTCATCCACAAGTATTGGATGTTGGCAAGACCTGACCAAAGGCGCGTAGTCTAGCCTGCTGGGAGGTGTTCACCAGTGACCCCTCCAAGCGGGATATGGGTTTAATCTGCACCCAGCAGGCAGGTCAACGCCCTTTGGTCAGGTATCCGATACAGGTGGTAAATGGAGGGAGATAACACCGATAAGGCCCAAAAGAGTGTACTTCTGAAAGAAGCACTAGCGAGGATTCTTTACTATGATGTTGTACAGAGTATGCGGGCAAGGTATCCAGACACTCTGCTGGCACAGGAGAGTAACTAGAAATGACTCGAGAGTAAAACAAAAGGAAACCTGGAATGAAGTGACGGCAAGTAAACACAAGTAGTAATGATGTTGCACAGGCAACTTCCTGTTGTCCAGAGCCCAGTAAAATACCCTAAAATAGCAGTCCATTGGAGGGCAGCGTCAACTGACAATGACCAAGCTTCCATTTTACAGAGGGTCAGTCAGGTGATTTAAGACTGTCATGGCTGCGCCCATGATGGCAATCTCGGTAATCAATCACAGAGCAGTACATGGAAGTCAAAGTGCACCTAAGGCATAATCCTCAGCGCGTCACTCACCGCTATACCTGATGTCTGACCGCACAGGAAGTCAGGGGAAGTCGGCGCTGTGGTGATTAAAGGACAATCCTAGGCCGAACCCTGACAGTACCCCCCCTTTCAAGGTGGACTCCAGACCCCCACAAGGCTTATCAGGAAATCTTATGTGAAAAGCTCGAACAAGTTGAGGAGCATGGACGTCAGAGGTCTTAATCCATGCTCGTTCTTCAGGTCCATATCCTTTCCAGTCAGTAAGATACTGAAGGCAATTAGATCAATGTCGAGAATCAAGGATTCTCTCAATCTCAAATTCGACACCCTGTTGAGTTTGCACTTGAGACGTTTTAGGTGAAGAATGTTGAAATTGATTAAGAATCAAAGGACGTAATAGAGAGATATGGAAGGTATTGGAGATCTTTAGCTGGGGTGGAAGTTCTAGTTTATACACCACAGGGTTTATACCTTGAAAATGCAGTATGGTCCAATGAAGCGTGGGGCGAACTTCATGCTTGGCACTTTTAAATGAATGTTCTTAGATGATAACCATATCCTATCTCCAACTCTCAGAAGGGGAACCGCAAAACGTTTTTTACTAGCAAATTTTTTGTAACTACTTGAGGTTTTCTTCAAGGAACAATGAACATTTTTCCATAAGTCCGCAAATGAGCCTACCAAGTTAGTCACGGCTGGGAGTTCCATGGATGGTAATTCTTGAAAATCAGGCACTCGTGGATGTCTTCCATAGACTGCAAAAAATGGAGTGGAATCAGAAGAAGAATGATATGAAGTTATGCAAAAACTCCGCCCAAGGTAAAGCATCAAGCCAGTCATTCTGTGAGGAGAATACAAAAAGTCTGATAAATGTTTCTAGCTCTTGATTCACCCTCTCAGTTTGACCATTTGTTTGTGAGTGATGGGTGAAAGAGAACTTTAACTTAATTCCGCAGGACACACACAGCACTCTCCAAAACTTGGCTACGAATTGTACCCCTCGATCGGAAACTATTTCTTTGGGCAAACCATGTAGCCTGAAGATGTCCCGGATGAATATCTTCACCAATTGTGGAGCAGAAAGAAGACCGACTAGGGGAATAAAATAGGCCATCTTTGAGAATCAATCCACGACCACCCAAATGGTGTTATGTCCTTTGGATGGTGGTAATTCTGAAATAAAATCCATAGAGAGGTGTGTCCATGGAGCAACTGGAACAGGCAAAGGATGTAATGGGCCCACGACTTTATTGCGAGTGACTTTATGCTGAGCACACTTGACACAGGACATGATGAACTCTCGAACGTCTTTCTTCATGGTAGGCCACCAGTAAGATCACTGCAAAAATGTGTAATTCTTCAGAATGCCCGAATGTCCAGAAAAAAGGGAGGCATGGACCCATGTCAGTAAGCTTTTACGAAGTTTATTTATTTATTATTTTATTATTTATTAACAGTTTCTTATATAGCGCAGCATATTCCGTTGCGCTTTACAATTGTAAACATTAATAGAACAAAACTGGGTCATAACAGACAGACATATAGGTAGGAAGGCCCTGCTCGCAAGCTTACAATCTATAGGGAAATAGGCATTGATACACAAGGATAGGTGCTATATATTGCATTTGGTCCAGCCAGAATGCACAGTTTCTTGGTTGGCTGCATGATCCAGTCACACAGGAATGTCGACCAAATGTCATGAGGATGTGAGAGAAAGACAATGGCCCTCATTCAGAGCCATACGCTCTGAGCAGAGCGCATGCTCTGAATGAGGGCCGGGGTCCATTTTCATGGAGCGTCCTCCTGGACGCTCGTATAGCTGTGGGTCACCACCCACAGGCTATACGAGCGTGCATTGTGATGGTCGCGATGGTCGAGACCATCGCGACCATCGAATTTGCGAGCCGGAGCCTGCGGTTGAGGTTTTCAACCGCAAGCTCCGGAGTGATTTTGGCTCTATCAGAGCCAAAATCACTCCCACTGACATCACTAGTAATGTCAGTGGGCCGGCTTCTGACGGGAGGCGTTCCCGTGGGAACGCCCCCGTCAGGGAGGCACGCCCCCGGCACGCCCACCAAAGGGGGCGTGCTGTCAATCAACATTGACAGCACGCCCCCTTTGATCGGACACAACGAGCGAAGGACTTTCCTTCGCTCGTCGCGTCTGGCGCATGCGCACGACGGAGCTCCCTCCATCGTGCGCATTGTCAGTCCATAACATCGACCCACTTGCGAGCGGACAGCCGCTCGCGAGTGGGTCTGAGTCAGGCCCAATGTGTGAGATTGTGTGTGGACTGTAAAAGGGGATGTAATTAGATATGGAAGCTATGAAGGTTATGTGGGAGGTTCTGGAATTTGATAAGCTTGGCTGAAGAGGTGAGTTTTCAGGGATCGCTTGAAGGATTGGAAACTAGATGAAAGTCTTATTGTGCGAGGTAGTTCATTCCATAGAGTGGGTGCAGCGCGAAGAAAGTCCTGTAACCGTGAATGGGAGCAAGTAATGCATGGGGATGAGAGACGCAGATCTTGTGCTGAGCGGAGAGGTCAGGTTGGGAGATATTTTGAGATAAGTGAAGAGATGTATGTTGGTGTGGTTTGGTTAATAGCCTTATGTGTAAGTGAAAGTATTTTGTATTGAATACGGTAGAAAACCGGCAACCAATGGAGGGACTGACAGAGCGGGGCAGCAGAAGAACGTTTTGCAAGGAAGATAAGCCTTGCAGCTGCATTCATAATGGATTGTAATGGTGATAGCCTGTTTTTGGGAAGACCAGTAAGGAGGCTATTGCAATAGTCAATGCGGGAAATAATAAGTGCATGGATTAGAGTTTTGCAGTGTCTTGTGTGAGATATGGTCGAATTTTGAATATGTTTTTTAAGTGTATGTAACATGATTTTGAGACAGATTGAATGTGGGGAACAAAGGACAGTTCAGAGTCAAGGATGACACCAAGGCAGCGAGCTTGTGGGGCGGGGTGGATAGTCGAGGTATCAACAGTGATAGAGAGATCAGGTTGGTAACTGTTATTGGCCAGTGGAAATATAATTAATTCTGTTTTAGAAATATTAAGTTTCAGGTGGCGAGATGACATCCAAGATGAAATGGTAGAAAGACATTCAGTGACACGGACCAATACAGATGGAGATAAATCTGGAGAGGATAGGTAGATGTGAGTATCATCTGCATACAGATGGTACTGAAATCCAAAAGAGCTGATTAGTTTGCCAAGAGAAGTGGTATAGATTGAGAATAGCAGAGGACCTAAGACAGAGCCTTGCGGTACTCCAACTGATAGAGGTAGCGAAGAGGAGGCAGAATCAGAAAAATGAACAGTAAAAGAGCGATCAGATACAAGAAAGAGCTGTGCCCTTAAGACCTATGGATTGTAGTGTTTGTATGAGAAGAGAGTGGTCAACAGTGTCAAAAGCAGCATAGAGATCTAGAAGAATTAGGAGTGAGTAATGGCCTTTAGCCTTGGCAGTGACAAGATCATTTACTACCTTAGTCAGTGCTGTCTCTGTGGAGTGTTGGGAACGAAAGCCGGATTGAAGTGGGTCCAATAAGTTCTGTGAATTAAGAAAGTGTGTGAGGCGGGTGTAGACAAGTCTCTCAAGTAGCTTGGAGGGGCATGGGAGCTGGGAGATAGGACGGTAATTTGAGAGAGTACTAGGGTCAGAATTTTGTTTTTTCAGAATGGGAGTAATCACTGTGTGCTTGAACAGTGATGGAAAGTTGCCAGTAGAGAGAGAGAGATTACAGATTTTAGTTAGGGTTGGGATAAGCACAGGAGACAAAGCTTTACTGATTACAGGAGGAGAGAGATATAAATATAATTGTTGGATTTGTCCGAAAGATTTTTATGGCGACAGGTTGTAAATGTTATTTTCAGTGTGTGTAGATAATTTAAAAGCTCATGTGTGTTCATAAGTGGAGAGTAGATTAAAGAGGCAGCAATATGTACAGAAGGGTGAGCTGCAGGAAGAGTAAAGGATGTAGTAGCCTTATGGAGCGTACACACGGTCAGATTTGTCAGACTTGTCAGATTTGTCAGATGAACGACTGAACGATTAAACGATTTGAACGATTTGGACGATTTGACCAAAGTTTTGAACGATTTGAACGATTTGAACGATTGAACGATTTATAACTGCATTAAAATGAATGGAATCGTCCAAGTCTGACTGCAAACCCATCAGATGTCAGATATCGTTATCTGACAAACGGGAACGCGCATCGTTGATCGTCCATCGTTCAGGCATGTCAGATATGAACGATCTTTCATCAGATATGAACGACTGAACGATTTTTAAATCGTTATCGTCCATATCTGAAGAAAAAATCTGATCGTGTGTATGCACCATTAGACGTATAGGGAAAGAGAAATCTGCCCAGGTTGTTCTGTGCAGTGTTGTGATTGGAGCAGAGAGTTAAGGGTTAAAAGAGTTAGAGCAGTGTCTGTATCCTCTCACACCCACAGCTAGCTGCAGTTCCGGGAGGTGGGAAGAGCAGTGAGTATTCCATGGAGTGAGATTATAAAAATAAGTTTTTGATACATTGTCTTTTTTTGTATTTGGAAAAAATTTTTTTTTCTAAGTAATGGGTTTGTAATTACCTGGTCTTCAATGTTATTCAACTGTTATTTAACTGTTCAGAAAGCACACTTGATTTTAACAACTTAATGCATAACCACATCAAGCTGCTGCCCTTAGACTGAATGTTAAGAAATAGTATGCCTGATTAAGACACTAGCTTACATCTGAGCCAATTGGTCAGCTGGTTGAAATGCAGATTGATCAGTGGACATATATTGCAAAGTTTAAGTAAACAGGCAGTATGGCACTATAAACTATGCTTCAGTGATCCCCATCCAAACACTAGTCATGACTATGGCTAGCAAGTCAAAAAAGATTCACAGACATTTAAACAATACTAATTACAAACATGTACAGCATTAAACACATACTTTAAATACACAGCTAATTTTGCATTAATGCAACTATAGATTAGGAGTTGTGGTTTGCAGGATGTCAAATAATATCACATGCATTGCCTAGACAGCTGATGGTGCATGGGGGTTAATGCAGACTCTGGCAGTTGTACTCAGCAAGGACAATCACATACATTGCCAGTTGTGGAGCAACAAAGATTTTGCCTGGTGGGGGAGACAGGAGTTGAGTGGAGCCAAGACGAGAGGGTCCAGGATTGGGCGAACTTGAGGTTGATCCTCTTCCTCTTGTGCAGATAGAAAAGACAGAGACATGGCATCAGCTTTCTTGTTCAGGACTCCAGGGCGAAACTGAAGCTTGAAGTCGAACCTAGAGAAGAAGAGGGACCAACGAGCTTGTCTGGCATGTAATTGTTGAGCTGTTTGGAGGTATACCAGATTTTTATGATCTGTAATGATGGTGACAGGGAATCTTGCACACTCCAAAAGGTGTCGCCACTCTTCCAATGCCAAGCGCATAGCTAGTAACTCCTGATCACCGATGGCATAATTTTTCTCAGCTGGAGAGAATTTTCGGAAGAAGAACCCACATGGGTGAGTCTTCCTCAGCAGTTTGAGACAGCACAGCTCCCACCCCCACCGAAGAGGCAACAACTTCAAGAATGAGGGGCTTTTCAAGTTGTGGTTTGGCGAAAGATTGGTGCTGTGGAGAATACTGTTTTTAGATCTTGAAATGCCATTACTGCCGAAAGGGGCCAACGGGAAGGATTGGTTCTGTTCTTGGTGAGAGCTGTGATGGGAGCAACCAGAGTGGAGAAGTTCAAAATAAATCTTCTATAATAATTAGAAAACCCTAAGAATCTCTGGGTAGCTTTCAAGGAGTTAGGTTGAGACCAGTCCCCGGATGGCACTCAGTGGGCAATTCAGACCCAGACGCAAAGCAGCACACTTTCGCAGCCATCAGGGGCCAGGTATGCAAATTCCACGATAGCATGGCAAGGCTTAAGGACGCCCTCTATCTCTTAGAGAGCGACGGCAGAGCAAACGCATGCCGGTCTAAAGACACCCCCTTATCCTTTGCAGCACACGTCATCTCCAGGAACTGTATGTAATATCAGGAACATCGAGAGCCATTAAAGCTACTCGTAGCCCTTGAGGTAGACTCTACCCTGACGCAAGCACTGCGATCACTGCAGGGTGAAATACAACAAGGTGACGTGTACAATGATGCCTCCATGCTAATTATGCACGCCCATGAAACACAATTAGAACACATAGGCATGCCTGCATTCACACTTTCCCCCCCCCCGTTTTCATAGACCTTCCTCTGACACCACAGTCAAAGTAGCGCTTAGTCTGTGTACTTCGAGCGCCCGATTCCCGATCGCTAAGAATCGCTTGTGCACGTGCACTGTGGCTTATATGCATGCGCAGAATGTAAAAATTGGCCAGCTACAAGCGAACGTTGCGTCCGGGTCTGAATCAGCCCCTCAGTTTGTCTGGATCCATCTGTAGCGAATCTCCAGAGATGATGTGCCCCAGAAATGGCACGGAGGAGACATTTGCAAATCTTTCCATAAAGACAGTGGTCCTGATTCAGAGCCGGATGCTCTTTCAGAGCACTCGCTCTGAATCAGGGAGGTTTTTCTTTTAAATGGAGCCGGCCTCCTGGCTGCTCGCTAAGCTGTGGGTGACCACCCACAGCTTTTGCGAGCGGCCAGGTGATGGTTGCGATGGTCGCGACTATCGGAGCTTGCGACGAGACCCTTGTAGTAGGGTCTCGTTCCTGCAAGCCCCAATGAGCTTCCTGCTCTAAATAGAGCAGGAAGCTCACCACTGACATCACTGGTGATGCCTCCCACTGGTGGTGCCTCCCACAAACGGCAGGCGTTCCTTTGGGAACGCCTCTGTTTGTGTAGCCACCCCCCCTGCCTGCCTCCAAAATGGGGTGAGCTGTCAATCACAATCAACAGCTGCCCTGTTTTGGTGCGAGACCCTTAGCGACGGAGCGCCCGTCACTGGCTGGGACTCACGCATGCGCACGCCGGAGGCGGCGCATGCGCAGGGGGCAAACATCGACCCGCTTGCGAGCACATATCAGAATCAGCCCCTGTGTTCACGAAGACAGGATAAAACCTCTCGTACATGAAATTGGTGCGACTGCAGATCCTTGGAAAATTTTTTAATTAAAATGTAATCTAGATAGACCACAACGAACTTGTAGAGGACATCCCTGAAAATGTAATTCACGTAACCTTGGAACACCACTGGTGTGTTACATAACTCAAAAGGCATTACCAAGTATTCAAGGTGGCCATCTCAGTTGTTGAATGCGGTTTTCCTCTCATCCCCCACCTTCTTGCGGATCATGTTGTAGGCCCTGCGAAGATCCAATTTAGTGAAAAAGTGAGCTCCACTAATCTTGTCGAAAAGTTCTGAGATAAGTAGCAGCTGGTATCGGTTTTTGATAGTAATTAGATTGAGTCCATGGTAATGTATGCAGAGTCTGAGTGCCCCGTCCTTTTTCTCAACAAAAAAGAATCCAGCCCAAGCAGGAAAAGAGGATGGTCTGATAAACCCTTTGGCTAGGTTTTCTTTAATGTAGTCAGACATGGCTGCTGTTTCCGGAACCGAAAGAGGGTAAATTCGGCCACGAGGTGGCATTTTCCCAGGAATGAGATTAATGCCACAGTCCCAAGAGCGATGAGGAGGTAATTTGTCCGCAGCCTGTTCATTAAAAACTTCAGCAAAATCCTGATAAGGTTCCAGCAGACGGGGATCTAGGAGGAGGAGGACTTTCAATTGATCAGGAGTAGGAGGCTTAAAAGCAGTACCAGTAGAAACTTGATGGGTACATAATTTACAGGAAGCACACGGGACAGACATTGACAAAAAGCCCAGACCCCAAGCAAGAATTTGCATATTAGACCAATTCAGCATAGGATTATGTCTTTTAAGCCAAGGCAGACCTAAAACTAGTTCATAGGAGGTTTTAGGTACAGTAGGACTAAGAATTCTAACATTTCTTGATGGAGGAATCCTACTCAGAGGGACACCGGGTGGGTAATAGAAGAAATGTAATCTCCCAGAATGACATTGCTGTCTACCTCCGATAGGGTAAGTTTGCTGGGTAGAGAAGTGACTGGTATACCCAGGGTATGTGCCAAGGATTCTGAAATAAAATTTCCGGCAGCTCCGGAATCCACCAAGGCTTTCAATTCTTTTGTCCTCAACTTCTGGGAAAGGGACACCGATAACAGACTATCCATTAAATGGGATGGCTTGATAACTACCCCCAACTGAACACTCCCAGAACCAGTTACAGTCTTGCATTTCCCGGAAGAAGAGGACAATTCTTGAGAACGTGGTCCTGAGCTGCACAGTAAAGGCAGAGCTTGTTCTGGAACCGACGGGTTCACTCAGCTGTGGTTAGCCAGGATTTAGTAACCTGCATAGGTTCTTCTTTACTCGTTGCTGGAAGAGGAACGGGCATCTAATAACTTCCGATCCCGAAAATGATCCTCTCGTTCTCTACTAGCCAGCCGTTCTCTATGGCATAAATCAATCTTAATACACAGAGAGATTACTTTGAAGAAGGACTCTGGACGATCCGAAGAGGCTAACTCATCTTTCATCTTTTCTGAAAGACCATGTAAAAAGGCAGCTTTGAGGGCCTCTTCATTCCATTTTAGTTCAGAAGAAATGGTTTGAAATTGGACCACATACTGTCCCATGGTACAGGTCCCTTGTCGGACTCGAAGGAGATCAGAAGAAGCTGAGGCAGTGTAGCCTGGTTCATCAAAGATTCTCTTGAAAGAGAAAATAAATTTCTCATAGTTGGACACTAGAGGATCTGCTTGTTCCCATAATGGGGAGACCCAGTCCAAAGCGGTTCCAGTCAGCAGGGAAATAATATAAGCCACTTTTGACCTAGACATCGGGAAATTCTGTGTGCAGGCATTCAAACTGAATCTCACCTTGGTTGATGAAACCGCCGCAACGTCTTGGGTTTCCATCAAAGCATTCAGGGGATGCCAATTGAAGATGAGACTTCTGTGTCACTGGAACTAGAGGATGGACTGGGGGATTCGAAGGAGCGGACACAGCGGGAGAAGAAAGTATTGTGGCCAAGGTTGATTGGATGGAAAGTAGTTGCCCGGAGAGCTATTGTAAATATTGAGCCACTTGATGTTCCGCTGCCTCCTGATTATCCATGCGAGAGGTGAGATCTTGCAATGCCCCTGCACCCTGGGATCCTGAAGCTTCCATTTGTCCTATGCAAACTGTCACGACTGACTCAGGAGGATCTCCTACTGAGGAGCTGAAAACTGAGGTACGGGGTTGAGGAAGAAATCGGAGGCGAGGGGCCTGGATGTACGACCTCCTCATCCCCAAGTATTGGATGTTGGTGAGACCTGTCCAAAGGCGTGGAGTCTAACCTGCTGGGAGGTGTTCACCAGTGACCCCTCCAAGAGGGGTATGGTTTTAAGCTGCATACAGTAGACAGGTCGTGGCCATTTAGCCAGGTATCCAATACAAGTGGGAAATGGAGTGTCGAAGCTGGCTAATTGGCTGAGACAAAATCAGTTTAAAATTGGATCGCAACGACGCCATCTTGCGACTGGCCGCAAGACGCCATCTTGGAAACGAGATCGCAAGATGCCATTTTGCGAATGGCCGCCCAAGCGCCATTTTAGATAAACTCACACTTTAGTACATATGACGATATTACAATCAGCATCATACGACTGCATCTTTCACCATTTCTCATTCACACATAAATACGCACAATTGCGCTGTTAACTAGTCGCACATTAGCGAATACATAAGATCCTGTATGAAAACGCTGATTATTAGCTTCATGCGCACACATGTGCCCCAAGTTAACTAGCGTCTTTACATCAAACCCCGCATACTCACACATTACATATTCCCATACAAGGTTCCATAAGCTTTAAGGTCCAAGGTCCAAGTTTGTTCATTTATTATAATTGCTGTGAAATAAAGGTTATTTGGTAACTAAGGTTTTATACGTGATAAGTAAGCCATGTTTGGTATTATACTGATCCGTACTCTTTCAACAGTATTCCGGTATCATCGGTGTGGAGATCGCAACATGCATTCTCAACTTATGGACCGCAGAGACTTCAAGCACCGAAATGTACATTATATGCCCAACTGTTAGGATTTTCATGAGGTGGGAAAACAGAGGCAACCAGTTGTCAGAGGCTGAATTGTGTCTATTTGAATCAACCTGCTAAATGCTCTGTAACAGATGCACCCCCCTTGGGAACCAATGGCATCAGCAATAAGCTTCTCTTTTGTTTGTCTGTTTCTGTGAGAGTATAAATGTGTGTGTAGTGACCCCAGTAGTGAGTCATCTTGCTAAATGCTGATTGATGGAGGTTTCTTGCTGATGCCGACATCTGGTCCAGAAGCGCGTGTGTATGTATAACTGTACTTGGGTCTGTATAATTTCTTTACGCTAAATTGTACTTAGATCATAGCGTGTAACTGACTGTACTTTTACTTGAATAATACTTTGTGCTTTGGAACCACAGGTTAAAGGTCTGGAGTCTTTATTCACTGTATAACTGCGTACGCAAAATAGCGTCATCCTTAGAGGTTTATAGGCAGGATATTAGAAGGTATAGGCAGGTTACTAGAAGGTATAGGCAGGAGTGTATAGAGGTTCTAATTCAGTATCGTTAGTTGGGGGCTTGTAGAGTGAGGTCACTTACCTACTCACACGATACATACAAGTATCGATATCTCACCAAAGGGTGGAGAGGCCACATGCAGGGTTTACCTGCAACCGCTCAGTGCTGAGAAATCGCTACCCGTTTTCGTGTGAGCCAGGGACGCTGACTAGAATCCAGGGACAAGAGAGGAAAAAGTTTGTTTTCCTTTGTTGATAGAACCTTACGTTTAAAGGGGTGCCACAGTGTTGAGCACTCGGCTGAGTGGCAGTTTAGCACACAGTTAAGACGCACTTTTGTGTACGCAGCTAAAGGTTGTTATACGGTTGTGTGGTAGTCGCATTATTGTGTATGGAACTCTCCAAATCAGAAGTGGACATCAAAAAATGCTGGTGTATATGCAGCAGTGTACAGCCCAAAATGCCTTAACGCGTTTCTCTGGGACAGCACTTCCGGTTTCCTCAGAAGGTGGACTCTCAGGCTTAGGTGAGCCATATATTCCATTCATTTCACGGCTTCTACTCCATCAACCTTTTTGGAGATCTATACCTGCCTGTCGTTTGGTGTATACAGTCATCACTATATATCAGTTCATATTGGATTAATTGAGTGACATTGACTATTTTTATTCATTCAATAGAGAGATACATATCTCCAACCCACCTCCCAATTAAGGATTGCAGTGTACTCTTTATTGCTACATATTTATTGATTTCATTCATTGTGTATTTTGTCATTAAATAGTTTGTATTTTTGTTCTACCAGCGCTAAATTTGTTTATTTTTTTACCTCCATGTTCATTTTGGTGGGTTGCAGTTCCCACATATTGTAGCAGCTATTTGTAGATCAAATTGTTCTCAGGGTGAGTAATATTGCGCACCATTCCACTATTTCCAATATATTTTCCGGTAGTAGTTAACTGGAACAAAATTTTCACCATAAAGCAAAAGAACAGTGAATCTGCAGAAGATTATTGCGACCGGGCTCTGCAGGCTATCACCCAGTTCACTGGGTTAGAAGATATTAAAGATAGCACTCACCACAGGGAAATGATAGTCACGGTACTCATGGACGGTCTTAAAGAGAACTTAAAGGCCCGGGTTCAGACCTCACAACCTGGCTGGAGTGGAGTCACAATAGATATCCTCATAGAATCTGCCATAGAACATGATAAGAACATCTCAAAGAAGAGAGAGACCCAGAGCGAAAAAATAATGGCTGTCAGTATCCAAGCTCTGGAAGGAATGACGGTAACATCACAGCCAACAGACACACTTGCACCCACACACACACTTACACCTGAACAGTTATACACCCTCACTAATCCCACACAACAGCAAACACAGCTTTATTCCACTAACCCTACACAACCACATGTCCCATACTACCCACAAAATTCATACCCCCCACAATACCCTTATCCTCCATATCCCTACCCATATCCATCACCTTTTCCCCCTGCTCAAACCTCACAACAACCCGTGTCTTCATCCGATCCACGAACATGTTTTAATTGTAACCAGCCAGGACATTTAAGTAGAAACTGCAGAGTAAAAAGGGTAGGACCCCCAAATCAGGGAAAACCTGGATATCCCCATAAGGGATATGCACAGAGACCAGCAAATGTCCAACAGGCACCAGCTCCAATTGTGGCTGTTAATGCTTTATTGGAGAATGGTAGCCAACGCTAGGGGTCAGGTCATACCTGTAGTCTACAGATAGTCAGGTTAACGGGAAGTACTAGGGAAGAACCAGTCATGATGGTTGATGTAGCTGGTACTGAATATACTTTTCTTGTAGTCACAGGGGCGACCAGGTCAGTGATAAAATCTCCCATTAATTTACAGGTGACCAACGAGACAGTACCAACAATGGGTGTAACAGGTAAAGTGGAACATTATCCTTTAACAAAGTCCACAGAGGTTACTATCGGGCCGTTGCATACCAGGCATTTTTTCCTTCTGGCTGCTGCGGCTCCTACTAACCTGCTGGGTAGAGATCTGTTATGTAAGATGGGATGTGTCATATATTGCACCCCTGATGGTGTATTTTTAGATATCCCAGAGAGAGTTGCGCACGAGGTGCGGGATATGTTGGACACTCCCCAAAGGATAATGTATCACTCTACCAGTTTAAATGAAAATCCATCCCAGGTAGATCAAATGCTGTCCCAAATTCCAGATTCCCTTTGGACTAAGGATGGAACGGACACTGGATTAATGGCAAACGTAAGCCCCGTAATGGTAATTTTAAAAAGCGGTAGGCAAGCTCCAAAAATTCCCCAGTACCCACTAAAACAGGAGGTAGAATTAGGAGTTTTTCCAATAATTGAGCGATTATTGCAACAGGGAATTTTAGTTCGTACAGCTAGTGTAGCCAACAGTCCCATCTTTCCGGTGAAGAAGAGTGGTGGGATCGGTAATAGGCTGGTACAAGACCTTAGTGGTGCTAATAAGGTAGTAGAGAGCCAATTCCCCATAGTGCCAAATCCAGCTGTCATCCTGATGCAGATCCCACCAAATGCAACCCATTTCACTATCATTGACAATGTTCTGCTTTCTTCTCTGTGCCTCTCCACCCTGACTGTCAGTATTTATTCGCATTCACATACAGAGGTGTACAATACACATGGACACGGTTGCCCCAAGGTTTCATAGACAGCCCCAGTATCTTCTCCCAGGCCTTGCACGCCTGTTTACAATCTTTTCAACCTGCCAATGGATCTGTTCTAATTCAATATGTGGACGATATATTGCTATGTTTTGATTCGTTTATGTCATATTTGAATGATACTAAACTTCTGTTGCTTCATCTCTCGCATACAGGACACAAGGTTGCTAAGGACAAACTACAGCCGTGCCAATCCAGAGTAAAATATTTGGGACACTGCCTAACCCAGGGGTTACGACATCTCAAAAATGATAGAATCCAGGCCATACAGAACATGACACTGCCGCAGAATCAACAGCAAATTTGTACCTTCTTGGGAATGTGTGGATACTGTAGAATGCGGATCCCAGGTTTTTCTATTTTGGCCTTGCCTTTACAGGACTTAGGACCTCATTCAGAGTCGGTCGAAGCGGCCGCACGGTTGTACGCGAAAAGGGGCCGTATATGCAAATGATTCCCTCGCAAGTTGCGTCCCTAAGTTCGGATCGGTAGTTGGCTGACCAAGGGGAGGAAGCGGTCGGAAGACAAAAAATACGCCTCCTTCTCGTACGCATTGCACGTCATCTCTGGGCATATAAGGATTAATCGAGACCATCGGCAACCATCGAAACTGGCCGTAGAGCTTAAGGTTGACCATACCCTCTCTTAAGCTCTACGATAATGTCAGTGTAACAACCTCCCATATCACATGTGCCATGACGCTACTTTGTTAATTATGCACTCCCTTAAACCGTATTCACTCCCACAAAACGCCGTCCGCATAATTAGGCACGCCTGCGTTCGAATCTCCACCCCCCCCGTTTTCAAGCACCTTCCCCTGTTACCACCCACAAATGCCTCAATCTGTCACTCAAACTACCGACCTGGCTGTGTTCAAGGAGAGAGAAATTTCTGATCACAGCGGCTAGTTTGCGCATGCGCATTGCGAACTGTATGCATGCGCAGTATAGCGAACATCGGTGGCGTACGACCGTGCGGCCGCTTCGACCGACTCTGAATGAGGTCCTTAGTCTCTTCCTCAAAGCCCGATCGTGTCATACACACAGAGCAGGCTTCCTTAATCTTAAGGATAGTCTGACAAAAGCATCTGCATTGGGAATACCTGATTATGAAAAACCTTTTCATTTGTATTGTACGGAAGCCGATGGTTGTGCTGCAGGTGTCCTCACACAAAAACATGGTGATGCCAGTAGGCCCGTAGCATAGTACAGTGCCCAATTGGACACTGTGGCAAGATCACTCCCCACCTGTTTGAGAAGTGTAGCAGCTACCGCTCTACTGGTGAGTAAAAGTGAGGACGTAGTATTGGGTCATGATATGATTGTCTATACTCCCCACGCTGTATCTGCTCTGCTGAACTCTGCTCAAACCAGACACGTCTCTTCGGCTAGGTAAACCAAATGGGAACTAGCTTTAATCGCACCTGCAAACATCACTGTTAAACGTTGCAGCACGCTGAATCCAGCAACGTATTTACCATATGTACAACATGATGTACAAAGGGTGGAAGGAGACGAGTTGCTGGCGGGAGGTGAGTTCAGTGGACATAATGATGCACACGATTGTATGGAATATCTGAATCAGACCTTTACTGCTAGACATGACATACATGACACACCTTTAGAGAATGTAGATGTGACTTTTTACACGGATGGGAGTTGTCATAAACAAACAGACACAGGTGAATTATGTACAGGTTATGCTGTTATAAATGACACAGACACCATAGAAGCTAAACCTCTTGGTCCTCCTCACTCAGCCCAGGTGGAAGAGTTAGTAGCACTAACTAGAGTGTGTGAACTGGCAGCAGGCAAATCTGCTAACATTTACACTGACTCGAGGTACGCGTTCGGGGTGGTGCACAATTTCGGGGCTCTATGGTGTCTGAGAAATTTTATGACAGCAACAGGTACACCAGTTGCACATTCCCGACACATAAAACATCTTTTAGAAGCAATTCAACTGCTCAAAGCGGTGGCAGTAATTAAGTGTAAAGCCTATACATGTGAGGATGATCCGGTGTCACTGGGCAACAACAGAGCCGGTGAAGCTGCAAAATGGGCAGCAGGGTTAAAAATGTTTTCTCCAACTGAACAAATTATGTCTTTCCAAACAATTGATTTGCTGAAATTAATTGAGATGCAAAATTTGTGTTCAATTCAGGAAAAGTCCATCTGGAAGTCCAAGGGATGTGGGCAAGAGTCCTTCGGGCTCTGGAGGGACGGACAAGGTAAGCCAGTAGCCCCCAAGGCATATTACCCCAGCCGGGCTGAGGCAGCACATGGTCTGACTCATCTGGGAAAGCAAGGTATGTGCAAGTTGGTGAGTGCATACTTGTGCGCACCAGCAGAAAAGAGAGCAATGTCCTGTCTGACCTGCTTGAGGAAGAATATAGGGAAAGCGATCCCTACCAAACCATCCCACATTCCACTGACTGATGGACCTTTTCAGGTGATACAAATTGATTTCATCCAATTACCACCCTGCAGGAATCTTAAGTATGTATTAGTGTGCACTGATGTATTTTCTAATTGGGTTGAGGCCTACCCAGTGGCCACTAATACTGCTGCGTTTACTGCCAAGAAAATAGTTCAGGAATTTGTATGCAGATACGGTATTCCTTAAATCATGGAGAGTGACAGGGGTACTCATTTCACAGGTGATGTTTTTCAAAATATGTGTAAGCTGATGGGTATTACTAGCCGACTTCACACCCCCTACTGACCGCAAGCCAGTGCCAAGGTAGAGAGGATGAACGGGACTATTAAAAATAAGTTAAGTAATGTCATAGCAGAAACTGGACTAGGATGGCCAGAAGCGTTACCGTTGGTCCTACATAGCATAAGGACCACTCCTAGACCCCCTCTAAATCTGTCCCCCTTTGAAATACTGTTTGGTAGACAACTTCATTTGATTATAAGTCCACAGGAATACTTGAAGGGTAACAATGAGGTAACTGTAAGGTATCTTGTATCAATGAGTAAGCAGTTAAAGCAACAGCAGCAGAAACTGAAATTGTTGTCCAATGATATGCCTGAGACTAACTGTCATGATGTTGAACCAGGAGATTATGTTATGATCAGAAATTTCTTGCGTTCAGGTTGTTTGACTGATCAGTGGGAAGGTCCATACCAGGTGCTGCTGACAAGTACTACATCTTTGAAGGTGGCTGAGAGAGATACCTGGGTCCATTCCACTCACTGCAAAAAGGTCAATCAACCGGTGGAGAAACAAGTCGGAGACAAGGCTGATAGCGTGGACCTGTCGATCGTGAGCTTGTTCCAGGAGGATTGAAAAGGTCGTAGTGAGATACCTGAACTAAAAGAAATTTGCAGGTCTTGTTGTGGCAATGGACGGGCCTGCTGTGTTAATTTTCATATTCTCTTTTAGAGTGTTCACCATCCTTGTCGGTTCGGGAATGTCCGGTTTCTGTGACGGGGGACCGATTGAGGAGATGGGAGTTGATGGCAGTTCTGATGGAGTGGCGTCAGGAAGAGTGCAATGCCAACCAGGGGAGTGTCTGACCAATCTTAGTACTGTTATTGTTAAGAGAGCTGTTATTCCAGATACTCGGGGACGGTGTGGAGGTTTGTCGTCTGAAGATTCCTGTATTTGTGAGCTTTGTGGGTCCCTAGTTGATGAGAACTGTATCCAACGGTGCCAACCTAAATATGACCTGTACTGGGGTGAGTATCCTTTAGCGGATTATCATAGTATGGTAGGCAAAGTGTTAAATCAAACTGATTGCTGGGTGTGTTCACATGTGCCACAGGGACAGCATAACGTAGGGTTGGTGCCATTTCCGCTGAATATCACGGAAATTTTAGAATTGCAAAGAGGGAAAACATTGGATGGAAAATTCCTCTCATCCAAACCACCTCATTTCAAACTCTATCAATTCCAAGTAGATAGATCACTTTTGTGTTTAAACATAACCAACCCCAATAAACCCGGGAGTTGGGAAGTGACAGGGAATAATCAGACGATGACCTTCTCACAGAGAGCTGATAATGAGTCCATAAACCATGATCTGTTACGCTCAATTAAATCTAGTGGGAGACATTTTAGGTACCGGTATACATTGAGTTCCACCAAAGAAATTATTGGTAAGGTGCCAGATGGTTATTGTGCTAAAATAATACAACCAGAGACTTGCATGTAACAGATGGAAAACCCAGAATAGGATTGTTTGCAAGGGAAATGTGTTTAGTGATAATGAAGCATACCATTCCTTATGTTCTCCCCGATAATGTGTATTTTATATGTGGAAGAAAAGTGTATAAGTGGCTCTCCCCGAGTTCTGAAGGTTTATGTTACCTAGGAAGAGTAGTCCCAGAAGTTATGACCCTCACACATGTTGAAATGCTTGGTATACCTAAAAACACACCATCACCATATCTTCACATGCAATATGAACACAGGGGCAAACGAAATATGATACCTGGTGACGTGCATAAAGCCACTCAGTTAATTAGTGAGACAACTGGCTTTCAAGTTTTAGTCGCACTGGATCCCACCAGGATCACTCGGGGTACTTTAAAATTTAGATACATTCAGGAACTTGCTAAATTGATAGATAATATCACCGAGATGTACGATGACACATTCAGGTATACAGGGAGAGAGTTGCAAGCGTACAAGAAAGAACTGGTGCAACACAGGCTAGTGTTAAATTATTTAACTGCTGTTACTGGAGGGTATTGCGTAACGTTGGCCACCCAATTTGGAGTAAAATGTTGCACCTATGTCACCAATGATACCAGCGACCCCAAGGAAGTGATAGACCGGAAGATGGATGAAATTCTGCAGCTAAAATGGGAATTTTGTAAGAACCATAATGCTTCAGTGGCTGAAGTAGGGGAGAAGATAGAAGAATGGGTCTCATGGTTGAACCCAGTGAAATGGTTCTCAGACCTAGGGGAATTGGTCCAGGAAGTGATTGCCAGCATAGGCAAATTCTTGATCCTTATACTGATTGTCATCATAATAATTGGCATATGTGTCCGGTATGTTCCTATTGTGTTGAAGTGTGGAAAATGTAAAAATAGAGTAAAACAAAAGAACGAAACTATGATGGTGGTCAGTAATGACAATATGAATACTGAGGTAAATATAGAACTGCATTACAACCCTGAACTAGGAAATACCATCATTTAATGTATTATATTTAGACGTGCATTGAATGTATTATTGAAATGTTACTTTTTAAAACACCTCAGATAATGTAAAGTCTTAATTTCAAGACTACCTTTATAGGATTGGTGCATCCCCGCACCATTCACATGATCTTCCAAGATCCACGGTGTGCGTATAATAGTAGTTTTATGTTCCCACTCAGAGACACATTATTGATGGATTAAGAACCACCTTGTGCCATAACATAATAACACTAAATAATATATAAATGTAAGCCTAAATGAAATTTTTAAATCAGATTGTGATAGCATGTTGTTCGCTATCAAAGGGTGGACTGTCGAAGCTGGATAATTGGCTGAGACAAAATCAGTTTAAAATTGGATCGCAATGACGCCATCTTGCGACTAGCCGCAAGACGCCATCTTGGAAATGAGATCGCAAGACGCCATTTTGCGAATGGCCGCCCAAGCGCCATTTTAGATAAACTCACACTTTAGTCCATATGACTATATAACAATTAGCATCATACGACTGCATCTTTCACCATTTCTCATTCACACATAAATACGCACAATTGCGCTGTTAACTAGTCGCACATTAGCGAATGCATAAGATCCTGTATGAAAACGCTGAATATTAGCTTCATGTGCACGCATCTGCCCCAAGTTAACTAGCGTCTTTACATCAAACCCCGCATACTCACACATTACATATTCACATACAAGGTTCCATAAGCTTTAAGGTACAAGGTCCAAGTTTGTTCATTTATTATAATTGCTGTGAAATAAAGGTTATTTGGTAACTAAGGTTTTATACGTGATAAGTAAGCCATGTTTGGTATTATACTGATCCGTACTCTTTCAACAGTATGCCGGTATCATCGGTGTGGAGATCGCAACATGCATTCTCAACTTATGGACCGCAGAGACTTCAAGCACCGAAATGTACATTATATGACAAACTGTTAGGATTTGCATGAGAGGGGAAAACAGAGGCATCCAGTTGTCAGAGGCTGAATTGTGTCTACTTGAATTAACCTGTTAAATGCTCTGTAACAGATGCATCCCCCTTGGGAACCAATGGCATCAGCAATAAGCTTCTCTTTTGTTTGTTTCTGTGAGAGTATAAATGTGTGTGTAGTGACCCCAGTAGTGAGTCGTCTTGCTGAATGCTGATTGATGGAGGTTTCTTGCTGATGCCGACATCTGGTCCAGAAGCGCATGCGTATGTATAACTGTACTTGGGTCTGTATAATTTCTTTGCGCTAAATTGTACTTAGATCATAGCGTGTAACTGACTGTACTTTTACTTGAATAATACTTTGTGCTTTGGAACCACAGGTTAAAGGTCTGGAGTCTTTATTCACTGTATAACTGCGTACGCAAAATAGCATCATCCTTAGAGGTTTATAGGCAGGATATTAGAAGGTATAGGCAGGAGTGTATAGAGGTTCTAATTCAGTATCATTAGAAGGGAGATAACACAGATAATGCCCAAGAGAGTATACTTCTGAAAGACGCACTAGCGAGGATTCTGTACTATGATGTTGTACTGAGTATGCGGGCAAGGTATCAGATGCGCCGCCTGCACAGGAGAGTGACCCTGTGGTTGTACTCAGTGTATGTACTGAGTATGCGGGCAAGGTATCAGAGGCACCTCTGGCACAGGAGAGTAACTAGAAATGACTCAAGAGTGGAACAGCAAGGGAACCTGGAACGAAGTGATGGCAAGCAAACACAAGTAGTAATGACGTTGCACAGGCAACTTCCTGTTGTCCAGAGCCCAGTAAATACCCTAAGGTAGCAGTCCATTGGCGGGCAGCGTCATCTCACAATGACCAAGCTTCCATTGGACAGAGGGTCAGTCAGGTGATGAAGACTGTCATGGCTACGCCCATGACGACAACCGCGGTAATCAATCACGGAGCTGCACTCCTCAGCACTGCACCTGACATCTGACTGCATGGGAAGTCAGTGGAAGTCAGCGCTGTGGTGAGTAACGGATGATCCTAGGCCGAACCCTGACACCGGCTATGATAAAAAGTGAATAGACACTCCAGTATCAAATTAAAACTCACCGCTGTGTGACAAATAGTTGGTCTGTTGCGGTAAGCGGCAATAACAGTGTAGCGGTGCTGTATAGCTAAGCTGTGTGAGGAGCTGAGAACCTCTCCATGGGGCAGTGCCGGCAGCGGAACCCCAGGGTGGTTATATTAGATGCCGTAAATACACGGCAGCTCCATGTCTCATCTACTGAAATGAGGCACGGAGCTGCCGTGTATTCTATAATGGCCGGAGGCAATGGTCCGTACTTTCACGGGGTAATTAATTTTTCAAGACAAACCAGCTTAGCTAAACATCACCTCTAAAATGGGTTTACCGCTTACCGCTACAGACCAACTACAACCCCTGGACGCAGGTATTGTAGTACACACAGCGGTGAGTTTTAATTAGACCCTGGAGCGTCTATTGACTTTTTATCAAAGCTGGTACACAGGGATAAAATTCATCAAACTCACCTGATCACGGTGAGTCAATTACTTTTTCTTGACACTAAACTCCCATCTATTGGTTCTTTCATTACTGAACACATATACTGTACATCCTGGTGAGACCCCCCAAAGCATTTTCACACTGTACTGAGAGGAGTCATATGGCATATATGCAACTGAACTCTGCCGTATGACTCCTCAGTGCCTGCCAATATGACTTCTATCCACACAAGATAGTACTGAAAATCAACCCAGGTTATTACACTTGCAAACAAATGTGACAGGTAGAAGAAGAAGATGATCTTACTATAAGAAGGGGCAGGCTTGGACTGGCCCACAGGGGTACAGGGGAAATCCCCGGTGGGCCCCACTACCTGAGGGCCCCACCTCTTCTTCTAATGTCAGATTTTAGACAGTGTACTTGAATTATACATTGTTACTCTATTACAGAGTCAATTACCTGGTAGAGCAGGAACATAGATAAACAGACCATATACTGTAGTATCCATGTTGCATGCAGGCTATGTCCTCTATAATGGTTAAACAAACCTCTGAGGTGGCTGGTTACACCCCTCTGGAGGCTGACCACACCCTTTAAGCATGGGCCCCTACCACTGCCTGCACCCGGTGGGCCCTTCATTCTCCAGTCCGACACTGAGAAGGGGTCAGGTTG
This sequence comes from Taudactylus pleione, assembly GCA_031769625.1. Taxonomy (NCBI): domain Eukaryota; kingdom Metazoa; phylum Chordata; class Amphibia; order Anura; family Myobatrachidae; genus Taudactylus; species Taudactylus pleione. Next base: position 1,086,623 of record JAUIMM010000139.1, on the reverse strand, counting down.
GCACTTAGAGAGCATTTTCCCTTAGTAGAGCTAATCTGCATACTCATTGCTACAGTGGACACAGCTAAAATGTCTGTCGCTATAGAGATCCGTGATCCCTACAATAGATGTAACATCCCTACTTACCATAGTGCAGATGGGTGAATATGAAGGGTGCACTTATCAGAGAGAGCGACAATCCCTATCAAGACAGTAATTCTAGCTCTTTCACTATGGAGATACAACTGCTTTTAATAAAACACTACAGTGCATACCATCACACAATGGAATGCAAATAAAAATGTAACAGGGATATAAAATGGAGCATGGTCACTTTTTGTTGCAGTATAGATAACGTTCCCCTGGGAGGGTTTTTAGGCTTCTAAAATCATAAAGCAACTTTTAATATACTATGCAGACAAATCTCTCTCTCTTATCTATCTATGAGGGGTATTCAATATGAAACGTTAACTTCACTGTCGAAGTTAACGTTCCACATTGGAGTTTTTACCTGCGTTAAAGTATCGGGTGCGCTCCCGCTTATCCCCGTATTCAATATAAAATTTACGAAAACGGGAAGCCCCGAAGTTGGATTTGCGTAAAGTTACGAATTTTTCCTTAAAAAAATTGTAAGACCCCCCTAAAGTTGTAGAAAAATGGGGGATCACTATGGGTACCCCCGTTTTAGCCTTTAATTGAAAGTCGGGGATTTAAATAGCCGCAGCAGGTGTTTTTTTTCCGACATTGAAGAAGTGATGCAGAAGAGCACTTAGGTTATTTTTTCGTTTTTTTAAGAGCTCCCATCAAATTTGGGGTACATGAAAATGGGTACTAGCATATTTTAAGTCCCTAAAGTCAGTTTTTAAAAATTCTGCATTTGTGCACCTGCCGCTATAATTCTATTCTAGAAAACACCTGCCGCATACTTGCAGAATAGCCCTGAACCTATTTCCCTATTCTTAAACAATTTTTTCCCATTTTTTTGTTTCACCCCAATTTTTAAATACATTTTTTGGGGTGTCCCTATTTTTTTTTTAAACTTTTTTTGACACAGTTTTTTTTAAATGTCATTCCCAGGGGTGCAGGCTATTTTTTTTAAGCCTGCACCCCTAAACCCCAATTCTGCACTTTTTTTCGACACCTATTCAATAGTGAAAAGTTATCCCCGTTTTTTATCAAAGACTTTTCAAAACTGCGATAAGTCTTTGATAAGTCTTTGAATTTGAATATGGTGTAAAACTAAAACCTGCGATAATGACGTCATACCTCAATATGGGAGCGAAAACTATGTTTTCTCTCCCATATTGAATACCCCTGTATATAAATATCTACAGTACTGTGCAGGGGCGTCTTTAGAGAGGAGAGGGCCCGTGTGCATCCCCCGTCATGGGCCCCCTACTCGCATACGCACAGGGCATACAGAAAACAACGCAAAAATGGCCACGGTGGCCATTTTCCGGCATTTGAGCAGCTTTGGGAGACCCGACGCGGGACCTCGGAGAGGTGAGTTTTACATAATATGGGTGCACTGCACACCCTGCACCCATTATAGATACACACCAGGTACTGTGCAAAAGCTTTAGGAAGGTGTGGAAAAAATGCTGCAAAGTAAGAATGCTTTTAAAAGTGTTAATAGTTTATTTTTATTAATTAACAAAATGCAAAGTGGAACAGAAGAGAAATCTAACTCAAATCAATATTTGGTGTGACCACCCTTTGCCTTCTAGGTACACGTGTACAAAGTCAGGGATTTTGTAGGATTATAGTCAGGTGTATGATTAACCAATCATACCAAACAGGTGATAGTGATCATAATTTTCATATGTAGGTTGAAACACAATCATTAACTGAAACAGAAAACAGCTTAAAACTGGATGAGGAACAGCCGCCAAACTCTGCTACAAAGGTGAAGTTGTGGAAGACAGTTTCATGTCACAGGTCATACACCATGGCAACACTGAGCACAGCAACAAGACACAAGGTAGTTATACTGCATCAGCAAAGTCTCTCCCAGACAAAGATTTCAAAGCAGACTGGGGTTAAAAGTTCTTTTGAAGAAGCACAAAGAAACGGGCAACGTTGAGGACCGTAGACGCAGTGGTCGGCCAAGGAAACTTAGTGCATCAGATGAAAGACACATCATGCTTACTTCCCTTCAAAATCGGAAGATGTCCAGCAGGGCCATCAGCTCAGAGCTGGCAGAAACCAATGGGACCCAGGTACACCCATCTAATCGGAGATGACTGGCCTGAAGTGGTCTTCATTGAAGAATTGCAGCCAAAAAGCCATGCCTTTGATGCAGAAACAAGGCCAAGCGACTCAACTATGCACGAAAACATAGGAACTGGGGTGTAGTGAAATGGCAGCAGGTGCTCTGGACTGATCAGTCAAATTTTTTAATATTTGGCTGTAACAGAAGGCAGTTTGTTTGCCGAAGAGCTGGAGAGCGGTACAATAATGTGTCTGCAGACAACAGTGAAGCATGGTGGAGGTTCCTTGTAAGTCTGGGGCTGCATTTAGCAAATGGAGTTGGAGATTTGGTCAGGACTAATGGTGTCCTCAATGCAGAGAAATACAGGCAGGTACTTATCCATCATGCAATACCAATAGGGAGGCGTCTGATTGGCTCCAAATTTATTCCACAGATGGACAAGAATACTGAACATACAGCTAATGTCATTAAGAAGATCTTCAGCCTAAAGAAGAACAAGGAGTTTTGGAAGTGATGATATGGCCCCCACAGAGCCCTGATCTCAACATCATCGAGCCTGTCTGGGAATACATGAAGAGAGAAGGATTTGAGCAAGCCTACAGTACATCCACAGAAGGTCTGTGGTTTTTTCTCCAAAATGTTTGAAACAACCTCCCTGCCGAGTTCCTTCAAAAACTGTGTGCAAGTGTACCTAGAAGAATTGATGTGGTTTTGAAGGCAAAGGGTAGTCACACCAAATATTGATTTAATTTAGATTTCTCTTCTGTTCATTCACTTTGAATCTTGTTAATTGATAAAAATAAACTATTAACACTTCTATTTTTGAAAGCATTCTTACTTTGCAGCATGTTTTCCACACCTGCCTAAAACTTTTGCACTGCACTGTATGGAATTGGATTGTATTGCTGGCGGCTGCAACCCTCCCCTCTCCCCCCCCTAACCCTAACCCTCCTTTAGGGGTGCCTAACCCTAGACTTCTCCCCTAGTGCCTAACCCTAACCTCTCCCTGTTAGTGCCTAAACCTAACCCCCCCCTCCCCGCACCCTAAACCTAAGCCTCCCGGGAGGGTGCCTAACCCTAACCCTTCCTTCCCCTAGCCTAACCCTATCCCTCCCTGGGGGGTGTCTAACCCTAAGTTCCCCCGGATGCCCTAGAGAGAGAAAAAAATAAAATAAATAAATATATAAGTAAATAAATAAAAGCAAGCAAGCCCATACAGGGTCGGGGACAACACCTAGTTGCATATATTATTTCACTACATCGAAAATGTTGGTTAGAAACAATTTGCAACACGAGTAATTTTGTCTGACCAGAGGCAGCAGCGATACATCCAGGATTATGCGCACTAGACTTAATATTTCTAAAACAGAATTAATTATATTTCTACCGGCCAATAACAGTTACCAACCTGATCTCTCTATCACTGTTGATAGCTCGCCAATCCACCCTGCCCCACAAGCTCGCTGCCTTGGTGTCATCCTTGACTCTGAACTGTCCTTTGTTTCCTACAGTCAATCTGTCTCAAAATCATGCTACATACATCTAAAAAACATATCCAAAATTCGACCATATCGCACACAAGACACTGCAAAAACTCTAATCCATGCACTCATTATTTCCCACATTGACTATTGCATAGTCTCCTTACTGGTCATTCCCACTCCCTTGATATATTTGGTCTTCCAAAAAACAAGCTATTGCCATTACAATCCATTTTGAATGCAGCTGCTAAGCTTATCTTCCTTGCCAAACGTTCATCGTCTTCTGCCCCGCTCTGTCAGTCCCTCCATTGGTTGCCGGTTTTCTACCGTATTCAATACAAAATACTTTTACTTACAAATAAGGCCATTAACCAAACCACACCAACATACATCTCTTCACTCATCTCAAAATATCTCCCAACCCGACCTCTGCACTCAGCACAAGATCTGCGTCTCTCATCCCCACGCATTACTTGCTCCCATTCATGGTTACAGGACATTCTTCGGGCTGCAGCCACTCTATGAAATGCCTAACCATGCACAATAAAACTTACCTCTAGTCTCCAATCCTTCAAGCGTTCCCTGAAAACTCACCTCTGAAAGGCAAGCTTATCAGATTCCAGAACCGCCCACATAACGTTCATAGCTTCCATATCTAATTACATCCCCTTTCACAGTCCTCACATAACCTCACACATTGTCTTTCTTTCACATCCTCCTGACATTTGGCTGCATTCTGGCTGGACCAAAAGTGCAATATATAACACCTATCCTTGTGTATCAATGCCTATTTCCCTATAGTTTGTAAGCTTGCGAGCAGGACCTTCCTACCTATATATCTGTCTGTTATTACCCAGTTTTGTTCTATTAATGCTTCCAATTGTAAAGCGAAACAGAATATGCTGCGCTATATAAGAAACTGCTAATAAATAAAATAAATTAATTAATTCAAATAACAAAATGTAATTTTTGGGGAGAGATGAGTGAATCCCCCATCATTGGGTCCATAGGGCTATGTTTATGTTAAAGCCAGTTGTGCAGTTATGATTTGCGTGTGAGTAGACGCGGGTGTGCCTGCGGGGAACTGCATGCGCTGCCTGCAGGGGTGCGTCATAAAACATGGGTAGCATAGTGTTTTATATCAGTTTCAGGGAATGCATTAAGGAACCTTATTGTTACAGTGGGTTCATTGATTCCCCTCGTGCTATCTCTACGTAAATAGCCAGCACACACTCTAAGAAATCAGAGCAAAGCCACTCTGGATTGATGATTAATGGACAGGACCCGATTCTTCATTTGTGGAAAATTTCCCGTTTTTGTCATTTACCCGGGATTTTTTTGAACCTTGGGATTGTCGCAGAAGAAAGAAGAGGGAAAAGAGGAGCAGTGCAAAAAGTGTAGAACGAGCAACTGGGGTTTATTTATAGCAAAGGACTTTTTCTATGGTTTGTGTGTTTTTTAAAGTATTATGCTATGTGGTTAGCTTACATCTCCGATGGTGAGTGGTCTGCGCATGTGCAGAACGGGTTCTGCGATCCCGCCTGCAGACCCTTCCAAGCCGGAGCATGATTTACATGCAGCGGCATTTGGGGGGAGGGGGCATGGCATGCCACTGTTCCTGGAAATGGGGGCATGTGTCATCCCCGTTTTTCGGGATCGCAGATGCAGCAATGAGGTGTCTGTTTCGTACACACACCTCCTGCTTCACTAGCATTTGAGATGGCCGGAATTGCACAGCAGCTTGTATGCGGCTCTGTAATTTTGTCCATCTCTGTATCAGGCGCTAAGTTATAGATGCCGACTTTCTGGCAGCCCATTTCGGGAGGGGGCTGCCGGGTCGGTGCAGCAGGGAGGGTGGGGGCGGCTGAAGAGGGTGGAGAGGGGGTGTGTATCCGCACGATCATGTCATCGTGGCCCCGCCCCTCGCTTTATAATGCTGATATTACCGGCATTACAAAGCAGGGGTCGGGGCTACGATGATACAATTCAGCGCGAATTGCGTCATCGCCCCTCCGGACCGTCCACATTCACGTGCGGTCGCAGGGGTTAGGGGGGGGGGCGGCGGACGATGCGGGGGACTTGCCTCCTCTTGCGGGGTGTCGGGAGCGGCACCCGATTTTTGGGAGGCTCCCGACAGTCCCGGGAGCGTAGGCAAGTATGCGCTAAGTTCTACAAGCAACAGCATGTTCTAGAATCTATAGGTATGCTGGCACTTGTAGTTCTATGAGCGTCAGCATACCTGAGCAGTTCATGGCTCCCAGGTACTCTGTGAGTGCTTGGTTCACTTTTCAGAGGTTCATCTTCAGCAAATATCTGTTCCAGGTGTCAAATTGTAGCAGTTAAGTTAACACTCCCTTACTGTACTTAGCCTAGGCGTTCCGACCCCTTCCTTATAGAGATACCAGTCAGGAATATGGTAGAACGTTGATATGAATGCAGGTGAGGGAATATTTGCTATGCATGTGCAGTCAGGTGCCTCCTTTAGCTTCATTCCTTCAAATTCTCTAATTAGGAAGCATTTGGCCAGTGATTAGACTTCTCTAGAACAATGAAAGCAATGATATATGTTTATGCTATAAAATCAAAACATACTGACTGCGTGTGACCAAGCAGTGGCCTTGTTTTCTCCAGCAGAATAAGCTCTATCTTGTTCACTTTTCCAAACATTGGTACAAGCAATTTAAATCCATCTCAAATAAATTTTTGCATTCTCAGGCCGAGATAAAGATGATACTAGGAATGGGAGTACCTGCCGCTGATATTGTCTACGCAAACCCCTGCAAACAGCCGTCTCACATCAGATATGCAGCCAAGCACGGTGTCAACAAAATGACGTTTGACTGTGAGAGTGAACTGAGGAAAATCTCAAAGAATCACCCAACTGCTGAGTAAGTGATGAACAGTCTAGAACCAGCTTTTCTGGAATATGTCTCGTCCTCACACTAGGGGTATCTCAGAGCCTTATCATATTCTGCTTTGATTAATTTACCATCTGTCTGTCCCAAAAGCTAAAATATCTCTTCTCCAATAGTCTCAATGGGTTGGATATGAGTTCCCGGCGGTCAGGATGCCGCTGGTCAGAGTACTGACAAGAGCATCTCAACAGTGAAAATTACGACAGCGGAAGGTAAGTATACTAACACTAACCCCTACCCTAACCCTCCCTCCCCGATAACTAAACCAAACCTTCCTCCCCTAGTGCCTAAACCTAACCTCCCCCTCCTCCTCCCTACACCCTAAACCTAACCCTCCCCCCTTAGTGCCTAACCATAACCCTCCTCCTAGTGCCTAACCTTAAACCTAACCCTCTCCTAACCCCCAAAACTTACCTTCGGGATGCTGGCGGTTTGGATACTGGAAATGGTAACATTTGTCCAAATCGTGAGTGTCCCATCACGATGCCGATGGGCGTACCCGCAGATCGTACATAGGCCCTGATTCAGAGCCGGACGCTCTGACCAGAGCGCTCGCTCTGATCAGGGCCCACCTCCATAAATATGGAGCGTCCTCCTGGACGCTTGTATAGCTGTGGGTCACCACCCACAGCATATACGAGCATGCAGGATGATGGTCTCGATGGTCTTGACCATCGCAACCATCGCCACTGCGAGCAGGAGCCTGCGGTTGAGTTTTTCAACCGCAAGGCCAGGAGTGAATTTGGCTCTATCAGAGCCAAAATCACTCCCACTGACATCACTAGTGATGTCAGTGGGGCCGGCTTCAGACGGTAGGCGTTCCCATGGGAACGCCTCCGTCTGGCAGGCACGCCCCCGGCACGCCCACCAAAGGGGGCGTGCTGTCAATTAACATCGACAGCACGCCCCCTTTGATCAGACACAACGAGCGAAGGAAAGTCCTTCGCTCGTCGCGTCTCGCGCATGCGCACGACGGAGCTCCCTCCGTCGTGCGCATGCGCAGTGCACACCATCGACCCACTTGCGAGCGGACAGCCGCTCGCGAGTGTCTCTGAATCAGGCCCATAGTATTTTCAGATCTTGCCTAAAGCAGGCAAGATCTGCCAATCTCGTACACGACAATCGTTAAGGAGGCACAATAGATTGTTGGTCAGATTGGACACTTTTTAGCACCATATTGTGTCCTGGAGTGCCGGGGATAGTTCAAGGGAAATCACTCACGATATACAGTACATATACAGTATATGGGGCCAATTCATCAACACTAAAATAACGGTTTCAAGGACATTTGCCTTAATTACCTTTATTTTAGTATTCATTAACTCACTTAATGCAGTATGGGGATGTAGAAATTAGGCTATTCATCAAATTCCGAAAATTATGTATTTTCGGAATTTGATGGTGTTGCTATACGCCACGGTCAGGTGGCGTATAGCGGGTTTCACTTACCTGCTTTTCAGCGTGGCAGTTCCTCCTCTGGCTCGCTATGTCACTTCCTGGTCCCTCCTCTGGCTCTGGCTCTGACACTGTGTTCTCCCGGCAGAACACAGTAAAGTAAAAAAAAAAAAAACAATAAAGTTTAAAAAAAAAAAAGAAAAATATTTAGCAAGGCGGGCGGGAGGTCGAGGTCTGCGAATGCAGCCAGTTGGGGTCCAGTCGGCCAGGTAGGTGGGGGTGGGGAGCGGAGCGGGGAGGGGGGGCAGAAGGGCACAGAATTACAGCAGCTGTAATCAGTGCTGCACATGCTTTTGTGAATGTAACGGCGAATGCGCAGCACTGATTACAGCTGCGGTAAGGTAGAATAGATAGGGAGAAGTATCTATTTTCTGACAAGCTGTCATCGCAAAAATGACAGCTTTTCGGAATAGATACTTATGGAGAGGAGGAACGATGAATTCCTCCGGTAATTGCGAGTTCTAAACCTAATTACCTCCATTGCTATTTTAGTGTTGATGAATAGGCCCCTATGTATCTAAACTTAGTCATTAAGGATTAGCACCCTCAGAGGCCCCTATTTATATTATTGTTGAATGATTTTGGTTTGTATTTGGGTGGAACCAGGAAACACTTTAGGCTGCTCTGTACCTTTTCTGCAGCGCCATTCTAGCCCTCTATACCCCTTATTCCTCATTGAGCTAAGAACGTGGCTTACATGCCCACTACACTGCCGTGGCACTCTCACAAGACACAAGAGTTTGGTGCAATTGCCTGGTCAGCCCCCAGTTCCCACCCAGAAACGCCTATTTCACGGAAAGTGTGGTCCATAGACAGACGGATCAATCCATGCGTAGTACCGATCACCGTCAGTAAGCGTATGGCTGATCCATCACATGCGCGGTTGTAGATTTATTTTGGGGGGAAGCATGTGCCCGTGTCTGCGGCAGGTGCCTATCAAGGTTGAAAAGATTTATGAGGGAAACGGACAGAGCTGGAAGATGCTCCAAAAGTCTGATTTGTAAATGATTTTTTAATAACATTATTTTGTAAATTTCTCATGCAAATAACACATAAATAAAATCTATTTTTGTCATAGAGACAGATGAATGAAGGACTTCATTTTGACACAACACAAGGTCATTTTATTCACATTCCGCGGCGCATATCCTAACCCACTGCTCCATGCTCCTTCCTCACTATCTACCCCATCTGTGTCGCCCCTGTCTGTCTGCCCCCCCCCTTTAGAATGTAAGCTCTCACGAGCAGGGCCCTCATCCCTCATGTGCTTTTCCTCCCTTACTTATACTATCATGTACTCCTAACTCCCCAATTGGCACCTAACACCTGGTTGCTCATGTCCTGCTACTTGTGGTATGCAGCAATGTTTATGGTTTGACAGCGGTTTAAACTGTGGATGGCAGAATATTATCTAGCTCAGACCCCTCCCTTTATGTGGTGCTTTATTATTACATCCCCCGAAGACAGACGCTTGTATTGGTTACTGTCTCTCCTGTGCAGGATGATCCTCCGCATCAGCGTTGATGACAATGGATCAATATGCTGTCTAAGCAAGAAATATGGAGCCCCATCTGAGATACGTGAGCACCTGCTGAAGATGGCGAGGAGCCTGAATGTGGCCGTCACTGGAGTCAGGTGAGGTGACACCGATTTCTTGTGTGTCGTTGTCCTGATCGTGGAGCGGATGGTGACAGAGATATAACCAGCCTAGTACAACCTAACAAGAAGAGCTGGACAATGAATACTTTGAATAACTATACTGTATGTCGCTAAGGTAAACTGATCTAGGTTAGAGCAAATGCTTCTACTGAATTATTACACAAGGGAAGCGTTCCATTAGACAAGTTTCTTTGGGATGTAGTCAGCAGTTGGAATCCCAGCTCCAGAATCCCAACTGCTGATATCCTGACAGTAAGTACAGTATTAGGGTTAGGGGGAGGCTAAAGGTGCCCACACACATAGCGACATTTTACACGATTTGGCCGATTTCGACGAATCGTGACAACGAATCGGGTAAAAAAAAGTACAAGTCGTGAGTTTATACTCACGAGCACGATGCCGATGCGTGTCCCCGCTCGTCGTACATCGCATCTTCTGATCTGCCAGATTAGCCAATCTGGGATACAATGCATTGGCTGCCAGATAGATCTTTAGTCAGATTGGACATTTTTAACTCCAAATCGTGATCACGATGGCAAGGGAGCTCCCGTAAAGTTCATGAGGAAATTGGCCATATAATCGTATCGTGAGGACATCGGTATGTGTGTGGGCACCTTTAGGTTTAGGCACTAGGGGGGTTAGGGATAGGCTGTGGGGGGCAGGGTTTGGGTTAGGCTGTGGGGGAAAGGTTAGAGTTAGGCTGCGGGAAAGGTGGGTTAGGGTTAGGGTAAGAATAGTTATCTAATCCTGTCAGGATGCCGATATCGGTATTCTGATCTCCGGCAATCCGACCGCCAGAATCCCTTTCATTGCCTGTCATTTACTATGTTGACATTCTTAATGTTGTCAACATTTATAATAGTAATATATTAGCAATTGGTGTAGTTAGAAAGGAAGCAATAGGGAAAAAATAAACAATATTACACCTCCCAAGCCTCCTAATTATGATTCCTGGTTATACAAAACATACTGTTTATCTAACAGGACATATTTAAAATGTCTATGTATAAATTCACACCCCACAGAAACCCATTACTCTCCACCTAGCTGTGCTGGGCTACAGTGAGATGTTGACATGTAGTTAAATGGTTAAATGCTACAAGCTGCTTCTTTAACTGTTATTGTGCAAAACTCATCAGACTCAATAACATCACATGTCTCTTAACAGTGTATTATGGTGCAAGGCTAATATGTCTGCGCAAATATTATTATATACTTAAAGGTCAGGCTAATTAGACTGCAGCTGCAAGACTTGTTTACTTAGCTCTATTAAAGGTTCTACATGTGTCCAAGCCTGTCACAATGTCTATTGGAGAATCACAGTGCTGTAGGGCTGACCAGTACTTAGCCCAAGAAAGATTACTACCTTATTGTACTAACTGCTGTTTATCTTCTATCACCTATATCCTGTTATCTTCAAATAAAGCCAACTCTGGTTTGGAATCAACTTGTGGACTAACCTCCTTGTTCACATGAGTTACACACCTACCAGCTTGCAGGCATCTGCCAATAACATACATGTACAAATCAGGTGTAAAACTTTTGGGGGCATATTTATTAAAGCAATTTTGTGGTTAACCAATGGGGTCTGCTATATTGTGATATTTACATGTTTGGCTACAGTAGCTAATGCCATATTAAGATGGGGATAGCCATTGTAGCTTATAGGCTACACACCGCAACATTTACAGGGAGAAGGATTCCATCCCAGCAATGGGCACTTGCACATGCATGGTCTGCTGATCGCTTGTGCGTAGTGGAGAATTAGAAAGTAAAGTGGTTGTATCAGTGATCACTTTACTTTCACACATCGCGGGGACAGGCCCATATCAGAGCCCCTGTCCCTGTGTGTGTTTTTTAATACATCAGAACCCTGAAAATTAGTAAGTAGGCCCCTTAATGGCAGACAGTCAGCAATTAACAGATTGGATCAGTGCCATTTAGGCAATGAGAGGATGTCCTGTCTCACGCTACCTCCTGTTGTACATTCTCCTTTCTGCAGCTTCCATATTGGTTCTGGCTCCAGTAACCCCCGGAGTTTTCACCAAGCTATTGCGGACTCCAGACGTCTGTTTGATATTGGAAACGAACTGGGACACAAGATTAGAGTCTTAGATATTGGAGGGGGGTTTCCTGGTCACCTGGATTTCCAGCCAAGATTCGAGGAGGTGAGCTTAGAAGAGGCATTTGATCAAAGTGTAATCAAATGGATAAGAGACGGGAGCAATAAAGTTTATTTATTTGAACACACACTGTAACTTGATTTGTTCTTGGCGGCTTTAAAAAAACGAATCTATAGTTAACAGGTCCAAAATGGTTTCCCGACCTCAGAGAGATCGGCATATTGTATGTGTCTTTTTGTTCATGTAAGTTTTATAAACTTGTCTTAAACAATTATGACCTTGAAAGTTATGGATTTTCCTGTCATTCTTTCCTATGGAGGGACAAAAATAAAGCATTGCATTTTTTGGTTATGTTTTCAATAGAGATGTGCACTGACTAGAGATGTGCGCCGACCCCCGTGTTTTGGTTTTGGATCTGGATCTCCCCTGGTTTTGGATCTGGATTGGTTTTGCAAAACCTCACCTCCATGTTTTGTTTTTTGTTTTTGGTTTTGGATCTGGATTTTTTCTTAAAAAATCATAAAAACAGCTAAAGATTGCATCCAGCTACAGTAGCTGGCTCAAAACTGAGTGATAAATAGAGTTGAGGACTGTGCAAAGATGATGGTTGGGGTACCCCTTGAGGATTGAAGAACTGATAGTTGATAGTTGGTGCAGCCACTGGCTGAAGTAAGAAGAGTTGATACTTGATAATTGGTGCAGCCACTGGGATCGGAATGAAATCAGCCGGACGTATGTTCAAATCCCGATGCCAGAAACCCGGCAACAGAAGATCCCGACAGGTGAGTATTTTTTACTATTACTAAACCTACCCCCCCTAACCCTAACCCTCTCTTAGAGGTGCCTAACCCTAACCTCCCCCCCAAGTGCTAACCCTAACCCCACCTGTAAGTGCCTAAACCTAACCCCCCTTCCCCGAAGCCTAAACCTAACCATCCCGGTGGGGGTGCCTAACCCTAATCTTCACCTGGGGGTGCCTAACCCTAACCCCCCCTTATCCTAGCCTAACCCTCCCGGGGGGTGCCTAACCCTAAGTTCACCCCGGGAGCCCCTAATCTAAAGCGGCTGTCCGCCGTCCGGCTTTCCTTTGTTCAGTATGTGGGGCGTCGGGCTCCCGGCGTAGGGATAATGAGTAAGAAGAGTTGATACTTGATAATTGGTGCAGCCACTGGCTGAAGAATTGATAGTTGATAGTTAATTGTTGATGCAGCCTCTAGGCTGAGTAGTAGTGGAATACAGAGCTATAATTAGGAAGGAACCAGTTCTGCAACAGCCTTGAGGGCTGGAACTCTTGGCAAGTTGCGGCTGTTATAGCCTTGAGGGCTGGTGAGGAATGACAACAGGTGGCCTTTGGGTCGTGAAGCAGGATGCAGCCTTTGGGTTGTGTAGCAGCCTTGAGGGCTTAGAACCCTTGGCTGAATGTCACTGTTGTGCGACTTGTCCCGCCGAGTTGACACAACAAGCAGCAGTTGGTTTAGAATTTTCTTTAAAAAAAATGAAAGGGGCATGCAGGAGATTCTGTCTGTGGCTATTATAATTTCTGGACATTCATAAACCATAACATTAAAACTGTCAGGCAGCAATGCCCCAAACAGCACATAATGGAAAGGAAACAGGTGCAAGATGGAATTGTCCTTGGGCCCTCCCACCCACAATTATGTTGTATAAATGAAACAGGATATTCACAGACAAACCAATCACTTCAGTGACAGGGACTGCCACTTGTGGCTGAAATGATTGGTTTGTTTGGACCCCCCCCACAAAACAAGCTGTCAATGTGCATTGGACATTGGTGGCAATGATCCCATACACAAACTGGCTTTACAATACATTAGATTAGATGTCATCATCATCATCCCCATCAGTGTGTACATCCTCTTCTTCACACTATATTAATTTGTCCCCACTGGAATCCACCATTACAGGCGCCTCTGTATTTTTTTTACTTAAGTGCTGGTAAAGGTCTTCCTCGTGGAATTTGTAATTAATTTTGATGAACATCATCTTTTCCACATTTTGGGGAAGTAATCTCCTATGCCGATCACTGACAAGGTTCCCGGCTGCGCTGAAAACTCTTTCAGAGTACACACTGGAGGGTGGGCAACTTAAGTAAAGCAAAGCCAGTGTGTGTAAGGGACTCCAAATTGCCTCTTTTTCCTGCCAGTAGTGAAAGGGACTGAGTGACATGCCTATTTGGATGCTATCCCTAAAATAATCATCCACCATTCTCTGAATGGTGACCGTATCAGACAAAGTCACGGTAGACATGTCACTCATTGTAGTCAGTTCTTTCAGACCCAACCAGATGTCATTAGGTTTTGCTGACTGATATACATCACCACCAGCAGTGGGTCTCTTAGGAAAATTTTGTTTTTTCCTGGCAGCTGTAGAAACTGAAGGAGATGCTGCCGTGTCACGTTCCACTTGAGCTGACAATTTTTTCACCACCAGCTCTTTGCATCTTTTCATATTTATGTCCATCAGAAAGAAAGACACAAGGTATGACCCAACCTAGGATCAAGTATTGTCGCCAAAATATAGTTATCTGATTTCAAGAGATTGACGACCCTTGGATCCTGGCGTGGTGAATGAAGGGCTTGATCTACATATCCGACATACTTAGTGGAATTACTCCATTTCAGCTCCTCCTTCAGTTTCTCCAGCTGCTTTGCAAAAGTCTGATGAGTGGAATGACCTGACTCAAGCTGGCAGTGTCTGAACTAACTTCACATGTGGCAAGTTCAAAGGGTTTGAGAACCGTCCACAACACGGAAATTATCCTCCACTGCGTTTGACTAAGGTGCATTCCCGCTCCTTTCCCTATGTCAGAGGCCGTAGTGTAGCCTTGGATGGCCTTTTGCTGCTCCTCCATCCGCTGAAGCATATAAAGGGTAGAATTCCATCTAGTTACTACCTCTTGCTTAAGCTGATGGCAGGGCAAATTCAACAGTATTTGGCAGTGCTGCAATCTTTGACACGCAGTTGCTGAATGTCGAAAATGTCCTGAAATCTTTTGGGCCACTGAGAGCATCTCCTGCACGCCGCTGTCATTTTTTTAAAAAATGTTGCACCACCAAATTAATTGTGTGAGCAACACATGGGATGTGTTCGAATTTGCCCACATGTAATGCTCGCACAATATTGCTGGCATTGTCAGAAACCACAAATCCCGAGGAGAGTCCAAGTGGTTTAAGCCATTTTGCAATGATTTCCCTGGGTTTTTCTAAGAGGTTCTCAGCGGTATGCCTCTTAGTGAAACCGGTGATACACAGAGTAGCCTGCCTCTGAATGAGCTGGCATTTGTTAGATGTTGCTGATGCTGCTGTTTGCACTGTTGGAGGCAATACACCTACCCAGTGGGCTGTCACAGTCATGTAATCTTTAGTTTGCCCTGTCCCACTTGTCCACATATCTGTGGTTAAGTGGGCAGTGGGCACAATGGCATGTCTGCGGACATTAATAAGGTTTTCTTTAATGTCCTTGTACAGAATGGGAATTGCTATTCTAGGGAAGTGAAATCTAGAAGGGACATGGTAGCGGGGACACAGGACCTGCATTAATGGCAAATACTGGATGCACATCTAATACCAGCATAGCTGTTATGGCGTCAGTAATCCGCTGTGCAACTGGGTGATTGCTGTCATACTTGGCCAATGCAAAGGATTATGTGACAGTCAATTGTTTGGTTGAACTACTAAAAGAGTTCTTCTTCCTGGTCCCCTTCTGGGATGAAGATCCACTCATAGCAACAGCAGCAGCAACAGGTGTAGCACTCAAGGATCCTTCTGAGGAACAACCGGTAGGAGTGGAGTCAGTCCTTATGATATTGGAAGCAGGACTACTTCCAATCACGAATGAGGATGTTGATGATAATGCAGGTGTTGGTGGTGGATATTGCAGGAGCTTGGATCCAGATAGAAGGGAGCAGCTAGGTGACACTGGGCTGATTGTTGTTCAGTTTTTTGTCCCCAAAGTTTCAATACCCCTTCCAATTTGATGAATGCACTGCAAGTAACGTAACAGGGAGGAGGTTCCAAGATGGTTAAGGTCCTTACCTCTACTCACTGTTACATGGCAACGGTTACAAATGGCTTGGCAAAGGTTGTCCGGATTTGGGTGGAAATGATTCCAAACATGAGATGTGGATTTTTTGGTCCTTTACCCAGGCATGCCGGCAATGGGATTTTTTCCCACCATGGGCAACAACTGTTGCCTGATTTACAGTTTTTACACAAACATCCTAGGCATCAACATCCTCATCATCCTTGTTGTTATCACCAACTACATAAATATCCTCCTCATCCTCCTCGTGCAATTCCACAGACGCATCCTCGATTTCTACATCAGCATGTTGACTTGTGCTGCTCATCCCCATATTTGCAGAGGGCACACAAATGATGGAAGGAGAATCTTCTTCAAGTACAGTATTAGAAAGGTCAGGCTCACACATGGCAACCGTGGACACCCTTGGACTCTCCTCTGGGATTTGTGATTTTTCGGAGCACACAGTTGGTTCCGGTGTCATACTCGTCTTAACAATTTAAATTATTTTTCTACCTCTCCTACAAGCAGAGGGGCTTAAATCATCACTAGAACCACCAGTCATAAATAAAGGCCAAGGCCTTATACTTTCTTTGCCACTTCGTGTAGTGAATGGCATATTGCCAATTTTTTGTTTCTCTAAAGGTAACTTAACTTTAGATTTTTTTTTCTTTAACAGGGTAAAAGTAGTTTTTTTTTAGCCTGACTTTTTGGCCTGACTTAAGCCCTGGTGCATCAGCCTTCATAGATGACGTTGACGGCCTTGCATCATTATCATGACTGCTGCCGGCAGCTACAAGACTGGTATGTGGATCCTGCTCTTCTGTCATGAGACTGTCCTCCATACTCACTGCGGTCTTACAGCAGTGTCACCAAGCAATTATAGCGCAGCTAAGCCGCGGCTAACGCACACAACCAACCACACGCAACAAAAAATTGTTTTTCTTTTTTCACACTGGTGGTGTGGCTATCACGCACAAAAATTTTTTTTTTAACTTTCACACTGGGGGGGGGGCTCTTGATACATGAGACACAGGCAGCACAGCACCCCTGCTGGTAAGTGTGGCTAACACGCACACACAAAAAATTGTTTTTATTTTTTTCACACTGGGGGTGAAGAGCACCCCTGATGGACAGAGCACCCCCTGGACAACACAGCAGCACAGCCAGCCTGCCCCCATGGACAACAGCCAGCTAGCCCCTATGGACAGGATGACAGCCAGCCAACCCCTATGGACAGGACAACAGCAAGCCAGCCCCTATGGACAACAGCTAGCCCCTTTGGACAGGACAACAGCCAGCCAGCCCCTACATGGACAACAGCCAGCCAGTCCCTATGGACAGGACAACAGCCAGCCAGTCCCTATATGGACAACAGCCAACCAGCCCCTATGGACAACAGCCAGCCAGCCCCTATGGACAGAACAACAGTAGCCAGCCCCTGTACAGTATGCACAGCGTCAGCAACAGCGCAATCAATTTCACAGCCCCATCTCTCTTCACTCTCCACAGCCGGAATGAAAAATGGCGGCGATCGTGGGACCTTTTATACAATCCAAAACCCGCGAGAATCCGACAGTGAGATGATGGCATTTTGCCTCGTTTTGAGATCCGAGTCAGGTGGGAAAACCCAAGCCGACTTGGATCTGCCTCGTTTCTCAGGGAACCGAACCCGCTCATCTCTAGCACTGACCCCAGTGTTTTGGTTTTGGAACTGGATTTATCTACTTGTTTTGGTTTTGCAAAACCACCTTCAAATGTTTTGTTTTTGGATCTAGATTTTTTTTTAAATGCTAAATTTTTAAAAACAGCTAAAATCATGTAATTTTTGCAATCCAAAACCCGATAATTTGGATTTAGAATATGGATTCCGAACCGCTGGAAGATCAGAATAGCTACTAGGAATTATCTGGATCTACTCAGAAGACTAAAACCATGACTTGGATCTGTCCGGATTCACTAAATTTGGATGGATTCGAGTTTCTGGAGAAGCAAACGGCACATCTCTAGTTTTCATGTGTGTTTTTGTTTTTCTTAAAAACTGAACACACCTGAATTTTGAGGTTTCGAATTGAATCGAGTGCCGGCTTAGATCACTTTTAGCATTCTAAGTAGAACCGAGTCCCAGCTCGGGTCCACTGTAAGTTTAGAGCTCGGATTTAAAAGACTAATCTTGGGGGTTTGGATTGCATGTAAACAGGTTCAAATTACATGATTTTAGCTGTTTTTAGCAATCCAAAAGCCGAGATTCAGTTTTTAGATCCGAGTTCTTACAGTGGACCCGAGCCAAGACTCGGTTCGACTCAGAACCCCAAAGTTTTGGTGTTCGGGAGCACAGGGAGGTCACTATGACAAAATGTACATAGGGGACACAGGACAAAAGATTCCACAAAATAGAATGTATCTGAGCCTACATATTAGCGTAAATATTAGGGCATTACTCCTTGCAATAAGTAGTTAGCAGTGCTCCCCAGGAGTAAGGTAACATATACAGAACATGAAGCAAAGATATATCTTGAAGAACAAAATAAAGGAGAAAACTCCTTTTTTGGGGGCACTCTTTTTTCATTCCAGATAAATAGTTAAAACATAACTTTTATTCATCTCTTGATATAAAATAAGGTAGAGAGCAAACAAAGGTTTCCATGTTAGGTGACACACAAGGTGTCCCTGGTATGTTGACATAAAAAAACAAATATTAAATGTATTTATACAAAAATCAATAAAAAATTCTCCCAGATGAATCCTCTGATTGGGAGAAGTGGCGAAATATAGATATGATTGAGTAAAAATTCACACAGTATATTTGGGTACAACTCAAGTCACATATAGGAAATGTATCAAGTCACATCAGTGGCGTTACATCACCACTCAAAAATTGGGCTGGTATCAACATAGAATTACCTTATTATGTGTGATGTATAAGGAAACACACCATTTTAGGCAAATTGCATCCAATAAGTCAGGCTTCCTGTTGAAAATGCCCATCGGCAAAACGTGCATCCATGGAAGGAAGGGGTTCTCAGCGGTGCACAGCTGAACATCCGTCTGCGTCTGGAAGCTTCTCGGTGATCTACCCCCGCACACACTGCACCTCTCTCCAGGTACTGCTCTCTCCCTCAGATGCTCTCTCATGGTGTGAGAGTGTGTCCCGGCAGCACTGCAATGTTATATACAACAGTGCGTATATACAACCCAAGTCACACATAGGAAATGTATCAAGTCAAATAAGTGGCGTTATGTCAACACTCAAAAATTGGGCTGGTATCAACATAGTGAAATACACAATGGCACGCAACAAGGCTGCCCTCTATCGCCGTTGATTTTCATCCTTTGCATGGAGGAATTAGCAAGATCTATACGAGCTAACCCCCATATTTCTGGTATTCTAGCAGGTGGGCAGGAACACAAACTGGCCATATTTGGTGATGACCTACTAGCCATTGTTTCACATCCGGTGACATCTTTGCCTCATTTGATGCATGAATTTGAACCTTTTGGACAGTTGTCCAACTTCAAGATTAATTTCTCAAAATCTTGGGCTTTAAATCTGTCTGCACACACATCTGTAATCTCAGATCTACAGTCCACGTTCCCTTTCCCTTGGCATCCCTTCCATATCACCTATCTAGGGATTAAAATTACTAAAAACATGTCGCAACTTTTTGCCACCAATTTGTCCTCCCTCCTCTTCTCCATTCGAATGGATTACTCCCGCTGGCACTTGAAACATCTCTCTTGGTTGGGGAAAATTAATGTGGTAAAGATGAATACGCTTCCCAAGTTGCTTTACCTCTTTCAGTGTCTATCCATTCAGATTCCAGATTCTTGGTTTCGTTCACTAAATTATCTTAATACAGCAATTTATTTGGTCCAGGAAAAAACCTTGGACTAAACGTAATCTTCTGTTTAGGCCAAAACAAATGAGTGGTCTCCAAATTCCAGACATCAAATCATACTACAACACTATTCATCTTAATAGAATCCTTGAATGCACCAGATATAGAGAGGTAAAGCAATGGGTCGCTCTCGAAGGGTGCTTCATGAAACTCCCCCCTGAATTTACACCTTGGATTCCTTCTATTCCTAAATTAGGCATCTCTCATCCGACAATTTCTCCTTCTCTTTCTATTTGGAAATCTGTAAGAAACCTACCCCACATTTCTTCACGCTTTGGCCCTCTTACTTAATTTCTGGCTAATCCTGACCCTGGTATTAATTTGACTAATTTCCCTAATTGGGTGCGGGAAGGCCTTTTTCAGACTGGCCAGCTGGTGTCAGGTGTTAAAGCATTTATTGAACTCCAGGAAAAGTGGTCGATACCTCGGTCCGACTTCTGGAAGTATCTACAGGTTCGCCACTTTCTATCCTCCGCGGGTAGACTGAAAATCACTGCAAACACTTTATATCTCACCAACTCATCCCTCCCACACAATTTCTGCGATTTACCAGATACTCCTGACTAACCCTTCCTCTTCTATACCTCCTTGGGCTAAAAAATGGGAATTAGATTTGGGTATTTCCCTCATAGAGCAAGAGTGGCAAACAATTTTTTTCAAGACACACTGTAGCTCGGCTTGTTCGACTATCAAGGAAACCCAATATAAGATTTTAATGAGATGGTATGGGCATCCTACTCTACTCCATGCCATGTTCCCAACAAAATCCAGCTCTTGCTGGAGATGCCTCATAGCCCCAGGTTCATTGCAGCATATATGGTGGGATTGTCCCCGGATATCTAAATTCTGGTCAGAGGTCTTCTCCACCTCACAACAAATTTTAGGCACCTCTGTCCCTATTGATCCAGCATTCTGGCTACTTAATCACTCACATTCTTCATTGGGATGCTACAAGATATCCTTGCTGCGCCATTTAAGTAATGCAGCAAGGGCCGTCATTCCAACTTTTTGGAATTCCTGTAACCCACCCACCCGTAAGGACTAGTTCCAGAGACTTGATTATTATATGGCAATGGAGGATCTTCTAATCCTTTCCACCAATAAACCTTCTACTTTCACTAATACCTGATTTCGATGGCTGGAATACAAAACCTCTGCGGAGTATAAAAACTATGGCCCTCATTCAGAGCCGTACGCTCTGAGCAGAGCGCACGCTCTGAATGAGGGCCGGGCTCCATTTTCATGGAGCGTCCTCCTGGACGCTCGTATAGCTGTGGGTCACCACCCACAGGCTATACGAGCGTGCATTGTGATGGCCGCGATGGTCGAGACCATCGCGACCATCGAATTTGCGAGCCGGAGCCTGCGGTTGAGGTTTTCAACCGCAAGCTCCGGAGTGATTTTGGCTCTATCAGAGCCAAAATCACTCCCACTGACATCACTAGTGATGTCAGTGGGCCGGCTTTTGACGGGAGGCGTTCCCGTGGGAACGCCCCCGTCAGGGAGGCACGCCCCCGGCACGCCCACCAAAGGGGGTGTGCTGTCAATCAACATTGACAGCACGCCCCCTTTGATCGGACACAACGAGCGAAGGACTTTCCTTCGCTCGTCGCGTCTGGCGCATGCGCACGACGGAGCTCCCTCCGTCGTGCGCATGCTCAGTCCATAACATCGACCCACTTGCGAGCGGACAGCCGCTCGCGAGTGGGTCTGAATCAGGCCCTATATGTTTCCAACAGTTTCTATCCCGTAATATATTTCGGCTTCCTTACATTTGGCTAAACTTACTCTTTTAATACAAAAAGACCCTCCCCTATCCCCCCTACTTGATAATCCCTCTATATTTTTTTCTTTTTTATTTTATCTCCCTTTTGTTATTCAAGATAATTATTGTTTTTTATATAATTTCGTAAAACTGGTTTCCAATTTGTATACATTTTGAAACGTATATGTTGACGTTGTCATGCCTCTGTATATCTGTACGTTTTCTCTTTGGAACCTTGAATAAAAACAGATTGCAAAAAAAAAAACATAGTGAAATAAATAGCTATCTGGCGAACTCAGATAAATATGTGTATGGACTAGGTATTTCAGATAAAACCGTTTTTATTTGTGTAAATCACAATGTACTGACATACAAACTAAAATAAAATCCTGTATAACGTATATAATACCAGTGGTACTTAAAGTCCGATCCTGTGACAGCAGGTAAAATCCTTCATAAATAAGGTACCAGTGGTGCTTAAAAAAGTCTGATCCTTTAACCCAGCAGGTACTGTATGGTACTATATTTTACCACAAACTCCAAGAAGGAGCAGCGCAAAAAAATCCCAACTTATTTCTATGCTGGTATCAACATAGAATTACTTTATTTTTTGTGATGTATAAGGAAGCACAGAAGTAAATGCAAATTACATTTAATATTAATACGGGATAATAGGTGTCGGGATTCTGAGTACCGACACCTATCAGAATCCCGACCGCCGGCATCCCGAAGGTAAGTAGCGGGGTTAGGGGGAGGGTTAGGCACTAGGTGGAGAGTTAGGTACTAAGGGGGAGGGTTAGGTTAAGGGTGTAGGGAGGGGGAATTTAGGTTTCGGCACTAGGGGGGGAGGTTAGGTTTAGGCATCTGGGAGGGAGGGTTAGTGGTAGGGAGAGGAGGAGGATTAGGATGCCAGCATCGGGATTCTGACCGCTGGAATCCCGAGCGCTGGCATCCCATACCCAACCCAATTAATACAAGCACATACTTTAAATGGTGACACCTCAGATATTAGTAGGTCTTTGACTCTGCACCTAATTCAGTCACTCATTACATATCACCTCAAACTTTGAAGTACAGTAGGGTGCGTTAACTTAACAATAAACCAATCAATACTGTACATGCACAAAATGGTGGAAAGATACATTTTGCAACAAAAACTTTAAATGCATCAAATTAGGTAGGCAATATATGACATTAATTCATTACAATTTCTATTTAAGCAATTGCTGACAGCATGTCCATTATTTGCATGTGATATTTCAAAAGAAAGTCAGTACATGTAAAATGAACTAGCAACAGGAGCATACACTGTACAGTATCTGCCTCAGCCAGCTGCATGTGCCACTCAGTAATTGCAATTCTTTAAGACTGCGTTATGGTGCAAATCATGAAAGAGGTTACAGCCGAAATAATACACAGTCCGTGCGCCACTTCTACAGTCCTGCAATGTGCTAGGCCAGGGGTTCCCAACCACGGTCCTGAAGGCACACTTTAGCTGGCCACACATCTAAAGATTATCTGTCCAACCAGCCAACTAGTTGATTGGTTGGAATGAAAATCTGGTAAGGTATGAAAGCAAATGTCAATCAGCAATTTGCTCCCAAACGCCGGAAAATGGCCAAAAACTGTTGTTTGAACAAATTGTTTACATCAAACATTTAGCAAACTTGTCTGACGACCATTTTCATCTATTTTCTGGCATTTAGGAGCAAATTGCTGATCATTATTTACTCCAATATGTTACCAGATTTTCATTCCAATCAATCAACTAGTTGGCTGGTTGGTCAGATAATCTTTAGATGTGTGGCCAGCTTAAAAGTCCAGGTTTCAAAGACAGCCATACTTAAGCACAGGTGTCTTAATTAGTACCTTAGTTATTTTGATTTAACCATCTGTGCTCATGAAAATCACTAATACCTGGACTGTTGGGGTACCTTGGGGACCGAGGTTGGGAAACACTGTGCTAGGCAATGGATTGCAAAATGAGAGAGCGGTACCTGGATGAGAGGTTTGCAGGAAAAGTACACGCTTCCGCTTCAGCATGTGAGTAGCCCAGAGCGCACTGTTGTATATAACATTGCAGTGCTGCCTGGGACACACTCTCACACCATGAGAGAGCATCTGAGGGAGAGAGCAGTACCTGAAGAGAAGTGCAGTATGTGCGGGTGTAAATCACAGAGAAGCTTCCAGACGCTGACAGAGGTTCAGCTGTGCACCGCTGAGACCCCCTTCCTTCCATGGATGCGCGTTTCACCGATGGGCTCAACAGGAAGCCTGACTTATTGGATGCAATTTGCATTTATTGGTGTGCTTCCTTATACATCACACATAATAAGGTAATTCTATGTTGATACCAGGATGTAGTTTGACTACCGGCGGCCGAGATGCCAGCCGTCGGAATCCCGACAATAGAAAACCAACCCGGGACTAAAGATAGGCGTCAAAGTCCCGGCGCCTACCTATAGCCCCATGTCGAAATCCTGACAGCCGGCATCTCGAACAAAGGTAAGCCGGGCACTGTTAGTGGTTAGCTGTGGGTGTGTGGGGGGGTTAGGTTTAGGCACCACCGGGGGGACTTGGGGTTACGCACCCCCCTGGGAGTGTTAGGGTTAGGCTGCTGGGAGGGAGGGTTAGGCACCCCCAGGGGGAGGTATGGCATCCCCTGGAGTTTTAGGGTTAGGCACCACCATGGAAGGGTTAGGGGAGGGGGAGGGGACAGAGGAGGGTTAAGATACTTACCAGCCCCATTCAAGATTGTACCTGATCGGGCTTTCGGCATTGGTATGAGAACCGCCGGCTATTCAGCCGTCTGTATTCCATACCGTGTTAATATAACGCCACTGATTTGACTTGATACATTTCCTATATGTGACTTATTAAACTTGTGAATTTTTGCTCAGGCAGATCTGTATTTTGCCACTTCTCCCAATCACAGGATTTATCTGGGAGAAATTTTTATTGATTTTTGTATAAACACATTTAATACTTGTTTTATTATGTCAACATCACAGGGACACCTCGTGTGTCACCTAACACACAAAATCTTTGTTTGCTTTGCTTTGTTTGACCTTATTTTATATCAATAGATTAATAAAAGGTATGCTTTCACTATTTGTCTGGTATAAAAAAGATTCCCCTCAAAAAGGAGTTTTTTCCTTTATATTGTTCTTCAAGATAAAACTTTGCCAAAGGTCACTATGAGCCAGTAGAGGGGGAGCAAGAAAGTGGGAACACAGAGCAGAGGTCACTGTGACTAGTTACAGGGGGAGCAGGAAAGCAGGAGCACAGGGCAGAGGTCACTGTGAGCTGTTACAGGGGGAGCAGGAAAGCAGGAGCACAGGACAGAGGTCACTGTGACTGGTTACAGGGGGAACAAGAAAGTGGGAACACAGGGCAAAGGTCACTGTGACTGGTTACAGAAGGAGCAGGAAAGCAGGAGCACAGGGCAGAGGTCACTGTGACCGGTTACAGGGGGAGCAGGAAAGCAGGAGCACAGGGCAGAGGTCACTGTGAGCTGTTACAGGGGGAGCAGGAAAGCAGGAGCACAGGACAGAGGTCACTGTGACTGGTTACAGGGGGAACAAGAAAGTGGGAACACAGGGCAAAGGTCACTGTGACTGGTTACAGGAGGAGCAGGAAAGCAGGAGCACAGGACAGAGGTCACTGTGAGCGGTTACAGGGGGAGCAGGAAAGTGGGAACACAGGGCAGAGGTCACTGTGACTAGTTACAGGGGGAGCAGGAAAGCAGGAGCACAGGGCAGAGGTCACTGTGACCGGTTACAGGGGGAGCAAGAAAGTGGGAACACAGGGCAGAAGTCACTGTGAGCGGTTACAGGGGGAGCAGGAAAGCAGGAGCACAGGGCAGAGGTCACTGTGACTAGTTACAGGGGGAGCAGGAAAGCAGGAGCACAGGGCAGAGGTCACTGTGACCGGTTACAGGGGGAGCAGGAAAGCAGGAGCCCAGGGCAGAGGTCACTGTGACCGGTTCAAGGGGGAGCTGGAAAGCAGGAGCACAGGACAGAGGTCACTGTGACCGGTTACAGGGGGAGCAGGAAAGCAGGAGCACAGGACAGAGGTCACTGTGACCGGTTACAGGGGAAGCAGGAAAGCAGGAGCCCAGGGCAGAGGTCACTGTGACCAGTTACAGGGGAAGCAGGAAAGCAGGAGCACCTACCCTCCATGACCCATTCCATCAGGTACAAAATTCTCTGCTCCTGGACTTACCACCTAATTAATGATTGCAGTCACCTGTGTTGAGCTAGGTAATTGATGAGACAGGTGTTTCACCGCAGGTGTCTGCAATCATACATTAGGAGGGAAGTCCAGGAGCAGAGCATTTTGTACCTAATAGAATGGGTCATGTTGGACGGTCTGGGAGCACAGGACAGAGGTCACTATGACTAGTTACTGGGGAAGCAGGAAAGCAGGGGCACAGGGCAGAGGTCACTGTGACCAGTTACAGGGGGAGCAGGAAAGCAGGAGCACAGGAAAGAGGTCACTGTGACTAGTTACAGGGGGAGCAGGAAAGCAGGAGCACAGGGCAGAGGTCACTGTGACTGGTTACAGGGGAAGTATGAAAGCAGGGGCACAGGGCAGAGGTCACTGTGATCAGTTACAGGGGGAGCAGGAAAGCAGGAGCACAGGGCAGAGGCAACCGATTTCTGCTCACAATGAAAATCCATCATAAACGCTGCACCTTTCTATACACTGCATAGGGGAAAAAACTGTTATGCATGAAAATACGGTACACCTAAAAGATTACACAGATATACAAGGAATATATGTAATCTATATTGGGATAATATATGTTGGCAGCTCAGAAACTCACAGATTAAACCACATTTCCTTTTCTGTTTCCAGTTTGCTGCTGTGATAGTTGAATCGCTGGATCAGTACTTTCCTAGTACGGAGGATGTAGAAGTCATTGCAGAGCCCGGGAGATATTACATTTGCTCTGCTATTATTGGTGCCCTCAATATAATAACAAAGAAAGAGGATTATGTGAAAGGTCAGTAAGTAACCGCTAGGAATGTATCCTGGATCTTTGTGACTTTCGTTGATGAGTTTAGTGACTGTCTGGAAAAATTGTCGTAGAACAGGTTGTAAATAGCTGCACATCTGTCCGGAGGCGCACCTCTTCCTGGCTACAGCTGCAGGTATACTTGTTTAATGAGAAGCACTAATGACGGCAATGACCAGTATAGCTATCTAGTTAGTTAATTCATGAATTATATTGTGTACAAATAGGGTAATGCAACTTTCATAATTGCTACTAACAAAATTCTCTACAATTGGCAGAGGTAAACCTGGAGCATATGCTAGTGTTGTAGAGTATATGCATTTTGTGATGTGTCCATCGTATGCAGGTTAATGCCCTTTTGCGCTCTATCCTACAAGAGGCCATGACATTTTAATGTTTACAAGTTATTAAGAATAAAAAAAGTTATCACTTAAAATTGATCACACTTTTTACCATACCACTGCAAATAACTCTTTGAATATCTATGAATATCAGTAGCACACACAGGGGGGGTTTCTGAGTACCCAGAAACCTCCTCTAACAGACACGATTGGACCAATATAACACGCCATTTAGGGTCCCATTAACGCCAGAGGGGGCCTCTGTGCAGCGGAGCCTCCCAGCTCCACTGCATCTTCTATTGTGCCAGGAAGTGGGTGCCCCCTCCTCCGCATCGCCATTTTCCCTGTAATATTTAGGAAGATGGTGCATGCACACAACAGAGCAAAACTCTAGTATTGTGCCAGAGTCTTTGCTTTCACTGTGCAGCACCATCTCCTCTAAGATGTCACTGGGCAGATGGCACCGCGGAGGAGGAGGGACCCTGGGTGCACGGTGTGCAGCGTGGACACAACCTACATTAAACTGTTATGTGAAAGTCCCATTGAACTATGGGCCTGATTCAGACCCGCTCGCAAGCGGGTTGATGGCCACGGCGTGCGCGACCCCCAGATTGAGCGAGAAATCACTCGCTCTGGCGCTTGTATCCAAAAGGGGCGGCTGTCGTTGTTGATCGACAGCTCGCCCCCTTTGGTAGGCGGGTCGGGGGGGGTGGCTTGCCAAAAGGAGGTGTTCCCGAAGGAACGCCTGCCGTTTGGGGGCGGCCCCAGTGACATCACGAGTGATGTCAGTGGTGAGCTTTCAGCTCTATTAGAGCCAGAAGCTCACTGGGGCTTGTGGGAATGAGACCCTACCACAAGTGTCTCGTCGCAAGCCCGATGGTCGCGACCATCGTGACCATCACCTGGCCGCTCGCATAGCTGTGGGTGGTCACCCACAGCTATGCGAGCGGCCAGGAGGCCGGTTTAGAAAAAACATGCTTTTTGTGACCGGCTCTGAATCAGGCCCTGTACGAGGGAGATAGAACCACATTTGTCTTGTACTGTAAAGCTTGTACGAAAAAACTTCCTCTGAAATGGCGCAAAATCACATAAAAACACAATAAATCAGTCCTTACATCTCAATGTTTCTTTGTATCTGGATGAGGTCTTTACAATATCTTTTGAGCATATATATTTTCTCCATATAGATAGGGATATTTCAGATAAAATCCACTCTTCAAAAAATTACTTATAACTCAGATAAAAAAAGAAAAACACAGAATACAGGGTTCGATGATGGCAGCAGTTATCCAAATGCAGTAGCTCACCAGGCATAAAGCTTTTCGGACTTAGGGGGTCATTCAGACCCACTCACGAGCGGCAGTACGCTCGCAAGTGGGTCGATGTTCCCCACTGCGCATGCGCACGACGGAGGGAGCTCCGTGGTGCGCATGCGCGAGACCCGGCGAGCGACGGGCTTTCCATCGCTCGGGGTCTCGCACCAAAGGGGGCGTGCTGTCGATGTTGATTGACAGCACGCCCCCTTTGGTGGGCGTGCCGGGGGCGTGCCTGCCAGACGGAGGCGTTCCCATGGGAACGCCTACCATCTGATGCCGGCCCCACTGACATCACTAGTGATGTCAGTGGGAGTGATTTTGGCTCTGATAGAGCCAAAATCACTCCAGGGCTTGTGGCTGGGAAACCCGACCTCAGGGTTTCCCTCGCAAGTTCGATGGTCGCGATGGTCAAGACCATCACGACCATCTTTTTGCACGCTCGTATATGCTGTGGGTGGTGACCCACAGCTATACGAGCGTCCAGGAGGACGCTCCATTTTAATGGAGGAGGGCCCTGATTCAGAGCGAGCACTCTGGTCAGAGCGTCCAGCTCTGAATCAGGGCCTTAGGCCTGTATTCAATGTGATTCGCACCCCACGATACTTTTTCACCTGGCGGACTTTTCACCTATATCGCGTGTATTGGGTGCGAAAACTTTTCGGGCGAACACCCGCGATTCCCCGTATTCAATTTGAATTACGCAAAAACATCACCTGGCGAAACTTGAACAGGTGGAAAGTCGTGTCCAAAATGGTTTAATCTGCCTGAGACCTCCCAAAAGTTGCACTGACATGGGGGTACATGAAAATGGGGGGTAGCATATTTTAAAGTTGCTAAAGTAAAGTTTAAAAAATCGTGAAAAATCCACCTGTCACAAGCACCTGCAAACTGAAAAACACCTGGGGCACATTTGGGGACCCCCTGGATTCTATTTCGCTAGTTTTTAAGTGTGTCCCCCAACTTTGGTATTTTTCACTCCCAAAATGAAAGTACTCTTTTGGGGTGTTCTGAAGTGTTTTTGAAACATTTTTTTTGACACATTTTACTTTTGGGAGGCTGTCCCAAGGGTGCTGGGTGTTTTTCCGACGTTTACACCTCAACACCCCAATTCTGCACTTTTTTCCGCCTGCTATTCATAGGCGAAAATTTTTAGCCGGGTCCATTGCATTGACTATCTGCATCGGCGAAAAGTATTTGGAATTGAGGGCCTGATTCAGAGCCGGACGCTATTTGCGCTCGCTCGTTCAGAAAAAGGGGCCGGATATTTAAATAGAGCTCTCGCTCTTTGCGGTCTGTTGACGCCTCTATGTCTGAACGAGCGAACGAAACATGCGTTCGCTATTTTGTAAAAAACTCCCCCTGGCCGCTCGCATCCTATGTCATCTCCGCTATTTATTAGATTAATCGAGTACATCGAAAGGCGTATGAACTGCTCGCAGTACTTGTGGTTGGATTTTCCTACCGCAATCATGCGAGCAGTTCAGGCTAAGAAACAGGAGGCACAAGGAATACTAGCTGGAAGTATGGTCCAGAGTGCAGACACAGGCAGTCTTGACTTGATGAACTGGACGATACTTCCAGCTAGTATTCCTTGTACTTCCTGCTGTCTCTAGATCATGGATGGGGAACCTTAGGCCCGGGGGCCGTATAAGGCCCGCGGAATCATTTGGTCTGGCCCTCTGAGTTTTTTTATGCTAGCCTCATCTGGCTAGCACGGTGCCTAGAGTGAGCTACTGCATTTGGATAACCGCTGCCATCATCTTTAATTGCTGCCCTAAGAAGGAGGTTCCTGGGACTCTGAGCCTCAAACCCAATTCGATCTGGGAGGTAACCCATTGATGAAAGGGGCGAGTTTACAACTTATTTATACCCATTGGGGTTATATGCTTTTAAAGTTTGTTTACATGTGAGTGCGATGTCTGGATACATTTTATTCTAATTTTTTTGGGGGGGCTATATTGCACTATGGGCCTGATTCAGACCCGCTCTTTAGATGCGCATGCAAATTCAGCAAGGCGGGCGATCGCACATCAAGGCATTAGCATGCCCACTATGTCTCAGTGTGTGATCGCATTGTGTATGCAGACGCCCACCAGCCTGTCTTAAGACGCCCACTTGTGCACGTCATCTCCAGGAAGTGTATGCAACCATCGGTAACATCGAGTACCATCGGTAACATCGAGTACCATCGGATGCGATCACAGAACTTGTGGCTGACCATACCCTACCGCACTGCGAGCACTTCAGTGTAAATTTCAACCAGGTGACGTGTACTATGACGCTGCCTCTTAATTATGCACGCCTCCGAAACGGCATTGAGACGCTCAGACACGCCTGCGTTCGCATCTCCACTCCCCTGTTTCTAGCGGCCAGCCCCTGTCACCCCCCACAAACGGCTTCTCCTGTCACTCACTCTGCTGGGTTGTCTATGCGCAGCAAGTGAACACTTCCCGATCTCTCGCACTGCGATGCGTATACATACGCAGAATGCTAACAATCGGCTGGCTGCGTGCGAACACATCTTAGTGAGCGGGTCTGAATCAGGTTCTGTGTTCTGTGTTTTTCTTTTTTACCTGAGTTGTTGAGGAGTTTTTTGAAGAGTGGACTTTGGGGGTCATTCAGACCCGCTCGCGAGCAGCAGTACGCTCGCAAGCGGGTCGATGTCCCCCACTGCGCATGCGCATGACGGAGGGAGCTCCGTCGTGCGCATGCGCGAGACCCGGGGAGCGACGGCTTTCCATCGCTCCGGGTCTTACACCAAAGGGGGCGTGCTGTCGATGTTGATTGACAGCACGCCCCCTTTGGTGGGCGTGCCGGGGGCGTGCCTGCCAGACGGAGGCGTTCCCATGGGAACGCCTACCGTCTGGAGCCGGCCCCACTAACATCACTAGTGATGTCAGTGGGAGTGATTTTGACTCTGATAGAGCCAAAATCACTCCAGAGCTTGTGGCAGCGAGACCCTACCGCAGGGTCTCCATCGCAAGTCCGATGGTCAAGACCATCGCGACCATCTTTTTGGCTGCTCGCATATGCTGTGGGTGGTCACCCACAGCTATACGAGCGGCCAGGAGGCCACTCCATTTTCATGGAGGAGGGCCCTGATTCAGAGCGAGCGCTCTGGTCAGAGCGTCCGGCTCTGAATCAGGCCCTTTATCTGAAATATCCCTATCTATATGCAGAAAGTATATATCCTCAAAAGATAATTGAAAAGACCTCATTCAGATACAAAGAAACATTGAGATGCAAGGACTGATTTATTGTGATTTTGCAACATTTGAGAGGAAGTTTTTTTTGTACAAGTTTGACCATTTGAAGATTTAGTGAAGTCTTCCATTCCCCTCAGGGGCTGCATTACACGATTATGCGCTGTCATTATTATTCTTTATTGCAATATTGTACTGTAAAGCTGCCAGTCCATGTTTTTGGCTCCTGAAGTGTTTTGCAATAGGTCGCTGACAAGATTCTCCTTCTATGGCCTGTCTGATACTGGACATGTGATGTGCCATTTACGTCTTAAATTGGCTTGTGAGCTTCCCGATATAGCTGCATACCTACATACCTGCTAGTACAGGTGAATGGGTGGGGAATATTGAATGCTTTTACCTCAGTGTGATTGTGAAAATGTGTATTTGCCGGTCTTCCTGGTAAGAAAATGCCGGGGAGCATTTCGTTTAAAGTTGGTGATATCATTGTACCACAGTGTTGTCGTGTTTAAAAGTAATGGAAACTCCTGATCAGAGTTGATAAATGGCCCTAGATTTCGTGCTGATGTAATGATGTTGTTACTTGCTATAGTATAATAATTGACCCAAATAATTTTATGTTTTAGTTTTTTTTTTTTCTGTGCTGGCATAAGTGTTGTAGCTCTAGGTAATGCCAGAAGCACAGGCGTGCGCAAGATAAGGGGTAAAAGGGGTTTGCGATATCATTTTCCCCGGACATAGGCTAATCTGCCCTACAAATGTCCTCAGGACATGCACTACAATCAACTTTTTGGGCCCTACCAAAGCAGGAAGATATTACAATGTGGTCTGTTTGAAAATCAGTACAGGGGGTAAATTTACTAAGATGTTCTATTAAGAAGTGATGTTGCCCATAGCAACCAATCAGATTTCAGGTATTGTCTTCTAAAAGGTGCTAGATAAATGAGAAGTAGAATCTGATTGGTTGCTATGGGCAACATCACTTCTTAAATAGAACTCCCATCTTAGTAAATTTACCCCCCCCCCCCTCCCCCCCCACAGGAGTCTTGAGAGCTGCAGAAGTGTGTCTTTCCTGACTGCAGAGGCACTTCCTGAAAAGCAAGTGAATGGCAGTGATGCAACTTCCGCCATCCAAATTAAAGTAACAAAACACAAGATACATCTACATCCCCCTTTTCAAACATAAAGAAACACTAAACAGATGTCTGGATGCAGGGACACTGCAACCAAAAAACCCCCAAAAAACATAAGAAATTAAGTAGCATACTGTTGTCCTGGAATTTTGGATTAGACCTGGAAATTATTCCAGACCTGATAACAAAGAAAGGGGCTAGTGGTGTGGCCAGTGTCTGAATGGGCTCACTATTGGGCCAGGGCATGGGACTGTCCTGTAGCCCAATAGATGTTTCTTCAGGAGACTCATTGTCCATAATAATGGGTGTTCTGACACCATTTGTCGGCGTCAAGTTAGGTGGAGGTGTTGACTCACACACCCATAGGAGGTGGTGCCTGTTGCACTTACAATAGATTGCACCCAGGGGTGCTGAGAGGGTGGGCAGGTACTAATTATCAGGGCCCGGGCTGCTGGATGGGTTGGGTGCCGCCCCCCCTCTCTCTATTAAATGACAGCAGCCCGGCACACGCTGCTGTGTTCCGGGCATCAGTGGGAGTCTGCTCTCGGCTACTTAGCAGCAGCCACAGCAGTCTCCTATACAAATGGGGGGAGCAATCACGCTTATCGCATACCCCACGGCTTTGCGCCGCTAACCCAGGCTGGCCTCTCTACTCCCCTCATTGCACCACATAGCTGTTGGGCCTGTTGGAAGATCGATACACAGGCCCAAAACTGTGACAGGGGTCTGGATATGGATGGTCCATCTAGTGGTCAATGGTCTAAAGTGATGGACTGTTTTATCATGAGTGACTTTCAGTCACAACCTGGAGTTCTGCAGAGCATTTTGCAATTTGCTCTCAACTTGTGGTCATGCAGAAGGAGACAGCGGAGAGGGTCAATTCGTCTAGAAAGGCAAAGAAAGACTTAAGGTCAGGAGACAGTTCCTTGGAGGAAAAAGCCTGTTGTGCAAGACAACACGAGCCAACCATTGGCAGAGGTGATCCCTGAATGTCGCATCACAGAGCTCCTCCATTCACCTGGAGGAGAGGACATCAAACTCTGTGACATTTAGGTCATCATCAGCAGCAGGGATACCTGAGTCTGGAAGGTGTACACGTGATAAGATGTCGACCAGCGTCACATCCAGATGGTACCTTTGAAACTTGATCGTGAAACGTTGAGTTCATGCAGAGGCAGTATGCAAGTTTTTGTGGAGAATGGTGCATGGTCTGTCTCAACCAGCACTGAACGCCCATAGATAAGCTCATGAAACATTTGACAAGCAAAGGCTAGAGTCAACAGATCCTATTCAATTTGAGCATTAATGCATTTCAGTAAGGACCCTGGAAGCAAAACCAATGGGTTTGTTATCCAAGACCATGCTGGGAGGCATCCATAGAGATCACAAAAGGAACATGCACATAAAAAAATTGCAGATCCAGGCTGGAAGTGAGCATAGCCTTGAAGCGATAAATAGCAGCAGCATGGCAGTAAAGCCAACACCATTTAATGTTATTGTGCAAAAGCTGTCAGAGCGGGGTTGTCACATCAATGTAGTTTGTCAGAGTTTTTGAAAATTAGTTGGGCATACCCAAAAAAAATGCTGCAGCCTTAACTTATCTCTGGGGGTAGGCAAGTGTTGGATAACCTTTGAAGGATCTGGTTTGACAACATCTGAAGTTAGGAGGTGGCCAACATACAGGAACTCAGTTATTCTGAAACGGCACTTGTCAGGTTTTAACTACATGTTGATTTTACAGATTCTTTGGAGGACCTTGTAGAGGTGCATGTCATGTTCTTTCATGGTGTGGCCCCAAACAAGAATGTCATCCACAAAGATCTCACAAGGTTATCCCTCAAATAGATGCTCCCTGCAGCATTGGATAATTCACACACAGTGGAGGAAGTTGTACCATCCCACAGGTGTCTTGAACGTTGTGAGCATGGATGGTTCCTTGTCCAATAATATCTGCCAAAATCTCCATTTGGCATCCAGTGTGCTACATATCTTTGCATTTGGCATGTCAGCTATTACTTGCTCCACAGTTCTGAGGGGGTGATGCAGTCTCATCAGAGCTTTGTTTGGATGCACAGGGTCAATGCAGCTGGATCATCTTTTTTACTGCAGTGACCATAGCCGACACCCATGGGGTGGCTTCTACCACTGGAGAAATTACACCCAATGTTATACATCATGGGACGCGTCTCGAGTCACGGGGGTGTTGACTCGAGACACTCTCCTTTCCCAGGACACCGGCAGAGCTGCTCGGCCAGGCCTTCAGGCGACCGGACCTGCCCATCAGTCCTTCTGTCATTTGCCAATAGGACGCTTACCTGCCCACAATGTTCCCAATGCCATGCAAAGCAGCCGGTCTATGATAAACAGCTGTGTGTTGTAATAGGACTAGATGTATCAAGCTTTGGAGAGAGATTAAGTGAAGAAGTTGCCCAATCAGAGACTGATTTGCGTAACTTCTTTGCTTTTTCTCTCTCCCTACAAAGCATAAAACATGAACAAAATGGAAGGTATAGCAAAACAGTATAAATAACAATAATAAAAATACGAGTTTGACTTTTCTTTCTGAATTACAGACTAATGCCCCCCATACTGTGAAATCTAGGCATCGTTACCACAGAGTTTGATGCTCTGTATAAGAGTGTTGGGTTCTGTACCTTTGTGCATTTATATAGTCAGGGAACTACTAAAGATCAGTTGTGCCACATAGTAGGAATGTAGAGCAGTAAACCTAATATCTTCATCTTACAGCAGCAGATGGGAAGGACAGGAGACAATTGTCCTATATTATGAATGATGGTCTCTTTGGGTCTTTCTTGCACTTTAAAATATGCAGAGAAGATAAGTGCCTAAAAATGATAGTGGAAAAGGTAAGTGTCCATGTGTTTTCCTCATCAGTGCGGGAAGAACTGGGAACAGCACACACTAAATAGGGGTGCAAGGAAAAAAAATACTGACTTTTAAAATATCGATGTACCCTCAGACGGGATGTAGTCAATTTACCTACGATCGGGATGCCATCGGTCGAAATCCAGGTGTCGGAATGCTGACTTGCAGGCAGAACTCCGGCGACGGAAACCCGACATCAGTTGAGATGCTGATGGCGGAATCCCAACAGCCGGCATCCCGATTGTAAGTATAGTGGGCCGGGATAGCTGTTAGCAGCAGGGGGGGGGAGGTTAGGTGATTAGGTTTAAGCTCCAAGGGGGGGGGGTTAGGGTTAGCCTATGGACAGGGGGGGTTAGGCATCCTACGGTAGGGGGGGTGGTTTGGGTTAGGCACTAACTAAGGGGGGAGGGTTAGGTTTTGACACTATGGGGGGAGCGGAGGGTTAGGTTTAGGCACTAGCCTGGAGGGTTTTGGTGCAGGGTAGGGAGGGTTAGGCGACCAGAAGGAGGGGTTAGGATTAGGGGGTGAAGGGTTAGGATACTTACCGAGCCCCTGTCGGGATTCTGAGCATTGGAATGCCGCTGTAGATCTTTTGACAGCCGGTCTCCCGACTGCCGGTCTCCCATACCCAACCCCCCTCAGACTATGGGCCCAGTGCAGACAGGAATGCAGACCTGTGCCCTCTTCTCCCTGCCTTGATGGTGATTTCACCATACAGCTGCCCAGCGATATCTAGAGTATAAGACCCCAATCTTTTACATTGTTCATTATTAATGCTGTGGACAGGGCCGCCGAGGCTTTGCATGGTTACTCTGGGGCCTTGGTCATGGCATCTCATTCTCGGGTAATCTGGCTGAGGACTCTAACGTGGGGTAATATGTAGCTTTGCATGTGATAAAGGCCATGTGAGCAGATTAGGATTTTACAAATGTTGGTTGTTACAGATCTGCTCATTAACTAAAATATCATTATGATCGAACATCAAAACAACTAAAGAAACACAGAGGATAGAACATATATGATTAAATACCTTATTTCTACTGAATTTTGTGGGTTTTTTTTAAATTCAAATGTTATTACTTTTTCTATCATTCTCAACCACATGCAGAGCCTGATTAGCGTACTATAGGGCCCGGCCTAGGCAACTTAGTGATTTAGGGCCTCCTTCCCCCTCAAATGTGTCGCAAAAGAATCCCTCAGTACCCATTACATCCTAATAGGTAATTATTTACTGAATCTGACTACAGAGCATCCTACCTCCTGTGCCTGGCTTATTAATTATTCTAATAGGGCCCATACACCTAAACGACCAGCATAAGATCAGATGAATGATACATTTTCCCTACGATTCTCCCGGAGCTCCCTGGCAGTCCCTGCAGCATGTTTGTGGTTTTTCTAGCACAGGATCAGTCGTAAGATCGATCCTTTGTCTCACAGGCTCATCAGGGGCTCATCAGGGAAACAGTCATTGAAATGACTTGAAATGCCACACGATGGATCGCATGAACAAATAAACGGCACGATCCTCATACGGATACGACGGGCAAGATGTGCTGCACATATGATCAGAAGAGACGATTGTACGAACAGCGGGAGGGTGCATCGGATCGTAAGTTACTAAAAAAAGACACGATTTTCACAAGATCCATCTTATGATTGCTCGAAAATTGGGTAATCGTGCTGAAATCGTATAGGTGTATGGGGGCCTTTATAGGTAAT
This sequence comes from Taudactylus pleione, assembly GCA_031769625.1. Classification (NCBI taxonomy): domain Eukaryota; kingdom Metazoa; phylum Chordata; class Amphibia; order Anura; family Myobatrachidae; genus Taudactylus; species Taudactylus pleione. Next base: position 1,049,476 of record JAUIMM010000139.1, on the reverse strand, counting down.
TATTTACTGAATCTGACTGCAGAGCATCCTACCTCCTGTGCCTGGCTTATTAATTATTCTAATAGGTAATTATTTACTGAATCTGACTGCAGAGCATCCTACCTCCTGTGCCTGGCTTATTAATTATTCTAATAGGTAATTATTTACTGAAGCCATATGCTATTGTTCTAATACCTTATTTGTTATAGTAGTTATTTTGTTCTAAGGATTATCTCCAGTCTATTGACTGAAGTGAAGGCATGATTTAGATCTACTGCTAGATGTTTGGTACGTGCTGACTGTTTACTAGCTTTCCCTTGGATGGCCAATGGGGTTTTTTCACTAATTGTGTTGACTCGAGACACTCTCCTGTATAAGTATCATTATATAGGCTGGAGGGTGCAGTTTTTAAAGTGCAGTCTTTTTTAAGTGCAAAACTGTAGCGTTAGACCAGCGTTAAACAGAAGGAGGATAAATGCCATCAATCAACAAACCACTGCTGTCTACATATTCAGGACTGTTACACCTGGACTCCCTGCGCAGTCACGTCAAGAAATCAACAGTTCTACTGCTACTAATAATGCTGGCCTACTGAGGTTTACATACATCTCAATGCATACTTGTGCCCATGTCAGTTTGCCTCTTTCCACTTGGAAATACTGTCTTTTATCTTAGCTCTCCTGCCTAGCCTCACTTCCTTTATCTGCTTACAGTCTACATTATGATTCAAATTCTGCACACATTAGATCCCCACTTTTAATCCACTCAATAACAAACTTGGTAATCTGCATACATATTTACCAACACTGTTCTTTCACTTGTATTTCTACAAATCTCTTGCACTCATATTTCATTTATATTTCCAATTTTCAACCCTTAGGGCTCTATTTATTAACATTATTTTTACTAAAATAAAGTGAAAAAGGGTGTTTTCACACCCTTTTCACATTATTTTAGTTTCACCTGTAGTTATTACAGGGCAATTGGAGTAGAATTAGTAAAATTCTACTCCAACCCCCAGTATCACTTATTTTTAGTAAAGCAGATCGCATTTCCCATAATTGTAATGGGAAATGTGATCCGACCTAAGTTACTAAAAATAAATTGTAAAAAAATACCGGGGGAAGCCCTGTGATAATAACGCCACCTGGAGGTGGCGTTATCCAGGGTCTCCCCCGGTTACCGGGCTCCCACTCTGCTCTAACGGGGAGACCAGAGGCAGGAGCCGGTACCAGTAATCAGCTATGTGGTCTAAGCAGACCGCAAGCTGATTGCTGTAAAACAAAGAAAAAAAAAAATTTTAATTTTTTTTTTACTTACCTGAATCCAGGGACCGGTGATCGGGCCTCCAGTGATGGCTCCTCTCCGGTCAGCTGGTCTCCCATAGTGCACTGCGGCCCGGTCATCAGGTGATCAGGCCCCAGTGCAGTATGGGAGATCACCTGATCGGGAAGCCCGGAGAAGACCACCGGAGGCCAGGAGGATGCAGGTAAGTGTAATAAAGGGATGGGGGTAGCGGGGGGGGGAGGGGGGTTCGCGATTGCGGGGGGCGGGGCTTAGCGCCGTGGGCGGGGCTTAGCGTCGGTGGGGGGGTAGTAGCGGTAATCGGTCGGCGCATGCGCGGGCTCTTAGTCGCGGTATTTTTTCTGAAAATACCGCGACTAGAGTGCGGATGGGATCCGCAGGGACAGAGCTTTATCGCAAGCTCTGTCCCTGCTAGGGATTTATGGTAAATCCCTGTGATATTGCCTGAATTCGCAATGCGAATTCACTCGGTAATATCACACTACAATCCGCATTCAATATGCGGATTGTAGTAAATAGAGCCCTTAGGGCCTGATTCAGACCCACTCGCAAGCGGCTGTCCGCTCGCAAGTGGGTCGATGTTGTGCTCTGCGCATGCGCACGACGGCGGGAGCTCCGTCGTGCGCATGCGCCAGACGCGATGAGCGAAGGACTTTCCTTCGCTCGTTGTGTCTGATCAAAGGAGGCGTGCTGTCGACGTTGATTGACAGCACGCCCCCTTTGGTGGGCGTGCCGGGGGCGTGCCTCGCTGACGGGGGCGTTCCCACGGGAATGCCTCCCGTCAGAAGCCGGCCCACTGACATCACTAGTGATGTCAGTGGGAGTGATTTTGGCTCTGATAGAGCCAAAATCACTCCGGGGCTTGCGGTTGAAAACCTCAACCGCAGGCTCCGGCTCGCAGTTTCGATGGTCGCGATGGTCACGACCATCGCGACCCTCAAACTGCACGCTCGTATAGGCTGTGGGTGGTGACCCACAGCTATATGAGCGTCCAGGAGGATGCTCCATTTTTATGGAGGGCGGCCCTCATTCAGAGCGTGCGCTCTGCTCAGAGCGTACGGCTCTGAATGAGGGCCTTAGTGTTATGGAAAAGTGTCTCACCAGATAAGGCAGGAAAACTTGGCTTGTAGAGTAGCCTGCGAGGAGGGTAGGATAACTTGGTTAGATGAGTTGCCTGTCAGGAGGGCAGGATTTCTTGGCTAGATGAGTTGCCTGCCAGGATTTCTTGGCTAGATGAGTTGCCTGCCAGGAGGGCAGGATTTCTTGGCTAGATGAGTTGCCTGCCAGGAGGGCAGGATAACACAGGCTGAAAATAGTTCAGGTGTAAATGTACAGTTTGATTACACACAGTAGGGCTGAGAAAACTGTAGCTGCTGATTATACAGAGGAAGCACGGACCCAAAGGCTTGGGCCTGTATACACTGAGCACAGCATGTGGATGGTGAATAGTTCAGGTGTAAATGTACAGTTTGATTACACACAGTAGGGCTGAGAAAGCTGTAGCTGCTGATTATACAGAGGAAGCATGGACCCAAAAACTTGGGCCTGCATACACTGAGCACAGCATGTGGATGGTGAAAACAGACAGCAAGCTAACAGCAATCAGAGCAGAGTGGAACAACAGTCTTGAATAATTGAGCTACCTGCTGAAGCCTGGAAGGCAGCGTGGAGGGAGACGGAGAGTGGTAAACCGAAGCAGCGGCTGAAGTGTAGACAATCACGGAGGATAGCTGGAACGACCAGACCGAGCTGTAGGAGGAAACTCTATAACCGGCGAGGGGGAATGAATCTGGAAGCTACAAATAGGAGGAGCAGCCAATCAGCAGCATATGGAGTATGAGTCACTCTCTGCAGAATCCCCGGTGCTTGGTAATCAGCGGAGCCGGATTCTGAGTCAGTGTAGGTCCCGAGCCGGTGGGAAACAAGCCGCTGCCACGGCTTGTGACAGTACTCCCCCTTGATGCGGGGTTGAAGAACCCCCAGAGCCTGGTTTAAAGGGAAATTCCTGAAAAAAATCCTCTTCAACATGGGAGCATGTAAGGCATCTTCTGGAATCCAGGAACGTTCTTCTGGACCATAGCCCTTCCAATGGACCAGAAACTGCAACCGACCTCTAGATACTCTAGAATCCAGCACTTTCTCAACCACAAACTCCTGTTGACCGTGGACCAACACCGGAGCAGGCCTGAAAGAATTCTAGTTCCCAAATCTATCTGACTTATGGACTGGCTTTAATAAAGAGGCATGAAAAGTGTTGTTAATCTTTAACGAATTTGGTAGTTGGAGTTTGAAAGCAACTGGGTTAACTTGAGAAATGATCCGGCAAGGACCAATAAACCGAGGACCTAATTTGTGAGAGGGTTGCCAGAGTTTGATATTTCTAGTGGACAGCCACACTAAGAACCTCATTCAGAGTCGGTCGAAGCGGCCGCACGGTCGTACGCCACCGATGTCCGCTAAACTGCGCATGCGTAAAGTTCGCAATGCGCGTGCGCAAACTAGCCGCTACGATCAGAAATTTCTCTCTCCTTGAACACAGCCAGGTCGGTAGTTTGAGTGACAGATTGAGGTGGTTGTGGGTGGTAACAGGGGAAGGTGCTTGAAAACGGGGGAGTGGAGATCCGAACGCAGGTGTGCCTAATTATGCAAACAGCGTTTTATGGGAGTGCATAATTAACAAAGTAATGTCATGGCACACGTGACATGGGAGGTTTTTACACTGACATGATCGTAGAGCTTAAGAGAGGGTATGGTCAACCCTAAGCTCTACGACCAGTTCCGATGGTCTCGATTAATCCTTATATGCCCGGAGATGACGTGTAATGCGTACGAGAAGGGGGCGTATTTTTTGTCTTCCGGCCGCATCCTCCCCTTGGTCGGCCAGCTGCCGATCCGATCTTAGGGACGCAACATGCGAGTGCATCATTTGCATATCCGGCCCCTTTTCCCGTACGACCGCTTCGACCGACTCTGAATGAGGTCCTAAGTCCCCCCTTTTGAACTTGCAAGGCCTCCGATGTCTATCTGCCAATTTCTTAGAATGGAGAGATGCCTTGAGGAGATTATGATGCACCTTGGCCCAAATTCCACGGAGTCTGGAAACAGTCCCTGCATCAGAGGATCTGGAGAATGATAAATCAAATGAATTGGCCCGAGGATGTTGGCCCGTCACACAATAGAAGGGTGAAACTGAAGATGCAGAGTGACAGGAATTGTTAAAAGCAAATTCAGCCATGGGAAGATGAGACACCCAATCATTCTGGAATTTTGAGATGTAACACCGTAAATATTGCTCCAGGGTTTGATTAGCATGTTCTGTCTGCCCATTAGACTGTGGGTGATACCCTGAAGACAAGCTGAGACTGATACCCAGTGCAGTGCAGAAACATCTCCAAAACCGTGCAACAAATTGCATCCCACGGTCGGAAACAATGTCACAGGGTAGACCCTGCAAACGAAAAATGTGTTCCAAGAAGAGGACAGAAAGTTCTTTGGCAGCTGGCAATTTGGGCAGAGGAACAAAGTGCGTCATTTTGGTAAAGCGGTCCACGATAGTCCAAATAACTGAACAGCCAGCAGAGCGAGGAAGGTCCACAATGAAGTCCATCGCAATGTATGTCCAGGGTCTTTTTGGTGTGGAAAGAGGAAGCAGTAATCCTGATGGGGTACGAGGAGTCTTGTTACGAGCACAAACCTCACATGCCAAAACAAACTCCCGAATGTCCAAAGCCAGCCACCAAACCGCACGAGACATTAATTCAATGGTCTTATTGATGCCTGGATGTCCGAAAGCTCGTCTCACATGGAAGTCCTGTAGGACAGCTTTTCTCAAATTTACAGGAACAAACAGGCGATTGGACGGTCTACCAGGAGGCGAATCCTCTTGAAACACAGACAGATCCTCAGCCAAATTTCGAGATAAAGCCACCTGGACACAAGATCTGGGAATGATGGATTCTTTGATCACAGTATCTTGTTGGACAGGAGTGAAACTCCTGGACAATGCATCAGCCTTGATGTTAGTAGATCCAGGTCGAAAAGAAATGAGAAAATTAAATCAGGTAAAAAATAGTGCCATCGTGCTTGCCTGGAGTGAAGCCTCTTGGCCGATTCAATGTATGCCAAATTTTTGTGGTCGGTGAGGACAGAGATCTGGTGTTTGGCTCCTTCAAGGCAATGTCTCCAATCCTCAAAAGCTAACTTAATGGCAAGCAGCTCCCTGTTCCCAACGTCATAATTACACTCGGCTGAAGAAAATTTACGTGAAAAAAATGCACATGGATGGAGTTTGCCATCCAACGGATTATTCTGAGAGAGAATAGCTCCTGCCCCAATCTCAGAGGCATCCACCTCAACCACAAAAGGCAGATCTGGATCCGGATGTTTGAGAACAGGGGCGCTGGTGAAAGCAAGTTTGAGATGTTCAAAGGCCCGAACTGCCTGACTAGGCCAGTTAGAAGCATCCGCACCTTTCTTGGTTAACTCTACTATGGGGGCAACAATGGAGGAAAATGAGCCAATACATCTCCGATAGTAATTGGAAAAACCAAGGAAACGTTGAATGCCTTTCAATGTAGTAGGTTGAACCCAGTCCAATACTGCTTTAACCTTTCCAGGATCCATGGAGAAGCCATGAGGAGAAATAATATATCCAAGAAAAGATACTTGCTCCACATGAAACTCACACTTCTCCAACTTGGCAAATAACAAATTCTCTCTCAATTTAGATAGGACCTGACTGACATGCTGGACATGTTGGTGCATGGAGTGAGAGTAAATGAGGATGTCATCGAGATAAACAACCACAAAAATGCCAAGAAACTCCCGGAGTACATCGTTGATAAAGTCTTGAAAGACTGCTGGAGCATTAGCCAATCCAAACGGCATAACTAAATTTTCATAGTGCCCCGTATGCGCATTGAACGCCGTTTTCCATTCATCTCCGGTCTTGATCCGGATCAAATTATAAGCTCCACGGAGATCAATCTTGGAAAAAATGGAAGCTTGCCGGAGCTGATCAAAAAGTACCGAGATCAAGGGCAAAGGGTACGAGTTTTTGATGGTGATTTCATTCAATGCCCTAAAGTCAATGCAAGGACGTAATGACCCATCCTTCTTCTGGACGAAGAAGAAACTAGCCCCAACCGGAGATTTAGAAGGACGGATGAATCCTTTAGCCAAGGCATCCGCAATATGCTCCTCCATGGCCTTATTCTCAGGTATAGAAGGAGAATAGAGACGACCCTTGGGTAACTTGGCTCCTGGTAACAGCTGTATGGCGCAATCATACGGACGATGAGGTGGTAGAGAATTGGCCTTTGATTTAGAAAAAACATCTGGTATTGAGCAGGAAGTCCTGGAAGAGACTCTGAGACAGCAGAGATAGCCGTCCGGATGGGTGTAGATAAACAGCAATTTTAACACGCTGGACTCCATTTGACAATATCCCCCATAATCCAATCAATGACGGGATTATGGGTCATTAACCATGGAAACCCCAAAATGACGGGAGCAAAAGGACACTGAAGTAGCATAAAAGAAATCATTTCTGAATGCAAAATTCCAACTGAGAGATGAAGAGGTGGTGTCTTGAATTTGATAAGACCATTAGCCACCAGACCACCATCTAACCCACAAATAGGAGCCTCTTGAGGTAAAGGAACTGCAGCTAAACCTAAGGAATGAAAAAATGATAAGTCCATGAAGTTCCCAGCAGCATCGCTGTCCACAAACGCCGATACGGAATGGATGGATTGCGACAGATGTACCACCGCAGGAACTAGCAATGAATTTTTCGAGGAAACAGATGCCAGGCCTAAATGTAACTCCTCCTTTACATTCAGACCCGATCTTTTACTGGCCTATGTGGGCAAGATTTCAGAGGATGACCTCTAGCTCCACAATATAGGCAGAGGCCTTGAGATCATTGTCTTTGTCTCTCCCCGGGCGATAGCCGGAAAGCTCCCAGTTGCATGGGTTCCTCAGAGTCCTCCGCCAGCAGCCAGGAAGGTGACTGAGGCGACTGTACAGAAAGACTGCGTTCTCGTTTGCGTTCCCGGAGGCGATGGTCAATATGGATGGCTGAAGAGATTAAGTCGTAACGGGACTCAGGTAATGGATGTTGGACCAAAATGTCCTTGATGGCATCCGAAAGACCCAAGTGGAATTGGCTACGCAATGCCGGGTCGTTCCATCCTAAATCCACCGCCCATCTCCGACACTCTGAGGAATAATCCTCTGCGGGATTCTTTCCCTGCCGAAGGGCCCGCAGCTTGGATTCAGCCAGAGAACTACGGTCAGGATCTGCATATAATAATCCAAGAGCATTAAAAAAGGCATCTACTGATAAAAGCGCAGAATGCAGAATGTGTTCAAGCGAGACCAAATGCCCAAGTCTGTGGATCTCCTTGTAAGAGGGAGATTACTAATCCTACCTGCTGAGTTTCTGATCCAGAAGATAAAGGTCGGAGACGAAAATAGAGTTTACAACTCTCACGGAAGTTCAGGAACTGAGTACGGTCTCCAGAAAACCTATCAGGGAGATTCATTTTAGGTTCCTTGGGAACGGCTCCAGGAGTGGATGCCCGAACAATCCTCAAATCTTATAGAGAGCTCCTGAACTTTTTGGATAAGCACTTGGATCTGTGCAGCAAGGATTTGTGCAGGGTTTTGAGCCTGTTCCATAATGAAGGACACGGAACGCACAGACTTAAATCAAAAGTTGGCTGGTTATAATGTCATGGAAAAGTGTCTCACCAGATAAGGCAGGAAAACTTGGCTTGTAGAGGAGGCCAGGATAACTTGGTTAGATGAGTTGCCTGCGAGGAGGCCAGGATAACTTGGTTAGATGAGTTGCCTGCCAGGAGGGCAGGATTTCTTGGCTAGATGAGTTGCCTGCCAGGAGGGCAGGATTTCTTGGCTAGATGAGTTGCCTGCCAGGAGGGCAGGATTTCTTGGCTAGATGAGTTGCCTGCCAGGAGGGCAGGATAACTTGGCTAGATGAGTTGCCTGCCAGGAGGGCAGGATTTCTTGGCTAGATGAGTTGCCTGCCAGGAGGGCAGGATAACTTGGCTAGATGAGTTGCCTGCCAGGAGGGCAGGATTTCTTGGCTAGATGAGTTGCCTGCCAGGAGGGCAGGATTTCTTGGCTAGATGAGGTGCCTGCCAGGAGGGCAGGATTTCTTGGCTAGATGAGTTGCCTGCCAGGAGGGCAGGATTTCTTGGCTAGATGAGTTGCCTGCCAGGAGGGCAGGATAACACAGATTGAAAATAGTTCAGGTGTAAATGTACAGTTTGATTACACACAGTAGGGCTGAGAAAACTGTAGCTGCTGTTTATACAGAGGAAGCACTTAGCACAGCATGTGGATGGTGAAAACAGACAGCAAGCTAACAGCAATCAGAGCAGAGTGGAACAACAGTCTTGAATAATTGAGCTACCTCCTGAAGCCTGGAAGGCAGCGTGGAGGGAGACGGAGAGTGGTAAATAGAAGCAGCGGCTGAAGTGTAGACAATCACTGAGGGTAGCTGGAACGACCAGACCGAGCTGTAGGAGGAAACTCTATAACCGGCGAGGGGGAATGAATCTGGAAGCTACAAATAGGAGGAGCAGCCAATCAGCAGCATATGGAGTATGAGTCACTCTCTGCAGCATCCCCGGTGCTTGGTAATCAGCGGAGCCGGATTCTGAGTCAGTGTAGGTCCCGAGCCGGTGGGAAACAAGCCGCTGCCACGGCTTGTGACACTTAGTTTACTTAACAACACCATGACTAGGTTTTCTTCAACTCCCTCCTTCACTTAGGGCCTGATTCAGAGCCAGTCGCTATTTGCGGTCGTTCGTTCAACAAAAAGGGGTGGCTATTCAAATGAACCGTTCGCTCTTTGCGGTCTGTTGATGCCTCTATGTCTGAATGAGCGTACAAAACTTGCGGTTGTAATTTTGAAAAAGACGCCCCCTGGCCGCGCGTACCATGTCCGCTATTTATTAGATTAATCGAGTACATCGAACAGCGTATGAACTGCTCGCTATTCTTGGGGCTGGTGTTTGCTACCACAAATTTGCAAGCAGTTCTGGCTATAAAACAACCCAGTGACGTGGTCAATGACGCTGCTGTTTTAATTATGCACACCCTTAAAACGCCCGTTTTGACCTTTAAGCACGCCTGCGTTCTGATTTCCACTCCCCATTTCCAAGCACCTTCCCCTGTTACCACCCACATACGCCTCCTCCTGTCACTCATATTAGCAGGCATTCGCTATTTAGCGAACAAACGATTTTCGGGCGCACTGACTGGTTCACGCATGCGTATAACGATCCGTATGCATGCGCAGTTGGGCAAACATCGCTCAGAGCGAACGAGCGGCCGCTTACGAGCGGCTCTGAATCAGGCCCTTAGTCTCTACCTAATCCTCTGTTCTGCCCCCTGCTTCCACCTTTATCCTTTCCTCCTTATCTCTTCCACCTCCTCCTCCCCTTCTCCCCCCTCCTCTGTCTGCCTCCTCTCCCATTACTCCACTCTCATCCTGTTCTACCACCCTTTTGTCCTACAACCCCACCACTAACCCCTCCTCCTACTCGGCTCTCCATGTCACTTCACCCCACTGCCATCCACATCTCCCTCCCTTCCCACCTCCTACAGGTTCCCTTTCTAGCTCATGTGCCCACACCATCACTAAACTCTATTCATATCGGTCCCCCAAATTAATCTAACCTCCACGCTACAGCAACCTGGATAATCTTATTCACATCTCCCCCACAATTACTATCTCTCTATCCTGTGCCCTCTGGAATCCCAGGTCAGTCTGTAATAAACTGGTTCCCACCCATGACCTATTCATCTCCAACTCCCTACATCTCCTAGCCATTACTGAAACCTGGATTTCACCCTCTGACACCACTTCTCCTGCTGCTCTCTCCTCTTGGGGCCTAACCTTCTCACACACCCCCCGGCCTGGGGGTAGCCAAGGGGGTGGTGTTGGGGTCCTTCTATCTGCCAATTACTCCTACCAGCTAATACCCTCTAAACCATCCCTTGCATTCCCCACATATGAGGTTCATGCTATACGCCTCTTCCAACCAGTAAACCTCAGAGTAGCTGTAATTTACCGTCCCCCTGGCTCTCCATCCAAATTCCTTGATAACTTCGCTTCCTGGCTCCCTCACTTTCTCTCCTCAGATCTTCCCTCCATTATCCTAGGTGATTTTAATATTCCTATTGAAATTCCCACAGAATCCTCTGCCGCTAAACTCCTTACCCTCACCTCTTCCTGTGGTCTCGCCCAATGGACCTCATCACCCTCCCATGTGAGTGGGCACTCACTTGACCTGGTCTTTACTGCAATTCCCCATTCCCCCTCTCTGACCATTACCTTCTCTCTTTTAACTTATCCCTCTCTCCTTCCCCTCCTTTACCTCCTAAGGCTACCATTACTAAGCGTAACATTGAGGCTATTGACACTGTTGCCTTTTCCTCTCTGCTGGACTCGCTTCTTTCACCTATCCCTTCTCTCTCCTGTCCTGAACAAGCCACTTCCCTATACAATGCCTCCCTTACTTCTGCTCTTGACTCTGTTGCTCCGGCAGTAACCACTCACCCTCGTAGATCCACACCACAACCCTGGCATTCCAAATGCACCAGATACCTGCAGAAGTGTTCAAGAATTGCTGAGCGCCAGTGGAGGAAATCACGCTCTATGGCTGACTTCCTCAATTTCAAATTTATTCTCTCATCCTACAGTGCTGCTCTGTCCCTCTCCAAACAATCATATTTCAAGATCCTCATCTCCTCCCAGTCCGTAAACCCCCGGCGTCTCTTTGCCACTTTCAACTCCCTCCTCTGCCCTTCTCCTCCTCGCCTCCCCTCCTCGCTCTCTGCACTTGACTTTGCCACCTATTTTACATCTAAAATTGACTCCATACGTGAGGACATCTTATCCCATCAGACCCTCAGCACTCCTGCCCCTCCTTTCCCTGACCACCCCTCCCCTTCTGTCTCACCAACTCTGACATCCTTCTCCCCTGTTTCTGGAGAGGAAGTCATGGCCCTCATCCGGTCCTCCCCTCCATCCACCTCCCCCCTTGACCCTATCCCTTCCCATCTCCTCTACCTGTCTCCCTCTGCCTGTTCCCATCTTGCCCACCTCCTCAATCTCTCCCTATCATCTGGCACTGTCCCTTCTGCATTCAAACATGCCCTTGTCTCCCCCATTCTTAAAAAACTTACCCTGGATCCTAACATACTCTCCAACTACTGTCCCATTTCTCTCCTCCCTTTTGCTTCCAAACTCCTTGAGCATATTGTTTACAACCGCCTTACCACCTTTCTTTCTTCCCACTTCCTCCTTCACTCATTTCAATCTGGCTTCTGTTCTCTCAACTCCACTGAAACTGCCCTCACGAAAGTCAGCAATGACCTCCTTGCTGCCAAATCCAAGGGCCACTACTCTCTGCTCATTCTCCTTGACCTCTCTGCTGCATTTGACACTGTAGACCATGCTATCCTCCTGCAAATCCTTCACTCTTGGTTTCCATGGCATTGCCCTCTCCTGGCTGTCCTCCTACCTCTCTGATCGTTCCTTCTCTGTCTCCTCTCAGGACTCCTCTTCCCCCCCACTTCCACTAACAGTAGAAGTTCCCCAAGGTTCTGTTGTTGGGCCTCTCCTTTTCTCCCTATATACGTCCTCTCTAGGTGAACTCATTAACTCTTTTGACCTCCAATATCATCTCTATCCTGATGATACTCAAATTTACCTTTCCACCCCTGACCTCTCCCCCTTGCTTCTTACCCGTATCTCCAACTGTCTCTCTGCTATCTCTTCATGGATGTCCCAGCACTTTCTTAAACTTAACATGTCTAAGACTGAGCTGATCATCTTCCCACCCTTGTCCATTACCTTACTTCCCACAATTTCTTTATCTATTGATGGCACAATTATCTCCTCTATCCCCAAAGTGCGCTGTCCTGGAGTTATCCTAGACTCCTCCCTCTCCTTTAAACCACATATTCAGCACCTCTCGCAGTCCTGGCACTTCTACCTAAAAAATATTTCCAGGATTAGACTCTTCCTCACCCAGGATGCCACTAAAACCCTCATCCACTCACTGGTCATCTCCAGATTGAACTACTGTAACCTTCTCCTAGCTGGCCTCCCAGTCTCCCACCTCTCTCCACTACAATCAGTCCTCAATGCTGCTTCTCGGCTCATCATCTTCCTCTCCAGACATTCTACACGTGCTTCCCCTCTCCTTCTAGCCCTACACTGGCTCCCCATCCCTTTCAGATGCCAATTCAAGGTTCTTACACTCACCTACACAGCCCTCATTAAATCCTCACCCACATACATTTCTGACCTTCTCTCCCTTCACACTCCCACCCATCCACTTTGCTCAACAAATGCATGCCGCTTCTCTTGCCAACTGATTACTTCCTCCCACTCCCGCCTCCAAGATTTTGCCCGTGCTGCTCCCTACCTTGGGAACTCTCTCCCTCCTGCTATCAGGCTCTCCACCTCACTGCATATCTTCAAATGGGCTCTCAAGACCCACTACTTCATCAAGGCCTTCCAGCACTCATCCTAACCCACATAATACTCTCTCCTCCCAGTCTTCCCCTTCTGTGTCACGCCTGTCTTTCTGCCCCTCCCCTTTAGAATGTAAGCTCTCACGAGCAGGGACCTCTTCCCTTTGTGCTTCTCCTTACACTTTCTTCTACTCCTTACTCCTCATAAGGGCACCTAACACGTCTCTGCCAACTCCCTGCTGCTTATAGTGAGTGTTTTAATCACTATTGCAGCAATGTATATAATGTCCTTCACTGTACTGTAAGTTGCTTGTTTTTTTTTGTTCACTTATTAGTTTTATGTACTGTGTAAGGCGCTGCAAAACACTTGTGGCACCATATAAATAAAGGATGATGATAATAATAATAATAATAATAATAATGGAAACCTAAGTAGGTTAGTTATTGGATGATCTGCGTCTGACTACGTCACTCTTGTGGCATCTGCCTGGAGCTAACAATTAGCACAGTGTCTGTATCCATTAACACATAACCTCACAGCATTGCTGTACAATAATCATTCCACTAACTTACGTATGAAGGCCCTCATTCAGAGCCGTTCGCTATTTGCGGTCGTTCGTTTAAAAACAAGGGGTGGCTATTCAAATGATCCGTACGCACATTGCAGTCTGTTCACACCTCTAAGTCTGAACGAACGAGCAAAACATACGCTCGTTTATTTGTTAAAAACGCCCCCTGGCCGCTCGCACCATACGTCATGTCCGCTATTTATTAGATTAATCGAGTACATCGACCAGCGTATGAACTGCTCGCTATTCTTGTGGTTGGTGTTTGCTACCACAAATTTGCGAGCAGTTCTGGCTATAAAATAACCCAGTGACGTGGTCATTGACGCTGCTGTTTTAAATATACACACCCATAAAACGCCCATTTTGACCTTTAAGCACGCCTGCGTTCGGATCTCCACTCCCCATTTTCAAGCACCTTCCCCTGTTACCACCCACATACGCCTCATTCTGTCACTCAAAATAGCAGGCACTCGCTATATAGCGTACAAACGATTTTCGGCCGCACTGACTGGTTCGCGCATGCGTACTAAAAAGCGTACGCATGCGCAGATGTGCAAACATCGCTCGGAACGAGCGTACTGCCGCTAACGAGCGGCTCTGAATGAGGGCCGAAGTCTTCATGCTAAAAGTATTAATAATAGTAATCATAATACTCCAGTGCTAAATCTCACACGCACACATTCTTCCAGCCTTATGTTATTATAAACACTGGTAACTAATTGCTGTATGGATAGTGTGAATATAGGGCCTGATTCACTACCGATCGCATGCAATTAGATGATTGTTGCGTTCTGCGCGTGCGTATCGTATGCATAACAGTGCACATGCGCGAAGACTCCACTGCGATCGGGACTGCGATTGCATTGACTATGCAGACCCATCACAGAGTGACTGATAGGAAGTGACCATTTGTGGGTGGTCGGCGAAACGCAGGCGTGTCATTGCGTTTGAATGCCATTACACGTGCGTGCATAAATCAGCCACTGTGTTGCCATACGCAGCTTGGGCTCTCACTGCGTGCGATGAGGTTAGCAATACCTAAGGTAAGGTCTGACCTGCAAGTGTGCGTGAGGCTCCGATTGTACTCGATGTTCCCGATTGTTTCGCAGAATTGCTTAGTATTATGGATGTATTGAAGGTAAAGTGGGCGCCCTTATGTTAGGATGCGACAGCATTGCGATTTCAATTATTAGCATATCTTCGCAAGTGAGACAATCGATCACAATAGCAATCCCTACTGAATTAGGCCCATAGTCTGTAGACTTGCTATGTGTGTATGTGATATTTTTATGTTTGTATTATAAATAGGTCTGCCTGAGACATGAGCTCAGTTTGCCTATATAGTCAACAGGTTTTAATGTTGACAAGGGCTCCTAGATACAGATTTTTGTATACAAAAGGTTCCGTCTTCCATCATGGTACTGCTATAGCTACCATAAGCAGAGCCAGCCGTACAGAATTTATTTTTTTATCATGGCCCCCATTGTTTTCTGAACAGATAAAAGCCAGCTCCATGTCGGTTTCTGTATCACTGCTCACCCACCTCTTCACAATGAAGCGAAACGCGTCATTTCTCATTAGTGGAAGCCTGCAGTGAGTTGTCATCTCACCTCACCCATCATTCAGTGATGAGGCAATTCATGTCACCATCAGATGATTGGCAGTGATGGCACACAATCAGTCTTCCTCTTCTGAGAGCCAGGTGTACAAAGCTGGCCAGTATGATGTATTGTGAAGGGGAAGCAGGGTGGTTGAAACTATTTTTGCTGGTCTTTTAGATCCTAACGGTAATCCTTTCTGAAGCCCAATGAATTCCATGATACGTAACAGATCTCTTGTTAAAGAGGTGGGGCCATAAGAGGTGATCTCTGCCATTTAAGATCAGAAATGTACCCCTAGATGCCAACGTAATGTACTGCCTAGAAAGAAGTTCCCAGCTAGGCTAATAAGCCAGTGTAATAAATATAACCATGATTTATCACTGTCTCCTTATAGGACATTCTCCCATCGGCAGAACGTTTCCCCAGTAAGCTGTGGGGGCCGTGCTGCTCAGAGAAGGACGTGATCCTCAAAGAGGTTGATCTACCAGAGCTGGAAGAGGGCGATTGGATCATATTTCAAAATATGGGAGCTTATTGCATGGCGCACAGAACCGCCTTTAATGGCTTCCTACCTCCACCTGTGCACTACATTCTTGGCAAAGACAAACTAACGTTATTTACGAATCAGTCGCACAAGCTGAGCGATGAATCCGAATAGGCCATTTTTTTCTCTCATCTGAAGTTGTCATACAGTATGTAACATCTCAGTGCAGAGTTTTATTATATATTGCTCTTTACTATGTACTGTATGTGTTATAGCGTGTTTTACAGCATGCGGTAGCTGGTGCATCACATCTTGCTTGTCTGTATTTAAGAATATAAAGTCAATAAATGTTATACTGTAAATCACTCATTTTAATACAGAAAGTCATTAAATAATGCACAACGTGACATTATATATTCTACAATAAACTGAATTATTGCCAAAAGTGTCAATATATGTACGTTTAGAATTTTGGCAAAGTGGTTGTCATTGCTGCCTCACTCTAACTAGGGAGCAGTATGTGGGGGGTTTCCGGGCTTTATTTAGAGGTGCATCATGCTACTATAACTGCACGCAGTGCTAATATACACAGTTGGTCGATGTTGGAAGTACTACGCATGTGTCCGGAAGTAGACAGCCAGGTTGGAGGTCTGGGGGTCCTAGCACAACCACAGAGAGCTTGTTTAGAGGATTCTCAGAAGGAGGCACTGCGCCTGCCATAGGCCGATCTAAGTGTCTATGGTGCAAGCGATGCGGCGCTGATGGTGGGGTGTTTACAACTGCCGGTGGAGTTGCACTTTCCACGAGCATTGAAAGTGGGCATCTCAGGGCTTGCACAGTCCATTATAGGCTAATATACAAGGGGAAGGTGGAAGCTAACATTTTCATATTAAAGTCACTGCGACTCCGCAAAAATTGGCGGCTGCACATGAATTAGCGTCCACCTCTGAATCAGGACCTCAGACAATTCAGGTCTCCCTAGATGAGCTAGGTGGGTTGTAGACCACGGCAGCCAGGAGCAGCGTCGACAAGTCAATAAAGTGCTGCTTTGAGGTTGCAGGGTACATACAGTACATGTACCTACATCCAGCACTCACAGCTGTTTTGCATTGTCTGTCTGTGTATTAGGTATGCAGTCGGGAAGCCGGCGGACGTAATCTCGACGGCTGGCTTCCCGTCTGCTTTATCCCGGCGAGGGTTAAATGACAGATGTCAAAATCCTGATCGAAGTGATGCCGGGCGCCGCTGCGGACAGTCGCGGGGGGGAGGGTTAGGTTTAGGGCACTTAGGTTTAAGCACCCCCCCCGGGAGGTTAGGGTTAGGCTAGGGGGAGGGAGGGTTAGGCACCCCGGGGGGAGCTTAGGGTTAGGCGCCCCCTGGGTGACTTAGATTTAGGTGGTGGGGAGGGGGGTTAGGTTTAGGCACTTAGAAGGGGGATTAGGGTTAGGCACTCGGGGGAAGGTTAGGGTTAGGCACCCCTAGGGAGGGTTAGGGGGAGGAGGTTAGGTTAGGAAATACTTACCTGGGGACGATCAGGATTGTCACCCATGTCAGGCAGCTGCTGTCGGGATTTTACCGATTCCGTGTATTATGACCTCACATATATCTTATTGCCCTGACCTTCTAGTAGTTTTGTTGCTTCTGCACCTGAGCCTGTGCCGCTGACCTAGGACTATGTTTTATCATTCTCTGGACCTCGATTCTGTACTGGGCTATTGGTTCCACCGCTCCATACTTCCCAAACCGAATCACGTAAAGGTGGACGAGGGAGAGGTGCGGCCTGTGGTCTCCAGGCAGAGAAGACCATACCACCTTACGGCGGTTTCTGGTGAAGACTGGGAGATCTGTAATGCTGGGTACACATACACACTGGCCGATATATTGACCGATCAATTGGGTGGTCAACAGGCGTCTCTCGAGCCGCATGCGGCTCTTTCTTTGTTGTGCTGCAGCTCATACCAACAACCCCGCAGACCCCGTGGTGGCTTGGAGGTGCGGGGGCCGTTGCTACATCACTGCAACTGTGAATGTTGGCCTCTGAAGTGATCAGAGGCTAAAGAAGTGATGCAGTGCGTGGGTGACGTCATGACGTCACCCGTGATGTGAGGAGCCTGCGTGTCTGCTGGATCCAGTTAGATCCAGTAGTCAGCTGCAGCGGGAGTGACAGTGGGAGCGTGGCCCAGAGTGAAGCTCAGCGTTAAGTCAGGAAAGTACTTGGAGGGCACTGCATAAGGGGCACAACTACAGGGGCACTGCATAATGGGCATTACTACAGGAAGCACTGCATAAGGAGCACAAAGGGGCATTGCATAAGGGGCACTACTACAGGAAGCACTGCATAATGGGCACTACTACAGGGGGCATTGCATAATGGGCACTACTACAGGGGGCACTGCATAATGGGCACTACTACAGGGGGCATTGCATAATGGGCACTACTACAGGGGGCACTGCATAATGGCCACTACTACAGGGGGCATTGCATAAGGGGCACTACTACAGGAAGCACTGCACAAGGAGCACTACTACGGGGGGGGTGACACAAGGTCATGCTCCTGCAAATGTCTTACCAAAGGCGTGTGCACAAAAATGGGGCATGGCCTTGTGACAGCTGGATGTCAGCATGATATCGGCTCTTTAACTTGACTACATATATACTTTTTCTCTTTGCCTCTGACTGGTTGGCCACCCCTGCCCTAGTATGTCTTCTGGGATTCAATGTTACCACTCTGTGAAGTTTTTGTCCAAATCCATAAAGTAGAAGACTCAGAACAGGCTCCCTGGGTCAAAGTTCTGCTCAGTGTACTCCAACGGGAGGTCCGACCGAGACCTAGGCCCTCATTCAGACCCGGACGCAAGTGGCCGTTCGTACGTTGGGCGAACGTAAAAAAATATTTAAATTCAGGCACACGCTCGTATTTTCGTTCGCATCAAAACATCCTCCCCAAACTCAGGCGACCCCTCCTCTAACTAACGAGCGTGCCAAATAGCGAGCGTACATCCCCGAAGTGGTTTGAAGGGAACGCACGCACTAGTACTACCCGGAAGTTGGACTGTGACATTTCGATTAACTGCTCGTTTATTCTGCCTACCTCCCTCAATCGTAACATGCCAATCAATATATCAATTAGCTTAATTGTTTTTTTTTTTTTTTTACACAATGCAATAAACTTTATTTATGTCCGTGTTTGTGTTTACCCGCAGAATACGTACGGCTTAAACATTCGCTTTTAATTGTCAAAATACATGTTAGCCCCTATTAAATAATTGGTCTATTTGTTTTTAGACCCGCATATTTCCTGGAGTTCATTTCTTTATGTAAATTTGCTTACGCATGTCACTGCATTAAGCCTATCATAAGTCTCCACAGATTTCTGGCCCTGTCGAACACATGACTCATACACTAACCAATAGAATTGCTCCTGTTAATTTCCTAAATACATTAGCCAATCATAAAATTTGGGAGCACTTTATCAAAAATGATTTTTATGAAAAACTCCATTGCCATCATGAGAGCCTCCGCATTCACCAGGCGCGAGCTGCTGGTGCTTACGGAGGTGATGGATAGGCGGATCACCAGCCAGCCTCCACCCATCACCAACCGCGAGAAGCGAATCCGCATATACAGAGGTTCGGGCCTGCCTTCGCTCCTTCGGCTCACGCCGCCATATCGGGCAGCTGGAGCGCAGGTGGTCGGACCTGCAACGGCGGACGCCCCGCTTGCTGGCATGCTTTCGCATGCAGATCGCTGAAAGTAAGTTTAATGGATTGTGGTTTTCATGTTTGTCTTTGTGGCCCTAACTGCATGGCCATGTTTTCCCTGTCTTTCATATTTATTCATTCTCCTCATATCTGCATTGCCATGTTTTCCCTGTCTTTCATATTTATTCATTCTCCTCATATCTGCATGGCCATGTATTCCCTGTCTTTCATATTTATTCATTCTCCTCATATCTGCATGGCCATGTTTTCCCTGTCTTTCATATTTATTCATTCTCATATCTGCATGGCCATGTTTTCCCTGTCTTTCATATTTATTCATTCTCCTCATATCTGCATGGCCATGTTTTCCCTGTCTTTCATATTTATTCATTCTCCTCATATCTGCATGGCCATGTTTTCCCTATCTTTCATATTTATTCATTCTCCTCATATCTGCATGGCAATGTTTTCCCTGTCTTTCATATTGATTCATTCTCCTCATATCTGCATGGCCATGTTTTCCCTGTCTTTCATATTTATTCATTCTCCTCATATCTGCATGGCCATGTTTTCCCTGTCTTTCATATTTATTCATTCTCCTCATATCTGCATGGCCATGTTTTCCCTGTCTTTCATATTTATTCATTCTCATAATTTTTTGTTTTTGGGGGTGCATTTGAAATTGTTTTTGTGCGCGGATTTGTGTTGGAACTAACCCCAATTTGTTTCTCATCTTTTAGGGGCCCAGCGAAGACTACGCCGTCAGCGTCCCGCCAGACGGCGATCGCGGCCACTCTCCCCCACCCCCAGCCAACACTCCAACTCCACTCCTTCCCCTATTCCCCACTCCTCCCCAGCCTTCCTACACCCTCAGCCAGATTTTCTGGACTCCTTCCCCTCCGTCCCAATTCCCCCTCTCCTCCAACCACCCCTCTTCGAATGACCCCCTCCCCGGAGTCGGTCATTACACCGCCCCGATCTTTGGGGAATGGACCCACCTCCGAGGAGGACGATGGAGGGCCTTCTGTAGCTGGTGTTGGGTCTTCCGGTATGTTTTTTTTTGCAGTTTTTTATCGTCACAAACTGTTTGTATGTATTCTTGTTTTTTTTGTTTTTTGTGTTTATTTTCCAAAATTAAGTGGTTTTGGCCGATTGCCGTAACCTGTTACTGCTGTTTTCAACATACACATAGCACACCTGT
The DNA here is from genome assembly GCA_031769625.1 of Taudactylus pleione. Taxonomy (NCBI): domain Eukaryota; kingdom Metazoa; phylum Chordata; class Amphibia; order Anura; family Myobatrachidae; genus Taudactylus; species Taudactylus pleione. Next base: position 1,029,118 of record JAUIMM010000139.1, on the reverse strand, counting down.
CGGAATTTGGACATAGGCCTTGTATTTTTGCCCTACACCATTTTAGTGTGATGAGTTTTAATGCAGTTTTTTTAAAATGTTTTTTGTTGTTTTTTTTTTTTTTTTTTTATGTGGTTTCACTATTGTTGTATTAATCCCAAAACTTTTCTTACCCACAGAGGAACAGAGGCTTCGGGCAAATTTATCCGGCTGTGTGGCCCAGATGCACAGCAATATCATCGGGGTGCTGGTGGTCCTTGACCGTATGTCGGTCCTCCTTAGGGAGTAGTTGGTTTTTTTTTCCCCATTCTGTAAATAAATTGTTTTGTTTGAAGTTACGTTCTGGCTCATTAGTTTTGTCAAAACCACATATTGTTTACCCTGACATAAGTAGAGTGTTCCTGCAAGGATTTCAAATTTTGGGCAATAAGAGTGTGTGTTGTATTTTTTGGTCAAACAGCCACAAGAAACACCTAACAGTACAAATCTGATTTCCCTTTTTTGGTGTAGTCACAATTAGATATTTCTACATTTTACAGGTTCCTAGTTGGTGTGCAAGCAGCATAGGGCAATATTAGGAAGCAAAAGGATTGTACAGGCTTCCTTTTGGTGTTGGTTTGGACCCTGAATCAAATGGCGTCAGTACTGGATTACCCCTTAGTCAAATGTAACGTGTGTGAACCTGGTTACACTTGGTGGTAACGTTCCAAAAAAGAGACAACATTTCACTCTCAAAACATTTATTAGCAACATAACTGAAAATTCAAAGTGGTCACTCACAAACAAAACACACAGTGATAATCTCAAATACAACACATACCAAAAAACCAACATCACAAAAAAAAAATCAAGAACTGGTTGACGAAGGACCATGCCAACATGATTCCACATATATGGCGTGGCAATAAGTGTTCCAGAATATATCCACAAAATATCCACATACAGGTTTTGTAAGGGTAGCAGGAAGTAGTCATCGTTGGAGTGCCAAAGATTATGTAAAAAAACAGAAGAGGGAGAAAAAAATTAGCCAAAAATTAGATGTTCTCAAACAAACCCAACCACATTAGGTATCAACACTGTTTTTTTGCAAATAATTACCTAAAAAATCTGGCCACCACATCATCGCGTATGGCCCCCCCACATACTGACCTCCGACCAACCTCGGGGGGGCCATCCTCAGGTAAGGCATCCTCTGGCTGCATTGGGACACCACTCCTTATGGCGATGTTGTGAAATATCCCACACAGGAACACAATTTTCGAAACCATATTCGGCAAATACATGAGTTTGCCACCAGAGCGGTGGAGGCATCTGAATCGGCCTTTTAAAAGGCCGATACAGCACTCCACCACTTGCCTGGTGGCTGTAAGTGCGGAATTATACTCACTTTGTGGCCCTGGTGTGGGAGCCAAATAAGGAGTGAGCAGCCAGGGCGTGCAAGGGTAGCCACTGTCTCCTGTGAAAACGAAAAGACAACATCAGGCTCACTCTGTATGAAGCTTAACATTGTTATGTACTAAAGGTCTCCACTTACCCAGAAGCCACGCATCACCAGCTTGTAGGTTGGTTAATTTGTGCCATATCCCTGATTGCCGGATGACGTAGGAGTCATGTGCACTTCCTGGTAATTTTGCATTCAGGGACAGGATCTGGAGGGAGGCATCACATACCACCATTACATTGAGGGAGTGATAGTGTTTCCGGTTTCTAAATATTGCCTCCAGCCGTGCTGGAGGCTGAAGTGGTATGTGAGTACCATCCACAACCCCTATGATGTGTGGGAAGCCAGCTATTTGGTAAAAATTGGCCTTGGCCACACTAAGGGCACCCATATCCAAAGGCATTTGAATAAAATGATGGAGGTGCTTGAAAAGTGCCTCCATCACTGCCCTCAGGATCCGGGAAAAGGAGGATTGTGAGATGCCCGCCACTATTCCCACCGTTGTTTGGAACGATCCTGAGGCACAGAAATGTAACATCGCCATTAATTGCGTAAGTGGTGGAATTGCTGTAGGACTGTCAATTTGCCGCTCAAGATCACTCTCTATTAATGAGAGAGTGTCTATGATGATTTTTGGAGGAAGACGGTATCATCTTAAAACCTCATCATCTGGCATTCCAAAAAGGGTGACACGTGTTTGAAATATCTGGGGCCTTGCACGCCTACGATGCCTACGCCTGGGACGAGATTGAGGGTGGTCGGCTTCCGGGAGCAGGGCCAGAACAATCCGACCCATATCAACCTGAAATGACAACATTGGAATGTCAGCCTTTTTACCCCACCCAATAAAAATACATGTAACTTTGCTTGAAAATACCATCCATTGATGCTTACATGCCAGGGTATTGTCATGATATGTTGTAACTGCAAATAATAACATCAAAAATATACATCATTTTATGCTGGCCATGTCATTATCACAAATTTAAGCAAGACAAAACATAAAAGGGGACACACACACATTTGGGCAAAGAGCAAAACGACGTTACGCACACTACATCAAATAGAGGCCAAATGTAAGCAACCAATGCTCCAAGCAAAAAAAAACATTTTTAAGGGATGAATACACATTTCACAAAGCGCTAATTATTTCGCAAATGCATGGCACAATAGGAAGTAGTAAAAATGCGCTAATTAGTTCGCAAATACATGGCACAATAGGAAGTAGTTAAAATGCGCTAATTAGTTCGCAAATACATGGCACAATAGGAAGTAGTTAAAATGCGCTAATTAGTTCGCAAATACATGGCACAATAGGAAGTAGTTAAAATGCGCTAATTAGTTCGAAAATACATGGCACAATAGGAAGTAGTAAAAATGCGCTAATTAGTTCGCAAATACATGGCACAATAGGAAGTAGTAAAAATGCGCTAATTAGTTCGCAAATACATGGCACAATAGGAAAAAGTAAAAATGCGCTAATTAGTTTGCAAATACAAGGCACAATAACGCCGCATAAATAATGTTCAAAAAACACAGAGTTCGATTTTGCAAAAAACAACGTTACATGTGGAAGGCCAACCAAAGTTGCGTACAGACAAACAAGAACATTTCCTAAACAGTTTAACACATGAACTTACCAAGAGCTAATATATAAGAAACCGGACCAAAATGTTTTTGGGGCAGAGCCAAAATAAAACCTAAGAGAGATGAAATTACGGGAAAAACTTATTAGAAAAATCGACGCCAGAATGAGAGACAAATTGACCCAAAGTTATACTTCCCCAAACTTACCAAAACTGGAAACGACCAAAAAATTCAAAATGGAAAATAAAGTAACGGAAAACAAAGAAAAACCGAAAAAAAATAAAAACAACCACAAAAAACGCAATCTCCGAAACCAGCCAACAATCAACTCCAACGTAACCTCCAACATTCAATAAACGCCACCTCGAGTCGAGACGCCCCAAGCCATAAATAGTGTTTCGTTTCCCGCACAAATTAAGGAAGGATCAGAGGAACGCACAATCAATGATGCGGCCGCAAAATAAGGACGCATGTATAAATACGTCACAAGACAAAAACACAATTCTGGTGTATTTCTAGTTTGAACATCACACATGGATACAGACCAGGGAAACAATGGACAACAGTCAGGCGGTAAGTATTTCATGCATTTTGACTCAATGATTAATTATAAACATAATATTGTGCAAGTTGTGAAGTTGAGAATTCTGCAAAGTTACCCAAATAGGTGAGGAGGATGACATGGAAGAGGCTGCTGGGCCCAGTATTCCGGGCAAAGCTGCCAAAAAGAAAAGGCAGCCACAATTCACAAGAAAGGAGATGGAGGTTTTGATTCAGAAGTGTGTGGACATCCTGCCACAGGCAGACAGGAATATGAGTGCAAGCCAGAAGTGGAGAATGTGGGAAGAGGTAGCCGTGGATGTCAATAGGGTGGGTGATTATGTCCGTCTAGCCCGGGATGTCAAACGGCGGTAAGTAAACACTTGACCACCCAAAAACCAAATCAAATAAAAAGTAATGGTTCCAATTTAACCCACAGATGGCAAGACTTCAAATATCGCCTGAACCAAAAAATGGCACACAGGGCTAGGCATGCAAGGGGGACAGGTGGAGGTCCCACCCCTGTGTCATTGGAGTTGACTGATTTAGAAGAGCTGGCACAGGGGTGTATGCAGCCTGTGGAGGTGTTTGGCGTGTCCAACATGGATACGGACATGCCAGACTTTGCGGCTCCTCATGTTGTCCCAGGTAAATGTTGTGATGTCACCAACTGTGAAATGTTATTGTGCCAATATGTCGATTCTAATGTGAGTCTTTTCTCATTTTTCCAACAGAAACACAGGCGGATGAGTCTGCTCCAGAGGGGAGCCTTGGCAACAGAATTTCTACTGGCTCTGCAGGGGAGGAACCAGTACATCCGGCTGAGGACCCTGCAGAAGCCAGTCCAGGACAATCCCCCTCGCAGGCAGTGTCCCTCCTCACAGAACTCAATTTAAAATCGGATTTCCATACGGAGATTCTGCAGAGGATGGACGCCAGTCTGGTACGGGTGGCTGAGGCCCTGGAGCAAAATGCTGCGGCCAACGTGACCATTGGTCAGGCCCTGGCGGAAAATACCAGGGCCAACATCCGCATCGCCACTGCCCTGGAGCAGCTCGTTCGCCAGCACATGGTGGAGCCGACCTCCCTTCCTGCCGGAACATCAGGATCCTCCACCTCTGGCACAACATCAGCCAATCCTCCAAATGTGCCTAGCCCTGTGCCTAGTCCAGAGGCCACAACATCTGCCTCTGGACAGGCCAGCCCGATGACATCCCGGACCCGGTCTAGCGCCCTCCCTCCCCCAGCCAAACGGGCGAAAAAACGGTGACACCATTGGCTACTTTTCCCACACTCCTTCTGTGCTTGCCTCATATTCCTTTCTGGCCAAAACTTCCCTCTCGTTTCTTGTGAATTGTTTTTAATTTTTGCATTTACGTTTACCCAAAAATTATTGTTTGCACAATTAATAAATATTGTGGAACACTGCCCAAAATGTTGGAGTTCAATATGTGTTTTTTTTTTTTGGGTGGATACCAATAAATTTACCAGAAATGTACGACTTTGTATTCTGACATTATTGAAAAAATGGGTCACTTTTAATCCGGGCCCACAAGCCAACAACGTTCAAAATAAAAAATTACACATTGTAAAAAAAGTGCTCGTTTAAAGGAACGTTTAAAACATTACCTAAGGAGGAAAAAACACCTTGCAAACACAAAATGAGGGACCAAACCTAAACATGATGACATTATTGTTACAATAGTCCAAAAACGAACACATTGCGGCCAAAATACACCCCCACAAATGTATGCTAATTGATTGTGTAATCCTGACATTAGCAGCTATGATTTCCACCTGCGTTCGGTTTTGTGCTATCCAAAAAAACTGCTTTCAAAACACATACCAAGCCGGTTTTCAATCCAACACTAATTGAGTTTCTGACAAGCCGTGATTAATCGATGCAACATCGTGGAGTGCCGGGACGGAGGAGAAGGCCATCGCCACTGTGGTCGAGTTATCCAGCCCCTAAGCTGTGCGAGCATTTTGAAGGGAAAGAGGATCATCCAGTGACGTATGAGTTGGTACGAACACATTTGACGTTCGCATTTGTTAATGTATGTACGCCCCAAAAACGCCTCGCCACGCCTGCGTTTTTCCATCTCCACCCCCGTCAACGCCCAAAAACGGCCTGTTCTGTCAATCACATTTGACATGTCACTTCCTGTACGCTATTTGACTAACGAGACAAAAAAAACTCGCAATCTGCCGTACGCACATGCGCAGTGTAACACCGACGCATGTGCGGTTACTCAACATCGGAACGCAACGAGCGTACTGCCTCTAACGAACGGCTCTGAATCAGGCCCCTAATCTTCAATTTATTAAGTTAGGCATCCCAGAAAAATTGCCGTCCCTCTTTGAAGTTTTCATCCAAATCCAGAGCAAAGTTCTGCCCAGCATACAGCAACAGAAGGTCCAACCGGGACCCTCACCCCCCTAAAACCTGACCACAATCCAACTGGACCACCTCGCATTGGTTTCATCCCAATCAGTGCAGGAGTGTCCGATTGCTTACTGAACAGACAAACTGATAGAACAAGGAATTTTATATATTAAATTCAAGAAAACTATGATTTTATTAGGTATACTGTACATTAAAAAGGAGAGGGATGGACTACCAGTTGGCCCCATCTAAGCCTTGAGTTGTTGGCAATAGACTAGCAGTTGGCCCAGCCTAATGGTGCATACACACGGTCAGATATGTCAGATGAACGATTTGAACGATTTTAGACAGTATTAAAATTAATGGAATCGTCCAAATCTGACTGCAAATACATCAGATGTCAGATATGGTTATCTGACAAACGGGAACGTGCATCGTTCATCATTGCAGGTTCACATGTCTTATGCACTTACCGATGCCGGCACCACCGCTGGGCCTGCCGCTGCCGATGTCGCTCACTGGACGCATCATTCAGTGTGTATGCACCTTAAGCCTGGAGTTGTTGGCAATGAGCTGGCGTAAAACCCCAGCTGGGTTGTGTGAATTGTATAAATGGGATGTCTTGGTATCTTCCAGTAAGACAGAGCGGTGTTAAGGCAAATATTTTATTGTAGTAGAAGAGATAGGATGATGATAACAATACTTTTGTAATTAAATTCCTAACTCCGTTAACATCACAATTACTCTACTATTTACTATGCACCACAGATATAAACAATAGTTCAAACTTTATTATACGGGAACGCAGCCTCCTGGTTTATAGCTAATAAATTCTCTCCTCCTGCCGATTCCCTAAAAAGAATATTTAATGCACTCACACAGTATTTCCTTACAACATTTTACTTAAATGACTTTAACCATACAGTAATGTTACAAATTACTATCTTGAACATTCAACTTATATAGTGCTGTAAATTATTCCCAAACTTTACTGGCCAGCAAGTTATAAGCCCGGGGTTAGTTCATAACATAAGTCCCGTCGGTGTACACAACGTTGCCCGGGTTTAATTGTACCTGTATGTTAGCGCTAACTTTAGCATGTCTTTGATTTGGCTCCTCTGAGGTAGGCCGAGATGAATTCGTTACTGTAGGGACAAACTCCCCTATTACTCCAGTCAAAAGTCGTGTTTAAACTCGCCTTAGTTCTACCGGAAGGGGAGGTGGCCAGCTACACTTTTAAAAGTCACATTAGGTGCAAGCTAACCTTTTTAGTGTCTTTATTGCAGATTAGTTTTTTTAAATAGATTTTATTCCTCCTTCTTATCTGTCGTCTCCTCTTCTCCCCCTTCTACTGTCTCTAATCTTCCACTGACTAAGCTGGTTGACAATAATAGCTACTTTGTAACTTCCTGGCATAAGAGTTTAATCAGAGACACCTCTGAGAGTTACTTTGTTACAGTCCCTGGGTCAGGACAGCTCTAATGTTTTCTCCTTCTCACAGTCGGCTTGTTTATCTAAGACAAGGATAAATTGGGTGCTCGCTTAAGTCTCATTAATGACGGAGCTGCCCTCGGAGTGGTAAGATGACAGTTCCCCTGCTGATTCTTTTACACCCTTGCTATGCTTCCTTAACTGACAGGTGTCTGATGTAAAAGGGCAATGGGAGGACCTAGATGCCCAACAGGGTTCGCTAAAAGGCTGGGGTTTCTTTTAGCTATGGAGGGGTTAATATCGTAGCTTCCCTTCACTGCCTGCCACTAGCTTGTGCTGGATACTGAATAGGGGTAGGTGTTGTGCAGCCTTTCATTCCCGGCTCACCCTCTACGCGGCTCTGCTTCTTCTCTAGATGAGCTGTACTGTCACCGCCTGCCGGCCACTTCGATGAGCCAGTCCTTCCCTGCAGCGTCGGCCGCTTGACTCCGCCTCGGCCGCGCCCTCCGGATAACTGCTCCGCCTCCGCACAGACGCCTCCCCCGGATGACGGCGATAGCACCGGATCTGAAGCAGCCGCCAACCCCGCTTCTCTGGATCACCCGCCGGACTCCTTCACACTTTAGCAGGTAAGCGCACCGCGACAGGGCTGCCTCATACTATGCAAAGCCAGGAACAACTGCGCCATCCCCGCGTGTACAGGGCCCTTTTATTCACCGGGCATACTCTCGTGCTCACCCGCGCTCCCTTCCAACGAATAGCAAGGGGTATTTTTCTCCCCCATAACAATACTATGGAGTAGTCCTGCTCTCGTGCTCTTGGGCATTCCAAGGCCCTCTGATTTGGAGCATACCATATTTTCCTTTTTACAGATACAATTCTTACAGCATATTCTAACAATTTCATCCCTTACAATCAGCAATTTTTATAACAATGCATACTAACACCTTAAGGCACACATGGCTACATTTACTGATACAGATTTCTATCTAAATGGGATCCCCGTTTTCTGGGGTACCACACTGGCAGTTGGCCCCACATAAGCCTTGAGTTGCTGGTGATAGGCTGGCACTTGGTCCCCATCTAAGCCTGGAGTTGTTGGCAATGAGCTGGCAGTTGGCCCCATCTAAGCCTTGAGTTGTGATGCGGCGCCATACACACTGCATGATCCAACGCACGACGCGGAATGTATTGTTACATGCTGCATCGTTCATTGCATCAGCAGATGAGATGATGCAATAAATGATGGCTGTAAATTATGGATCGGGCGACACACTATACCATGTGTACAATATATAATTTCGATCAACGGAACAATATATTGTACGATACGTTGTATAGTGTGTATCCAGCTTAAGCCTTGAGTTGCTGGTGATGGGCTGGCAGTTGGCCCCATCTAAGCCTTGAGTTGCTGGTGATGGGCTGGCAGTTGGCCCCATCTAAGCCTTGAGTTGCTGGTGATGGGCTGGCAGTTGGCCCCATCTAAGCCTTGAGTTGCTATTGATGGGTTGGCAGTTGGCCCCATCTAAGCCTTGAGTTGCTGGTGATGGGCTGGCAGTTGGGCCCATCTAAGCCTTGAGTTGCTGGTGATGGGCTGGCAGTTGGCCCCATCTAAGCCTTGAGTTGCTGGTGATGGGCTGGCAGTTGGCATCATCTAAGCTCCCATCTACATCTCTTACTGGATTTTTGGCAAAATGGCAATACTGTGTGTAGAGCTGTTTTGTCTTCACCACCATACTTTTTCCCTTCTATCAATAAATAATTAACTAAAGCTGACCCTGTCCCTACCAATATGTCTGTGTGTCTTTATTGTAGATATGTATTTTCCTCTATTCACCTGGTCTAGACAACAGCAGATAGGAATAGTGATATGAAAAAGCTCTTCGTTTTGCAGAGGATGATGAATGAAACTTCAAAAGAATAGTTATATTGAATACCTGTACTTGATTATGGGGTCTATGGGCGTCATTCAGACCCGCTCGCGAGCAAAGTTCGCTCGCTAGCGGGTCGATGTTGTAAGAATGCGCATGCGCACAACGGAGGGAGCTCTGTCGTGCGCATGCGCGAGACCCGGCGAGCGACGAGAAATACGTCGTTCGGGGCCTCGCACCAAAGGGGACGTGCTGTCGATGGTGACTGACAGCACGCCCCCTTTGGTGGGCGTGCCGGGAGCGTGGCGGCCAGATGGAGGCGTTCCCATGATGTCAGTAATGATGTCAGTGGGAGTAACTTTGGCTCTGATCACTCCTGGGCTTCCGGCAGCGAGACCCTACCACAGGGTCTCGTCGCAAACCCGACCATCATCATGGACGCTCGCATAAGCTGTGGGTGGTAACCCACAGCTATGCGAGCGTCCGTGAGTACGCTCCAAAAACAGGTAGGAGGGCCCTGATTCAGAGCGAGCGCTCTGGTCAGAGCGTTCAGCTCTGAATCAGGCCCTATGTACTAAGTCTTGGAGAGAAATAAAGAGAACGGAGATAAAGTACCAACCAATCAGCTCTTAACTCTCAATTTTCAAACACAGCCTGTAAAGTGACAGTTAGGAGCTGATTAATTGGTACTTTATCTCCGACCACTTTTATCTTTCTCCAAGGCTTAGTACATACATAGGGCCTGATTCAGACCCGCTCGCATGTTGCAGCCGCTCGCATCCTGCGTATGCTAATTTTTTTAATTGACATCATGCGATGCGATCGCTCGCCAAGACAAAAGCACACCCACTTTGGCTGTGCGGGCGATCGCTCTGCGTATGCAGCCGCCCATCATAGTATGCAGAGCCGCCCACTACTGCATGTCATCTCCTGGAAGTGTCTTAAAACATTGGTACATTGAGCACCATCGGAAGCTAACGCAGCACTTGCGGTTGCCTTACCCTACCGCAATCACTGTGAGGACTTCAGTGTAAAAAGCAGCCATGTGACGTGTACTATGATGCTGCCTGTTAATTATGCACTCCTTAAAAATGGCGTTGAAACACTCAGGCACGCCTGCGTTCGCACCTCCACTCCCCCATTTTTAATGGACCACCCACAAACGGCCTCTCCTGTCACACATTACACTGGGCTGTCTTTGCTGGGGGAGCGGGCGGTATGCGATCGCAATATATAGTTCGCGCACGTGCACTGCGATGCGTGCGCATGCGCGTACGCAGACCATCGGGCCGCTTGCAAGAGCAAGCATATAGCGACCGGGTCTGAATTCTGACCCATAGACCCTTATATCTTGAATCAAAAGCATATCACAGGAGCTGCATACACACAACAATTTTGTTACCAACGATTTTATGAACGATTTTCTGTCAGATTATCTGTCAGATTTTTTAAAGTGTACTGAACGATTTTTTTGAACTACAAACGATTTTTGCATATTCCCTTAATGAAATTCGTTCAGGCAAATTTGGACAAATATGTAAGTGGCACTTTGGTAATAGGCATTACAGTGTGTGGCATAATGTGTAATGGGCATTATGGTGTGTGGAATAATGTAAGTCACTATACCAGGGATGTTTGCATAGTGCACTGCCTTATGGAGGAGCAAGGACAAAATCCAGGTACAGGAAGGGAGGGGGCGCAAATTTACTGCCTTGCACCAGGTAACAGATATCTTAGTTTCGGCCCTGGTCTGACTGAACTACAAACGTGAACGCGCATGAACGATAATCGTTCATCGTTTTAACTCAGAAAGTGAATGATTTTTTCAATGATTGAACGATAAACGATATCGTTATCGATAATCATTCAAAAAATCATGTGTGTATGCACCTTTTAGACCCTGTTGATCCACAGACCAGTTAATAGTTTGTAAATAGAGTAATATCTCAGGAGCCAGACCAGGGCCAGCCATGATTTTTAAAGGTACTATTGGTCTCATTCAGACTCGGTTGCAAGCGCCGATGCGCTCGCAACCGGGTCGATGGTCCCCACAGAGCATGCGCACGACGGAACCGGCTCCGTCGTGCCCACGCGCGAGACCCAGCTAGCGACGGGCACTCCGTCGCTAGGGGTCTCGTTGCAGACGGGGCGAGCTGTCGATGTTGAGTGACAGCTCGCCCCGTTTGCTGGGCGGGCCGGGGTCGTGCCCAGCCAAACGGAGGCATTCCAGTCGGAATGTTTGCCATTTGGGGGCGGCCCCACTGACATCATTGATGATGTCAGTGAGGAACTTCCTGCTCAAACAGAGCAGGAAGTTCCCTGCGGCTTACGAGAGCCCAGACCCAACCTTAGGGTCTGGTCGTAAGCCCCAATGGTTGCGATGGTGATGACCATCGCGACCATCACCCTGGTCGGTCGCTAGAGCTGTGGGTGGTAACCCACAGCCTAGCGATCGACCAGAAGGCGGCACTTAAAAAAGTAAGTGGCCGCCCTCATTCAGAGCGATTGCTTGCAGCAAGCGATCGACTCTGACTGAGGTCCTATATGTGGTTGTGTTAGAGATATTATTGATTTTTTACTCTATGAATATTTGTAGAAACTTTGGACCTAATTCAGACCTGCTCGCGAGCATTGAGCGCTCGCAAGCGGGTCGATGTTGCCCAAGTGAGCATGCGCACGGCGGAGGCAGCTCCGACATGCGCATGCGCGAGACCCGAATAACGACGGCCAAGCCGTCGTAATGGGTCTCGCACCAAAGGAGGCGTGCTGTCGATGGTGAGTGACAGCACGCCCCCTTTGGTGGGCGTGCCGGGGGTTGTGGCTGCCCAGACGGAGGCATTCCCATGGGAACGCCTACCATCTGGGGCCGGCCCCACTGACATCACTAGTGAAGTTAGTGGGAGTTCTTTTGGCTCTGATAGAGCCAAAAGCACTCCAGGGCTTGCGGCAGACGAGACCCTACCGCAAGGGTCTTGTCGCAAGCCCAATGGCCGCGATGGTCTTGATCCTCGCGACCATCATTTTGGCCGCTCGCTATAGCTGTGGGTGGTCACCTACAGCTATGCGAGCGGCCCGGAGGCCGCTCCAAACAGTAGGAGGGACGGCCCTGATTCAGAGCGAGCGCTCAGTCAGAGCGTCCGGCTCTGAATCAGGGCCACTATTTGATTATTCCCTCAACTGTTACAAGTAGAGATGAGCCATCTGGATTACCTTGAATCCGGACCGCTCCAAACTTGTTAATCAGAGCTGCAGCCGAGTCCTGGCGCAGGGTTTCCCGTCAGGCTCGGATGTCAGATCGAGGCCGAACGTCATCCTCACGGTATCAGATTCCATGTAAGAAGCCGCGGTCGGGACTCGGTGCCATTTCACTCCAGTCCAGTCACGCGTCTGCATGCTGTGCTCTGCTCTGCGGTGTACAAGTCGGCACTACACATTTACTCAGGACCGGTGCTAGGCTTCCCTGCGCCGTCCTGTGCTGCACAGCTGCGCCCCTTCCCTCCCCCTGATTGCTTACCCAATAGCGCCAGGCAGAGGATGGGAGGTGGGATTAGGCTAGTGCATTTACACACACATCTCCGCCAGCGCGGCGGCGATGTGTGTGTTAATCAGCAGCCAATGTGAGTCAGACAGACTCTCATTGGCTGCTGCTGCTGCTGCTGCGCCCACTGCAAGAGCCGGGTTGGAGCTCACTCTTGTGCTCCGCCTTCCGGCTCCTGCAGTGGGTAATGGGAGAGACGTCGTGACTTCATGACGTTTCTCCCATAATGCAGAGTGCACCAGCCCGGGAGGACTGACGTGCGGACGGTGGCAGAAGCATTGGCCAGGACCGGAGCGTGGATTCAGGTAAGTGTATTTTTTTCTTTTGTTTACTTGTGTGTATTTGTCGGGGGGGGGGGGAGGTTGACTACTACTGGGGGGGAGCTCTACTGGGGGCACTACAGGGGGGACCTCTACTGGGGCCACTACAGGGGGGACCTCTACTGGGGGCACTACAGGGGGGACTTCTACTGGGGGCACTACTGGGGGAGAGCTCTACTGGGGGCACTACTGGGGGGGACTACTACTGGGGGCACTGCTTAGGGGGGGCTCCTACTTGGGGCTCTATATAAAGGGCACTGCATAGGGGGGACTTCTACTTGGGGCACTATATAAAGGGCACTGCATAGGGGGGACCACTACTGGGGCACTACATAGGGGGGTCTACTACTGGGGGCACTATATAAGGGGCTCACTACTGGGGGCACAAGGGACAATGCACTGGGGGGGACCACTACTGGGGGCACTGTATAAAGGCCACTGGATAGGGGGAATCACTACTGGGGGTCTGCATAAGGGGGACCACTACTGGGAGCACTCTATAAGGGGCCCTACTGGAGGCACTGCATAAGGGGGACCACTACATGGGGCACTGCATAAGGGGGATCACTACTGGGGGCATGCATAAGGGGGACCACTACTTGTGGCACTGTATAAGGGGAACTAATGGGGGGCTGCATAAGGGGGACCACTACTGGGGGTACTATATAAGGGGCACTACTGGGAGCCTGCATAAGGGGGACCACTACTGGGGGCACTGCATAGGGGGGACTGTATAAGTGGCACTGCATTAAGGTGCAAATGGAATGGAAAGGAATGTTCAGAAAGACGAGATAGGGGTGTGTGTCATGTAGACAAAGTGACGCGCTCATAGGGGGGTGGGGGCTCCATTTTTACATTTGCCCTGGGCTCCAAATACCCTAGTTACGCCACTGCTACAGCGTACTGGGGTGCAGTGCACAGTACAAACAAACACAAAAAAAATATTTATTTTTTTGAACTTTTTTATTTTTTTAACTAAATTTTTTTATTTTTTCCTGACAAATATGGAGTCATACCGTGAACTCAGTGGGTGGTGCCTGCAGAGTCAGTGCAGCACCACTGTGATGGAATTAGACAAATTAGACTAAGGGGACTGGGCACAGCGTGTGGATGGACACAGCACAGCCACTTAGATGGACACAGTGACGGTACAGCCCCTTACAGATGGACACAGTGACAGCACCACAGCCCCTTACAGATGGACACAGTAACAGCACCACAGCCCCTTACAGATGGACACAGTAACAGCACCACAGCCCCTTGGAGATGGACACAGGACCTCTTTCAGAGTCGGTCGTAAGCGGCCGCTTGGTCGTACGCCTAACGATCGTGAAACTAAAACAAAAGCGATCGCACGGCCGGTCGGTCGCAACCAAAGTGACGCCCATACATGAACAATGGGCCTGATTCAGAGCTGAACGCTCTGACCAGAGCGCTCGCTCTGAATCAGGGCCGGCCTACCTGTTTTTGGAGCGGCCTCATGGACACTCGCATAGCTGTGGGTTACCATCCACAGCTATAGCGAGCGTCCATGTTGATGGTCGCGATGGTCAAAGACCATCGCAACCATCGGGCTTGCGACGAGACCCTGCGGTAGGGTCTCGCTTCCGCAAGCCCAGGAGTGATTTCGGCTCTATCAGAGCCAAAATCACTCCCACTGACATCATTACTGATGTCAGTGGGGCCGGACTCAGACGGCAGGCGTTCCCATGGGAACGCCTCCATCTGGCAGTCACACCCCCGGCACGCCCACCAAAGGGGGCGTGCAGACACTCACAATCGACAGCACGCCCCCTTTGGTGCGAGACCCGGAGTGACGTATTTCTCGTCGCTCGCCGGGTCTCGCGCATGCGCATGACGGTGCTCCCTCCATCGTGCGCATGTGCATTCACCCAACATCGACCCGCTTGCGAGTGAACTTCCCTCGCGAGCGGGTCTGAATGACCCCCAAAGCACCTCCTCTAGCTAACAAGTGATAGCAGCTAATGATCGAGTGGAACGTTGTCTGTCGTTGTCTGTCGCTGTATGTTCATTTTCTTCTGATGGTTGCGGCCGCTTGATGCCCACATGTCATGTTTCCATGCGCTATCGATCAGCCAAGCCGTCGTTATGGGTCTCGCACCAAAGGGGGCGTGCTGTCAATGGTGAGTGACAGCACTCCCCCCTTTGGTGGGCGTGCCGGGGGCGTGGCTGCCCAGAAGGAGGCGTTCCCATGGGAACGCCTTCCATCTGGAGCCGACCCACTGACATCACTAGTGATGTCAGTGGGAGTGCTTTTGGCTGTGATAGAGCCAAAAGCACTCCAGGGCTTGCGCAACAAGACCCTTCCGCAAGGGTCTCGTTGCAAGCCAGATGGTCGCGATGGTCTTGACCATCGCGACCATCTTTTTGGCCGCTCGACGCTTTTTGGCCGCTCGCTATAGCTGTCCGGCTCTGAATCAGGGCCACAGTCCCATCAGCACAGCCACTTAGAGATGGACACAGTAACAGCACCACAGCCCCATAGAGATGGACACAGCTCCTCATGAGTGAGCTCCAGCCCGGCTCTTGCAGTGGGCGCAGCAGCAGCCAATGAGAGTCTGTCTGACTCTCATTGGGTGCTGATTAACAAACACATCGCCGAGTCGCTGGCGGCGATGTGTGTGTAAATGCACTATCCTGAACCTGCCTCCCACCCTCCGACTGGCGCTATTGGGTAAGCGCTCAGAGGGGTGGAAGGGGCTCGGCTGTGCAGCATAGGACGGGCGCTGGGCGCAGGGAAGCCTAGCACCGGTCCTGAGTAGTGCTGACCGGCCGGTACTGTGGCCGGCAGCGCCCCCCATGGCGCCCAGGGCACAAGCCCCGGCGGCCCTGCCCTAATTATGCTACTGCGCTGTAGTACCCCAGAGTGTGTGCGTAAAAGCACTCTGACCATGCAGCTGTGCGATGGTCAAAATTGATTGGAAATGACTGGAAATTAATGTTATTGAGGTTAATAATACTCTATGTGAATTTAGCTTTTTTTGCAAATTTACAAAAAGAATTCAAATCCAAATCTGGATTACGAATCAGATCCAATTCCAAATCCAGGAAAAATGGTCCGCCGCACACCTCTAGTTACAAGTCCGATTCTTATATTACCATGATCACGCCTTACTGCATTTTAATTATACATTAAAACCAAACAGATAGTAATTAAGGTTCTCCTATGTATTGCAGCCTTCGATACAGTATCGTATTTATTAAAACGGGATGTAGTCAGCATGTCTATATTCTGAAGGTTGACTAACCCTACTGAACCCCTCCAAGCATATACAATATTAACTTAGATCCAATTACTGTATCTCTGATTGTGTATTTAATATGGTATCCGTATGAAACATGTATAAAAATATACACCGGAATTCCTTTCCCAATTAAAATGTGAACACACCACATCAGTCACAGAGCAGGAAACCTTCATTATTGATACTTTGTTTATGCGACAATATAAAGGGCTTCTTAGAGGATGAACACAATTATGTGTAGGCTTTTTATTTCTGTACAATAATGCAGACACTCTCCGGTTTCCTGATTACAACCTCAAATTAAAAGTGATGGACGGATGGAGATAGAAATTGAAAATAGGAGATAAAATTTTACTGAAATGTCTGAATGGGGAATATTTACCTAATAATATATGTAAAAGTTTCCATATTTTAGGGAACATTAGACAGCCAGTGTACTAAACAGTGTTTGCTTGGATTTTGCTATAAACTAAGATCTACTAAATCTGAAAAGCAAGTCGCACTCTACAAAACAACAGCTAATAATATTCCACAACTACTGTACAGGGTAACATCGCTTACAGTAGCAATGAGACTGCTGTACAGGATAACATTGCTTACAGTAACAATGAGACTGCTGTACAGGATAACATTGCTGGCAGTAACAATGAGACTGCTGTACAGGATAACATTGCTGGCAGTAACAATGAGACTGCTGTACAGGATAACATCGCTTACAGTAGCAAAGAGACTGCTGTACAGGATAACATTGCTTACAGTAACAATGAGACTGCTGTACAGGGTAACATTGCTTGCAGTAACAATGAGACTGCTGTACAGGATAACATTGCTTACAGTAACAATGAGACTGCTGTACAGGATAACATTGCTTACAGTAACAATGAGACTGCTGTACAGGATAACATTGCTTACAATAACAATGAGACTGCTGTACAGGATAACATTGCTTGCAGTAACAATGAGACTGCTGTACAGAATAATATTGCTTACAGTAACAATGAGACTGCTGTACAGGATAACATTGCTTGCAGTAACAATGAGACTATTCTACAGGATAACATTGCTTGCAGTAACAATGAGACTGCTGTACAGGATACTTGCAGTAACAATTAGACTGCTGTACAGGATAACATTGCTTGCAGTAACAATGAGACTGCTGTACATAATAACATTGCTTACAGTAACAATGAGACTGCTGTACAGGATAACATTGCTGGCAGTAACAATGAGACTGCTGTACAGGATAACATTGCTTACAGTAACTATGAGACTGCTGTACAGGATAACATTGCTGGCAGTAACAATGAGACTGCTGTACAGGATAACATTGCTGGCAGTAACAATGAGACTGCTGTACAGGATAACATCGCTTACAGTAGCAATGAGACTGCTGTACAGGATAACATTGCTTACAGTAACAATGAGACTGCTGTACAGGGTAACATTGCTTGCAGTAACAATGAGACTGCTGTACAGGATAACATTGCTTACAGTAACAATGAGACTGCTGTACAGGATAACATTGCTTACAGTAACAATGAGACTGCTGTACAGGATAACATTGCTTACAATAACAATGAGACTGCTGTACAGGATAACATTGCTTGCAGTAACAATGAGACTGCTGTACAGAATAATATTGCTTACAGTAACAATGAGACTGCTGTACAGGATAACATTGCTTGCAGTAACAATGAGACTATTCTACAGGATAACATTGCTTGCAGTAACAATGAGACTGCTGTACAGGATACTTGCAGTAACAATTAGACTGCTGTACAGGATAACATTGCTTGCAGTAACAATGAGACTGCTGTACATAATAACATTGCTTACAGTAACAATGAGACTGCTGTACAGGATAACATTGCTGGCAGTAACAATGAGACTGCTGTACAGGATAACATTGCTTACAGTAACAATGAGACTGCTGTACAGGATAACATTGCTTACAATAACAATGAGACTGCTGTACAGGATAACATTGCTTGCAGTAACAATGAGACTGCTGTACGGAATAACATTGCTTGCAGTAACAATGAGACTGCTGTACATAATAACATTGCTTACAGTAACAATGAGACTGCTGTACAGGATAACATTGCTGGCAGTAACAATGAGACTGCTGTACAGGATAACATTGCTTACAGTAACAACTAGACTGCTGTACAGGATAACATTGCTGGCAGTAACAATGAGACTGCTGTACAGGATAACATTGCTGGCAGTAACAACGAGACTGCTGTACAGGATAACATTGCTGGCAGTAACAATGAGACTGCTGTACAGGATAACATTGCTTACAGTAACAATGAGACTGCTGTACAGGATAACATTGCTTGCAGTAACAATGAGACTGCTGTACAGGATAACATTGCTTACAGTAACAACTAGACTGCTGTACAGGATAACATTGCTTACAGTAACTATGAGACTGCTGTACAGGATAACATTGCTTGCAGTAACTATGAGACTGCTGTACAGGATAACATTGCTTACAGTAACAACGAGACTGCTGTACAGGATAACATTGCTGGCAGTAACAATGAGACTGCTGTACAGGATAACATTGCTGGCAGTAACAACGAGACTGCTGTACAGGATAACATTGCTGGCAGTAACAATGAGACTGCTGTACAGGATAACATTGCTTACAGTAACAATGAGACTGCTGTACAGGATAACATTGCTTGCAGTAACAATGAGACTGCTGTACAGGATAACATTGCTTACAGTAACAACTAGACTGCTGTACAGGATAACATTGCTTACAGTAACTATGAGACTGCTGTACAGGATAACATTGCTTGCAGTAACTATGAGACTGCTGTACAGGATAACATTGCTTACAGTAACAACGAGACTGCTGTACAGGGTAACATTGCTTACAGTAACTATGAGACTGCTGTACAGGATAACATTGCTTGCTGTAACTATGAGACTGCTGTACAGGATAACACTGTTTACAGTAACAACGAGACTGCTGTACAGGATAACATTACTTGCAGTGCTGAGTGTACTCTATGAATATGCAGAGGTGGGGTGTTTGTCCTTTCTATGCTTCCTGGGTGGTATGTATCATGCATGCGATACATCCCTCCACTTATCACACTAATAGCGGCGTTTATTAACACCGTATGCATGAATAATTGTGAATATAAATGCGAAGGGGCCTCGTGTGTGAGGTAATATACAAGCCAGTCAGGTGATACATACTTTTAAAGCAGGTTTGATCACATACTCTCTGCTGCATTACATCATTGTATGAGCCAATCATTCTCCCCTTAGGAACTGCAAGTGGAGCCCTGTAAATTAATTTCCGAATTGCTGGTTAATATGCCATAGACAGATATGTATATATACCTGTGTATCTTGCATAGATCCTGCATATACCTGCACTTCTATCATCGTACTGTACAGGACCACCTGGTCCTCTGTATGTCCCACTTAAACTCCCCTACATCCAGATCCTAAGCGTGTAACTGTGGGCCTGATTCAAACCCGCTCGCGAGCGCTATGTGCTCACAAGCGCGTCGATGGTGGCCCAGTGCGCATGCGCACGAGGGAGCCGGCTCCGTCGTGCGCAGGCGCGAGACCCGGATAGCGATGGGCAATCCGTCGCTCCGGGTCTCATACCAAAGTGGGCGTGCTGTCGATGGTGAGTGACAGCACACCCCCTTTGGTGGGCGGGCCGGGGTCATGGATGCCCAGACGGAGGCGTTCCCATGGGAACGCCTTCCGTCTGGGGCCGGCCCCACTGACATCACAAGTGACAGTAAGTATTAGGGTTAGGGGGAGAGTTAGTTTTAGGGTTTAGGTCTTGTGGGCACGATCCGGCATCTCTCTGCCGAGACCCATGTTCGATTCCCGGTCAGGGAAGCACCTACTGTATTTTACATCTCAAGAGGTCTCCTCAGGTCTTCCAGCTTTACATATATATCTCCCACTGCTTAAACAGACATCTACCCGACCCCGGTTCCAGAAACAAATACAAGCGTGACATCCATACATCTACAGTATGTCTAACCCTGTGTGAGTTGTGCCTCTGGTTTTTATGATTAATGTATGAATGCATAATTCACCACTAGAGGGCACCTCTGCCTGTACTGTGATACTGTTTCCAGTAACTACACTATAATCAGCATTGCGGCAGATCGACTGACACTTCATACAGGACAAACTATTCCAATATAAGCAGGGCCGGATTAACGGGGGGGTGACAGGGGCGATCGTCCCTGGGCACCCACACGTTAAGGGCCCCCACACCTATTGGGGTTAAAGGTGGACCGGAGGAGACGGAACCAGTTCCGCCTCCTCCGGCCAACCTAACCCCGGCGCCACATGGAGGCTCCATTTACCAGGCGCCTGCTGTAACCAGCGGGCGCCCGGCTCTCTCCCCGCAGCGGCAGCCGGAGTCGGAGGCTTGAGCTCACGTGAGCTGCAGCTTCCGGCTCACGCAGTGCACTATGGCAGAGACGTCATGACGTCTCTGCCATAGTGCAGAGGAGCAGCCGAGCGGACAGCAGTGGATGCGGGGCTTAGCTTAAGGTAAGGATAAGCTTTATTTTCTTTTTTTTTTAGTGCAAGCGGCCTACTGGGGGCATTACTACAGGGGGGCATTACTACAGGGGACATTACCCGGGGGGGGCATTACACCTGGGGCATTACTCAGGAAGGGGGGAGGCATTACTGGCAGGGGGGCATTACTCAGGGGGGAGCATTACTACTGGGGCATTATGCGGGGAGGGGGGAGGCATTACTACTGGGAGCATTACTGGGGAGGCATTACTACTGGGGGCATTACTAGGGGGGGGAATTACTACTGGGGGCATTACTGGGGGGGAATTACTACTGGGGGCAGTACTCGGAAGGGGAGGCATTACTACTGGGGGTATTAATCAGGGGGCATTACTATTGCGGGCTCTGCTAGAGAGGGTGCATTAGTATTGGGGGCACTAATAGAGGGGCATTACTACTGGGGGCATTTCTACAGAGGGGAATGACTACTGGGGGCACAACTACATGGGTATTACTACTGGGGGATTTATACAGGGGGCATTACTACTAGGGCATTACTATTGGGCACACACCCAATTACTACTGGGGGGCATTACTATTTGGGGCACAACTACAGGGGTATTACTACTGGGGGCATTTATACAGAGGGCATTACTACAGGGGGCACTACTAATTGGAGTATTGCATAGGGGCACTGCACATGGGGCCTACTACTGGGTGCACTGCATACAGGGCACTACCACTATGGGCACTGACACTACTGGGGGCTCTGCATAAGGTCCCCATTGCACATACCCCCAGTTTGTCACATTTAATAGGGGCCCCCACATGTTTGTTGCCCAGGGGCCCCCACAGACGTTAATCCGGCCCTGAATATAAGTAATCATAAGCGGCCTCATTCAGTAGCGGAAGCAAGCTGATATTTATGGCACTGCCATTGCGCATGTGTGCAAGTCATACTTGCATGTGGCGCGATTGCTTTGCAGTTACGTACGCACAGAGGAATAATTCACAAAGCGAGTGTCATGTGGTCAGCGTTTGGGCGAGGTTAGCGCGGGGGGGGTGGCTAGGCAAATGCAAAGCCGTTTCATGGGCATTCATAAGTTATCCATTGTGATCGCAATCACGGCATGAGAGCTCTCTGCGTGCGAGGAGAGCGGCAGTGTTTGTGGATGGTAGGACTTGCCGGAATTGCTGCATGACCAGGTGATGTGCGTCGATGTTCACAATGTTTGCACAGAAGAGCGTCATTGGACGGATATAGGAAAGCAGCAGCGGGCATCCTTATGCACGGTAAGCTTTGGCAGGCATTAGCATATTTTTGAAGCCGCATTCCGTGCGAAATCACAGCTGTGATGGCATTAGCGTCCACTGCTAAATCAGACCCAAGGTGTCTATAGTTACACCCTGAGCTCAGTACATAGGTTCCCTGACCCAAAACGTGTGTGACTGCATCTCATACCTGCCGACTTGGCTTCCATGGTGGAGGGGCGTGTCTAGACAGGAAGGGGGTGTGGTGAAGCGATGTTGCAGCATTGGGGTGGAGCATGGGGCGTGGCCACACAGCCGCATCACTGCCCCTTCCCCCCTGCTGCGGGGGTTTCTATTGTTGCCGTTGGGGGGGGTCGGGTGAGTCAGCGGTTGCCAGGAGGCTTGCCTGCCTTTCCGGGGGGTCAGGAGCGCCACCTGATTTTTGGCAGGCTCCTGGCCAAATCAGGAGGATAGGCAAGAATGCTGCATCTCCATCAGCATAAACCAGAGGACAGTCACAGGGGTATATTTACTAAAATGAGTTTTTAGAAGTGGAGATGTTGCCTATAGCAACCAATCAGATTGTACTTAACATTTAGCTACAGTAGCACCTTCTAGAAGATAATAGCTCAAATCTGATTGGTTGCTATGGGCAACAACTCCACTTCTAAAAACTCTCACTTTAGTACATTTACCCCACAGTGTAGACTGATCAGCATGTCACTGCAACATTAATAGGCCATATAGTCCTAATGCCCAGCATATAATACATTCCTGCTACCATTCTACTTTATCATTTGTCCTAATCTCTGATATAACAAAATCACAGGCTGTATCCTCCAACCATTTCATATAGTAAGTATCAGTGCCCAGCATTTTATATAACCCTAATATTAGGTGTATTAGAAAGCTACAGTGCCCCGGATATTAGTACACAGT
The DNA here is from genome assembly GCA_031769625.1 of Taudactylus pleione. Lineage (NCBI taxonomy): Eukaryota > Metazoa > Chordata > Amphibia > Anura > Myobatrachidae > Taudactylus > Taudactylus pleione. The sequence continues at coordinate 1,006,051 of JAUIMM010000139.1, read as the reverse complement.
TCCAGTCATTCATATTACATGGCCACATAGCATGTCATCTACTCTACAGTAGCTGCACTTTCCATCATATTATACCGCCACAATGTCCGGCATATAATTTATCTCCACCCAGGAATGTCCAGGAGACTTCCGAATGTCAGGAACATGAGGACATCAACTTGGTGCAGTAACCTGGCATGTGCTCTCTTTGTTTATCTTATTGCGGGTATCCACTACCATCAATAATCGTTCATAAATCGACCATGAAAATGTCAAAAATGACCAGCGATGCGCACTCCCGCTGGTCATTCTTTACATCTATCATCACCTGGACATGCTGGTCAATCTGCCGATAATGAAAGTGACCATGTTTGGGGATGAGGGAGGGTGCCTGCACTGAACGACTGATCGTTCAGTGTAGGCACAGCACAGACTGTGAAACGACTGCACGATTACAATGTCATAATCGTGCAGTCTTTTCACAGTCTGCTCGTGGATGTACCCCATTAGATGAATAAAAGATAATTGCTGATTGGTTGATCTATATCTTTACTTTATGAGTATAAATAACTCTTTGGGGTCAATTCAATCAGGTACGAGTTTGTGAAAGCGACTTTGCTTCATGAAACTTTCATACATCGCACAAATGCACACACCCTAAGTCGAAATGTAAATTTGCTGTACTCGCAGGATGTGCGACTACTCTAAAATATGTGAACTGGGAGAAGGGCATTAAAAAGTGCTAAAGCGATCCTGGACCCCCAAAAAGTGGCAACTGCGCTAGCAGGAGCATATTGAGGCTGTTGGTGGCCAAAAGGAAAGTACTGGAGGTTTTAAAGGTGTCACATGGCTGCTTTTTCCACGTTTTATTAATGGGTGATGTCCCACATAATTTACACATCCACATACCTATCCCAAATCATTAACACATCCATGTACAGTACCTGTCCCACATAATTTACACCTCCACATACCTGTCCCACATAATTTACACCTCCACATACCTGTCCCACATCATTTACACCTCCACATACCTGTCCCACATCATATACACCTCCACATACCTGTCCTACATCATTTACACCTCCACATACCTGTCCCACATCATTTACACCTCCACATACCTGTCCCACATCATTAACACATCCATGTACAGTACCTGGCCCACATCATTTACACCTCCACATACCTGTCCCGTATCTTTAACACCTCCACATACCTGTCCCACATCATTTACACCTCCACATACCTGTCCTACATCATTTATACCTCCACATACCTGTACTACATCATTTACACCTCCACATACCTGTCCCACATCATTTACACCTCCACATACCTGTCCCACATCATTTACACCTCCACATACCTGTCCTACATCATTTACACCTCCACATACCTGTCCCACATCATTTACACCTCCACATACCTGTCCCACATCATTAACACATCCATGTACAGTACCTGTCCCACATCATTTACACCTCCACATACCTGTCCCACATCATTTACACCTCCACATACAGTACCTGTCCCACATCATTTACACCTCCACATACCTGTCCCACATCATTTACACCTCCACATACCTGTCTTACATAATTTACACCTTCACATACCTGTCCCGCATCATTTACACCTCCACATATCTGTCCCGCATCATTTACACCACCACATACCTGTCCTGCATCATTTACACCTCCACATACCTGTCCTGCATCACTTAAACCTCCACATACCTATCCCACATCATTTACACCTCCATATACCTGCCCCACATCATGTACACCTCCACATACATGTCTTCCATCATTTACACCTCCAAATAACTTGTCCCACATCATTTACACCTCCACATACCTGTCATACATCATTTACACCTCCACATACCTGTCATACATCATTTACACCTCCACATACCTATCCCACATCATTTACACCCCCACATATCTGTCCTACATCAGTACACCTCCACATACCTGTCGTACATCATTTACACCTCCACATACCTGTCCTATATAATTTACACCTCCACACACCTATCCCACATCATTTACACTTCCACATACCTGTCCCACATCATTTACACCTCCACATACCTGTCCCACATCATTTACACATCCACATACCTGTCCTACATCATTTACATCTCCACATACCTGTCCCACATCATATACACCTCCACATACCTATCCTACATCATTTACACCTCCACATACCTGTCCTACATCAATTACACTTCCACATACCTGTCCTACATCATTTACACTTCCACATACCTGTCCTACATCATTTACATCTCCACATACCTGTCCTACATCATTTACACTTCCACATACCTGTCCTACATCATTTACACCTCCACAAACCTATCCCACATCATTTACACTTCCACATACCTGTCCTACATCATTTACATCTCCACATACCTGTCCTACATCATTTACACCTCCACATACCTGTCCTCCATCATTTACACCTCCACATACCTGTCCTACATCATTTACACCTCCACATACCTGTCCTACATCATTTACACTTCCACATACCTGTCCTAAATCATTTACACCTCCACATACCTATCCCACATAATTTACACTTCCACATATCTGTCCTACATCAGTACATCTCCACATACCAGTCCTACAACATTTACTCCTCCACATACCTGTCCCACATCATTTACACCTCCACATACCTGTCTTACATCATTTACATCTCCACATACCTGTCCTACATCATTTACACCTCCACATACCTGTCCCACATTTACACCTCCATATACCTGTCCCACATCATTTACACCTCCACATACCTGTCCCACATCATTTACACCTCCACTTACCTGTCCCACATCATTTACACCTCCACATACCTGTCTTACATCATTTACACCTCCACATACCTGTCCTACATCATTTACACCTCCACATACCTGTCCCACATTTACACCTCCACATACCTGTCCCACATCATTTACACCTCCACATACCTGTCCTACATCATTTACACCTCCACATACCTGTCCTACATCATTTACATCTCCACATACCTGTCCCACATAATTTACACCTCCACATACCTGTCCTACATCATTCACACCTCCACATATCTGTCCCACATCATTTACACCTCCACATACCTGTCCTACATCATTTACACCTCCACATACCTGTCCCACATCATTTACACCTCCACATACCTGTCCCACATCATTTACACCTCCACATACCTGTCCTACATAATTTTCACCTCCACATACCTGTCCTACATCATTTACACCTTCACATACCTGTCCCACATCATTTACACTTCCACATACCTGTCCCACATCATTTACACCTCCACATACCTGTCCCACATCATTTACACCTCCACTTACCTGTCCCACATCATTTACACCTCCACATACCTGTCTTACATCATTTACACCTCCACATACCTGTCCTACATCATTTACACCTCCACATACCTGTCCCACATTTACACCTCCACATACCTGTCCCACATCATTTACACCTCCACATACCTGTCCTACATCATTTCACCTCCACATACCTGTCCTACATCATTTACATCTCCACATACCTGTCCCACATAATTTACACCTCCACATACCTGTTCTACATCATTCACACCTCCACATATCTGTCCCACATCATTTACACCTCCACATACCTGTCCTACATCATTTACACCTCTACATACCTGTCCTACATCATTTACACTCCACATACCTGTCCCACATCATTTACACCTCCACATACCTGTCCTACATAATTTTCACCTCCACATACCTGTCCTACAGCATTTACACCTCCACATACCTGTCCCACATCATTTACACTTCCACATACCTGTCCCACATCATTTACACCTCCACATACCTGTCCTACATCATTTACACCTCCACATACCTGTCCCACATTTACACCTCCACATACCTGTCCCACATCATTTACACCTCCACATACCTGTCCTACATCATTTACACCTCCACATACCTGTCCTACATCATTTACATCTCCACATACCTGTCCCACATAATTTACACCTCCACATACCTGTCCTACATCATTCACACCTCCACATATCTGTCCCACATCATTTACACCTCCACATACCTGTCCCACATCATTTACACCTCCACATACCTGTCCCACATCATTTACACCTCCACATACCTGTCCTACATAATTTTCACCTCCACATACCTGTCCTACATCATTTCCACCTCCACATACCTGTTCCACATCATTTGCACCTCCACATACCTGTCCTACATCATTTACACTTCCACATACCTGTCCCACATCATTTACACCTCCACATACCTGTCCTACATCATTTTCACCTCCACATACCTGTCCTACATAATTTACACCTCCACATACATGTCCCACATCATTTACACCTCCACATACCTGTCCTACATCATTTACACCTCCACATACCTGTCCTACATCATTTACACTTGCACATACCTGTCCCACATCATTTACACCTCCACATACCTGTCCTACATCATTTTCACCTCCACATACCTGTCCTACATCATTTACACCTCCACATACCTGTCCCACATCATTTACACCTCCACATACCTGTCCTACATCATTTACATCTCCACATACCTGTCCCACATCATTTACACCTCCACATACCTGTCCTACATCATTTACACCTCCACATACCTGTCCTACATCATTTACACCTCCACATACCTGTCCTACATCATTTACACCTCCACATACCTGTCCTGTCCCACATCATTTACACCTCCACATACCTGTCCCACATCATTTAACCCATTTTTGAGCCCTTTCAGAGAAATTTACCTGAAAACGGACATGTCTTTATTGGTCAAATTACGCTATTTAAACCGCATCACGTGTGTGATTATTCATTGGGAGGGGTGTGATAGAGGTGCTGCACTGTGGGCCTGATCCACTACTGATCGCAACTGTGATTGCAATAGCAAATACCCACGCAGTCTCACTGCGATAGTATGCTAATCCTCTGCGATGTGCGTTGTTAGCTGCACTCGTTGCTAACACTATTCAGGATCTAGGTAATATCATATTTGATAAGGTGGTGCATAGTTCTGCTGATGCTATGCACCACCTTATCAAATATTATATGCTGAGAATATTACACTATCTTGCTCTGTACACGGAGACACTGAGCTGTGCAGTGCGGGGATATATGTATGCCTGCGGGAGACAAGTATCACCTAGATCCTGCATAGTGTTAGCAACGAGTGCACGTACCACATGGGGATATCTTCCCTTAGATCAGTAAAAGGTATATCCACACTGTGATATCTATATATCTATATCTGATGATACGCTGATCCGACTGGATGTCAGGTCTCTGACTGCAGCAATTGTAGGAGCTGCGTAATATCATTTATATTTCAACAGGATACAGGATTGATTTACCATATAAGAGGATTTCAATCCATACTGAAGGATGCCAGTGGAAATTTCTTTTGACCGCTGTGGCACTAGTTATCAGACACAATGAACATCGTGCATATGTAACAGTACAATATACTCTGCAATCTATGTAATGATTCTAGTACAATATTGTTGCGATTATGAGAGTAATTCTGCAACAGTTACACTACTGGATTACTACAAAGCAGCTGCACAAAATATACTAAGACCAAGATATTTTTAATAATTAGTTGTTATTATATGGTGACAGCACAGAAAAATTTGGGATGCTAATAAATAGAAGTATCACATTTTAATCACTTGTTTTATTTCTTTACACATTCTTTTCTATTTCTGTTTTTATTTAGCTAGCTTCACATGTGCTAAAAAAAATAAATAAATAAAAATAAAAATTTTATCATATGATTAAATAAAAGTTAAATTTTAATATCTGATATATTGCCCGAGTGCATAGACACAGGGAAAAGGAAAAGGGGGAGAAAAATATATCTGCACTCTGTCATTGATGTGCTAATAAACCCCTATATAATTAATGATTCAATATTCCATATATTCACGGGGGTGCAGCCCTAATCAACTAAGTTGAATCATGTAATAAAAAAGATAAAGTAGTTGTGGAGAATGGGTGCAAGGAAATTGCCCGAGTGCACCTAGTCCAAGATACTTTTCCGCTTCCCCCATTCCCTGGTCTAATTCAATTTATCTACATGTAATCTTTGGTAGCACCCTTCTCTATTGGACTCTATAATGAGTATTATTTACTGTTATATCGTGATGTGTTCAATGAGAGACGAAGCAATAAAGTTTATTATCTAGGTTCCAGTGCAGTGGACATACCTATGGTTTCAGCATGGGGGTGACCTGCTCTGCTGTATCAGTCCAGTCTAGTCAAGTGGTGCTGTCCTGTGCTGTATATTCCATCCAAATAATTTTTACAGGGCCTGCCCTGTGTGGTGTAGGGGTATGCTGCCCCGTGCTGTGTATTCTCTCCAGTCTATTTAATTAATCCAAATAATTTTACAGGGGTTATTTACTCCATAAAAATAATGCACTCCATAAAAATAATGTAGGACAAAAATTTGGAGGATAAAATAGGGAAAGATCAAGAACCACTTCCTCCTAATGCTGAAGCTGCTGCCACTAGTCATGACATAGATGATGAAATGCCATCAACGTCGTCTGCCAAGGCCGATGCCCAATGTCATAGTAGAGGGCATGTAAAATCCAAAAAGCCAATGTTCAGTAAAATGACACAAAAAATTTTTTTTAATCGTCTGAGGAGAAACGTAAACTTGCCAATATGCCATTTACGACGCAAAGTTCAGTAAAATGACCCCAAAAAATACATTTAAATCATCTGCCAGTATGCCATTTATAACACGGAGTGGCAAGGAACGGCTAAGGCCCTGGCCTATGTTCATGACTAGTGGTTCAGCTTTACATGACGATGGAAGCCCTCCTCCTCCCGCTAGAAAAATGAGTTAAGCTGGCAAAAGTACAGCAAAGAACTGTGCGTTCTAAGAAGATATCACAAATCCCCAAGGAGAGTCCAAGTGTGGCGGCGGTTGCGATGCCTGCCCTTCCCAACACTGGACGGGAAGAGGTGGCTCTTTCCACCATTTGCACGCCCTCTGCAAGTGCTGAAAGGAGCACCCACAGTCCAGTTGCTGATATTCAAATTGAAGATGTCACTGTACAACAGGATGAGGATACTGGTGTAGCTGGCGCCGAGGAGGAAGTTGACAAGGAGGATTCTGATGGGGATGTGGTTTGTTTAAATCAGCCCATCACGGTCATGCCTGGGCTGAAGACCAAAAAAACCACCTTCGATCAGGAGATATTTCTATCCAAATCCGGACAACAACTGTCTTGCCATATGTTGCTTATGTAAAGGTGTAATAAGTAAGGGGTAAGGACGTTTACCACCTAGGAACATCCTCCCTTTTACGTCACCTGCAGCGCATTCATAAAAAAGTTACTGTCAAGTTCAGAAACTTTGGCTAAGACCGTAAGCAGTCCAGGGACACCTAAATCCCTTTGTCCTGTTGTATCCAAGCGCCTATAAACCACACCAGCAACTCCCTCCTCATTAATTTCCTCCTCAATCAGGAACGGAAGTAGTCCTGCAGGCCATGTCACTGGCATGACTGACTCCTCTCCTATTCCGGGACTCCTCCTACAGCATTTACACCTCCACATACCTGTCCCACATCATTTACACTTCCACATACCTGTCCCACATCATTTACACCTCCACATACCTGTCCTACATCATTTACACCTCCACATACCTGTCCCACATTTACACCTCCACATACCTGTCCCACATCATTTACACCTCCACATACCTGTCCTACATCATTTACACCTCCACATACCTGTCCTACATCATTTACATCTCCACATACCTGTCCCACATAATTTACACCTCCACATACCTGTCCTACATCATTCACACCTCCACATATCTGTCCCACATCATTTACACCTCCACATACCTGTCCCACATCATTTACACCTCCACATACCTGTCCCACATCATTTACACCTCCACATACCTGTCCCACATCATTTACACCTCCACATACCTGTCCTACATAATTTTCACCTCCACATACCTGTCCTACATCATTTCCACCTCCACATACCTGTTCCACATCATTTGCACCTCCACATACCTGTCCTACATCATTTACACCTCCACATACCTGTCCCACATCATTTACACTTCCACATACCTGTCCCACATCATTTACACCTCCACATACCTGTCCTACATCATTTTCACCTCCACATACCTGTCCTACATAATTTACACCTCCACATACCTGTCCCACATCATTTACACCTCCACATACCTGTCCTACATCATTTACACCTCCACATACCTGTCCTACATCATTTACACTTCCACATACCTGTCCCACATCATTTACACCTCCACATACCTGTCCTACATCATTTTCACCTCCACATACCTGTCCTACATCATTTACACCTCCACATACCTGTCCCACATCATTTACACCTCCACATACCTGTCCTACATCATTTACATCTCCACATACCTGTCCCACATCATTTACACCTCCACATACCTGTCCTACATCATTTACACCTCCACATACCTGTCCTACATCATTTACACCTCCACATACCTGTCCTACATCATTTACACCTCCACATACCTGTCCTGTCCCACATCATTTACACCTCCACATACCTGTCCCACATCATTTAACCCATTTTTGAGCCCTTTCAGAGAAATTTACCTGAAAACGGACATGTCTTTATTGGTCAAATTACGCTATTTAAACCGCATCACGTGTGTGATTATTCATTGGGAGGGGTGTGATAGAGGTGCTGCACTGTGGGCCTGATCCACTACTGATCGCAACTGTGATTGCAATAGCAAATACCCACGCAGTCTCACTGCGATAGTATGCTAATCCTCTGCGATGTGCGTTGTTAGCTGCACTCGTTGCTAACACTATTCAGGATCTAGGTAATATCATATTTGATAAGGTGGTGCATAGTTCTGCTGATGCTATGCACCACCTTATCAAATATTATATGCTGAGAATATTACACTATCTTGCTCTGTACACGGAGACACTGAGCTGTGCAGTGCGGGGATATATGTATGCCTGCGGGAGACAAGTATCACCTAGATCCTGCATAGTGTTAGCAACGAGTGCACGTACCACATGGGGATATCTTCCCTTAGATCAGTAAAAGGTATATCCACACTGTGATATCTATATATCTATATCTGATGATACGCTGATCCGACTGGATGTCAGGTCTCTGACTGCAGCAATTGTAGGAGCTGCGTAATATCATTTATATTTCAACAGGATACAGGATTGATTTACCATATAAGAGGATTTCAATCCATACTGAAGGATGCCAGTGGAAATTTCTTTTGACCGCTGTGGCACTAGTTATCAGACACAATGAACATCGTGCATATGTAACAGTACAATATACTCTGCAATCTATGTAATGATTCTAGTACAATATTGTTGCGATTATGAGAGTAATTCTGCAACAGTTACACTACTGGATTACTACAAAGCAGCTGCACAAAATATACTAAGACCAAGATATTTTTAATAATTAGTTGTTATTATATGGTGACAGCACAGAAAAATTTGGGATGCTAATAAATAGAAGTATCACATTTTAATCACTTGTTTTATTTCTTTACACATTCTTTTCTATTTCTGTTTTTATTTAGCTAGCTTCACATGTGCTAAAAAAAATAAATAAATAAAAATAAAAATTTTATCATATGATTAAATAAAAGTTAAATTTTAATATCTGATATATTGCCCGAGTGCATAGACACAGGGAAAAGGAAAAGGGGGAGAAAAATATATCTGCACTCTGTCATTGATGTGCTAATAAACCCCTATATAATTAATGATTCAATATTCCATATATTCACGGGGGTGCAGCCCTAATCAACTAAGTTGAATCATGTAATAAAAAAGATAAAGTAGTTGTGGAGAATGGGTGCAAGGAAATTGCCCGAGTGCACCTAGTCCAAGATACTTTTCCGCTTCCCCCATTCCCTGGTCTAATTCAATTTATCTACATGTAATCTTTGGTAGCACCCTTCTCTATTGGACTCTATAATGAGTATTATTTACTGTTATATCGTGATGTGTTCAATGAGAGACGAAGCAATAAAGTTTATTATCTAGGTTCCAGTGCAGTGGACATACCTATGGTTTCAGCATGGGGGTGACCTGCTCTGCTGTATCAGTCCAGTCTAGTCAAGTGGTGCTGTCCTGTGCTGTATATTCCGTCCAAATAATTTTTACAGGGCCTGCCCTGTGTGGTGTAGGGGTATGCTGCCCCGTGCTGTGTATTCTCTCCAGTCTATTTAATTAATCCAAATAATTTTACAGGGGTTATTTACTCCATAAAAATAATGCACTCCATAAAAATAATGTAGGACAAAAATTTGGAGGATAAAATAGGGAAAGATCAAGAACCACTTCCTCCTAATGCTGAAGCTGCTGCCACTAGTCATGACATAGATGATGAAATGCCATCAACGTCGTCTGCCAAGGCCGATGCCCAATGTCATAGTAGAGGGCATGTAAAATCCAAAAAGCCAATGTTCAGTAAAATGACACAAAAAATTTTTTTTAATCGTCTGAGGAGAAACGTAAACTTGCCAATATGCCATTTACGACGCAAAGTTCAGTAAAATGACCCCAAAAAATACATTTAAATCATCTGCCAGTATGCCATTTATGACACGGAGTGGCAAGGAACGGCTAAGGCCCTGGCCTATGTTCATGACTAGTGGTTCAGCTTTACATGACGATGGAAGCCCTCCTCCTCCCGCTAGAAAAATGAGTTAAGCTGGCAAAAGTACAGCAAAGAACTGTGCGTTCTAAGAAGATATCACAAATCCCCAAGGAGAGTCCAAGTGTGGCGGCGGTTGCGATGCCTGCCCTTCCCAACACTGGACGGGAAGAGGTGGCTCTTTCCACCATTTGCACGCCCTCTGCAAGTGCTGAAAGGAGCACCCACAGTCCAGTTGCTGATATTCAAATTGAAGATGTCACTGTACAACAGGATGAGGATACTGGTGTAGCTGGCGCCGAGGAGGAAGTTGACAAGGAGGATTCTGATGGGGATGTGGTTTGTTTAAATCAGCCCATCACGGTCATGCCTGGGCTGAAGACCAAAAAAACCACCTTCGATCAGGAGATATTTCTATCCAAATCCGGACAACTGTCTTGCCATATGTTGCTTATGTAAAGGTGTAATAAGTAAGGGGTAAGGACGTTTACCACCTAGGAACATCCTCCCTTTTACGTCACCTGCAGCGCATTCATAAAAAAGTTACTGTCAAGTTCAGAAACTTTGGCTAAGACCGTAAGCAGTCCAGGGACACCTAAATCCCTTTGTCCTGTTGTATCCAAGCGCCTATAAACCACACCAGCAACTCCCTCCTCATTAATTTCCTCCTCAATCAGGAACGGAAGTAGTCCTGCAGGCCATGTCACTGGCATGACTGACTCCTCTCCTATTCCGGGACTCCTCCGGAGGATAATGCATTGCTGCGCCTACTGCTGCCGCTGCTGCTGGGAGTCGTTCATCATCCCAGAGAGGAAGTTGGAACACCACTACTTCTTTTACTAAGCAATTGACCCTCCAACAGTCCTTTGCGAGGAGGATGAAGTACGACAGCAGTCATCCTGTTGCAAAGCGGATAACTGAGGCCTTGACAGCTATGTTGGTGTTAGACGTGTGTCCGTTATCTGCCATTACTGCAGTGGGATTTAAACAATTGATGGAGGTAGTGTGTCCCTGGGACCAAATCCCATCTAGATTCCACTTCACTAGGCAGGCGATACCGAGAATGTACAGAGACGTCAGAAAAAGTGTCCTCAGTGTCCTAAAAAGTGAGGTTGTACCCAATGTCCACTTAACCACGGACATGTGGACAAGTGGAACAGGGCAGACTATGGACTATATGACTGTGACAGCCCACTGGGTAGATGTATCGCCTTACGCAGCAACAACAGCAGCGTCACCAGTAGCAGCATCTCAGAAACACCAGCTCGTTCTAAGGCAGGCTATGCTGTGTATCACTGGTTTCAGTAAGAGGTACACCGCCGACAACCTCTTAGAGGAACTGAGGGAAATCATCGCCCAATGGCTTACCCTACTTAGACTCTCCTGGGGATTATGATATCTGACAATGCCACCAATATTGTGCGGGCATTACATCTGGGCATATTCCAGCATGTTCCATGTTTTGCTCACAAAATAAATTTGGTGGTGCAGAATTTTTTGAAAAATGACAGGGCCATGCAGGAGACACTTTGGGTGGCCCGAAAAATTTCGGGCCACTTTCGCCATTCAGCGGCTGCGTGCCGAAGACTGGAGCGTGAGCAAATACTCTGGAACCTGCCCTGCCATCACCTGAAGTAAGAGGTTGTAACACGGTGGAACTCAACTCTCTATATGCTTCAGAGGATGGAGGAGCAGCAAAAGGCCAAACAAGCCTATACAGCCCCCTATGACATAGGCAAAGAAGAGGGTATGCACCTGACTCAAGAGCAGTGGAGAATGATTTCCATGTTGTGCAAAGTTCTCCAGCCCTTCAAACTTGCCACACGTGAAGTCAGTTCAGACACTGCCAGCTTGAGTCAGGTCATTTCCCTCATCAGGCTTTTGCAGAAGCAGCTGGAGAAAGTGAAGTAGGAGCTAAGATGGAGCGATTCCGCTTGCTATGTGGGACATGTGGATGAAGCCCTTAATTCGCTTTGCCAGGATTCGAGGGTGGTCAAGCTGTTGAAAACAGTCCACTACATCTTGGCCACCATGCTCAATCCTAGGTTTAAAGCCTACGTGGTGTCTCTCTTTCCAGCGGACACAAGCCTGCAGAGGTGCAAAGACCTGCTGGTGAGCACACTGTCAGCTGAAGCGGAATGTGACACGGCAACAGTTCATTCTTCATTTTCTCCCGCAACTGGGGCTGCCAGGAAACAACTTAGATATCCTAACCAACCCACTGGTGGAAATGCAGGGCAGGCAGGACCAAGATTGGACATCTGGTCCGGACTGAAGGACCTGACAACATCTAACATGATGCTGTCACCATTGAAAGAATGGTGGAGGATTACATCGGTGACAGCATCCAAGTATGCATGTCAGACAGTCCGTACACTGGCAGGAAAAAGAGGCAATTTGGAGGCCCCTGTACAAACTGGCTCTATTTTACCTGAGTTGCCCCCCCTCCAGTGTGTACTCCGAAAGAGTTTTTAGTGCAGCCGGGAACCTTGTCAGTGAAAAGCGTAGGAGGCTGCTTCCACAAAATGTGGAGAAGATGATGTTCATCAAAATGAATTATCAATTCTTCCGGGAAGACCAGCCTCCAGAAAGTACAGAGGGACCTGTGGTGGATGAATGAATACTCTGTGAGGATGAGGATGAACAACACTGACGAGGGTGAGGAATCAGTGGATGAGGACGACATCTTGCCTCTGTAGAGCCAGTTTGTGCAGGAACAGATTAATTGCCAGCTTGTTTTGTGGGGACCCAAACGAACCAATCATTTCAGCCACAGTTGTGTGGCAGACCCTGGCGCTGAAATGATTGGTTTGTTAAAGTGTGCATGTCCTGTTTATACAACGTAAGGGTGGGTAGGAGGGCCCAAGGACAATTCCATCTTGCACCTCTTTTTTCTTTGCATTATGTACTCTTTGGGACCTAGTTTTTCAAACTGCCATCCTGTCTGCCACTGCAGTATCACGCCTAGATGGGTCACGTGTTTGTGCCGCTCATTTGTGTCACTTCGCATAGTCATCCAGTTACCTCGGTGCAACCTTTTGGCCTAAAAACAATATTGTGAGGTGTGAAGTGTTTAGAATAGACTGGAAATGAGTGGAAATTAATGTTATTGAGGTTAATAATAGCATAGGAACAAAAAAAAAAATTCTGTGAATTTAGCTGTTTTTATGCTTTTTAAAAAAAAAATACAGATCCAAAACCCAGAACCCAAAACCCGGTAGAGTGGTTTTGGCAAAACCAATCCAGATCCAAAACATGAAGAAAGATCCAGATCCAAAACCAAAACACAAAAAGTGGCCAGTGCACACCCCTACTAGGGACCTAATAACTTCTACTATGACACATTCAGGTGATCCAAACCCAGACTGGCACTGGGTAACACTAGCATACAGAGGGTCCACACTAAAAGGAGTAATAACAGTGGAATGGATAGGGCTAAAGGGACCCCAAAGCAGTGGCTGTTCAGCCCCACATGACATCCAGGGGAGCTCCAGGATGCAAGGCACCACACCAGAGCTCCAAGCTGCGATCCCCAGGCAGACACTCCTCGTGTTCTGGGTGGTGCAGACTACCAGGTAGGTCCTTGACGGCAGTGGTTCCGGGTCCCCCTCTCTGCAGCCAGGCCTTAACACTTCCGCTTTTTAAGCTAACAGCATGGTCCAGACACTCTCTGATCAGCAGCAGTCTTCCGGCAGGCACCCTGGCAGGCTCTCTTCAGGAGCTGTCCCCTCTTTAGCCTGCTCTTTGCCAAGCCATTCCTCCGGTCTCTTGGACGGGTCTTCCCCTTCACAGGCGTCCCTCCAGTCGTCAGCAGCGTGGCCACATCGTGGCGTGGTCTTCCCTACGGTCCTGCAGAGAGATCCCAATCAGGGGGAGGGGTCCTCCGGCTATGCAGGCACTCCACTAGGCAGCCTGCTGTTGAAGAGGTCATCTTACAGGGTCCCATGGCTTTTCCTGTAGTTCCCGGCAGCACAACAGTAGACAATCCCTGGAGTCCTCTCAGCTTCTGTCCTCCTGCAGGTAATGTGATCAATGTGGTCAGATCTTCTGACCAGTATCTGGCAGGGGCAGGCACCTCTTCAGGGCAGGGACCTCTCCACTCATACAGCAGCAGCCCATAACAGCTATGGTCCAGGCACTTTCTCCAGCCGCCGATCAGCAGTAACATCCTGGAAGTCAGAGTCCTGCAGGGGGGGGGTCTTGCGCCGTCATACCACAGCCGGGATTCCCTTCGCTGAGGCATCTCTCAGTGTCCGCAGCCGCTCCCCTTTCTGCAGGATTTATTAAACCTATACTAGCTGCATGGCAGCACCTGCTGCCCAGCTCCTTCCCATCAAGGCTCTCCCCCGCCCTCCGGGGAGCTGTTTCTGTTATCTCCCTGCACTCCTTTGCCCACCTTCCTGGGTCCGTCCTGACTCCTCTGAGTGGACAAGAGGTCCCGGTAACACACCGCCCCTGGGCACCTCTGCTCGGACACCTAGGCCACCAATAAATGTAGGGTCTTTTTCCTGCATAGAGGGGTTGTTGGGCGGAGGGTAAACTCTTCCCCTGGGCTGCAGATGCTCCGTAGGTACCAGGGAGAGCAAGGGTCAGCAAAAGTTCAATTTAGCCTACATATATTTTCTTTTTTTTTTTCCAAATAAATTTTTATTGAAACACTGCACATATACACAGTCAAAAGTTTCAAAGACAATAATACAATGAGTACAATAATAGCTGGTATGCATTACAGATACTTAACCTTATCAATGTAATCATAAAATATTGATTCACCAAATAACTGCATTATTCTACCAAAAATTTTGTAATTATAATTTTCGAAAATATACAATGTATACCTTAACTGTAATACAATACAATTCTACAGATAATATTTGAGATTTACAACATCAAATTAAATATAATCAATATCAAATATTGACAAAAATAAAAATAAATGAATAAATAATATAAAAAAAAAGAAAAGAAAACTCTCTTTCGTCTCCCCCCCACCCCCAGAAAAAACAAGGATCCTCCCATATTCAACATAGTTAGGAACCCACAGAAGTGATGTCTATTGGAGGGTTATTACCAATGGTTTGAAGTATACCATGAGGTATCTTTTACACTATTATAAATTTGACGTCATATTTCTAAGGATAATCATATATTTTCTATAAGGCTACCTAATACTGCCTTTCTAAAAATAAATAACAGGGCTATGGGGCAAAGCTGCATTAACCCCTATCAGCTATATAGGGCAGTATTCAATTTGAGGCGAAAACCTGTTATCCGCTGATGACGTCATTTTCGCCTGTTATAATTATCCCCATTTTCAATTTCAAAGACTTTTCACCGGTGCAAAAAGTTTTTGTAAAAAAATGGGGATAACTTTTCTGCACACAATAGGTGGCAAAAAAAGAGCAGAATTGGGGTTTAGGGGTGCAGGCTTAAAAAAAATAGCCTGCACCCCTGGGAATGTCCCCTAAAATTAATGTGTGTCAAAAAAAGTGAAAAAAAAAAAAAAATCGTGACACCCAAAAAAATTTATTTGAATTTTGGGGTTAAA
This sequence comes from Taudactylus pleione, assembly GCA_031769625.1. Taxonomy (NCBI): domain Eukaryota; kingdom Metazoa; phylum Chordata; class Amphibia; order Anura; family Myobatrachidae; genus Taudactylus; species Taudactylus pleione. Next base: position 989,743 of record JAUIMM010000139.1, on the reverse strand, counting down.
TAAAAAAGTATGGGTGACAAAATCCTAAAGTAGCGAAATTGATTCCAGAGGGGTTCCCAAGTATGCGGCACATGTTTTCTTCATTGTGGGTGGTAGCGGCAGATGCATTTTTGAAGAATTTTTAAAAATTACTTTATGGACTTAAAAATAAGCTTGCACCCATTTTCATGGAAATAGTTATTTATTTATTTTTTTTAATCTAAATGCTATTCTTCACCCATTCTTCTGAAGCTGCATTTATGCACCTGCCGTGGCTATTACAAACCCCGACTTCCTTCAGCAGGCAAAAATGAGGGTACCCATAGTGATCCCCCATGTCTGGACATCTTTAGGGGGGTGCCAGGAACAATTCCCGAAAATTCCCTGATTTTTTTTATACTTACCTTTCCACTGGGTCCCGATTCCGCAGCTTCTGGAATTGAATACGAGGATAAGCGGGCACGCGCCCGAAACTTTATCCCCTGCCAAACCTCTGATGTGGAGCGAAAAGTCCAGACTTTTCGCTCCAAATTGAATATCCCCCATAGACTCCATAAACATGTTGAGGTGCAGAAAGGGGCCCTAATAAGCAATTAGGAGACCCCAAACTTAGGGGTATCACACTTGTCGCACGCAGTGAGTACACATGCTGCGTATGACATCACAGTGGCTAATTTATGCCATACTTACCAACATTCATGGGCAGCTTTCCAGGAGGGGACCTGCTGCTCTCCTCTTCAGGGGGCGGGGCCAGACTATAGACATCATTAAGCGCCACCCCCTTTCAGAAAACCCCCGCGATTCGTGGGTCAGTGAAGAGGGGGTGTGGCTAAATGATGTGATTTGCACCATTTAGCCCGCCCATTCTCTACGGACCCGAAAATTTCAGGTAAAACCTCCCCATCCTGCCCACTTCACTAGGAAGTGGGCGGGATGCGAGAGATGTGCCTGCCTACTCTTCCAAGGGCGAGGGGGGCTACATGGAAAATCGGGAGCCTCCCGTGATTCCTGGGAGAGTAGGCATGTGTATTTTATGCAAGCCCCTGTAATTGCGTTCAAACGCACTGGCACACCTCCAGTCACCACCCCTAAACAGTACTTCCTGTCAATCACTCTACGATGGGTCTGCATAGAGACTGCTATCGCAGTCCGATCGTAGTGGAGTGTACGCGGACTGTGATGCACATAATGCAACAATCGACCGATTGCGATCGCAACTGCATTGCGATCCTTGCTGAATCAGGCCCTGTGTCCTGACATTACCTTTGAATAAAGATGTTCCCTATCTTTTCACCTGCTCAGGAGGCTGCGTACAAAAAATGCAAATTTGCTGTGAAAACTGCTCGCAGGACCCAACTCGCACCTAATTTATTTGCCCTCTAGGTGTTATTTACTACCAAATGAGTAGTAAACCATGAGCGCAGTCTTAAATAGCGATCATTCAGCCATTGCTATGGGTTATTACACAAGTCCAATTCTTTGCCTTATCTGAGGTCCCAGAGCTGATGTTCTTTCAACATGGTGTGGCCGTTCCCAAGTCAGTGCCACCATAACGGATGGGCCGAAATTTAGATGTGGAAAGGCCATGCCCAATGCACGGCATAGGAAAGTTCCATTCTTACCCTATTTCTCATGAAACCGCGTATGTGAGAGCATCTGCTAACCTGGAAACCAAGTATCAAACAATGATTTGTGTCAGGTAGACAAAGACACTCATGCAGAAATGGAAAAGTATTGCATCTGCCCATTTTAGGCTCCTTATCTATTGGCGTAAAAAAAAAAAAACATGTTTCAATGAGCCCAATTTAATACTAGAGACAGCATGTAAATGGAACTTATCAGTTCCAATGCTTCCCCATACCTACTCTCATCTGCAAACGTGCCTTTATTTAGAAATATTTTGCTTTATTTACTTGCGTGTCTTCCATAAAACCCCCTAGACCACAATTGCAAGTGCTGGTTACCACCACCATTTCAAACACAAGTGTCTCCTAACGATGTTGAACTTCAGAACCTGGAGAAGAAAAGTTACACTTTGTGAAACTCATAGCAACTGTGCCCTTTACAAGCCGCCTTCTGCAATTTGTCCTATACGAAGAGTTCAGTGACACTGCTTCATGCCAACCTGACCAAGCTGGCAAAATACAAGACAGAATATGATCTCAAAGGCATGTCGTGAAATTTGTATGGCTTCCTCATCAATACACAGGAACCGGCTATAACTTTAAGTGACCTATTATTTTAATTTCACACAAAATTGCCCAAGAGGGGAGGTATTTATTTGCTACATCAAAAAAAAAAGGGGGCTGATGCATCAAGCTGGATTTCGCATAAAAAATGCTATTAAATTCATTATCACATGCGATAATGTAGTATCGGTCATATGTATTAAGCAGGAAATTAGAGTTTTTTTAATGAAATATGATTGCGATCATTTTCTGTTTCTTGAAGATCACATAACCACTATTTTGCAATTGAAAGATAGTAGAAATGTGAAATTTTCAAATGTATAATTGAAATGTCGCAAATATTTATCGGATTTTCTTGCTCTTGTTCATCGCATGCCTCAGATGATGTAGAAATAGCTTCTTCATAAGAAAAAAAATTTAGGAGAGGGGGATCTGAGAGCCCACCCATGTATGAGAAGACCTCCCATGTATGAGAGCCCACCCATGTATGAGAAGACCTCCTATGTATGAGAGCCCACCCATGTATGAGAAGACCTCCAATGTATCAGAGCCCACCCATGTATGAGAAGACCTCCAATGTATCAGAGCCCACCCATGTATGAGAAGACCTCCAATGTATCAGAGCCCACCCATGTATGAGAAGATCTCCTATGTATCAGAGCCCACTCATGTATGAGAAGACCTACCATGTATTGAGAGCCCAACCCGGTATGAGAAGACCTCCCATGTATCAGAGCCCACCCATGTGTGAGAAGATCTCCCATGTATGAGAGCCCACCCATGTATGAGAAGACCTCCCATGTATGAGCCCACTCATTTATGAGAAGACCTCCCATATATGAGAGCCCACTCGTGTATGAGAAGACCTCCCATACTGTATATGAGAGCCCACCCAGGTATGAGAAGACCTCCCATATATGAGAGCCCATACAAGTATGAGAAGATCTCCTATATATGAGAGCCCATACAAGTAGAAGATCTCCTATATATGAGAGCCCATACAGGTATGAGAAGATCTCCCATATATGAGAGCCCATACAGGTATGAGAAGACCTCCCATATATGAGAGCCCATACAGGTATGAGAAGATCTCCCATATATGAGAGGCTACCCATGTATCTGAAGACCTCCCATGTTTTCCAGTTCCTCTTTTTCCTTGGCCTACTTGTTACTAGTGAGCAAGAGCCTTCATCACAGTTCAGTTCAATTGAACCTTTAATTACAGTATAATAAATTATTTGACACATGTAAGTAAATGGATCCACAATACATGATATATTTTCATTGATTAATTGTAATCCTATATTACTGGTAACGGGTAATCTAAAAAATGGGTGTGAGGCCAATAAAACGCCCTTCTGGCACGCACAGTTTCTCTTCCTCCTCCACGGAGCGGCGACAGGAGGGAATTGTTTGTGTTTTTGATGACTGCACACGCTCTGCTTCTGTCCTGGGACATGTGCAATGCTTTAGGTTCCAGGGTGTTCACCCGTGCATGCAGGGGGGGTTTCTGAGTACCTAGAAACCCCAACAATCTGATGGTACTGCCGGCAGTCACTCCTGGACTCCAGCTGCACTGCAGGTCTGTGTATAACATGTGGGGTGCAATGATGCCAGAGCTGTATTTATTTGTGTTTTTAAGTGAGAGGTGTGTGTCTGTGTCAGTATGTGTGTCTGTCAGTGTGTGTATCAGTGTGTGTGTCTGTAGTCTGTGTCAGTGTGTGTGTCAGTATGTGAGTGTGTGTGTCTGTGTCAGTGTGTGTGTCAGTATGTGAGTGTGTGAGTCTGTGTCAGTGTGTGTGTCTGTCAGTGTGTGTGTCTGTAGTCTGTGTCAGTGTGTGTGTCTGTGTCAGTGTGTGTGTCTGTAGTCTGTGTGTCAGTATGTGAGTGTGTGTGTCTGTAGTCAGTGTGTGTGTATGTATGTAGTCTGTGTCAGTGTGTGTGTCTGTGTCAGTGTGTGAGTGTGTGTGTCAGTGTCTGTGTCAGTATGTGTGTCTGTGTCAGTGAGTGTGTCTGTAGTCTGTGTCAGTGTGTGTGTCAGTATGTGAGTGTGTGTGTCTGTGTCAGTGTGTGTGTCAGTATGTGAGTGTGTGAGTCTGTGTCAGTGTGTGTGTCTGTCAGTGTGTGTGTCTGTAGTCTGTGTCAGTGTGTGTGTCTGTGTCAGTGTGTGTGTCTGTAGTCTGTGTGTCAGTATGTGAGTGTGTGTGTCTGTAGTCAGTGTGTGTGTATGTATGTAGTCTGTGTCAGTGTGTGTGTCTGTGTCAGTGTGTGAGTGTGTGTTTCAGTGTCTGTGTCAGTATGTGTGTCTGTGTCAGTGTGTGTGTCTGTAGTCTGTGTCAGTGTGTGTGTCAGTATGTGAGTGTGTGTCAGTGTCTGTGTCAGTATGTGTGTCTGTGTCAGTGTGTGTGTCTGTAGTGTGTGTCAGTGTGTGTGTCAGTATGTGAGTGTGTGTGTGTCTGTGTCAGTGTGTGTGTCTGTAGTCAGTGTGTGTGTATGTCTGTAGTCTGTGTCAGTGTGTGTGTCTGTGTCAGTGTGTGAGTGTGTGTGTCAGTGTCTGTGTCAGTATGTGTGTCTGTGTCAGTGTGTGTGTCTGTAGTCTGTGTCAGTGTGTGTCAGTATGTGAGTGTGTGTGTGTCTGTGTCAGTGTGTGTGTCTGTGTCAGTGTGTGTGTCAGTGTCTGTGTCAGTATGTGTGTCTGTGTCAGTGTGTGTGTCTGTAGTCAGTGTGTGTGTATGTCTGTAGTCTGTGTCAGTGTGTGTGTCTGTGTCAGTGTGTGAGTGTGTGTGTGCCTGCAGTCTTTTAAATTTTTGTTTGTCATTGATTGTGTAAACTAGTATTTGGAAACCCCCCTTTGCAAATCCTGCATTTGCCACTGGTGTTGGTCAGTAAATTTTTTTATGCATTGTAACAATAGAAGGATTGTTTTGGCAAGAATAATGCAAACATGATACAGAAGCCTCTAGATGTCTTGAGCTATTTAGAAAAAATCATTCATATACATTTTTCTAAAAATGTTTTTGATTTCAGCATTGTCATCGTTAATGTTCTGTTCCTGATTCTATCTCAAGATGAACTAAAGGTTCTTATGAGAACATGTTTCTGGGAGCGAATCCCTCTCTCCTATTGGCTTTTATGAGGTTATTACGATATATGATAGAGAAATTTTATTTCTATTCCATCAACATCAAAGTTTCCACTGTTCAAACTGGTTCCTCTAATCCTGTGTCTGCCATTGATAATCTTCTCCAAGTCTCCAAGTCAGTGAACTTTGCTTGAAAGTTCCTGGAAACTGAAATCAAATCTACCAGACTCCTGCTCACACGCTTTTCATCTAAATCATCTGCAATTAATTCACAGAGGAAGTTTTTATATAATATAAACCATCATTTGGTCACCGGAAGCTGAGCTACATGAACTCTTTTGAGTCAAGAGACATTCTTGTTGCACTCCTTTCCCCAGCAGGTGCTAATGGTATCAAAGGTCGGGTCTTTCATAATATCTGTGTCTAAACAGTTATTCCTGTATGTCCATCTTACATACAGTAAGATCGGTCTCCAAATATTGCTGTAATCCTAAGGATATTAGGCAGCATTTTTTTTCACTCGTTGCCTAGCGTTGCTCTAATGGCAGATGTAAGGCCTGATTCAGGGGGTTCGCTATTGCGTCTGTTGCCGCGGCTGTGGTAATATGCAAATGCTGGTCTCAGCTTTGCCCTGTTGTAGCATCTGATTGTGCAAGCACTGAAATGCCCGCTGTAATAATGCCAGTGATTCTTCAGATGCCACCATCGGCGCAACATCATCGACACTTATACAGTCACGCAAGCAGGCCATCGCAGATGAGGGAAAGAGGCCGGGAAATCTCCATCAGCTGACGGAGATCCTGGCCTCTTCCCCTCCTCCCTATGGCGGCAACACGCCACCATTTTGGGAAATGGAGGCCGTCGCTGCCACCTCCCCGGCCACAAACACTCTGTGCAATCACGCAGGACCCATTGTGCACATGCGCTTAATGGGTCCTGCACACGCGCAGATTCCCGATAAGCGGGAACCTACGTTCAGCAGTGCACTTGACAGCACTGATGAATGAGGCCCCTAGGTCCATAAGCTGGTATTCAGGACAGGATGCGCCCACTTTACAGATTGAATGAGTTTAACCGAAGCAGGGCACATGGATGCTGACAGTGCACACAGCATTTGCAGGGCCAGGCCGCACTGGCATACGATATATACAGTATATCGCACAATGTAGCACACTTCTCCATGTCATCATGATTACTATTGTTGTTTATTTATATAGCACCACCAATGTATGCAGTGCTGTACAGTACACTTCAAGAATCTGTACTTTACGGTCAGTCCTTGAATCGATTCAGATTTGCCACATTCCTATGGCGCGTATTACACACCACAGATGACATCTATCCTAACACCCGCATGCGCCAGACAGACCCATGCCCACTCTACACCAGGGTAAGGTCACTAGAGGACAGTAATACTCATCGCACGTTGCCGGGCGTCTTCTGATGCTGCTGTGTCATCTTGGCCTGGTACCTTCCCAAGGGAAGCGTTCCATCACTGAGTCGCAGTGTTGTCTCACAATGATTCACCTGTAGAGATGAAACAGAACCAGGCTCCTACTATGGCCACTTCCTAGCTGTTCTCAACCTGGTGTACTATGTCACCCACCCTAGTCATCTGCTGGTAGTCAGGATCTTGGCGATCAGAATACCGATGGTCACAATACCGGCTCTGGAATCCCGACGGTGAATTTTAGGGTTATGTTTAGGGTAAATGTAAGGCACTAGGGGGAGGGTTAGGGTAAGTCTGCGTTAGGGGACGGTTAGGGTTAGGATAAGGTAGTGGTGGGCTAGGGTAAGGCTGCCAAAGGAGACGGTTAGGGTTAGACTGCAGGAGGATTGGGTTAGGGATAGGATACTCACAAACAAGCATCAGGATTTTGACCACTGGGAATCCGGAACCAGCATTGAGGCCATTGGGATATCGTACCCAACCTTTCCGCTGCAGGCACAAACCAACCTCTATGCTGCGTGTCTTACCCTTGAACTAGGCGTGCTGAAGTACTCTAACCAAGCTACCTAACTCACTGCATTAACACTTAGCACCTACCACTATGCAATAAAACTATGATTCATTAGTCAATATGAGAAACACAGTAGAGAATGCAATAACACTTTACATCCCAAAATGCCATACACCAGGGGGTCACCATTTTGGCGGCTGAGGTGTTGATCTACAGGCCTGGGGCTATGGGGCCTGGAGCTATGAAGGCTGGGCTTGAGACCTGCTAAACTAAGCCTGGGAGTTGTTGTCAGTCACTCTGGAAATGTAAGCGTGGAGGAAATGGTTAAAAGAAACCTGATAAATTATTTGGGGCACCTCTCTCTCTTTCAGGAAGCTGTATTTTCTGGTGAGTCCTGGAATCAAATGAGATCTGCAGCAGTCCTATGAAAGAAACCAGACTAGTGCATGCCACCCTTCCCAAATGGAAAAAAAAAAACAGATTAGTGCATGCCACCCTTCCCAAATGGAAAAAAAAACAGATTAGTGCATGCCACCCTTCCCAAACGGAAAGAAACCAGATTAGTGCATGCCACCCTTCCCAAATGGAAAGAAACCATATTAGTGCATGCCACCCTTCCCAAATGGAAAGAAACCAGATTAGTGCATGCCACCCTTCCCAAATGGAAAGAAACCAGATTAGTGCATGCCACCCTTCCCAAACGGAAAGAAACCAGATTAGTGCATGCCACCCTTCACAAATGGAAAGAAACCAGATTAGTGCATGCCACCCTTCACAAATGGAAAGAAACCATATTAGTGCATGCCACCCTTCCCAAATAGAAAGAAACCAGATTAGTGCATGCCACCCTTCCCAAATGGAAAGAAACCAGATTAGTGCATGCCACCCTTCCCAAATAGAAAGAAACCAGATTAGTGCATGCCACCCTTCACAAACGGAAAGAAACCAGATTAGTGCATGCCACCCTTCACAAACGGAAATAAACCAGAGTAGTGCATGTCACCCTTCCAAAATGGAAAGAAACCAGCTGGGTTGGGTGTAATCTCATGACTGGCACCAGTGCCTCAGTCTCCCTTGTTTAGTCTAGGCACGTATTACACACCTCAGATGATGTCTATCCTAGTGCCCATTTGGGGCTGCATAGCTAAATCCTCTCCTCTGTGTGCAGCTCTTGGGGTCCGGACCCTCCTCTGCCTCTCGTCTAATGTCTGGAACCTTTTTCACTGTTCAGTCCAGAGGCTGCTTAGAATTTCCCACTCAGTTACTACGGGCAACTTCTCTACTTGTCCACTTCTCCACTCTTTAGAAAGTTTGACACATTTCCACCAATATCATCAAAGTCATCTCCCACACATACATCAGAGCCCACATTGACCAATTACCAATAACATTGTGGGCTAATAGGAAATACAGTTTAGGCACCAAAACATCACAGGATGTTGTATATATACTCTACGTTTTCACATTCTCAGTAAAGAACCCACACTAATCTACTGAGGAAGTGTATGTATGCCCTTCTGACAATGTGACTATTTCATCAATTTATAATTATCTTTGTTTTAAATGTAATCCTTATAATTGTATTATGATTATCCATCTATTACTTACTACTGCCTATTATTCTACACAGTCGAGTCACATTATTATGACCACCAGCTAATAGCCAGAGTAGCCACTGTGTGCAGCACGAACAGCAGTTAGACTGGTTTGGAGTGACTTAGTAAGGTGCTGGTAGGTTGGCACAGGTATCTGGAGCCATGCTGACTGCAGCTGCTGGAGGGTGCATGGTGGAGTATCCATAGAGCGAACACAACGATTGAGGTGCTCCCACAGATGCTCAATTGGGTTCAAGTCCATGGAATTAGGGGGCCAGGGAAGTACTTGGAAGTCTTGGTTGTGCTCGTCCAGCCACTGTCAGACTTTTCTAGCCGTGTGCCATTGTCTTGCTGGAAGATCCCATCCGCCTCAGGGAAGACAATCAGCATGTATGGGTGTACATGCTCTGCAAGGATGGATTCATAACCAAATCGGTTCAGGGTGCCTTCCATATGGATGAGTGGGCCCAGAGAATGCCATGAAAACATTCCCCTGCTACCACCAGCTTGTGTTCTTCCAGCAATGGTTGCATGGTGTTTGTTCACCGATGTTTCTCGCCTGACACGCCAATATCCATCCATTCGATAAAGCAGAAAATGTTACTCATCGGAGAAGGCAACCCTTTGCCAATCAGCGGAAGTCCAAGTACGATACAGGGGTGAAAATTGAAGCCTTTTTTCGAACGATGGAACTTCGTTAGCATACCACGGGAAATGATTCGAGGACTGTCATACTTATTTCAGAATTTAGCGTATTATGCGCCTCATAGCTGCATCCAAGGTTGCTTACAGTTTACTGGGTGCTTGGGATTAGTATAAAGACGCATATTAATCCATACTTATATACTTTTAGATTTTCCTCTCCTGTGGCGACCCGGAGAGGAGATACAGCTGGCCGGGGATGGGGGCGGGGCCAGGCTATCTGTATCATTAAGCCCCACCCCTCGTGGTACAATATCGAGAATCACGCATATTTAACCAAATGGTGCTATTCTCATAGAATCGCTTCCTTAGGCCTCACCCCCTACTCGCAGACCAACGATCCCAAACGGGGACATATGGCATGATATGAGGATAGGTATTTGTGGACACATCTGTATCTTGTAGCTTACAGAATGCAAAATGCAAACGGAGTGCTCATGTGACTATATGCACCGCCTAATGCGCAGGCATCTATGTGATCACCGCCCAACTTCCATATGTGAGAGCTGTCGTTAACATTATCATTAGCAAATGCTAGGCGCAGGCGATCCAAGTGACATTGGTGTTCACATTGCATACACACCCTGAGATGGGATGTAGGCGACGCGTGGGATGCCAACGGTCTAAATACTGGCACCAATATCCCAACAGGTGGTGATCCCGGCACCAGTATCCCGACCGCCGGCATCCCGAAGGTAAGTATCGGGGTGTTAGGGGGAGGCTTAGGGTCAGGGTGCAGGGTTAGGGTTAGGCACTAGGGGGGGGTTAAGTTTAGGCACCGGGGAGGGGTTGTTAGGTTTAGGGAGGATGAGGCTAGGCTTAGGCACTAAGGAGGAGGTTAGGGTTAGGCACTGGGGAAGGAGGCTTAGGCTATTCTGACCAGCGGCATCCCGACAGCCAGGATTTCATACCCAACCCCCTGAGACACCCATGAAACTGTTTTCCTGTGTGCATTTGCACTGTTTCCATAAATATATAGATAAGGAACTGCGCTAGACCAATCTCCATATATACTCAATTGTTTAAAATAAAAATAAATGATTTATTCAGACATATAATATAGTAATAACATTAATGCATGGGTCCCAGCATTACAAAAAAAACATTAAAAACTATAGGCAAAAATGCTCATGTGATAATCATCTCAAACATCATTATAAGATAACGACCTTTCCATAAAGGAAAAAGACATTTGCTAGAAAACTAAAAAGTCTCAATGACACCAATGAATAATCCAAACAATCCTCTGAATATGGAATACGTTGTTACAAAGTTCCAATTTTGTTGCAAGAAGATAATACAGTATTGTGAATAACTTTTCTGAAACTGTGCAACAATGTCTCTGTTAATAGGTGTTCACATAGATTCCATTAAAGTAATTGCCATAGTAAACTGTCTAATAAATCGCTACTTGCCAATGCAGCATATATCTTTTAAAGCCATTCCAATGGTGCTGCAGCTCACTCCCGGGTCCATGCTGAGTGCCGAAACCTTTGTACACCCCATCTGATGAGACCGGCTTCTCTACCTGGCAGGGAGCGGTGTCCGTCGTGTGTAGCCGGAACTCCCATAACTCTTGTGTATGCTAGAGGAGAGCGGGCGGGTGGTTGTAAACTGAGCTCTATGTCCGCTTATTGTAGCTGCAAAAAAAGCAGTAAGGTGGTTCCACAAAAGTATAAACGAGTAGTACAGGCTTCCATTCTGGGTCCCTGCAATGAATGGCAATTGAACAATAGAAGATTGGGCAGTCTTCCTTCTAGCTAACGCGTTTCTTTATGCCCTGGTAATTTCCTCAGAGGATATGAAACTGCTCCATGGGTGGATCTATTTATTCCCCTCACTTAATCAGATCATTGAGTACATCTGTGAATGAAGTGTCAGAATGATGGGGAACATGGAAAGATCCCAATTCACTCTTCAAGAGAATTACTATGATATTCACAAATCTAATACAATAAAATGAAATAAAAAATAAATATATTTATATAAATGCAAAAAAAACCATTCATTATTTGTTTGTTTCACTGAGAGTGTATATAACTCTAATATTAATATAATTAGATTTGTGAATATCATAGTAATTATCTTGAAGAGTTAATTAGTAGTAAGAGGATGTGTTTGTCGTCCTCTTCGTCCAGCTCTGATACTGATAGCTCGGGGGATAGAGGCAGAAAGCGGTGACGTCACCACCGCCATCATTCTCATCGGTCCAGGTGGTCCTCAGTTCAGTTTCCCCGGGGGTTTCTAAGGAGTGGTGCACTGCGTTAATACGGCAGTACTTAGAGGGCTGCATCGAAGGATTTGTGACAGGATTCACAGGGCAAAATACATGAATGTTTTTGCTATGACTTCAAAAGCTAAAAAGTGGCTAAGCAACGCGGGGGGTATAGGGAAGGAAAAATATTGCTCATATCATAATTTTTGGCCCTGTTTCTAATGGTTCCCCCAGAAATTTGAAGTCTGCGTCGGAGTGCCACACATAGTGCTCGCGAAACTTATGAAGGAGGTGGAGCTGGGTAGGATGGCAGCTCCTTTTCCGACTCCTCCTTTGGTGGAACTGGTTCTTACTCCTGTGGGTGTGGTCCCCAAGAAAGAACCATTTCTGCATGAAATTAGAAAGGTCTAGTGGAGGCGTCCTCCACTCCAATTATTTTGTCAGTTCATTGGCCGAGATTAAACGCAACCTGCAAATTTTTGTTCCTTTCCGATTTCAATGGTGCTAGTATCTGGCCCACCCCACCCTGCAGTAACTCACAGCTGCAGCTCTTTACTGACGCTGCTGGCGCGACTGGCTTTGGAACTTACCTCAACGGTTTATGGTGCGCCGGCTGAGGAAGGTTTTACTAAGAATAAGCTGTTGCTTGTACTGTTTCCCATGATGGTTGCATTAGAGCACAGGTTCTCAAACTCGGTCCTCAGGACCCCAAACAGTGCATGTTTTCCAGGTCTCCTCACAGAATCGTAAGTGAAATAATTAGCTTCACCTGTGAATGTTTTAAAATGTGTCAGTGAGCAATGACACATTTGAGCAACGCTAGTATCATTTTCTGGTGCGACAACCTGGGCGTAGTGCAGGCGATAAACATTCAGAGGTTGTCTTCTCTGCCGGTTGTTTATTTGCTGTCGCGGCTCATTCTGTGTTGCCTGCTGCTTAACATCCATTTTGTGGCCAGGTGTACAGAATGGGATTGCAGATGCACTGTCATGGTTTGACTGGCTTCGGTTTAGGGAATTAGCCCCTCAGGCTGAACTGTCTGGTGACCTGTGTCCTCCTTATGTTTGGTAGATCATCAGGTCGGCATGGAGGAATTAGCATTGCAGTGTTATTATGCGGGTTGGCTGGAATGGGAGCGTTTCCGGGTTTCAGTGGCTCAGGCAGGTAAGAGCTCGTGGCAAATCATGCTGGCTCCTCTCTGGTACCCGTATGCGTAAGGGCGCTTGCTCGTCGTGGTGTGGAGTATATTAGCGGGCGTGTGGTATTTTTCTTCGCTATATGACCCCTCCAGGTCCTTCATAGTTTCAAGGGCATTGAGGGGTTGGTTCAGGTTGATCCCTACAGCAATTGACTGCAGGCATCCCATTGATATCTCCATGTTGCCTCATTTGTTGACTGCAGTCCCTTCAGTTTGCTTTTCAGCTTTTGAACGTTTGCTGTTTCAGTTAGGTTTTGCCATGGTGCTTCATGGAGCATTTCGGGTCTGTGAAGCATTTGCCCCTTCTAAGAAGGCTGATCCATCACTTACTGTTACGGTGTAATTGTATGCCCAGACGCAGTGCTATGCATTATATGGTGCTCCAAGATGGACCAAGCGGGTAGAGGGCGCTGGCTTTCCCTTCAACAATGTGCCATTCCTGGGGTGTGTCCAGTGACGCTGATGCACACCTTCGAGCAGATTCGCAGTGACCGGGATAGGGCATGGTTGATGCACGAGGATGGGTCCCCGATTACAAAATACCAGTTTTGTCATGTTTTGAAGAATTGCTTGGCATCTTATAGAATTGTAGCTGCTACATCTGCGGCTTCTGCTGGCTTATCCAACGGGGATATTCAATCTCTTGGTTGGTGGCGTTCTGCTGCGGTCCGGTGCTATATTCATCCAGGTTTATCTGTTTTGTTCCAACATAGCTCACCAGAGGCCTAACCACTCGCTGACCTATTGCGTGAGTTTCTGAGGAATTTTTTATTTTCCCCCGGGGGCCCAATTGGCTTCAAAATTATATTATATGGTGTGATTGTTAGTTTACTCTTGGGGTTTTTCTGTTTTTTTGCCTCAAGTCCAGTTGGCTACATTGTTCCCCTTTCCTCCTCTTTGTTACGCTTCCTTGTCTTGTCGGAATGTTGTGTCTGTGTTTCGAATGCTTTGTCTGTTTTCTTTCTGTACTGACCTTTCTTTTTCACATGTTTTAGGTGGATTCGATGTCAAGCCGATCTCGTTGTTAGGGCATCTCTAAATTTTTTGGGCTGCTCAGTCCCCTTTAGCGTTTGGTCGAGGCTAGCATTTTCTCTCAGGCACATTTAATTAGGTGGTTGGGTTTTAGATGGATGTGCTGGGGCTCTCTTCTGGATAAGTTGGTGGCAGCCGTGCGTTCTAATTAGAGATGAGCGGGTTCGGATTTCAGAGATCCGAACCCACCCGAATTTAGCAGATCCGAGTCGGATCCAAGCAGGCTTGGGTTTTCTCGCCTGACTCGGATCTCAAAACCGAGGCAAAACCATAGAGTCGGAAATCTCGCAGTTCGCGAGCTTACGTCTCTATGATCAATGTAGTATATAGGGACCATGCAGCGGACGCCATTTCACTCCGGCTGTGGAGACTGAACAGGGAGGGTGGGTAGTTTAGGGCTGGGAGAGTTACTGGTGTTTTTTGTTGTGCTGTCTGCTGTGTCCTGGGCTGTGCTGCTGATCCATTCTGGGCTGGTGCTGTCTGTTGTGTCCTGGGCTGGTGGTGCTGTGCTGTCTGCTGTGTCCTGGGCTGTGCTGCTGATCCATTCTGGGCTGTGCTGTCTGCTATGTCCATCTGGGCTGGTGCAGAACACATCTGGGCTCTGCTGCGTCCATCTGGGCCCAAGTTCTGGACTAAAAAAAAAAAAATAGTAAAAAAACCCAAACAATAAAAGTGTCTTTTTGTGTAATATTTTTCTGTGTGTGCGTGCGTGTTAGGCTTAACCGCACAAGATCCAGCCAGCAACGCAAGTTGCAACCTAGTGCTGCCCGACTCCAGTCGTGATCAATCTGTGCTCTGGGTCCAAGTTCTGGAGCTGTGTCCTGGGCTGGTGTGCCGCTGATCCATTCTGGGCTGGTGCTGTCTGTTGTATCCTGGGCTGGTGCTGCTGATCCATTCTGGGCAATGCTGTATGCTGTGTCCTGGGCTGGTGGTGCTGTGCTGTCTGCTGTGTCCTGGGCTGGTGCTGCTGATCCATTCTGGGCTGTGCTGTCTGCTGTGTTCATCTGGGCTGGTGCAGAACACATCTGGGCTCTGTTGTGTCCATCTGGGCCCAAGTTCTGGACTAAAAAAAAAAAATAGTCAAAAGAAACGAACAATAAAAGTGTCTTTTTGTGTAATATTTTTCTGTGTGTGCGTGTTAGGCTTAACCGCACAAGATCCAGCCAGCAACGCAAGTTGCAACCTAGTGCTGCCCGACTTCAGTCGTGATCAATCTGTGCTCTGGGCCCAAGTTCTGGAGCTGAAAAAAAAATACAAATATATTGTGTGCGTGTCAGCCACACCTGGCTGTCTCTGTCATTGGCGTAGGTGCGCAGGGGTGCTGTGCTCCTGTCTGTCGAGGGGCTGCTGCCCAAAATAATAAATAATTTTTATTGTATGCGTGTCAGTCACACCTGGCTGTCACTGTCATCGGCGTAGGTGTGCATGGGTGCTGTGCTCCTGTGTGTCGGAGGGCTGCTGCCCAAAATAATAAATAAACAATTATTATTGTGTGCATGTTAGTCACACCTGTAATTGGTGTAGCTGCGCAGGAGTGCTGTCAAGGGGCTGCATGAATATTGCAATGAAAACTTTTTTTTTTAAAGTTATTGGGTTACAAAAAGTTTTTTTTTTTATCTTAAACATAGCAGAAATGTTATCCTAACAGCTTTTACATGGTCTAAAAAACTAAAGCCGGTATTTATTTACAAACCTATATAGAGTAGACATTCTAAATGCTAAAACTGTTCTATTCAAAAACGTAAACAAAAGCAAAGATTATAAGTCTAGTGTGTTATAGTGTGTTATTAGAACAAGCGGAACAGAGCATTAAATGCAACTTACGTTGTGTCTGGAGATCATTTAGAAAGCAGAAAATGAGTTCCACCACAAGGGGCAGATGACTAAACTCACACACAAAGGTTTAATAGAAATAGATACAACACCAGATCAGATGTTTACCCTGGAAGATCTGTCTGATTCATCATGGTGCCCCCAAGACCAAGATTGTGCAAATTCTGCCAAAGAGAGACTGACACCACGGTCACCTTCTGGATGTGAATTGTCTCATTTGCATGGGGAAAGCCCAACCCTCAGATGAGATGGATCTCAGCCAGTGGAAAACATTGAAATCACCATTAAAAAGTCACAATGGAAGACTACAATGTGGAGAATCTTTCTTCACAGTCAGGAGAGGCCTCAGAGAACATGAAAAAGATGCTCTAGGTGCTGAACTTCAAGGGATTTCTCCATTATGTTCTGCAGTGTGGAAAGGTTTCATTCACATGTTTTCTATAAAGCAGTTCAAAGTTACAGCCTTCAAAGTGTCTGGCTATAACACCCACCTTTGCCAGGAATTACCAAAGATTATTACAAGCAAATAATTCATCTGTCCAGAATCTGTCTTGGAATTCATGGATCGTATTTGGCCTGAATGCACTAAGACATCCAGTTATTCTGTCACTGTGTTCTGTAGCCAACTTTATTCCTACCTGAATCGCAAACTGAAATACGGAATAGTAAGCACAGACAACATGGAGGCCTTTGTTATTCCTCTGCCTGCATGCCAACCAATACCTCCCAGACTACACCCACTGGCGGGACCAGGTCTTGATAATGACCATCCCCATCTGTTGCTAGGCCTTCTTCTTCCAACCATCCATCCTGGACTTCCTGTCCAAAAAGGGTGATCAGGGTACAGAAAGAGGTGCTAGATGTCCCCGATTACATTTTTTTTCATCTATAATAGATAATGTGGAGAGATAAGAGCTTCAGATGTTGGAACAGGGGCTCCCACCTATTTGGCTTCCCTCCAGAGAACAGAGCTATGTTCGTCAGGAAGTGCCTATGCCTGAGCTGATAGGTAGTCTCTGTCTGTTGATAAACACCATTCAGGAGCTGGCAAACCAAAATAACAACTATAATAATAAAAATGTGGCCACTGATAATGATAACAGGCCTGATCCCTTAACAGCAACATACCCCATATGGCCAACTCATAACATGACACCCAGTTTGCAGCCTCCTCTTCCTTATGACACTAATCCAGTCGCAATGGTTGATCAATCAGCCATGTGAGGTCCACCCATTTTTGGCCTTCTACATTCTATATTCACATATCTAAGAAATGGACAGTGGGAGCAATGGCAATTTGAAGGCCACTAAGAACAGAAGGTTTGTAAAGGATTACTTAAATCAATTGTTTATTTATTTTTGGAAAGCACACTTCCTGGTCCCATCCTGGGATGAAAAAAATCCACTCCCAGCAAGCAGGCATGACGCTCAAGAAAGAATTCCCAAGAAAGACACAACATAAGACTTAAACCTTAAATCTGAAATGTTGCATTTACGGCTCTATTCGGCTTGTTCACATATGGTTAAGTGGACAGTTTGAAGGCCACTAACTAAATCTGTTTTTTTGAATGTCCCTGTACAGGTTGGAAAATGCCTTTACAGAACAGAAGGTTTGCAAAGGATTATTTAAGTCAATTGTTTTTTGGAAGCACTCTTCATGGTCCCCTTCTGGGATGAAAATCCACTCCTAGCCGCAGAAGCAGGCACAGGATTCTCAAGAAAGACACAACGTAAGGCCTTAAATCAAGGGTAGCCAACCTCGGTTCTCGAGAGCTCACGTTTTCCAGATGACCTAGCTGGTGCAAAGGTGTATTCATTACTCACCAAAATTTTAAAAAATATCCACAGGTGGAGTTATTTATTATAGTTTTGATTCTGTGAGGAGACCTGGAAAACACGCACTGTTGGTAGCTCTCGAGGACCAGGGTTGGCTACCTCTGCCCTTAAATCATAGATCTTACACTTGCCCACATATTTGTGCTGGTTAAGTGGCACTTTGAGGCCACTAACTGTTTTTTTATGTCCCTGTACAGGTTGGGAAATGCCTTTATAGAAGGTTTGGAAAGCATTATGTAAGTCAATTGTTTCTTTTTTTTTGGAAAGCACTCTTACTGGTCCCCTTCTGGGATGAGAAAATCAACTCCCAGCAGCAGCAGCCATGCTCAAGGATTCTTCTGTGGCAAGGACTGATGTAAATGTACTGTATCACATTTTTTTTGTAAATGCCTCCTCCCCTCCCCTTCTCCCTCATAAATTTTCTTTTGAATCAAAAAACTAAATTAAATTTACTACCAATCAACCCTTCCTGTCCCTGCCCTACCTTCAACTACATACATACTCCAACTCCCTCAGGCCTCTCTTGAATAATAAAAGTGTTTCCTGATGTGCCATGTTTGAAGTTGAACTGCCATGTGTTTGTGCTGCCCACTGCTGCAGCTTAGTTTAGTCAGCCAGCTATCTTGGTGCAAATTTTGGGCCTAAACAAGATGAACAAATCAATATTGTGAGCTGTGAGGTGGTCAAAATTGACTGGAAACGAGTGGAAATAAATGTTATTGAGGTTATTAATACTGTAGGAACAAAAAAAGGCCCATTTTATGTGATTTTAGCTGTGTTTTAGATTTTTTAAGAAAAAATCCAGATCCAAAACCAAAACACGAGAACAAAACATGGAGGTGAGGTTTTGGCAAAACCAGGGGAGATCCAGAAACCAAAACACGGGGATCGTTGCACATCTCTAGTTCTAATGCGGTTACCCGAGGTGATAGTGCTGCATCTGGATGGGAATGACTTAGGTCAGCGCACTGTTCTAAATTTGCGCTCTGTTATCATTAGGGACTTCCATTTGATAGCAGAAGCCCTGCCTACCTGCAAGTTGGTGTGGTCCTTCATTGTCCCTAGATGTGTGTGGAGGCATGCTGGGTCTGGTGCGTGGCTTGATGTGGCTAGGAGGAAAGTCAATACTGCAGTGGCTAGGTACATGTTGGAGACTGGTGATGGTGTAGAGGAACATGTCTTGATTTAGGTCCTGATTCAGAGCCGGACGCTCTGACCAGAGCGCTCGCTCTGAATCAGGGCCCACCTCCATTAAAATGGAGCGTCCTCCTGGACGCTCGTATAGCTGTGGGTCACCACCCACAGCATATACGAGCGTGCAACAAGATGGTCACGATGGTCTTGACCATTGGGACCATCGGACTTGCGAGTGAAACCCTGTGGTCGGGTTTCACAACCGCAAGGCCAGGAGTGATTTTGGCTCTATCAGAGCCAAAATCACTCCCACTGACATCACTAGTGATGTCAGGGGGGCCGGCTTCAGATGGTAGGCGTTCCCATAGGAACACCTCCGTCTGGCAGGCACGCCCCCGGCACGCCTACCAAAGGGGGTGTGCTGTCACTCACCATCGACAGCACGCCCCCTTTGATGCGAGACTCTGAGCGAAGGAAAGTCCTTCGCTCGCCGGGTCTCGCGCATGCGCATGACGGAGCTCCCTCCGTCGTGCGCATGCGCAGTGGGGAACATCGACCCACTTGCGAGCGGACTGCCACTCGCGAGTGGATCTGAATGACCCCCTTAATTCCGGGATGCCCATTTGTATCGTGGAGATGGCGTGCATCTTAGTCCTGCGAGTTTGGCTATCTTTCTGGAAGGCATTTTCTAATGGTTGAGCTGTTAATGGTTAGAGGTTTGAGCTATGGTGGCGGCACAACGGTTTAAGCCTCTCTTGGCGGAAAAGAACAGCACTTTCAGTTAGTTTATGTTAATAGTTAGGCTTAGTGGGTGCGCTCTCCTTGAAGTTGAGTAAGGCTACAGCCAATTGTCCTGGACGGGAAATGGCTATACCCAGGGGCGTCTTAAGAGAGGAGGGGGCCTGTGTGCACTACCCATGTGTGGCCCCCTCCTCTCTCCCCAGAGGTCGGCAGTCAACTGACGCGGCTGGCCAACCACCGGAGCATTAGTAGACCCTGGGCACTAGAGTGTGCCCGGAGTCTTCTGCGCATGCGCAGTACACAAGAAAAATGGTGGCGGCCATTTTCCGGTGTTCTGAGCAGCGCTGAAACACGACGCGGGACCACGGACAGGTGAGTGTAATATTATATGGGTGCAGGGTGTGCAGTGCGGGGCCCCCCTGGACCCGGGGGCCCGTGTGCCCCGTACACACTGCACCCATTATAGATACGCCACTGGCTATACCACCCAGATGGGTGGTTAAAGGTAAATGAGAGTGGATCACCAATGCTTGGCTTGTGTATGTTTGTGTGTGTTTGTTTGAGCTGTTTGGTTGTTATTGTACTGTGCGTACTTTTAGTGACGTCACTATTATTATTATTAACATAGTCAAAAATTTAATTAAATAAAATTGACAACAGTTTTATAACGCCAACACTTTTTGTATCTTTATTTTAGGAGTTAAGTTGCATTATATACAGTATAAGAAGGTTATTATATGGTAACACGATAAATAATACACATTAGTGAGTTTAATCAAAATGCACAGTGCTTCAGGACATCATGACAATACCAGTCTGTGGTTTGCACAGAACAATGTACAATGAAGCAGGAGAATAAAGATGATAAAGATGAGCAGCAATATACGATTGTAAGATTGGAAGCATCAGGCTGATAGCCTGCCCACTATGGGCCTAAGTTGGACACAAAGGGGTATATTTGCTAAGGTGCGGGTTTTTAGAAGTAGAGATGTTGCCCATAGCATCCAATCAGATTCTACTTAACATTTATCTAGTACCTTCTAAAAGATAATAGCTAGAATCTGATTGGTCGCTATGGGCAACATCTCCACTTCTAAAAACCTGCAGCTTAGTAAATATACCCCAAAGTGGCTGCGTTTGCGGGAAGCCAGATTTACTACCTTATAGTAATGTAACCCGGATTTATGTTACAATGCTAGAAGTGTTATGATTATGTGAAATATATTTTGGGAATCTAATCTCGGTTGTCCCTCTTCCAGGATTTGTTCCTATAATGATTATCTCAGTTACGATACTGGAACAATTCACTAACAAATATCTGCTCCATGTACTTTACCCTGATCATGAGCTACAGCCAGGATTCCTAGTCCGCGCAAGTAGCGCAGTCTCTTCTCATTCCGTTCAATGGGTGAGTACAAAGGGATTTTGTGCTGCTAATTTGTATCTCATCTAGGACCTGATTCAGACCTGCTCGCAAGCGAGTCGATGGCCGGGCAGTGCGCACGCACTGCGCGTGCGCAAGCCCCGGAGCGAGAGAGAAATTCTCTTGCTCCGGGGCTCACTACTAACGGGGCGGCTGTCGATGTTGATCAACAGCTCGCCCCATTTTGTAGGCGGGGATGGGGGTGGCTGGACAAACGGAGGCATTCCCGGAGGAACACCTGCCATTTGGGGACGGCCCTACTGACATCATGAGTGATGTCAGTAGTGAGCTTCCGGCTCTATTAGAGCCGGAAGCTCACTGGGGCTTGCGGCAGACGAGACCCTACCACAAGGGTCTCGTCGCAAGCCCGATGGTCGCGACCATCGCGACCATCACCTGGCCACTCGTAAAAGCTGTGGGTGGTCACCCACAGCTTAAGGTGGCCAGAAGGCTGGTCTCAAAAAAACAAAAAAACGCCCTTCAGACCTGCGAGCTGCCTCCGGCACATGTGTGGTCAGCTAGCGCAGGATCCTCAGCACAGGAGTGAAGGGAACGCTGGTCACTTCACTCCCAACACAGCGCAGAGACTGGATCCTTTTCGGAGCCCCTGTCCCTGCGGGGGGCATTTTGCTACATCCCGGAGCTATGATCACATCCTGCAATTCGATCATGGTCGCCCAGCTTGCATTGGAAAAGTGATACTTTATATCATCTAAAAGATGGGTTGTAGTCCATTCATTGTGTCAGCTTTAAATACCCTGCACTAACATATTGTTGTAGTCAGCGTTTAGTTATTACTAAACTTGCACATGGACCTGTGCATCTAACTACACCTCTGTCTTGGAAGAAGACTGGTGATGAAAAGAAACTCTTGATAGGTAGACCAGTGTCGGACTGGCCCAGATGGGTCCTGGAGACATCTCTGATGGGACCAACTGTCCTATATTTTCTGCCCCAAACCTAGGGAGCCAATCCCCATACTGAGCACGGCTCCCGATCCCTTCAGACTGACCACTTATTCTATCAAGCACTGCAGACATGAGAAGAAGATAAGCTGACTGGTATGCAACTGCAAAGACTTGTTGGTGTAAGGAGAAGGGGAAGAGAACAATGAGGGCAGAGAACCAGGGAGGAGAAGCAGGGTCGGTGCACAGAGTAAACAAGGAGGTAGAGGGGGAGCACAAATTGAAGACAACTGGGGACAAGGGGGCCGTAGAGTTTAAAAATCTGTAATACAGTCTGTACAGAATAATCCCCACTTACAGCAGGACAGTAAACACGAGAGGAGAGAGATCACTGCACCAGTCATATATATTATTTGTATATAGGGTTAAACCCCAAATATTACTATAATTATAAATTATTATTTAGTACTGGGGGTGCTGCCTAATGACAACCAAACAGATAATTTAACAAGGAGAGAAAAAGGGGGGTTGTCTTGGGTGGCGCACAAATATAGAATACAAATTCACTTTTATTAATTATTATTTAAAATACTGTAGTATTAAAGCAAAATATTAAAACTTATCACAAACACACATACAATGGTGATTACATATAAACATAAAAAAATGTGTAAAATGAATTAAAAATCCCACTGTATACCTATTGTGATATAAAATGTATAATAGGTATATTCCAATGTATAATATGCTGCGGCAATATAATATAACAGAACGATGAATACGCCCACAATCGGGGAAGATCCTATAACAGTATACAGTAACCTTATATATTAGAACACTATCCAATCATATGGGAACATATGTCATTGGTAGTAAATCCTATAAAGGATTCATACTCTTGTTGGTCACTGTATAATTGTAAATGAACCCACAATGTATTGCTATCAATAACTTCAGTATCAATCCTACCACCCATAGATTAGGCGTATGAGGTATCTATTGATTCGCTGTCTGCTCACGCACTATTATAAGCTCCCCAGTAATTACAGTGCACAGCTGCTAAACCATATTATTTGTGGCTTTATAGTATATCAATTAGGAATATCATATTTATCGGGCAGGTTGAATTAATGATATACTGCTACAATACGCACAGACTCCCTTGTTGGGTACGTTCAAAATTGGAGCTACAAAGTTCGTGTTTTAATTATATTTATTCACAGTTTGTCAATTTGAGGATAATACTGTAATTAATTCTGTAATGTTTCTAGTTTCCAGCTGCCAAGTTGTATCTACTGCAGCTTTACAATGTATCTATTGCCACCGTCACACAGTCCCTTGCTAGGCAATATTAGATGGTCAGTGTGCTGCTACAATGAGCCATCAATGCCTACGATTTCGGGCAGGACTATTCACATTTTACACCAGAGCTTATCACATATTTTGGGTATATGTTATAGGTATTAGCAGTGGGATGACCGCCAACGCGCGTTGCGCTATAGATTTAATTTCTCAAGGCTGACCAGATTGTTACACTCTACATGCCTTTTATTTCACAAGAAGACCAATCATTATCTGTTCCGGGATGACGTGCTATATTTAACCAATTACTTCACAGGTCCTGAATATCGGCCGTTTAAACTCTTCCCAGTAATTCTCTGACATAGATACACTGTTTGAAATTGACCAATCAGCAATCCCTGCTTATGTTACGTGTATTCTGTACTATCCTATTGATATTAACCCTTACATCTTTTTCATATAGATAGTATTAGATATATATTAGAGCGTCTTCCTAATAAATTTGTTTTAGTCATTGGCATTTAATTATTTTTTGAAACGCTAGATTTTACCACATGCTATAATAAAATAAATCAATATCATCCATATAAATATTGTTAAATGATCAAGTTTTTCATATAGTTCACATATACTCCGAAAACAACATCAAATGTATCCAACCATTGATACAGTACAAAAATTGTTCGTATATATAATAATTAATTCCTGTATTAATACCTGAATACTTAGCATTGAAAATATAAACAGTACTTCTCAATATAATTAGATAAACAAAATGTAATAAATGTTACAATAATAAAAAGATCCAATTATATAAATTAAATATATTATTACTAATTACTAATAAATAATTCAGTGTATATAATTTGTGCCTGCCAATATGTTGATAAAAAATCCATACAATGTTAATGTGATACAATTGATTACAATATGCTATAAAATACAATTAATATGGTAATAAAAATCCATACTGTGTTGATGTGATAAATTAGTTAGTTTAATTAGTTTAATTTAATATCATAACACAAGTTAACTAATTAATTTATCACATCAACACACTATGGATTTTTATTTAATATTAAATTAACTTTTTCCATAAGTAAACAGGAGATTGCCTTTTTAGACCTTTCCCTATATATTAAAAATGGTGACCTACATACGAAAATGTATAGGAAAAGTACTGACTGAAACAGCTACATCCAGTTCAATAGCCTACACCATAAAAATTGGTTAGATGGGGTTCCATAAGGACAATTCGTATGAGTTAAGACAAATTGTACAGAGGAAGAGGTCTGTAATGAACAATTGATCGAGATGGGCAATTGATTTTTAGATAAGGGTTATGAGAGTGGAAATATCACTAAAGCCCAAGAGAGGATAAAAGGTTTAGAGAGGAAAGTTTTACTTGAGGGGAAAGGGGAAAAAGTTACCAAAAACCATCAATGGTCTTTTATTTGTAATTTTAACTCCCAACACAAGGAAATTGAGACAATTTTTAAAAAACATTGGAAACTACTTAAAAAGGATCCAACAATTGGAAAATGCATACCAGAGAAACCTTCCTTCATCTATAGAAGGGCACCAAATTTGAAGGATAAATTGGTAAGAGTGCTATTGCGGAAAAGGAAAGAACTAGCAGTAGAAGCCATGGGTTTCATAGTTGTGGCATATGTGTAGGACTATGAAGGGTCAAAGTAAGATCAAAGAATTTCAGGTTGATGGAGTAGATTATAAAATAAAGGACTTCATCACCTATAATTCTAAAAATGTGATATATTCTCTGTAAAGCGCTGCGGAATATGTGTGCGCTATATAAATAACTGGTAATAAATAAAATAAATAAATAATATGCTCTTAAATGCCAATGTGATTTAATTTATATAGGTAAAACTAGTATAAATGTAAAAGTATGTTTGGCTGAACACACTTATAATATTAAAAAGGGCTTAGAAACCCACACTGTCTCGATGCACTTTAAACAGATGCACAAACCTAATCCTCGCTGTATTAAAGCTTTTTGGGGGGATTCAAGCGATTCAACATGGAAAAACAGGGACCTTGAAGTGTGACTCTCCAAGGCAGAAATGAAATGGGTCCATAAATTAAACACTTTGACCCCAAATGGCTTGAATGGAGAGTTTGAGATAAAGTGGTTTTTATAAATATTTTATTTGCATTTTTATGTATATTTTATGAATTTTATGTATTTATATTATACTGCTTATTGGTATTTTCTATTATTTTTTCTATGTCCCGTTTGTGGAGAGATATGGACCTAAAACTATGGTAACAGTTTTTTATAAGGACAAAATGATTCCTCCATCATTTGAAATCTTTTGGAGGACAAGGAACTGGAGTCTTACGTCCTCTGTTTCCTTTGGATTCTCTATGATGCATGCTACTGAGTGATGACTTCCGGTTTCGGCAGGACACTTCCGGTTTCGACCGGGCACTTCCAGTTCCGACAGCAATGGAACGCAGCACCAACTTCCGGTTTCGGATATTTGTGATGACATCACTTCTGGTAATGAGGCACAGCCGGTTTTGGCAGGAATTAGCAGGAACACCAGAGACTGGTTTAGTAATTAGGGATAGTATAAATATTTGTGACTGTTCTTTGAATCACCATGCTTCTGAGGAAGGACTAAGGTCCAAAAAGCTTTAAGATGGTGATTGTGCTGTAGGGATATCGTGGCTGCTACCTTTAAACACCCTGAAAGCCGTGTGGATTTAAAGGATCCTTTCCTCACATTTACCCGCACGGGGCCCCGCTAATGCCCTGGCTGGAACCCAAGAAAGACTTATACCTCCGGGGCCTTTGCGGCCTACCCCGCCTCCATAGACCCCAGTCTCGATTTTAACGCCGGGCCCGCCGGTGCCGCAATCGCCACCGATCACCGCTGGACGCTTCTGCGGCCATCACACCACATCAGAACCCACACTGCCGGGCTGGAGTCGTGGGTTAGACAGTCTACAAAGTCGGGAGACCCCAGGAAAGGACTGCGAATGGAGCCGCGAATCGCAGGAGGACGCCATTTTGGCTCCTCTTTCATTCCTTACACCACTCCATCACCTTCTGCCACTTAGGAAAGCCTGACCCCAGGGGTAACGAGGACACCTCACCAGGGCCCCTTCGAGCAGCCACCTCTACTAGCAGGTACATGATTGGTGCTGCCATATCAGTGATTGCTATTTTAGACTGTGGCTCCTGACTCCCGACTCCCCTAAACCTGCTCCCTGTGTACATACTGAGAAACTGCAGCTGTAGGTGGCCGTGACGAGTGACCTGTCGGCTGGTCCGGGGTTGCTGCTTTGACTCTGGTCTCCTTACTATTGCAGTGGGCTCTCCAGAGAGTAATAGAGTTATAACAGGTGTCATTTTGGATCATCTGTGCAAACATATAATCATACAAAACAGTCGCCTCTATGGTCCTTACTCTCTATGCCTTATTGTTCTCCAGGGGTTCTGCCGGACTACTGACGAGTCCTTGTAAGCTGTAGCTCACTATGTCTCTTTGATACAGCTTTTTGCGATGACCCCCATGCCCCCCTGAAATGTATCAACATGCAGATTTAATCTTTCCTTCTCAATGTAATCACTGACCACAAATTTAAACTTCACCAGTACCTGTATCTACTCGACACTCCAAGTTGGAGGTGCCACTTCATTGGATCACATCACTATGGCTCCGAAAAGAATAAAAGCGGCCAAATCGGCTCCACCCGTCCTCTTTTATGGATCCTCTTCTACCTCTACTAAAAGTCGCCCTCAACAATCACCACCTGAGTCTGCTACCTCTCCGAAGTCCCTACCTAGACAAGTGAGTGGCCCTCCTGTACCTTCCCAGGAGAATGAGGACACTTTGGATGGTCCGGTTGCCCTGAGATCTATCCATACTATGTTAATGTCATTTAAGGTGGATATAACTTCGGAATTAAAATCTACCATTCAATCTTTAAGAGCTGATATAAGTGAAATTGGAGATCATACTAACCATTTGGAATCTAAAATGGAAGAACTGGTAGCTTCACATAACGACCTAATCTCAGCACACAATTCCCTGCAGGAAGAATTGGCTTCTGTGCGAGACAAGGTAACCAATCTGGAAGACCGTTCCAGATGCAACAACATTAAGATAAGAGGCATTCTGGATTCCGTTACAAATGCTGAGCTATATGAATATGCCACGGACCTTTTCTAGAAACTTCTTCCTAACGCCTTGCCCTCGGATCTTCTGATTGACAGTATCCATAGACTTCCAAAATCCAAACGAGCTCCAGCCCAATCACCTAAAGACACCCTCCTTAGAGTCCACTTCTTCCATATTAAGGAACGTATACTTAAGGCTACTCTCCCTTCCTCCTCCACAGTCGAATGTTTGGACAATCTCCAAATTTTCCCAGACATTTCTCCAGCGACTCTCGCAAAAAGACGCCTTTTCCTCCCAATTACACAGGCCTTGCGTAAAGAAAATATTCAGTATAGATGGGATTCCTGACTAAATTGATTGTAACAAGAAATGGCTCTTATACAGTCATACACTCCCCAGAAGATGGGCCAGCTATTCTTCAAAAATGGGGTGTTACTATTAATAACCCTACCAATATACCTCCCAAGCCTATACCCCAAGAATGGTCCACAGTGCCGAGATGATCCCTTGAGGTGTAGTATCTCTACAGTTACTGGATGGCGTTCTACCATTCTACGCTATATTTAGAATTCTGTTATTCAATATGCTCTTTCTGTTTTTTATTTTTCTTACCTGTAATTCCTATGTGTATTAGGTTTACGGTTATATGATGTACTATATTTAAGTGTTTTCACTCAGTCTATTCACAGCTGAATATGTATATCATATTTTTTTTGGCTACTTAGCAGACCGATAAATAGTTAAATGAATAAATGGTAGTCTATGCTTTGATAGGCTTCCCTTTATTTTGGGAACTGCTTTCTACCGTTTTTGGGCCTGATTCAGAGCCGCTCGTAAGCGGCCGCTCGTTCGCTCCGAGCGATGTTCACACATCTGCGCATGCATATGGGTCGTAAAGCGCATGCGCCAACCAGTCATTGCGGTCGGAAATCGAGCGCTCGCAAAATAGCGAGTACCTGCTAATTTGAGTGACAGGATGAGGCGTATGTGGGTGGTAACAGGGGAAGGTGCTTGAAAACGGGGAGTGGTGATCCGAACGCAGGCGTGCCAAATGGTCAAAACGGGCGTTTTAAGGGTGTGCATAATTAACAAAGCAGCGCCATCGATCACGTCACTTGGTTGTTTCTTAGCCTGAACTGTTCGCATGATTGCGGTAGGAAAATCCTACCACAAGCACTGCGAGCAGTTCAGACGCCTTTTGATATACTCGATTAATCAAATAAATAGCGGAGATGACGTAGGATGCGAGCGGCCAAGGGGTGTCTTTGCAAAATAGCGAGCGCATGTTTCGTTCGCTCGCTCAGACATAGAGGCGTCAACAGACCGCAAAGAGCGAGCGCTCAATTTAAATAGCCGGACCCTTTTTCTGAACGAGCGAGCGCAAATAGCGTCCGGCTCTGAATCAGGCCCTTTGTCTTTTAGTGGTTACATTACATTGAATTTTTCTTTTTTTATATATATATTATTTGATATGTGGTATTAAACATTGCTATGTTTGAATGCTAACTATTTTATTAATATTACAATTGAAGGAATTAATTGTAATGAGGGGTATTAGGTATATTTAGAATTTTTCTGCATATTCTGTTTCAATGACAGAAACTCTAGCTCCTTTATGGACGCTATTTCGGTTTATTATACCTTTTTGTTTTTTCTGTTTATTATTTAATTTTTTTTATGCATACAACTTATGTATTTACTATTCTTGCGCAGGTCTATCTGTAGACAATTCACACCACACCTATCCGATTCCTTCCCATGGTCAATTTTTTAAGTATCAATGTTAAAGCTTAATTCACCTCATAAGAGATGCCTTGCATTTAAATATTTCTTAGATCAGAGGGAAGATATAGTGGCAATTCAAGAATCGCATTTCCCATTACATTCCACCCCTCAGTTTACTAATAAAGCTTATCCGATCTATTATACGTATATGAATTTGGGAGAAAAATAGGAATCAACTACAAATTGAGTGCACTCAAACCCTCTTCGAAAAATAAATTATAATCACTTTATTAAACAGCTTAAAATTTACTTCTGATATC
Source organism: Taudactylus pleione (assembly GCA_031769625.1). Lineage (NCBI taxonomy): Eukaryota > Metazoa > Chordata > Amphibia > Anura > Myobatrachidae > Taudactylus > Taudactylus pleione. The sequence goes on along the minus strand of JAUIMM010000139.1, from coordinate 960,420 downwards.
CTTTCGTTTTTATTTCATATAATATTGTAACGAGCAATCGAGTTTTGATATATTATTTTGATGCCAATTATGGCTAATACATTTTATTTAATCAGATATTTTTCACAATTATGCCCATAAATAGGGCTTCATAAGCGAAATATTAAAATCATGAAAGAAAAGATACACATAAAGTGAAAGATAGAATATTATATGTGAAAGATTATACAGACATAATCAATAAATTGATTAAAAACAAGGTCGTGTGCTGTCCTTAATTATAATTATAAGATGTATAGCTGTGTGTGATGTAGTCCTGTTAGTAATACACTTATTTCAATTATCTATGTACTATTCATACAGCTCAAACACCAAGTAAACTGCCTTCTACACATGTATTATAAGAGTTACAATGTTAAATCAAGTATATTGTAACAGTAGTAGCATTGACATAGAAACATATGTAACTAATCGTGTTCAGTGAAAAAGACAAACTGCTTGGCTCTTGCTGGTTATAACTTCTATTTATATTATATATATTTGTATCATCGATTAATCCATCATTTATTAATCATAATCCATGTGAGACTGTTTATATTTTGAGGGGTTAAAGATCCTATCTCATAAGTAGCTTGTGTCAAGCTTACTATGCCCCGTATTTCATTGTGTTGAAGCCGTAAGATCTTCACTACAGACCATATGTGGATATAGCAGTGTTGATTTATGCCGTACTAGCCTTAAATCAACTAGTGTCAGGTATGTATTCCCCCAAACTAATTAGTCATTCATCAAGTTTCTCCGTTTAAACGGCAATGTTAAGTCGCTCTACTTAATCCCGGTTTGTCTTTTCAGACATAATTATAATAAATCACGCTCTTCTCTTTTAAACAATCACTGAGACCCTTATATTATTAAATCCCTACTGACAAATGTGCAGCATAAGTCTAATACTGGGAACAGTATAATTTCCGACTGCACTGTATTTGTTAATTCATGGGGTATATATACAGCCACACCATGAATGGGTAGTATTGTATGATCACAAATACACTTCACATAACAGAGAGATATTCTTTTTTATCGGACTGCACACGGGTATTTCCTCTCATTCCACTGTCTTGGTGCAGTGCCGGCATCAGTGTGACTCAGACGCCGTTTAGTGACACACGGAGTGGGCTATATCATACACATGAATGTTAACTACAGGACAGTTCTCATCAATGCATAACCGGATATTATTTCCTCATCGGATCACACAACAGCAAGGTTAAATTATACAATATATTTTAACAGGACAGCACACGGCATTCGCCAATGCGCATTTCGCTTGACAGCTTTCTCAAGGCATAGATCTATTATACTTCTTGTGGTCCGTTTAAGAGAAATGGGGTAGCCATACTTTTGATCAGATCTTGTCCATTTAAACTAAAAAGTAAATGGGTGGATTGCAGTGGTAGATATATTATCTTGGTGGGGAAGATAGGTACTAAATACATCACTCTAGTGTCAATATACGCTCCTAATACAAGACAACCTAGCTTTCTTAAAAAGTTTTTACTTAAATTACAGGAGACTAAAAAAAGGAGCTCTATTTATTATGGGCGACTTTAATCTTGCACCCGATCCTAAATTGGATAAATCTTCTTCTCTAGATAAACAATCACTTAACATTGCTTGCTCCCTAGCTCGTTCCTTCTCGCACTTATTGACCGAATTTGACCTCTATGATGTTTGGCGAATCAAACACTCAGGAGCACGTGATTATACCTTTTACTCTGCAGTCCACAAATCATATTCAAGAATAGATCTGCTCTTGACTGATATATGGTCTCTTCAGTTCATTCCCCAGATCGATATATTACCAATTACTTGGTCCGACCATGCTCCCTTACTATGGTCTTGGACCCCCTTTTCCACGTCTCCCATCTTTAGACCTTGGCGTTTACTAGAGTATATTTTATTAGATGATGTTGGCTTGCGTGTTATGACTGATGTATTGACATCAAATGTAGAATTAAATTCTCCCAAAGATACTTCGGCCACGAACCATTGGTGTGCACGCAAGGCGGTTATGAGGGGGGCTGCTATACAAGCCGCAGTTAAGATTCGGAAAACGAATCAAGAAGTACATCTCGCATATCAAGCTGATCTTTTAAAATTAGAAACACAACATAAACAAAACCCAAAGGATTCTCTTGTTATCTATGCCCTGCTAGAGGCCAGGAAGAAATTAAATAATTTACACCTCTCCCAAATTCAAAGTGCTATCACTAAATTAAATTAGACATTTTACTCTCTTGGAAATAGAGCCAATAGATTGCTTGCTTGCAAACTTAGAGGGAAAAACGCTATTAATAGAATTAAAAGTCTCTCTAAGCCCAATGGAACCTCAATATCAAACCCTAAAGATATTGCTCAACAATTTGCTTTATATTACGAAAAGCTCTATACTCTTTCTCAAGATACCCATATACCACAGCTGGAAAAAGCCTTTGACAGGCTACACTGGCTTTTCATGTCTCGGGTCCTGGCCAAGTCTGGCTATTCTGGCTTGTTTTTGAAAGCTATCCTGAATCTTTACACTGCCCCTTCAGCTGGAGTATACCGTAAGGGGTTTCTATCCAACAGCTTTAATATCTCTAATGGGACTAGACAGGGGTGTCCCCTTTCGCCTTTAATATTTGCATTAGCTTTGGAACCCCTCGCAGAAAAAATTAGATCCTCCCCCTCCTTTGTAGGATTCACTACTGGCCATAAGCAGCATAGGATATGTCTTTTTGCTGATGACGTCCTATTATTCATTACAAAACCAGCCATTTCCTTACCTGTTCTTCATAATATTCTTCAAGAATATACTGCATCTTAATACTATAAACTAAATACCTCAAAATTGGAAGCACTAGCATTCAATCTTGATCAAGCTTCCCAAAATAGTCTTCAAAACCAATACCCTTATGCCTGGCAGACATCATCTATTAAATATTTGGGGATCAATATCCCTTTAAAACTTCAAAATTTTATAAAGTGTAACTATCAGCCTTTGCTAGAACAATTCTCCGCACTTACCAAAGTATGGGTTAATTATGAAATCTCTTGAATGGGCCTTATCTCATCTGTAAAAATTATGGTTCTTCCAAAAATTCTGTACTTATTTAGAGCCATTCCATATTTAGTTCCATTGAGACTATTAAACAAATTCTATGCAGTTCTGTCTCTGTTTATCTGGAAGGGTAAACGACCTTGTATAGCTAGGACCCATTTATTTAGGTCCAAATCTAGAGGGGGACTAGCGGCTCCTAACCTCGAATACTAACAACACGCATGTCTCTTAAATCAGATGAAAGACTGGTTAGCCTCTCCACCGATTAAACCATGGGTGTCTATTGAAATATCCGCATGCCAAACTTTCCCCTTACGGGACTTCATGTGGATTTAAAAATGCTGATAGACCCCCTAAATCCCTTATTCCAAAGAGCGTTTTTGACACCCTTATAGTCTGGAACAAATTGATTTCCTCGCATGGGGAATTCTCTCTTCCCTCGTCTCATATTTCTATACTAGCTCTTTCAAGACTGATCCATGATCTAGCATTAACCTCCAAGCATGAGCAAGGTATCACAACAGTTATAGATCTTTATACTGACCATCAATTTAAATCCTTTCAACAATTTCAAGATCAATATGACATTCCTAAGAATTACTTTTTTAAATTTCTGCAGGTGAGACACTGGGTATTCTCTAACTCTGGCCCGAATCATCTCCTTGCCACCCCACCTCCTTATATACTTTCTAAACTATCTACTACCGGCCCTAAGAGTGGCATCTCTATGTGGTATAATACGCTTCTGACTCCGCTAGAAGATTCAAAACTATCTATACAATCCAAATGGGAGTCAGATCTTAATCTATCCCTGACTGAAGAAGACTGGTCCATTTTATTCATGAACATTTTCAAAATGTCCAAATGTTTGAACCATTCTGAAATGCTCTATAAATTAATTCACGGCTTATATTACACCCCAACCAAATTGTATAAAATCTAGCCCGACAATTATGTTGGAGGAAATGCGGATTGGATGGTACTCTGCTACATATCTTTTGGTCTTGTCCTAATATACTCTCCCTATTGTCAGAAGTATTCCAGTTAATAACTTAGGTCACTATGGAGACTCTTCCTCAGTCACCAGATATCGCACACCTACATTATTTTCCTCCTACAATACAATCACACAATAAGTACGTTGTCGGACACATTTTGATAGCTACGAGGGCGGCTCTGGCACAGTTTTGGAAGAGACCTGTCCCCCCATCTCTCTCGATAATAATATCTAAAATTCAGAGAAGTTTTGAAATGGAAACCTCTGGATTTAAATATTCTACATCATCCTCGTTCCCACTGCTAAAATGGCGACCTTGGTCTGACTTTATTGACTCATCTTCCCACACGACGTCCATAGTCGGCTAGCTTTAACACTGCCCCAATATGACACGAGAGAAGTTAATATGGCTGACCACACAATTATTTCCATAAATAATGGTTGTATGTATCTTTCTGTTTTGTCCTTTTATAATATATTGCTTTGTATTGCTCGGTTTTTCTATGTAATACTTGCTTTATTTTTATTTTGTTTAGTTTAGCTTATTTTATTTTCATGTTTTCTATTTTATTTTATAAAATTTCAAAATATGTATTGTTTTTACTATGATGATTGCAAACTACTGTTTACTATTGTTTTATCTGATGTATATTGGATTCTTGTTCTATTAATAAAAACGATTTGACTAAAAAAAAAACACCAACACTTTGGCCCCAATAGGATAAAAGAAAACACCAACACTTTGGCCCCAATAGGATAAAAAAAATATAAACACATTGGCCCCCACAGGAAAAAATATGAATATATTGATTCAACTTAATTGCACTAGCGTCTGCAGTGCTGTGTCACTGCATCACTGTAGCTGGAAGCGGAATGCAGGTACGTGACATCATATCACTGCATCACCGTCTCTGGGTCATGCCAGGACCGGGCTGCATCTGAATCACATGGAAAAGTCCAGCGCTGCCAAACTACAAAGGATGCAGCACTATGGGTGCAGGCAGGCTTACATCAGAACATGTGGGACCAGTATAAATTAAACAAGTAGGGCTCCCCAATCAGAGGCACACAGATAGGGGGAAGTGGGCAGATGCTCGCAAAGGCTGGGTGGGCAGAGGCAGACATGGGGACTGGAGCATAGGCACACATGGGGACTGGGGCAGAGGCACCCATGGGGACTGGGGCAGAGGCACACATGGGGACTCAGACAGAGGCACATATGCGGACTGGGGCACTGGACAGTGACACACATTGGGGGCTGGGGCACTGGACAGAGACACACATTGGGGGCTGGGGCACTGGACAGAGACACACATTGGGGGCTGGGGCACTGGACAGAGGCACATATTGGGGACTGGGGCACTGGACAGTGACACACATTGGGGGCTGGGGCACTGGACAGAGACACACATTGGGGGCTGGGGCACTGGACAGAGGCACACATTGCGGGATGATGCAGAGGCACACATTGGGGGCTGGGGCAGAGGCACACATGGGGACTGGGGCACTGGACAGAGGCACACATTGGTGGCTGGAACAGAGGCACACATTGGGGGCTGATGCAGAGGCACACATTGGGGACTGGGGCAGAGGCACACATGGGGACTGGGGCAGAGGCACATATGCGGACTGGGGCACTGGACAGCGACACACATTGGGGGCTGGGGCACTGGACAGAGACACACATTGGGGGCTGGGGCACTGGACAGAGGCACATATTGGGGGCTGGGGCACTGGACAGAGGCACACATTGCGGGATGATGCAGAGGCACACATTGGGGGCTGGGGCAGAGGCACACATGGGGACTGGGGCACTGGACAGATACACTTTGGGGACTGGGGCACTGGACAGAGGCACACATTGGGGGCTGGAACAGAGGCACACATTGGGGGCTGGGGCACTGGTCATAGATACACACTGGGGACTGGGGCACTGGTCAGAGACACACATTGGGGGCTGGGACACTGGTCAAAGACACATATTGGGGGCTGGGACACTGGACACAGACACACATTGGGCGCTGGGGCACTGGACAGAGACACACATTGGGGAGCTGGGGCACTGGACAGAGGCACACATTGGGAGCTGGGGCAGAGGCACACATTGGGGCCTGGGGCAGAAGCACACAAGGGGGCTGGAGTTGAGAGAAGTATATATACAGTATATATACAGTGTGTGTATATATATATATATATATATATATATACTGGGTTTGTTGGGGGCAGCTCTCCATACTTCCCAGGGCCTGGCAGCAGTGACATCGGACCGGCTGCCCGTCATTACAGTGCACTGGCTGCGGGGAGCTTTCAGTCGGCTCTGCAGCACTTTGTACATTGGTGTGGTGAGCAGTCTCTGGCCATTCCCTGCTCACCACACTGAGCTCCGCACGGCCGGCACACTGTAGTGACAGGCAGCCAATCTGATGGTCTGCTAAGCTGCCTGTCACAGAAGACACTCCATGCTGCCGGGCCGCGTGTATGGACAGCTGCCTGGCAACTCCCCCTCCCAAGGTGCAGGCCCCCCCCAAACACAGTTGGTGGCCCTGGGTGCGTCTCTCAGTGGCCGCCACCACGCAGCGACTGCTATTGCACTTTTGTGCAGCTGCTCTGCCGACCACATGCAGACGTCACTGCAAGTCTGACCCGGGAACAGGGGAAATGCGGGAAGGAGACGATGCCTCGCTGCTGCTGCTCCTGGGTGGTGGGCGTGGCCAGACAGTCCAAGTGGTGGGCCGGCCGGTGTCTGACTGACTGGTCAGATAGGGAGAGAAGACGCCACATGGCGGTGACTGAGGAGACGCCGGCGGCTATTGGTTGAAATAATGCCCGCCGGCAGTGATAGGCTGCTGCACCCAGCATAGTCCCACACAGCGTGCCCTGCAGGATCCACTGAGTTTTTAAAATCGGGTCTGCAACTCCCTATAGCGAATATTTTGCGAACCCTGCACTTGCACAAGCCCTGACCTTACTCCAAAATTGCTAACAACCACGCACGCTATGAAACCTCAGACTGCGTAGGCCATCGCAGTAGATAATTTATGCACGCCCCTGCAACGACGTGCGAATGCACTGGCACGACTGCATTTCCCCGACCACCCCCCTGTCACCACCCACAAATGGCACTTCCTGTCAGTCACTCTGCCATGGGTCTGCGTAGCCTCTGTGCACACGCACTGCGATGCATGCACAGTACGCAACAATCGGCCGATTGCATGCATAATGGCAGTGCATTCAGTAGCGAATCAGCCCCGCTGAATATGCAGAGATGGGGTATTTGTCCTTCCCATTCTTGCTAGACTTCCTGGGTGGGATGTATCATGCATGCAATACATCCTGCCACTTATCACATGCATAGCTGCGTTTATTTATGTAGTATGCATGAATTATTGTGAATATAAACACAAAGGTGGTGTAACATGATTTGTCGATAGTTATGTCAACAGTCATCCGGTCAACATGAGAATGTCAGCATAGTCTAACCGTCGACATTCCACGTGTCGGCAGGATCAATTTGCCGACATTCATCACGACTACATGGATGATATGTCGATATGATGAACTGTCGACAAACCATCCTTGGTGGCCCAGTGGTCACTTACCTGCTCCTAGCGGCAGTGGTGGCTCCAACGTCTTCTTCTGGGTCCATGTGACAGTCACTTCCGGTGGGGACCGCTGATGCTTGAGTGTTCCAGTGAGTATTTATCCTGTTCTCCATAACCTTTCCCCTATGCCTACCCCCCCTGCAGCCTAACCTCCCCCTACAGCCTAACCCTAACCTCCTACTGCAGCATAACCCCAACCCTCCTCTTCACAGCCTAACCCCAACCCTCCTCCCCACAGCCTAACCCTAACCTCCTACCACAGCCTAACCCTAACCTCCCACAGCCTAGCCCTAACCTCCTACTGCAGCCTAACCCTGACCCTCCTCCCCACAGCCTACCCTAACATCCTCCCACAGACTAACCCTAACCTCCCCCCACAGGCTAACCCTAACCTCCACCCCGCAACCTAACTCCCCCCCCACAGCCTAACCCTAACTCTCCCCTCTGCAGCCTAATCCTAACCTTCTCCCACAGCCTAACCCTAACCTACACCCACAGCCTAACCCTAACCTCCCCCTGCAGCCCAACCTCCACCCACAGCATAACTTTAACCCTCCCCCACTGCAGACTAACCGTAATCTCCCCCCACAGCCTAAGCCTAGCCTCCTCCCACAACCTAACCCTAACCTACACCCACAGGCTAACCCTAACCTCCCCCTGCAGCCTAACACTAACCTCCCCCCTCCCGTAGCCTATCCCTAACCTCCCCCCCACAGCCTAAACCTAACCTCCTACTGCAACCTAATCCTATCCTCACACAGCCTAACCGTAACCTACACTCACAGCCTAATCCTAACATCCCCCTGCAGCCTAACACTAACCCTCCCACCTGCAGCCTAACCTCCTCCCACAGCCTAACTCTAACCCTCCCCCACCACAGCTTAACCTCCTATTGTAGCCTAATCCTAACCTCCTCCCACAGCCTAACCCTAACCTACACTCGCAACCTAACCCTAACCTCCCCCTGCAGCCTAACACTAACCCTCCCACCTGCAGCCTAACCTCCTCCCACAGCCTATCCCTAACCTTCCCACCACAGCCTACTCTAAACCTCTCGTGGTGCCTAATCCTAACTTTGAACATCCTCAGCATGTCGACATTTCACATGGTGACAGTTCAGGTGTCGACATGTTGACATACTTAGGATGCCAACATGTTGCCTATCGATAGTTAACTATGTTGACATTGTTGTGTCAACATTATGAATGTCTACATGGGTATGTAGAATGTCTACATGGGTAGTCTACATGTCTACATGTAGACATCGAAAAAGGACAGCTTTTTTGATAAGAACTGTCCTTTGCTTTGAGAGGACTTCCAGGTTTATGACCTGGGAGTCCTACTGGGCTTATGCAGGCATTTGTCATGTGCACGTCGTGGGGGGGGTGGGTGATCATTGAGGGATCCTATCTGATCCCTCTCTGTAATTATGTAACTTCCAGAGGTCAGAGGTATTTCAGATACGTCTTACCAGGTATAGGTCCGAAGGTCTAAATCATAGCAAGATACAGTAGTACAGAGTATCATCTCCGTCTATAGAAAACTGAGCTGCATAAATGTGAAATGATAACTTAGCAAATGTCAGCAGAATACCCCAACTAGAGATGAGTAAAATAGCCATCAGTCCTTGGACTCCACCAATGACCAGATATTTTGAACTCACAGATTTGAGGTTCCATGATTTCAGCAGTTTACAATGCCTCCCATACTTCTGCACTGGACTCTGTTACTCCAGCAATTACTACTCACCCTCACAGATCCACACCACAACCCTGGCATTCCAAATGCACCAGATGCCTACAAAAATGTTCACATACTGCCGAGCGACAGTGGAGGAAATTGCGCTCTAAGGGCCTGATTCAGACCCACTCGCGAGCTCATAGCGCTCGCAAGCGGGTCGATGGTGGGGTACTGCGCACGCGCGGCACGCACGCATGTGCAAGCCCCGGAACGAGAGAAATTCTCTCGCTCTGGGACTCACTACAAAAGGGGCGGCTGTCGATGTTGATCGACAGCTCGCCCCATTTTGTAGGCGGGGAGGGGGGGTGGCTACACAAATGGAGGCATTCCCGAAGGAACGACTGCCCTTTGTGGGAGGCACCACTGACATCACCAGTGATGATAGTGGAGAGCTTCCTGCTCTGTTAGAGCAGGACCCTCTCTGGGGCTTGTGACGGACGAGACCCTACCACAAGGGTCTTGTCGCAAGCCCCGATGGTCGCCTGGCCGCTCGCAAAAGCTGTGGGTGGTTGCAACAAAAAAAAACGCCCTGATTCAGAGCGAGCACCTAGGTCTGACTTTCTCATCTCCTCCCAGTCCTCTAAGCCCGGTGACTCTTCACCACTTTTAACTCCATCCACTGTCCACGCCCTACTCACCCCCCCTCCACACTCTCTGCCCTTGACTTTGCCACCTACTTTACATCTAAAATTTAATCCATTGCACTCCACCCTCTCCCTTCCCTGATAATTTCTCCCCTTCCATCTCACCTACTCTGAAATCTTTCTCTCCTGCTTCAGGAAAGGAAGTCATGGCCCTCATTCGGTCCCCCCCCTTCCACCTCCCCACTTGACCCTATCCCCTCCCGCCTCCTCCGCTATCTCTCCTTCTGCCTGCTCCCATCTTGCCCAACTCCTTACTCTATCCCTTTCATCAGGCATTGTCCCTTCTGCATTCAAGCATGCCCTTGTCTCCCCATTCTTAAAAAACGTACCCTTGATTCTAACTCTCTCTAACTACCGAACTATCTCTCTCCTCCCTTTTGCCTCCAAACTCCTTGAGCTTATTGTCTACAACCAACCTTACTACCTTTCTTTTCTCCCACTCCCTGCTTGACCCACTTCAGTCTGGCTTCCATTCTCTCCACTCCACTGAAACTGCACTTACAAAAGTCAGCAATGACCTCCTTACTGCCAAATCCAAGGGCCACTACTCTCTGCTCATTCTCCTTGACCTCTCTGTGGACCTCTCTGTGGACCACCCTCTCCTCATGCAGATCCTACACTCACTTGGTCTAGCCTCTCCTGGCTGTTCTTCTACCTCTCTGACCACTCCTTCTCTGTCTCCTCTTCCCACCAGTTTCCACTAACTGTGGGTGTTCCCAAAGGTTCTGTTCTTGGACCTCTCCTATTTTCCCTCTATTCATCTTCTTCAGCTCTTTTGGCCTCCAATATCATCTCTGTCAGGTTGTGGCCTAGGATCGGTCGCTACTCACCCCAGCGCCGGCTTCCCTTGATCCCTTGGGTGGTCAGATGTCAGGTGCGATGGCGAGTAATGCGCTGAGCATTATACTTAGAGCCATGTGGACATCCATGAGCCGTGCCGTGCCTTGGTTACTGCGGTTGCCATCATGGATGCAGCCATGACAGTCAGCATCACCTGACTACCCTTTACCCAATGGTAGCATGGTGGTGATCAGCTGACGCTGTCCACCAATGATCTGCTACCGCAGGGTATAAAGCCACTCTCCACATTGTCGCTACCTTGTGTATACTTGCCGTCACCTCGTTCCAAGTTCCCGTATCGTGATACCCATGACTCTCTGCATGCCATCTCCTTGTGCAACAGTGCATCTGAACATCACATCTTGCCTGTGTGCTATACAAGTGCCAACTTCTTGTGCACATTGCGTCCAAACATCTTGCCTGTGTGCCATACAAGTGCAAACTCCTTGTGCAACAGTGCATCCGAACATCTCGCTTGTGTGCTATACAGGTTCCAACTCCTCGTGCAACAGTGCATCAGAACACCTTACCTGTGTGCCATACAAGTGCCATCTCCTTGTGCAGCGTGCGTCCAATCACCTTGCCTGCGTGCAGTTACAAGTAATACCTCTTGGCACAGCAGTGCGTCAAAGACATAGTGTCTGCATGCACTTACAAGTGCCACCTGTTGGTGCAGCAGTGCATCTAAAATCCATCATCTGTGTACAACTACGAATACCAACTCCTGGTGCAGCTCTGTTTCTTTCTGAAGTATTCCTCTTGGGCCATTGTGTTGTATTTTCTCCATTCCCGTAGGTATCGGATACCTGACCAAGGGACCGCGACCTGCCTGCTAGGTGCAGCTTAAACCCATATCCCGCTTGGAGGGGTCACTGGAGAACAACTCCCAGTAGGTTAGATTCCGCACTCTTGGTCAGGTCTCGTCAACATCCAATATTCGTGGAGGAGGAGATATTATATACAGGCCCCATGCCTCCGATTCCTCTCTCAACCCGGGACCTCAGCTTTTACCCCCTCAGTATGGGATCAGCGCTTTCTTAAACTTAACATGTCTAAGACTGAGCTGATCATCTTCCCACATAACCTCGCTTCCCACAAATTCATTATCTATTAACAGCACAACTATCTCCTCTAGCACCCAAGTGTGCTGTCTTGGAGTTATCCTTGACTCATCCCTCTCCTTCAACCTACACATTCAGTATCTCTCACAGTCCTGCCGCTTCCATCTCAAAAATATTTCGAGGATCAGACCCTTTCTCACCCTGGAGGCAGCTATGGTTGTCATACACTCACTGGTCATCTCCAGATAGGACAATCTCTTATATAGCCTCCTTGACTCCCACCTCTCTCCACTACAATCTGTCCTCAATGCTGCTGCTCGGCTCATCTTCCTGCCGTCTCTCTTGCCATTGATCACTTCCTCCCACTCCCGCCTCCAAGATTTTGCCCGTGCTGCTCCCTATCAGACTCTCCACCTCTCTACAAATCTTCATACAGGCTCTCAAAACTCACTACTTCATCAAAGCCTTCCAGCTCTCATCCTTACTTGCTGCTCCATGCTTCTTCCTGTTTACTCCATCTGTGTCACCCCAGTCTATCTGCCGCTCCCCTTTAGAATGTAAGCTCTAATGAGCAGGACCCTCTTCCCTCACATGGTTCTCCTTCCCTCACTCATACGATCATCTACTCCAAACTCCCCACAAGAGCACCTAACACTTGCTTGCTGATGCCCTGCTGTTTATTTTTGTGTGTTATGACTGCTTTTGCAGCAATGTATATAAACCATATCCTTGTCCTCCATTGTTTTGTACTGTAAGTCGCTGTTTTTGTGTTTGCTTATTTGTTTATGTACTTTGTATGGCCATGCAGTGGATAAGTTATGCATGCCCCTGCAACGGCGTTGAAACACACTGACACGCCTGCGTTCGCCTGACCATCCCCCAGTTACCACCCACAAACAGCACTTCCTGTCAATCACTCTGCTCTGGGTCTGCATATCCTCTGCAATCGCAGTTCCGAACACAATTGCTAGTTTGTGCACGCACACTGAGATGCAGACATATGCGCAGTACGCAACAATCGACCGATTGCGTGAGTATTAGCAACTGCACTCCTTGCTGAATCAGGCCCTCAGATGTAAGAGATGCTTGCAGGCATCCTTGATATGAAAATAGTGCATCTGTATAAGTATGTCCTGAGGAACCCCAGGTGCGGCGAGGTACTGTAGATGGTGGATACGGTCAATTAAAAAGTCCATAACAGGGGTGGTGGGCAGCAGTTTCATAAAGATATTGGTAACAAAGTTTTTAAGGCCCGTGGGTGGAACGGTTTCAGGAACACCCCTTACCTTGATATTATTACTATGGGACCGATCTTCAAGGTCCCCAACTTTAATATGCAATGCCGTCACTTCCACCTGAAGTTGCTTACGAAGGACAATGAGATCATTATGAGACCCTACGACTTCTTCCATTTTGGTCTCCAGATGGTCGGTACAATCTCCCAAGTAGTCAACTGCCTGTTGGCAAGACTACAGGGCCGTACGAAACTCTGAAGTGATATCCTCCTTAAAAGACACCAGTAACTGCTTCATAGAGCCCACCGTCAGAGTGGGAGTCATGAAGCCGACACAGAGGTCTTAGTTTTAGAACCCGGGCTTTTGTTACAAGTCCCTCCAGACAAGGAAGTCATTGCACTCCAGGACGATGTGCATTGTTCAAAAGAGCTAATGGATGGCACCGCGCAGGATGCTCTGTGGAATTTAGGGGGCCATGAGGAAGATGAAGGGTAAACAAAGCAGGGGTCACTAGGGTCCCAATGTCCAATCATGAGGGGCACAATCCGCAGTCTAAAAGTGGTGTCAAAACAAACCAGAGTGGTTAGGAAAAGTTACATAGTATTAATCTCCCTCCATATGTTAGAGGTCACAGGTCCTGAAACAGTAGCCATGGAGGAACAGCGACACTGAAGACAACAGACACCTGGTGTAAAGGTGTAGAAAAGCTGTCAGCCGCTAAGATCTATTGTGAGAAACCCCAGCTCCCTTCCCGTAAAAGTCACAGTGCAGAGGAACTCCCAGGTGTGACAGGGTAATGGAGCAGGAAAAACACAGTTGGCCCCCCAAATACTCTGGCACTGTCACTTCTCACTATTAGCCGGAAATGGGGATCTGTAGGCACTAGGTGGTGCAGGACAGGGAAGAACGATCTAGGAGGCTTACTGGGGTCCCCCAAGTGTGACTGAGCTATGGTGAGGGAGCCACGGCCCCGCCAGCGGCGATTGCGAGTTCCGGCTGCCGCAAATGGAGTCCATGGGTTGGCCTATTGATGTAGGCCCCGCTCCCGGAGTTCCGTCACCGCCGCTGTCCTGAAGTCAAACGCCACTCGTAGGACCTCAGGCAGCTGGAGCCGGGAGTGGTAGCTGGACAACCAGGAAGCAGGGCTGTAGGTAAGGTACACTCCAGCCAGTGGGTCTAAGGTAAGTCGAGTCTGTGGCTTTACTGCTGTAGTAGGCCGCAAGCAGGGTGTTGCGACAGTCACTCTGGAAATAGCTCCAACCGGACCCCTAACTGCCGGTGATTAGGGAGAGCACAATGAGGTTTCAAAGCAGGGAGGGAGAACGCCAAAATACACAAGTAAAGCCATTATAGCTCACAAACAAGGAGTCTGACCCGGAGCTCAGTCAGGCAAAACCCCCAATAATTGAAATCTAATGTCCCCCCTCAGTGGCAGATTCTACCTGCTCTGTATTTCCCTCCCTTTAAATTTTATATGACAACACAAGTACATACTGTGGTAGCTTCCGGAGCTTCCATAGGGAGAGACATCACAGTAAAAGCAATCACCCAACCGCCAATCTGTGAGCTCAGCCTCACTGTATCTCTCAACTCACTGTGCGGGAGTCAGAAGGCGGAGAGCTGGAGTGACCTACAAAGATTGTAGCCAGGCGCTGCGCTTGTAAGAATATCACAGGGGGTGCCCGGCAGATGGAGATCTCGGCGGTGGCTGGTTCTGCCCCCAAAGCATCCTGCGATAATGGTGGAACAGTTCCGGGTTATGGACCTCATAGGGGTTGGGGTTTCATCTAAAAGTGGGCAGTTCTGGTTAGGTCAGGGTGGGCTTTGGACAGATCAGGGACGTGACTTATTTTGCCATGATGTTGGGAGATGTGCAGACTGCAGATCTCTGTATGCATTATAATAACACATAGGGCCTGATTCACAGATGGAGGCAATGCCAATGTTTATCCATTTGAGCAATTATCGGTGGTCTGTGCATGCGTCTGAGTCACACTGGGCATGCGACAAGTGTCATTATCGATATTGCCCGCATTGTGGATTTATTCTCACAGTGACTGACAGACCGGGACCATTTGTGGGCAGCAATGGTGGGATGGTGACTCAAACCCAGATGTGTCACGGCTGTTTTCGGGGCGCGTCTCTGCCTGCAACTGCGATTCCATATGCAGTAAAAATGGCTATTTTCGCAAAGCCATTGCGTAGAAATTCACAGCTGCGGCATGGTTTAGAGCACGGAGTCTGGCAATGTAATATGCACACCAGTCAAGGCACAATATAGGTAAGTCCTGCTAATATTTAGACTGTGTAGTGCAGCTTTGGTTCATTTTTGGGGTGTGGGTCCTCCTAGATTGCTCTGCTTCAGGGCACCGCAGTATAACACATTTTCCTTTAACACATTTTAATACCTCACTGTCTGTTTCTTTTATATATATGTATTTCACTTTTTTATTTTTATACTTTATATGCGGCCAGCGGCTGCTCTTAACATTTCACTTTTCTTATTAGAGAGGTGCCTTGGGGTGGTTTAGCTGGGCTAGTTTGGGGGTGTCCTGCGCTCTGGATTTGAGCCCTAGTATGTTAGGGACCTACAACAAGAGGTTACCCGGATATGGTGGGCAGGCCCATAACCTTGGCCAAGATTATGCCAAAAACCTTTATTGTATTTACTGCAAAATGTATTTATTTATATATAATCAGTTAATTTGGAGTTGTGCACTTGTATTTCTTCTTTGTGTATATATCAATGGTCTCCACAGGTAGCACCTCCAATTATATATATATATATGTCCAGAGTGTGCAGTCTGAGATCCATTTTCTTCATGAAGAGATGTAGCATGGAGCCATGGAGCTTGGAGGAAGTGCATGTTATCCTACTCCAACCACAGGGCACAGCAGAATGAACCCAAACGTTGCAGATCTGTAAAATGGCCTCCACTGCTGTGAAATTCGATTGACACATAATTACGGGACGGCAGACAGAAAGGATCAGAGTCACCGACTGAGTGGGAGCATACTGTAGACATGGATAGTGCAGGGTGTGAACCAACAGGGTGGAGGGCCCTGCCTGTGAGAGCTTACAGTCTAGGCAGGGCATTTGTCATTATGGTATTGCATTCTGCACTCTACAGAATTGCAGTCTGCAAAGTTTAATTGATCTCCATGCAATTACAGTATGTCCAAACTCGTGGATGTTCTTACTTTCTACTGAGTTGTGCCTCTGGTTTTTATGATTACTTTACGGATGCTGAATTCACCACTAGAGGGCACCTCTGCCTGTACAGTGATGCTGTTTCCAGTAATTACGCTACAGTCAGCATTGCTGCAGATTGACTGACACTTCATACAGGAGTATAGACTATTCCAAAAATAAATAATCATAAGGTGTCTATAATTTGTGTTGAACAATTTGTACCCTTCACGCTGAGCTCAGTACATAGATTCCATGACCCAAAACGTGTGTGACCCCATTCAGGTGCGTATTAAGAGAGGAGGGGGTCCGTGTGCATTCCCTGTCCGGGGCTCCCTCCTTTGTTCCCGGGGGCCTGGCAGCAGACTGACGGCTGACCGGCGACTGCAGCAGCAATAGACTCATGGGCCTAGTCTGTGCCAAGAGTCTACTGCCCATGTGCGGACACCATTTTCCAGGCAATTTCCTCACTGCGTATTCGCAAAACGCAGGGAAAATGGCTGCGGTGGCCATTTTCCAGCGTTTTGTGCAGGGGTGAGACACCCTATGCAGGACCTCGGAGAGCCAAGTATTAAAAAATATGGGTGCAGGTTGTGCGGTGTGGGCCCCCCTCCCTGGACCCAGGGGCCCGTGTATGCACCCATTATAGAGGCAGTGATGGGCGCCATTTCCTTGCTGAGTCCCGGGCAGCGCTGTTGTCCAAAACAGGAGTGTGCTGTCACTGTGCTCTGTCCAGGGGGCTGTTTAAACAGGGGTGTTCTGTGCTCTGCCCAGAGGGGGTGCTGTTCAATTAGGGGCTGCGTGTCCAATCCAGAGGTGTGCTGTCTATCCATTGGCTTTAAAAAAAAAAAAAAGTTAAAAAGATTTTTTTTGTGCTGTACCCCAGTGTATCCATGTAAGCATTATGACGCTGCCATCTGTGCCGCATTGTAAATTGTAATATTCATGTTTTTATTAATCTACTACTACTAGTAGTATTCTTTGAGACGCCTGCTGAAAGCATCTTACTTCCACCTTCTCATGCACAAAACCAGAAACATCGGAAACATCTAACGTAGATCAGACAGCCATCCGCCTTCTGTGTAAGTCTAAGCTGTCGCAGACATAGCGGGTCTCCTACAGCAAGCAAGGACGCAGTGGCTTATTTATGCATGCCCAGGAAACAGTGTTTAAACAGTCTGACAAGCCTGCATTTTTCGAGCCACCCCCCATTACCTCCCCTCTATGCTGACTGCCACTCACTTTGCGAGTGAATCCTCTGTGCGAGTCTAATCACAATTCAATCATTGCACGCGCGCAGTGCAGCTTACATGTATGCACAATGGCTAACGGTTGCTCAATCTGCAAAAATATAGGCGTTGTGTCTACATCTGAATCGTGCCCATTGTCATTACTATAATTTTGCATCATCCTATTTACGCTTACTGTATCAGATTGAGTCACGGTAGACGTGTCAATAATTTGGGGCAATTCTTTTAAGCCTGACCAGATGTCATAGTGGGGTTTAACTCTGGAGCGATGAGGTGACTCATCCTCATCACCAGTGATCTCTTAGAAAAGGTCAGTTGTTTCATGGCAGCAGCATTTGCACGAGAAACTGAAGCAGGCAATGTCATATGCCACTTGAACTGACAACTTTCTTGCAAGGAGCTCTTTGCATTAAGGGCCCGATTCAGACCCGCTCGCTAGGAAGCGTTCGCATGCAGACTGCCAATGTTTGCATTGTGCACATTCGTATGCATCGCAGTGCGTGTGCGCGAACCAGTCTGAGCGATCGGGAAGTGTACGCTTGCTGCGCATAGATAGCTCAGCCGAGTGAGTGACAGGAGAAGCCGTTTGTGGGTAGTGACAGGGATTGGTCTTTGAAAATGGGGGAGTGGAGGTGCGAATGCAGGCGTGCCTGAGTGTCTCAACGACGTTTCAGAGGCATGCATAATTAAGATGCAGCATCATAGTACACGTCACCTGGCAGGATAGTACACTGAAGTGCTCACAGTGCTTGTAGTAGGGTATGATCAACCACAAGCGCTGCATTTGCTTTCGATGGTACCCGATGGTTGCATACACTTTCTGGAGATGACGTGCGCAAGTGGCATCTTAAGACAGGCTGGTGGGCATCTGCATACACAGAGCGATCGTACGCCAAGACATAGTGGGAGTGCTTATGCATTGCTGTGCGATCGCCTGCCTTGCTGTCACTTAGCTGAATTTGCATACGGATCCAGCAAGCATACGCATCTAGAGAGCGGGCCTGAATTGAGCCCTAAGATCTGTGTGAGTTGGAAAGCAAGATATTAGATAGGACTTAAACTTAGGACCAAGTATGGTTACCAAAATGTATGCTCCAATTGCAAGATGTTGCAAACCCTTTGGTCCTGGTGAAGCAAATAAAAAACTTGATCTACTGTACAATTCTAAGATACTTAGCAAAATCGCTTACTTTCATCTCCTCCTTCAGTTTCTCTAGCTGCTATTTTAGTAGTTAAATTAACAGAATCACCTGACTCTGGCTGGCTGTGGTTGAATTCACTTTATTGGTTACTGTTTTAAATGGTTTCAGTACAGTAGCTCGTATAAAACGTAGAGTATTCTCCACTTTGCTGGACTAAAGGTACATTTTCCCCTCCTCTCATTAAGTCATGACTTGTTGTGTTGGTTTGGATGACTTGTTATTGTTCTTCCAGTTCATGAAGCATATACATGGTGGAATTCCATCTCGTTACTACTTCTTGCTTCAGTTGTTGGAATGGCTAATGGAACTGTTCTTGCAGCTGCAGCATTCTTCTACATGGATTTGCTGAAAATGTCCATAAATATTTAGTCCCACAGACAGCATCTATTGCACGCACTTGTCATTTTAAAAAAATCTAAACCACTAAGTTTATTGTGTGCGCAAAACAGGTGTGGTAAGGTAGCCTTATAGTAGAAGAACGCACACTGATTCTGGGCCTGTGAACTATGGTTTATTTTGACAGAATGACCGTAGACCAGTAAGCATTATATAGTTCATGCTCACACGAGCCATTGACAAAGGTTCTTAGCTTCAAACAGTGACTTTCCAAATGGCCTTATCACTATCAGAGACCTTTCTCTCTAGCAACTGACCAGGTAACCTTGGTGTTAACCTCCTGGTTTCTCTGCATCCATTGTAAAAGGGCATGGTCTGGTATTAAGAAGAGTTCCCTCCCCAGAAAATAGTACCGAAGTGACTCTATGGCCCACTTTATGGCCAGGCACTCTTTTTCTACCGTAGCTTATTTCTGTTGCCTTGGCAACAACGTCCTGCTTAAATATAGTTCTGAGTGCTCTACCCCTTCACTTTACTGGGACAGGACTGCACCTAAGCCAACATAAGAGGCATCTGTCTGGAGGAAGAATCTGTGGGCCTGTAGGACCGGAGAGGTACAAAGAGCCAGACGAACGTCTGTCCACGCTGTTTCAGCAAGGCTGGTCCACTCCAGGCAATAGAGACAGCGTTTCTTTAACAAGTCTGTTAACAGAGCCATTAGTTGGAAAGTGACTGATAAACCACCTATAGTAACGTACCAAGCCTAGGGAGGTTCTCAACTGTGACTTGGTCTTAAGGCTTTGATTAATTTTTGACGGCTTAAATTTTTCCTACAGATGCGTCATCTTGCATCTTTGCCAATCATATACAAAATAGAGAGAAAGAAGGCTCTTTTTCTGGGGCACTCTTATCTGTATTATTGTTTGATTAAAATATAACTTTTATTAAAGTCTGTTAAAATATATTTTTCTAGACGATATGAAAGAAAAAGGGAAAAGAGGGGGGATACAGTATTTTATATATGTGTCCTTAGACCAGTATATAATGTGCTTCTTATATGGATGTACGTCTCATCCAATGTCACCAATAATCAAGGTTTTGAGACGTCATACCTGATTGAAACTCGTGACAGCTGATACCCAATAAGATTTGGTAAAAAAAACCGAACGGAATCGAGTCGAACCGAGCCTGCACATCCCTAATTTATATACAGTACGTGATATTAGAGAATGATTGTTCTCTTTGAGTTTCCCTTTGTAAACCTAGGTACATAAATTGATATAGACTGTAGGTTCATATAATATGATCTACATTGGTATGGAGGTAACACTAATAGGATACCCTTGGGCTGAAAAAAATAATTAAATAACTAGGTTCAGGCGTAAGTAATGGTATATATGATAGGTCATATGTGGTACAACATTATTATGCAGATAATAAAATAAGACCATGCACCTATAGTGTAATATGCTCACAGTTATTTAATGGTTAACCAGAACCCCTTATTAATCTTGAGTGCTACTCATTAAGGTCAGGTCTCCAGAGTTCTGTCCTAGTTACATATATCCACATGAAGGTATTGTATCAAATTAGTTCAGAGGTATCATTGTGGTATACAATCATGTGTCAATTGACTGCATAAACACCACCAAGATATTGTATCAGTACACCTTCTTAAATGATGTGTACCCACAGCCCGTATGTATAAGTATCACACTATCCATATAAATGTCTCAAAAATCTATTTGTTTCAGTAAAGTAATCTAGTCCCTTAAATCATATCTGATATTGCAGTGAGAAGCCAGACATCCACATATAATGCAAGTGTTAGTTACTGCGTACATATGGTAGCTTCCTAGATACAAGTCAGATTGCTTGTTACAGCTTAGGGGGATATCGGTCAAGCATAGATAGAGACGGACACAATGGTCCGGATAGAGTGATACAGTTACCGTCTTGTAGATCACAGGGAGGGACAGAGTGGTCGACGTGTGCACCAGCCAGACCACGTCGGTATGTTGCTGCTGGACGAGCGTTTCACTTGTTAAAAGGGCTTCTTCACAATGCGATGGGGAACAAGCCCTTTTAACAGGCGACACGAACAAGCCCTTTTAACAGGCAGTATGGGGTTTCATCACCTTGTTTATCAATCTTTGGGAGGTGACCGGTGCTCCACGCAAACCAAAAGGTGGCACCAGGGGCATCTTAAGAGAGGAGGGGGCCTGTGTGCACTCTATGTCATTGTCAGCTGTCATCTTCTGAATCTTGGGCTCCTCTGTTGGGCCCGGCTGCTGTTGCTGCTGCATCTGTATCAATTGCTTTTGGAATTGCTGCTGCTTGCTTTGCACCCAAAACTTCTGATACTGCTGCTGGTTTTGTTCCTGAAACTGCTGTTACAGCTGCTGACTTTGCTACTGCTAGCTCACTAGCACATTCAGGATTTCCACCATTTTGGCTTCTTTGTGGGTTGGGAAGCACTAACGTTTATTTTGTCTGAATGACCATAGACCAGTAAGAATTATATACTTCAGTGGTTCCCAAATTGTGCGCCGTGGCACCCTGGGGTGCCTCAGGACACTCTCAGGGTTGCCTCAGGTTGGTGGTCTAGCACCAAATCAAATTCTTTATGGTCAAAGTAATGTAAATATGTGGACAAACAGAAGCACAAACCTGTCCCCTACCACATAACTGAGCCTAAGGATGACAGGTAAGCACAATTTACTTCACTTTACTACTGTACTACATTTTATTTCTGAATTTCTCAATAACAAACATTTAGGGGGTGCCATGAAAACAATGCTGAGGCACTAGGGTGCCATGATTCAAAAAAGTTTGGGAACCACTGATATAGTTCATGCTCACACAAGCCATTGACAAAGGTTCTTAGCTTCATATAGTGACTTCCCAAATTGCCCTATTACTAACTAACAGAGGGCCTGATTCAGAGCCGGACGCTCTGACCAGAGCGCTCCCTCTGAATCAGGGCCCTCCTACCTAAAAATGGAGCGGCCTCCTGGCCACTCGCATAGCTGTGGGTGACCACCCACAGCATATGCGAGCGGCTAAAAAGATGGTCGTGATGGTCAAGACCATCGTGACCATCGGGCTTGCGACGAGACCCTGCGTTAGGGTCTCGGTGACCACAAGCCCTGGAGTGATTTTGGCTCTATCAGAGCCAAAATCACTCCCACTGACATCACTAGTGGGAACGCCTCCGTCTGGCACATGGGAACGCCTCCGTCTGGCAGCCACACCCCCGGCACGCCTACCAAAGGGGGCGTGCTGTCAGTCACCATCGACAGCACGCCCCTTTGGTGCGAGACCCGGAGCAACAGCTTGGCTGTCGCTGTCCGGGTCTCGCGCATGCGCACGACGGAGCTCCCTCCATCGTGCGCATGCGCATTGGGGTAACATCGACCCGCTTGCGAGCGTCCTGCGCTCGCGAGCGGGTCTGAATGACCCCCAGAGACCTTTCTCTCTAGCCATCCACCCGATTTTCCAGCATCAGTCACACAGATAAATGTCCCAAACTCTTTTAAAGCTTAAACTCCTCCTTCCCTCCTAGATTGACAGGCAAACAACACTCCCACCTTGCCTCCTTAAAGGAGTTCCTCACAGCTGCTCTGTTTGCCTATTCATATGCTTTCAGCTTAGGCACACAGGATCACTCAAAGAGGTAAGACACACATTTTTTATCCGCCAAATGCATGGCTTATCATGGCTCAATAGCTACATACCCCTGGTTCCTCTGAAGCATACTGCCCCCATTGCCACATATGGTACATGTCCAAAGTCATTGGGGTCAATCCACTTACTTGCGATGCATTTGTGGGAGCGAGTCATTATGACAAAGGGTGCGCTTGATGGCAGCCCAGATTCACTTAAAACAGCTCACAGTCCCATAGGGCTCAGAGCAAAATTAAGTGAATTTGGGCTCAGAGCGGGCCGCGAAGGGTGCAAGGTGCCGGTCCTTTGCTGGCATTTTAACTCCGTTGCAATGGCAACTTGCACCCTTAGTATATAATTAGATTGACCCCTTAGTGGGGTAAGTCATATTGCAAGGATTAGAGTAAAAATAATTCCACATGAAAGACATGGTTTTTTTGGTCTTATGCTCAGGCATGACAATGGCCCTCTTCTTATCACTGCCAAGAACTTCTGCCACTGGTGCCTGACTTACTTTGACACAAACAACATTCTCCTCCTGAATGTTATCAACTTCTTCTTGTCCAACATATTCATCATTAACACTCTCATTAGCATCAGATACACAAATATCCCCCAATATCCCCCTCATCCTGTTGCATCGTGTTGTGTTAATAGGTGATACATAGGTGAAAGGTGTAATTAAAATGCTAAGAAAGTAAAAAAAATAAAACTTAAGTAGTTTACATATATATATATATATATATTTATTTAAGGAAAAAAAAAATATATATATATATATATAATTTGAAGGTGTTAAAGAGCTAAATAAAGTGTGCCACCCCAGAGCAGCCCAGCCACACCAACCCCAGGGGGCACCACACCCCATATTCATCCCCAAAATAGATAGCTGTATCCAATTTGGGTCATATAATTGCTAAAGATGAGTGGGTTCGGTTCCCTGAGAACCGAACCCACCCAAACTTTGGGAATCTGAGACAGATACGAGTCGCTCAGGTTTTTCGGCCCTACTCTGATCTGAAAACGAGGCAAAACGTCATCATCCCGTTGTCGGCTTTTCGTGGGTTTTGGATCTATAAAGGTCCCGTGATCACAGCCATTTTTCATTTCGGCTGTGGAGAGTGAAGAGAGAGCTGGGACCTGTGCTGTGCTGTTGTTAACTTGTTATAATTATAATATCAATTACACGCTGACGCTGTGCATATGGGTTGGCTATTGTTGTCCATAAGAGCTGACTGGCTGTTGTCCTGTCCATAGAGGCTGGCTGGCTGTCGTTGTCCTGTCCATAGGGGCTGGCTGTTGTCCTGTCCATAGGGGCTAGCTGGCTGTAGTGCTGTGTTGTCCAGGAGGTGCTCTGTCCTTCAGGGGTGCTCTTCACCCATCCCCAGTGTGAAAAATATTTAAAAAAATTGTGTTAGCCACATTTGTCTTCACCAGTGCAGGAGTGCTGTGCTGCTGTCTGTAAAGGGGCTGCTGCCTCTTTCAGGGGTTCATTCCAGTGTTAAAAAAAATATATATCATTTTTTTTGTGTGGCGTGTTAGCCACATCTGTTATCGGCGTAGCTGCGCAGGGGTCCTGTGCTGCTGTCTGTGAATGGCTGCTGCCCAAAAAAGAAATAAACACATGTTTTTGTGTGCATGTCACACCTGGCTGTCACTGTCATCGGTGTAGCTGCGCATGGGTGCTGTGCTGCTGTCTATCAAGGGCTGCTGCTCCCAATTTTTTTTTTGTGTGCATGTTAGCCACACCTGTCATCGGTGTAGCTGTGCAGGGGTGCTGTGCTGCTGTCTGTCAAGGGGCTGCATGAATATTGCAATGAAAACTTTTTTTTTTTTTAAGTTAATGGTGCGCCGCAATGGACATTTCCTTCTTCTTTGTATTAGTCTCTGATACTACACATTGTCCTTGGTAGCACCCCCACGCTTTAATGACATTGATACATACAGGCATATGTGGTATCTGATGCAACAGGAGACCCTATTCGAAATTACATGGTGGTAGATAATTCAGAGCAGGGCCGGCTCTAGGGCTGTTCGACCAGTGCGGTCGAACAGGGGCGCCACCCATAGAAGGCGCACCCCTCCCCAACATCCCGATTTCAGTGAAGTGGCCAATGTGTGGTCAAATAGGGAGGTTGGGGACCCCCACTGCTACAGCTGTGCGGTGATGCCGGACCCCGGATTCTGAATGGATGCTGCGCGTATGCTCCAACCCTTGGAGCCTGCCCTGATTCAGAGATCTCAGTTGCATATATTTGCATTAATATGGCTAAGCCTTGTCACGGCTTCTCTGATACTGGAGGTCCCTATCACTTGGTCAGAGACCCAAATTGAATATAGTTATCAGTTTTTAGGATGAGTTTGGGGTGTGGTGCCCCCCAGGGTTGGTGTGGTTGGGCTGCTCTGGGGTGGCATACTTTAACACAGCACTTTAACACCTTCAAATTATATATATATTTTTTTTCTTAGTATATATACTATATATATATATATATATATATATTTATTTCATTTATTTTTTATTTTCTTAGCATTTTAATTACACCTTTTACCCATGTATCACCTATTAACCCATAGTTTTTGCTTTATTCTTATGAATACATACTAACACTTTAGTATTTCACTGGTGTGCTTCCCTGTGGTGAATGGCCTTTGCCAGATTTTTTGGGATTCTGCAACCCAGACTCTGACCAAGTGATAGGGATCTCCAGTACCAGTATTACCTACCACCATGTAGTTTTTCAAATCTTATTGCTGATTTAATTCTGAGTGCTGGGGAATTACTTTTTGTTGTTTCTAGTATAGACTAACCCCTCACTGGGTGATATTACTGAAGTGATTGAGCAGCTACCAACACATATTGCTGTTTAAATCAGAGGAAAGCAGCCTGTAGCTCTCCAGCTGCACTAGTACTTCCACAATCCGTGATGTTTGCCAACAACAGGTGGTGTGCCTCAGTTTACCTCAGCCTGCTTTATGCACTGTATGTAATTTCTGGACATATTTGGCATTCAGCAACTGCATGTAGAAAATTTCAGCGGCTGTGGCAGTCCATCTTCCAACATGGCACATCAGGAAACAAATGTTTTTATTATTCAAGAGGCCTGAGGGAGTTGCAGTATGTATGTAGTTGAAGGCATGGAAAGGAAGAGCTGATTAGTGGTACAGGAGGGGAGGGGAGGAGGCATTTACAAAAAATATGAAATCATTCACATCAGTCCTCACCTCAGAAGAATCCTTGAGCATTATGCCTGCTGCTGCTGCTCCTGGGAGTGGATCTTCATCCCAGTAGTAGTTTAAAAAAACAATTGACTGTTAAACAATCCTTCGCAGGGGGGAGAAAATATGACAGCAATCTAAATATTCAGTCAGAAAAAAAGACCCAAAAACACACACACTATGGTGCCTAATCAAAATATGGGAAAAAAAATCTTACTAGCCAATCAGTACTGCAGCATATTGCCAATTTTATGTCTTTCTGCAGCTAACTTTCCCTTTGATATTTTTTTCTTTACTAATGTAAAAGATTGGTTCTTTGATTTTAGATGCACCGACTTAAACCCTATATGCCCTTGCTCATCGGCTTTTAGTAGATGATGTAGACGGACTAGTATCATCATGATTGGTGGCACTGACAGCAGCTCTAGCACTAGTATGTGGTTCCTGCTCTCCTCTCCATTGATCATTCTCCATATCAACAAACACGAATCAAGTGGGGTACTGCACACACGTCAATTTTTACTAATTTTAAATATTACACTGCGGTACCAATGACCTACAGTGTTACAATATTTTATATGAATAAGAAAAGAATAACACACTGCGCTACTTCTTACAGTGTCACAAGATTTTTTATGAGTAAAACACTGCGCTACCACTTACAGTATCACAATATTTTTAATGAATAAGAAAAGAATAACACACTGCGCTACCACTTACAGAGATACAAGATTTTTTATGAGTAAAGCACTGCACTACCACTTACAGTGTCACAATAATTTTTATGAATAAGAATAACACACTCCGCTACAACTTACAGTGTCACAATACGTGGATGATAAACCTGCGCTCTGGCCTGCAGTGTCACCGAACAATTATTTTTTTTACACTGGGGAAGAGCACTCCTGGACGAGGCAGGAGCCCCTTGATTAACAACACAGCACCCCTTTATGGACAACAAAGCACCCCTGCAGAGTGCAGACAGACCACCTGCAGAGCATACGAGGATGATAAAGTGCAGTCTGGCCGGCAGTGTCACCAAACAATAATAGCGTAGCTAGCGCACACAAAAAAAATCTTTTGATTTTTTATGGAATGATAATCATTCATTTTAACTTTTTTTTTTTTTACACTGGGGAAGAGCACTTCTGGATTGACAGAGCACCCCTTTATGTACTGCAGCCCCTTGATTGAAAGGACAACAGTGACACAGCAGCACCCCCCACTTTATGTCCTGCAGCCCCAGCCCGACAACACTGCACCCTTGAACAACTACAACACTGCACCCTTGAACAACAGAGCCCGTCTGTTCTATATGCTCACCACAACCGGAGTGAAAATGGCGCTGATCACTGGGACCTTTATATTAAACAATTTTTATTGATAGGTTTGCAAGTAACATAAATAGTACACATCTGGGTTGCATACAATTATACAATATAGAATGGTCAACAGTTATAAAACACTTGAACATCACAAATATAACAAATCATGTCATCATCAGAATCAATATATTTGACAATATCCTAGAAGATTCCAAAATGAACATACAGTCCAACCCTCAAAACAATCTGAAATTTAAAAGGGAGGAATGTTATTACTAAGAACCTCTAGGTTATACCAAGAAGTGAGTTGGAAACATTTCCTCAAATTTTCTTTCATTACTGGGGATAGATTGTGTATGTATGGGAGCCATGTGTCAAAGAACCTTTTGACCTGCTTTTCCTAATGCAATGATGCCTCAGACCAGTCCATTAAAAATAAAAATGAAATTCTAGGGTGTAATAGTGTTATAGATATAGGATCTGATGAGATCCATTGAGATAAAATTGTCTTTTTAGTGGCTGCTGCGAATTTTGCAAGTAATACACGATTACCTTTGGAGGGGCCATGGACAGTATCCTGGGAATGAATATCCCAAAAAGCCCAAGTTTTAGTGACTACAAACTTAAGTGTATTATTGATATAACTTTGAAGATTCATCCACAATGCTTGCACATGAGGGCAGGCCCATAGACAGTGTATAATATTAGCCTCTGGAGTTCCACATTTATAGCAGTTGGAATTGGAAGCCTCACCAATGAGGAACTTCAGTTTTGGTGTAAAATATGCCCTATGTAGGATTTTCTGATGCATTTCAGTATATGAAATTGAGATTAGTTGTTTATTTAGTTTGACATAAGAAGCTAATATGGTTTTCAATGAAAGCTCAGGAAAGTAAATTTTCCATTTTAATAATCCCACATTACCGGACTCTATATTAAGTGGTGAACGAGAGTTCACATATATCTGTGAGGTAGAGTAGAAGGTCTCAGGTCTATGGCGCACCATGTTATCCAATCCGCATTCCATGTCCCTCTCACCTAACCCATGCAATACTGATTGTACATAACTTAAGGCTTGTAAAAATGGAAATAAAGGGATTGTAATAGATGGGTGTAGGTCTTGTAATTGAGAACGCATTAGTGGATTCATAGTATCTGCATTTAAAAATTGATAAACATATTTAAGGCCCTTATCATGCCATATCTTAAATATCAGAGATGTTCTATGAGGATACAAGGCTGGATTGCCCCAGAGAGGTAAAAATAAAGATGCATATCTAGATATTTTCAGTTTAGAACGGACCAATCTTCATGCCATACAAGTAGTACAAAGTAATAAATGATCTTTAACTTCTGTTGGTAGAGATTGTGGACGTGTATGTAGAAGAGAGATTAGATTCCAATCTGGAATAAAAGTTTGTTCCATAGATCTTATGGTATAATTGTTAGCCCCCCCTATCCATTCAATGGCGATTCTATAATTAGCCGCTAGGGCATAGGATTGGAGACATGGCAAATTGATACCACCTAAATCAATCGTCTGTTGCAATTTAAATAGTGATATTCTGGGGCGTTTATCTGCCCAGATAAATTTTGTTAGGGCTTTGTTTAGCGGTTTCAGGTCGTTCTTTGACGGTATAATAGGAAGCATTTGGAGAACATAGAGTAGCCTCGGGAAACTAATCATTTTATATAGATGGCACCTACCCATATAGGACAAAGGAAGATATCTCCATTTCGTAAAATCTGAAAAAATCTTTTGTAATAATGGTGTGTAATTTGCAACATATAGGTGGGAGGGATGCGTAGTAATCTTGATTCCAAGATAAGTAATGCAATCGGCAGCCCATCTGAAAGGGAAAGAACCCCCCCAACCCAGTTTTGCTTCAGGAAAAAATGCCAGTGCTTCAGTTTTAGTGTAGTTGATCTTAAACCCAGCTACTGATTCAAAGGTATGAAATAAAGAGACCAGAAAAGGCATAGCCACTTTTGGGTTTGCAAAGTATAGCAGGAGATCATCAGCAAATGCTGAAAATTTTATTTCTATCTGACCAAATGTAATACCCTGCCATCTGGTCTCTTTAATGAAATGTCGAAGGAGGGGATCAAGAGCCAAATTAAATAAAAGCGGGGACAATGGGCAGCCTTGCCTTGTGCCACGAGATAAATAGATAGAACGTGTATTTAATGAGTTAATAGTCAAAAAGGCAGTTGAATTTTGGTATAGACTGTTAAAGACATGTATGAAAGCAGGGCCAAAGTTCTGGTAATTAAATATTCTAATAAGATGAGACCAAGACACTCTATCAAATGCTTTGTCCGCATCACAGCTAATCACTATGTTCCCCCTTTCTTTCAGCTGGTGTGTTTTAATCATGGTAGCCAACAATGGCCCTGATTCAGAGCCAGACGCTCTGACCAGAGCGCTCGCTCTGAATCAGGGCCCACCTCCATAAATATGGAGCGTCCTCCTGGACGCTCGTATAGCTGTGGGTCACCACCCACAGCCTATATGAGCGTGCAGGATGATGGTCGCGATGGTCTTGACCATCGCGACCATCGCCAGTGCGAGCAGAAGCCTGCGGTTGAGTTTCTCAACCGCAAGGCCAGGAGTGATTTTGGCTCTATCAGAGCCAAAATCGCTCCCACTGACATCACTAGTGATGTCAGTGGGGCCGGCTTCTGACGGTAGGTGTTCCCTTGGGAACGCCTCCGTCTGGCAGGCACACCCCCGGCACACCCACCAAAGGGGGCGTGCTGTCAATCAACATCGACAGCACGCCCCCTTTGATCAGACACAACGAGCGAAGGAAAGTCCTTCGCTCGTCGCGTCTCGCGCATGCGCACGACGGAGCTCCCTCCGTCATGCGCATGCGCAATGCACACCATCGACCCACTTGCGAGCGGACAGCCGCTCGCGAGTGGGTCTGAATCAGGCCCAATGTGCGGATGTTATGAACAGAGTGACAGGTTTTTATAAAACCTGTTTGTGCCGGGTGAAGTATTTTAGACAAAATAGGTTGGAGACGTATAGCTAATATTTTTGTGAAAATTTTGAAATCTTGATTTCCTAGGGAGATGGGTCTATAAGATGACACCTGAGTAGGATCCTTGTTTATTTTTGGCAGCACTACAATTCGAGCTGTGTTAAAACCTGGAGGAGCTGAATTACCTGCAAGGATGGAATTATATAGTGTTGAAAGATGTGGTGCAATGTGTGAGGAGAGAATTTTATAGTAGGCTGCTGAGAATCCATCTGGACCTGGTGTTTTGCCTGTTGGCAATGATTTAATTACTGACTCTATTTCTGAGTCTGTTATAGGAGATAAGATAGCCTCTCTATCGTCATTATTGAGTTTATGAAGACTTGTCTCAAAAATTCAATTCCCTGTGTAGGTTCATCAGGGGGTGCTTGGTACAAAGAGTCAAAAAAGGTAAGAAAGGTGTCATTAATCATTTCTGGATTAGTGCTAAGTGACCCAGCAGAAGTTCTTATAGAGGAGATATGTTTGCGGTTAGTAGAGGACCTTATTAGATTTGCCAACAATTTCCCTGGTCGATTACCCCATCGGAAGTACCTGTTTTTCTGATGTCAGATTCCTTTGGGCTTGCTCCGTACAGAGAGTATCATATAAGGCCTTAGCTTCCCTGTATGATTGTCTATTTACCTCAGAAGGATCATTCAATAAATCAGAGTAGGTAGACGTTACAGTAGCACTAGCTTGTTGGAATCTTTGTTGTAATTTTTTCTTTTTAAAAGATACATAAGCTAATAAATGTCCTCTTAAAACTGGTTTGGACGCCTGCCAGAGAAGATTAATATTCTGATTATGAGCAACATTATCTGTTAAATAGTTTTGAAAATGATAAGCTAATTGTTGTTGAAAGTCTTCCGAAGAGGCCAAATAGTCTGGGAACCGCCAATTAAAAGAGGAGAAACGTGGAACCTCCAACTTAATAGTAAACCATGTGGGTGCATGGTCTGAAATTAATATGTCAGCTAAGGCAGCATTTTCAACCCTATGACATAAAGTCTCTGGTATCAACCAATAATCAAGCCGAGAGAAAGAGTTATGTGGGTGCGAAAAAAAAGAATATTCTCTAGAATCTGGATTTAAATATCTCCATGGATCAATTAGTTGAAAAGACTCTATAAGCAATGATAAAGTAGATGGCATTCCACGTCTACCTCCAGTCTGTCTAGGCCCACCTGAAACATCCAATGAGGAATCAAATGCTACATTAAAGTCACCTCCTAAAATCAAGGAACCTTCTAGCCAGCCTTGTAAAGCTGCATAGATGTCTGAGAAAAAGGAAGCATTTGGACCCGGTGGAGCGTATATACATGCAAAGGTGAAAATCTCGTTTTCAATATTCACCTTCAAAAACAGAAACCTCCCCTCCGGATCCATCCACTCCCCCAATATATTATAATTAATGGAATTACCAAACAAAATAAGTACACCCCGTGTTTTCGTAGTGAAGGACGCACTATTGTATTCTTGTATCCAATTATCCCTCAGAGTATTAGGGTCATCTGATTTCCAGTGCGTTTCTGGACGAAATTTCTTAAGATGACATAGTATCTTTTTCCTTTTAACAGGTGAGTTTAACCCCTCTACATTCCAAGATAAGAGTTTAATGGATCTTTTGGTTAGGACATTAGAATTGTCAGTTAGTGGCATAGTAGACATCAACCAACCCCCATTTTGGGAAATATGAAAAAAGAAACTTCTCTATCTGGTTCATTACCCTGTCCCAGCGAGCAGAGAAGGGGGCAGTCACGGGGAATCCCTGACAATGACCGATAACATGAACAATCAAAGCAAACCCAGTGTGGACATAGATAGCACAAATCTGCATAGAAAACAACCTATCAAAATTTTTACATATTTGAAAAACCAGTTTGGTAGCCCCTGAGGGCATCCCAACTTAAACCAGTAATCAAAAAGATTAGAAAAGCACAACCCTAAAGGTCGGAATACATATAAATGAAAAACATATATATTCAGTAAAAATACGTAACAAAGATATACCACAACTAAATGTAGCAGTAATAGTGACATAATATATAAAAAAAATATATGAAAAAAGGCAATAAAGATATGTCAAACAGACAATATAATAATGTAATACTTATCGACTCTCCCAATGGTCAGTCATTATCGTCCAGTGTAGAATGAGGAGAGACAGATCCCAGTGACTGAAGAAAATTCTGTGCTGACTTTGGGGAGTCGAAGTAATGTGGCTTTCCAGCGTGAAAGATTCTCAATTTAGCTGGATACAAGAGCGCAAAACGGACGCCTTTAGTAAACAGTTCCTTGCAAACCATGGAAAATTCTCTTCTCTTTGTGGAAACCTGGAAGGAAAAATCTTGAAACAATAGCAATTTGTATTCGTCGTAGTAAAAGCCTGTGGATTTGCGGTAAGCCTCCAATATTTTAACTTTGTCAAGATAGTTCAGAAGCTTGAAAATGACAGGCCTCGGACGTTGTTGAGTATTCTGACAGTCCGGACCAACACAATGTGCCCGTTCCACCAAGATGGGTGAGGAGGTAGATGATACACCCAGTGTTTCAGGAAGCCATGTAGAACTAGGTGGAGAAGTTCCTTTGGTTTCACTGATTCAGGAGAAGTTCCTTTGGTTTCACTGATTCAGGGAGACCTATAAGACATAAATTGTTTCTTCTGTTACGGTTTTCCATATCTTCAAGTTTGTCGTGAAGAGCCGCCACAGTGGAATCATGTGATTGGAGAAGAGATTTTGCCTCATGTAATTCGTTTTCTAATGTAGAGATGCGATCTTCCGCCTCTGTCAGCCGTTGGGAATGTTGTGTGAGTTGCGCAGTTGCAGCCGTAATTGCCTCTGTCAGTGGTGCTAATTTTATATCAAGTAAGGGCGAAATGATGTCTGATATTTCTTTAGCTTTTTGTACAGATTGGAAACTGTATTTATCGGTGTTAAATAGAGCATCAATTGAATCATCCCTTTTAGGAGACATTGGAGAAGAAGAAGCATCAGATGCTGAGGCTTTGTCCTTATTACGCCCAGTTTGCGAGCCTCTAGGACCCCTGGGGGGTTTTGCCACATATTTTTCCATTATAGACACCAAGTGCAGAGAGGTTCTTGCGAGGAGAGAAAGGCAAGGGAAACTGGCGTTCTGCTGATTAAAGTGGCATTCCTTGTTAGGATATATGTAGAATAGTACAAGGTGTTGTCTGCAGAAGAGGGACTGTGGGCAGGAAGTCAGAATAAGCGCCGTCTATTTCCCCCGGCCGCAATGAGAACCCTGTCAGTAGATGAGAAACAGCCGCCAGAAATTACAATAAAATGGCCGCAGCGCAATAGGCCACAAGGCCGTGATCCGGTGGTATAGAGAGCAGGGAGCCGGCGCTGATGTATGCACCTTGCCTGAGCTTATCCCTGGTTGCTGTCCAGTAGGATTTATTTATTTCTTGGGTCAACAGTGAAGCAGGGAGCTTCTCTAAAAAAAGCGGCCGCTATGTTTCGCCCGCCCACCGGAAATCTTTGATGATATATTCTCAGAGGCACTGTTCCTTTAAATCTTGAACTTACATCATGCTGACACAAGAGGGAGCTAGACCCTCATGTATGGAGTGAACATAGTTATAGGGTTTAATATGATGTGGTAGAACTGCAGGTGCAATGCGAGGATAATACAGTCCCCTCCCGCAGATTCACCTTCCTCCGGTAGAGAGGTAGAAGAGTCACCCAGAGGTCCCCATTTAACACAGCAGCGGCAGCAGTTTAATGGGATGGCGCCGAATACATAGCAGCCAGTGACCACGTCACCACGGAAACCCAGCTAGCAGGTAGGAGAGAGGCCATGGAGCATGGAGATGCTAGGGAGAGTAGGCAGCCCACCAGCCCTCAGCACTGGACCTCCCGGTTACACACGAGGAGAATGTGTAGGAAGCAGGAGTCTGGGTCCTTGTTGAAGTCTCCAGGCGCAGCGGGGCCACAGCGGGAGCAGTAGCCGCGGATACACCAAGCGGCCAGTGTCCTCCCCGCACCAGGGAGTGGTTATGCGCAAGGCGCTGAGGAGGTCGCCAAGGACCAGGCACAGATGAAGGGGGGAGGCACGTCACTCACTGGTAGGGCTCCACGCGCGGCGTCCGGCGGGTTGGCTCCGTTGGCGTGGGAGGCCCAAGTCTGAGACCCGGCCAGTCGGGAGGTACAGGAGTCCGATGGTAGTTACTCCTATGAAGCAGCAGAGACGCTGATGCAGTGATCATCACCGGGACCTTTATAGAGTCCAAAACCCGAGAGAATCCGACAGCGGGATGGTGACGTTTTGCCTCGTTTTGGATTCTGAGTTAGGTGGGAAAACCCGAGCCGGACTCGGATCCTCTATGTTCGGATGGGTCCGGTTCTCCGCTCATCTCTATTTATAACCAACATCATTTCACCTATTTGAGGTGTTTTCTGTGAAGATACTGTATATGCCGCAAAGGGAACTACAGTATGATTATCCACATATTGGAGGGTTAGAATGAAAAGCTCAATGGTGTATCTCTCCTCCAATCTTTAATTCCCAGATACACTAGGGACTGCACTGTTTGTTTTACATGTTCTTCTATGTCTTATTGATTGTATACCGGTACTAGCCACTTAATGTCCCTTTTATTTCTACATCTGGACGTTGATACTTTGAATAAAAGTGATTTTTTTTCATATATATATATGAAATGTTATACTCTATTTTAAAGCCTGTAAGCAAAATGCCAGAGGTATTATTCTTATTTAGATTCCCTGCCCGACCTCACAGGCAGCAGCCCTAACAGACCCGATAGGTTTAGTGCAGCCCTCACCCACATTTTACTGTTGTTAACTTTACTGCCAAAATGGAGAATGGAGATTTATTTTTTTACATCAGCCAAGAAATTTTTTTTTTACACTTGTGAACTGTTTTGGGGTACAGAGGATAGGGGTGATACCACTGCACAAAGAATAGTAATATACACTGCATCGCTCGTCTCTGCACACACTTTTGAAATACACAATATTTTTAAATTCAGTTCTGAATTGCTGCATTTGTTCTGTTTTAGAGAAAAGGATTTTTTTTTTTTAGCATTTTTTTTAACAGGAAAAAAAAGACTTAGGCCCTCATTCAGAGCCGTACGCTCTGAGCAGAGCGCACGCTCTGAATGAGGGCCGGCCTCCATGAAAATGGAGCGTCCTCCTGGACGCTCGTATAGCTGTGTGTCACCACCCACAGGCTATACGAGCGTGCATTTTGATGGCCGCGATGGTCGTGACCATCGCGACCATCGAAACTGCGAGCCGGAGCCTGCGGTTGAGGTTTTCAACTGCAAGGCCTGGAGTGATTTTGGCTCTATCAGAGCCAAAATCACTCCCACTGACATCACTAGTGATGTCAGTGGGCCGGCTTCTGACGGGAGGCGTTCCCGTGGGAACGCCCCCGTCAGGGAGGCACGCCCCCGGCACGCCTACCAAAGGGGGCGTGCTGTCAATCAACATCGACAGCACGCCTCCTTTGATCAGACACAACGAGCGAAGGACTTTCCTTCGCTCGTCGCGTCTGGCGCATGCGCACGACGGAGCTCCCTCCGTCGTGCGCATGCTCAGTCCAGAACATCGACCCACTTGCGAGCGGACAGCCACTCGTGAGTGGGTCTGAATCAGGCCCTTAGAACAAATAAATACAATCAGCAGCACCACACACCGCAGCCTGTTTGTGTGCACTGCAGTGTGTGAGTGTGCAGTCAGTGTGTGTGATTAACAACAAACACACATACACTGACAGTGATACCTGCAGTAACCCTTCCCAGGTGCCTACTCCATCTACCTACTCGTAATACTGCAGTCTTTGTCCTAGTCCTACTCAGACTCCAACTCCAGTTCTAATGACGCCCTTATTGCGCCCTGACGGCGTGCTAATGCTCCAGCCCGCAGTCCCACACCCTCTCCCCCCGCTCTCCTGTGTGAAATTGCGCCCGATCACAAGGGAGGGACTTTTATATGCAATCCAAAACACGCAACATCCGACGCCGGGAAGACGATGCTTTGTCTTGTTTTGGGATCTGACCTTGGTGGGAAGACCAAAGCCAGGACCTGGATCCACTGGTAACACTTAATTTAAAAAAATTTCAGATTTCAGTAAAGCAAACCCGCACATCTCTATCTATTAGTGCTGACAGCTGCTATCACAGCCCCACTGGCTGGTAGCGGTGTGATCACATAGTCTGCGTCTAACGCAGAATATGGGCGGATATTTGCATAGGACTTCTGATTACTGTCCAAAACGGCAACCGCATTATGGGCCTGGCACTGAATCGCACACAATGCCGATAGTCACGGATGTGTCACTGATGTGGTTGCGAACCCAAATCGCCAGCATTGGAGAAGCTAGTATGACAGAGAATGTGCTCCTAGCTGCTGCAAGTTTCAAGCATGATTTTACCATCTAAAGATGTTCAAAGTAGGCGTGTCCAGAGGCAATGCCCCCTGATGTGACATTTTCGGGGTGTGACCGTGTGTCACGCCCTTGCCCACATGACACTGGGAGGGGCTTGCCCAGCACTCTGGGAGCTGCTGGGATGCCCCCTGCTTCCCTCAACACAGTGTGATTGACGCACATGTCATTCATCACCGGTGCGGCACTGCTCGGTGACACCATCTGAGGCTATAGCTATGCTATTTTGGTGTCACCCTCTTGAATGGTATCATCCGGTGCGGCCCGCGCCCCCCTAGTGACTCCATTGGCTATATGATTTTAATTAGGGGTGTGCACCGGCCACTTTTCGTGTTTTGTGTTTTGGTTTTGGATCTGGATCTTTCTTCGTGTTTTGGATCTGGATTGGTTTTGCCAAAACCACCCTTCCATGTTTTCGGTTCTGGGTTTTGTGTTTTGGATCTGTATTTTTTTTAAAAAAATCATAAAAACAGCTTAAATCACAGAATATGTGGGTTTTTCTGCTCCTATGCAATTATTAACCTCAATGACCTTCATTTCCACTCATTTCCAGTCTATTCTGAACACCTCACAATATTGTTTTTATGGCCAAAAGGTTGCACCGAGGTAGCTGGATGACTATGCTAAGCGACACGAGTGGGCGGCACAAACACGTGGCCCATCTAGGAGTGACACTGCAGTGGCAGACAGGATGGCAGTTTGAAAAACTAGGCCCCAAACAGTACATAATGCAAAGAAAAAAAAGAGGTGCAAGATGGAATTGTCCTTGGGCCCTCCCACCCACCCTTATGTTGTATAAATAGGACATGCACACTTTAACAAACCAATTATTTCAGCGCCAGGGTCTGCCACATGACTGTGGCTGAAATGATTGGTTCTTTTGGGCCCCCACAAAACAAGCTGGCAATTAATGTGTCCCTGCACAAACTGGCTCTACGGAGGCAAGATGTCGTCCTCATCCTCCTCATCCACCGATTCCTTGGATAAAACAGGAAAAAGGGATTTAGGTGTCCCTGGACTGCTTACGGTCTTAGCCAAAGTTTCTGAACTTGACAGTAACTTTTTATGAACGCGCTGCAGGTGCCGTATAAGGGAGGATGTTCCTAGGTGGTTAACGTCCCTACCCCTACTTATTTCACCTTTACATATGGTACATATGGCAAGACAGTTGTTGTCCGGATTTGGATAGAAATATTGCCAGACCAAAGAGGTGGAATGTTTGGTCTTCTGCCCAGGCATGACCGTGATGGGCTTTTTCATCCCACGGACAACAACTGTCTCCCCCGGAGCCTGATTTAAACAAACCACATCACCATCAGAATCCTCCTCGCCAACTTCCTCCTCAGCGCCAGCTACACCAGTATCCTCATCCTGTTGTACTTCAACAGTGACATCTTCAATTTGCATATCTGCAAGAGGACTGTGGGTGCTCCTTTCAGCACTTGCAGGGGGCGTGCAAATGGTGGAAAGAGCCACCTCTTCCCGTCCAGTGCTGGGAAGGTCCGGCATCGCAACCGCCACCACACTTGGACTCTCCTTGGGGATTTGTGATATCTTCTTAGAACGCACAGTTCTTCGCTGTGCTTTTGCCAGCTTAACTCTTTAGATTTTTTTAGTGGGAGGAGGGCTTCCATCGTCATGTGAAGCTGAACCACTAGTCATGAACATAGGGAAAGTCCTTAGCCATTCCTTGATCTTTCCCTATTTTATTTTTATCGGAGAAAGTTTGGTCCTCCATTTATGTTATATTGATATATACGTGCGGCTAAGGCGCACACAAACACAGAAAATAATTTTTTATTTTTGTTGGAGACTAGTGTACTTTGTGGGTTACACCACCCTTTAAGAAATGAGCCAGCCGGCCCTTTACTTAAGAGACACAGGCGCACGCTTGGCGCTGCTCCTTTGTTGATGCACGTGCAGCCACAGTGCACACAATTCACAAACACAGAAAAAAAATTTTTATTTTGTTTGGAGTGTACTTTGGGGGTTACAGCACCCTTTAACGGTCAAGCCAGCCGGCCCTTTACTTATGACACAGGCGCACGCTTGGCACTACTTTGTTGATGCACGTGCGGCTACTGCGCACACAATTCACAAACACAGAAAACATTTTTTTATTTTGTTTGGAGTGTACTTTGGGGGTTACAGCACCCTTTAACGGTCAAGCCAGCCGGCCCTTTACTTATGACACAGGCGCACGCTTGGCACTACTTTGTTGATGCACGTGCGGCTACTGCGCACACAATATAATACTAGTACAATACAGCAAATCAGCTATTACTAGTACAGTACAGCCTATCGGCTATTACTAGTACTGTACAGCATTTTGTTTGGAGTGCCCTTTGGGGGTTACAGCACCCTTTAACGGACAAGCCAGCCGGCCTTTTACTTATGGGACACAGGCGCACGCTTGGCGCTGCTCCTTTGTTGATGCACGTGCAACCACAGTGAACACAATTCACAAACACAGAAAAAATATTTTTTTTTTTAGCACTTGGGGGGAGCACCCCTGACGGACAGAGCTCCCCCTGGACAACACTACAGCACCCATTTAGGACTGGGACACTGCACAGGACTTTGGAGTGGACACAGCCCCTATGGACAACAGCAGCACAGCACAGCACAGCACAACACTACACTGCACTACACTACACTACACTACAACACTACACTACACTACACAGCCCAGCCAGCCCTAACTCCCCCCCTCCCTCTTCACTATCCACAGCCGAGTGAGAAAATGGCGCCGACGCGGGTACCTTATATAGGATCCAAAACCCGCGAGACCCGGATGGCGGGATGATGACGTTTTGCCTCGATTTAAGATCCGAGTCAGGCGGGAAAAGTCGAGCCTGACTCGGATCGGCCTCGGATCGGGGGGGCTCGGGGGGGTTCGGATTTCAGAAATCCGAACCCGCTCACCCCTAATTTTAATGCACTTGTGTTAATAGTCTGTGTGTCAATAAGAAACTTGCACAAATATTAGAAATCACACCTGACCAAACTGGAGATATTGCATGATTTATAGCCTCCAGCATTATCCCTGCCTCCTTCTGTGATTGGATGACTCTTTCCAGACATGACGTTTTTTTCTGTCTATTGCCTCCAGCATTATCTCCGCCTCCTCCTGTGATTGGCTGACACTGTCCAGAGATGACATATTATTCTGTCTCTTGCCTCCAGCATTATCCTCCTTTGAGGCTGATTTTTTAAAAACTTTATACGTCTCAAAAACTCAATTCCAGCCCTGATCACTTGCAAACAACGCACTTCGTATAAAGATGTTGATGATAGAGACATGTAAGTACTGTATGCTAATATCTTTACACACTACTGTATACAGCATTATAAGATGATTACAGACAGAAATGTGTACTTACTATGTGCATGTAATTCTAGGGTCTATTTACTAAGCAGTGATAAGAGACAGAGTGAAAAGTGATGAGGTGCCAGACAATCAGCTCCAAACTGTCATTTTTCAAACACAGCCTGTGAGATGACAGTTGGGAGCTGATTGGCTGGCAACTTATCACTTTCTTATCACTTTTCACTCTGTATCTTATCACTGCTTAGTACATAGACCCCTGTATCATTGATGTGGACTTTTCTTATCATTGTAATATTTATAGAAAAGTTGTACAGCGCTGTGGGGTACTTAGAGTTTATATAAAATATACCAAAACGATCATTAATGATGGTATTGACACTGATGTTTAAGAAAGCAAGCATGATATAGATATATATATATATATATATATATATATATATATATATACCATCCAAAAGAACACAGCACTCCACGGGCTCCATACAAATGTCACATAGCAGTGTCTTTATTGTCTGCGTTTCACGGCATCCGCCCTTTGTCAGGACACACTCACATACAATACATAAAACACTTACCCACTATTAGTACCCGCTGAGACTGCCATCATCCTCCCACACGCGCAGGCTGTCCAGACGTCCGCTCATGACGCACTTCCAGGACCAGCAACACAGGACGCTGCTAAGCAACCAGCCAGCTTGCGGTTCACATCAGAAGCGCCCACATGAATGCGGAAGCATAACACAACCAGCACTAGTGGGAGAAAACGTCACAGTCAATACACCCACAGAAACATTAGAAATACATATTGTGGCTATACAAAACAGCAGGATAACCACTACATCAAATCTTACTACATTCAAAATATTAATAGCAATACTATGTCACATAATATACTGCTATAATCAAAGTGCAGATTATTTTAGAAGGGAACAAGACCATTGTTATTACAACACTACATCGACCTATTGACATGATTAAATAAGAGAATTCCAATAGATCTTATCATTAAGACCTCGGGGATGAATGGTATCCAGCCTGAACATCCAGCGTGCCTCAGACCGGAGTAACATCTAGCTCCTATTACCACCTCTAGCAGATTCTGAGACATGACCAATCATCATGCAGTGCAAGGTTGACAACGCATGACCCTTAGCCTTAAAATGTTTGGCCAGGGGTTGATAAATATCCCTTCCTGACAATTATAAATTAATGGCAGACCTATGTACAGCCATTCGCTCATGGAATTTGTGAATCGTCTGGCCTACATAGCACAGGCCACAAGGACACAATATAATGTACACTACATGAGAAGTCAAACACGTCAGCACATGACGGATCTCATACAATTTATCATTGTGAGGATGTTTAATGGATCTGCCCTGAATTAAAAATTTGCATGTAGCACAATTATGGCAACCAAGAGGTTTAGTATATACGTTCGGGATCTTAGGGACATCTCTACCCGTGATGTCCGTCACCATCGGATGATCCTTCAGATTACGCCCATTTCTGAACGCAGCCACAGGTCTGAGATCTTTAAAAACTGGTAAATCAGGATCAGATGACACCAATGGCCATAATGCCTTAGTGGCATATTTAATCACATGGCTAGCCACCGTGAAGCTACTGGACCAAGGCCCTCATTCAGAGCCGGACGCTCTGAGCAGGGCGCTCGCTCTGAATGAGGGCCGTCCTCCATAAAAATTGAGCGTCCTCCTGGACACTCGTATAGCTGTGGGTCACCACCCACAGCACATACAAGCGTGCAGGATGATGGTCGCGATGGTCTTGACCATCGCGACCATCGCCAGTGCGACCAGAAGCCTGCGGTCGGGTTTTTCGACCACAAGCCCTGGAGTGATTTTGGCTCAATCAGAGCCAAAATCACTCCCACTGACATCACTAGTGATGTCAGTGGGCCGGCTTCTGATGGTAGGCGTTCCCTTGGGAACGCCTCCGTCTGGGAGACACGCCCCCGGCACGCCCACCAAAGGGGGCGTGCTGTCAATCACCATCGACAGCACGCCCCCTTTGATCAGACACAACGAGCGAAGGAAAGTCCTTCGCTCGTCGCGTCTCGCGCATGCGCACGACGGAGCTCCCTCCGTCGTGCGCATGCTCAATGCACACCATCGACCCACTTGCGAGCGGACAGCCGCTCGCGAGTGGGTCTGAATCAGGCCCCAAGGTAGCAATTTCTGATTTTTACTGCATCTAGGTTTTAACAGTTGAGACCTAGACATCAATAACACTTTGGTTTTATGTTGTTGCAACAGTTTGTAATCATACCCTCTAGATAAAAATTTGTTAATAAGGTCGTCTAGCCTCACACTAATTTGTGACTGATCACTCATAAGTCAGGCTACCCGCATCATCTGCGACAGCGGTAGCCCTTAAGGGCCAATGGGTGATGACTTGAGGCTAATAAAAATTAATTACGATCCACATACTTAGAATATACATCAGTAGTTATTCGACCATCAATCACCTCCATATGTACATCCAAAAAGTTTGCCGATTCTGCACCACAAACATAGGTATATTTAATACTAGAGTTCATTGCATTGATATCATTAATTATTTCCACAAACAGCTCAAGACCACCAGTCCAGATCATAAAGACATCATCAATATAGCGTGTGTATAGTTTAATATGTTGGTTAATCTCCCTCCGATCGAGAAACATATAGTTCTCCTGGTCAAACATATATACGTTTTCATAGGATGGCGACACTGGTGACCCCATGGCACAGTATATATACAGTATATATTGTTTGTGCATTTGTATCTATCTATCCATCTATCCATTTGTATCTATCTATCTATCTATCTATCTATCTATCTATCTCATATCTATCTATCTATCTATCTATCTCATATCTATCTATCTATCTATCTATCTATCTATCTATCTATCTATCTATCTATCTATCAAACTATCTCTATCTATTTATCAATCCATTTATCTATCAATCTATCTATCTCATATTTATCTATCTATCAATCAGCTATCTATCAATCAGCTATATATGTATTTATCTATCTATCTGCTTATTTATTATCTATCTTTCTATGTATCTATCTCATGTATAACTATCTATCTATCCGTCACCTATCTATTTATCTATCTATTTATTTATTATCTAACTATATCTATCTATTATCTAGAGAGATGAGCGGACCCGGATCCCTGAGAACCGGACCCACCCGAACTTCGGGGATCCGGGGCGATCCGAGGCGCCCCTCGGATCGCTCCTACTGCCCCAGATCCCTAATCAAGGAAAAACCTTGCGATCCTCTGTCGGATCTCGAGGTTTTGCCTCGAGCGCCCATTTTTTAAAATCCCTTTGCCTTCAATGGGCAAAGCGCTGACTGGCTGACAGAGCTGTCTGTCACGGCTCTCAGCCAAACAGCATTTAGGCCCATTGAATTCATGGAAAAAAGAAGATGGCACTGTTTCCCGCAGCCCGCAACTCCCACTGTCGACACAACAGCTGTCGGCACCCCCACTGCTGACACCACTGGCTCCCCATGCTGCCGACACCCTGCAATGAGAACACCCCTGCCCTGTGACACAGTCAGCAAACCTGCACTGAGGACACTGCTGGCACCCCTGCTCTGCCGACGCCGCCGGTACCCTGCACTGAGGACACTGAAAGAACTCCCACACTGCCATTACATGAACTAAGGACATCGTCAGGAACCCCTGCACTGCCGACACAGCCAGCAAACCTGCACCGAAGACACCGCTGGCACCCCCACTCTGCTGACACCGCCGGTACCCTTCACTGAGGACACTGCCAGCACCA
The DNA here is from genome assembly GCA_031769625.1 of Taudactylus pleione. Classification (NCBI taxonomy): domain Eukaryota; kingdom Metazoa; phylum Chordata; class Amphibia; order Anura; family Myobatrachidae; genus Taudactylus; species Taudactylus pleione. Next base: position 916,436 of record JAUIMM010000139.1, on the reverse strand, counting down.
CAGCACTGCCATGCCATGTACTGAGGACACCGTCAGCAACCCCTGCACTGCTGACACAGCCAGCTAACCTGCACTGAAGACACTACTGGCACTGCCGACATCGCCGGTACCCTTCACTGAGGACACTGCCAGCACCGCAGCACTGCCATTCCATGTACTGAGGACACTGTCAGCAACCCCGCTCTGCTGACACTGCTGTCACAGTAAGTGCACTATTGGTGTATCCAACCCACACTGTATAACATACTGTATCCGCGTTGGAAATAGGAAGCTGAACTACCACATGTTAGTACCGCCACTGTGTCGCTTAGCTTAGTCAGTCAGCTAGCTGGATGCAACCTTTTGGCCTTAACTAGATGAAAAAAATAATATTGTGGGGTGGTCAAAATTGATTGGAAATTACTGGAAATAAATGTTATTGAGGTGAATAATACTGTAGGAACAAAAACATTTTATGTGATTTTAACTGTCTTTATGAAATGTTAAGAAAAAATCCAGATCCAAAAGCGAAAATAAAACACGAGGGTCGGTGCACATCTATTTCATATTTATCTATCTATCAATCAGCTATATATCTATCTATCTCATATCTATCTATCTATCTATGAATCAACTATCTATCTACCTATGTGAAATCTATGTGTCATATCTATATATTAGCTATTTATTTCATATCTATCTACCTATCAATCTTTCAATCAATCTATATAGCATTATATCTATCTATCTATCTATCTCTCTATCTATCTATCCAGTGGCGGGCTGGGCCGGGGGGCAGGGTGCCATGTGCCCCCCGTGCCACAGCGTCTTGCGGGCCACGGGCCGCGGGCAGTCTGTGTCTCGCTACACAGTGACTGCCAAACACACAGCCGCCAGCGCCGACAGCTGTGTGTTTGTTTTGAGTGGCAGCCAATGAGAGTCTGTCAGACTCTCACTGACTGCTGCTGCGCCCACTGCAGGAGCCGCTCCATCTTCCGGCTCCTGCAGTGGGTAATGGGAGAGACGTCATGATGTCATGACGTTTCTCCCATAATGCAGAGTGGCCCGGGACGATGAACGGAGGAGCGGATGGCGGCGGGAGCGGGGATTCAGGTAAGTGGTTTCTTTTTATTTTTTTATTCCGTGTGTCTACAGCACTACAAGGGGGAGAGCACTACTGGGGGTACTACAAGGGGGGGGACTACTACTGGTGGGACTACTACTGGGGGCACTACAAGGGGTAGAGCACTACTGGGTGCACTACAAGGGGGAGACCACTACTGGGGCACTACAAGGGGGGGGCTACTGCATAGCGGGTACCACTACTGAGGGCACTATATAAGGGGCTTACTACTGGGGGCACAAGGGGCACTGCACAGGGGGGACCACTACTGGGGGCACTGTATAAGGAGCACTGCATAGGAGGATCACAACTGGGGGCACTACTGGAGGCCAGCATAAGGGGGTCCTCTCCTGGGGCACAGGGGGCAATGCATATGGGCACCACCACAGGGGGCTGCACCTAATCTTTATTTTTACTTTACATTAATTCCATATGGACCCGCCTCCTCCCTGAAACACTTGAGGGGGGGTACCGTAGCACGCACGTGCTCCGGGCACCCTGGCTACACGTTACTCCTCTGCCAGGGCCACCTGCATGCATTTGCCCCCAGGCTAAAAGTTGCCAGCCAGCCCCTGCATCTATCTATCTATCTATCTATCTATCTATCTATCTATCTATCTATCTATCTACAGTATCTACCGAAAATCTATCTATCTATATATCTATCTATCTATCTAATTATCATGTATCTATTATCAAACTATCTCTATATATCTATTATCTATCTATCTGTAACACCGTGTGTTAAAGGACTCATATATTTGCATGACACAGTAATTGTACACACATAATAAAAGTCGATAAAAGTTGATAAAAGTCGAGTTAGACTGAAAGGTTGAATATAGACCAACTGGAGTCGTGAGTCTTCATTATTCAGTCCCGTGAGTGCCGCTGTATTTTCTACATATACTTTTTGGTTTTTCACCATCAGAGGGCACCTGGGCAATTACTTTCTTTATAGCGGAGTGCCGGCGTCATTGCATTATATATATATATATATACTACACCTGTTGATGCAGCACTCCTGGCGTAGAATAATCACAGATACGTCAACGTAATAGACTATTACGTTAACGTATCTGTGATTATTCTGCGCCAGGAGTGCTGCATCAACCTATTCACTTGCGGGCACCCGTCCTATTTATGCTATAAAGGGAGAGCCGGACCTCTGCATATGGTTTATATATATATATATGTGGGTGTGTGTAGTAAAGTTTAGGTTATAATAATTAGTGTACATAGATGTAATAGTAATGTTTATGATTGTATTACACAGTTGTGAGGGGCAGTCTATTTGCATTGCAGGTGAGAGATGATTATATTGATCACTCTCTGTATGAAGGAACAGTATATGGGATTCTGAGCTGAGCGCTTTGACCAGAGCGCTCGCTCTGAATCAGGGCCCTCCTACCTGAAAATGGAGCGACCACCCACAGCATATGCGAGCGACCAAAAAGATGGTCGTGATGGTCTTGACCATCGCGACCATCGAACTTGCGACGGAGACCCTGCGGTAGGGTCTCCCTGCCACAAGCCCTGGAGTGATTTTAGCTCTATCAGAGCCAAAATCACTCCCACTGACATCACTAGTGATGTCAGTGGGGCCGGCTTCAGACGGTAGGCGTTCCCATGGGAATGCCTCCGTCTGGCAGGCACGCCCACCAAAGGGGGCGTGCTGTCAATCAACATCGACAGCATGCCCCCTTTGGTGCGAGACCCGGAGCGATGGAAAGCCCGTCGCTCCCCGGGTCTCGCGCATGCGCACGACGGAGCTCCCTCCGTCGTGCGCATGCACAGTGGGGAACATCGACCCGCTTGCGAGCGTCCTGACGCTCACGAGCGGGTCTGAATGACCCCCTCTGTGTGCACAAGTGGAGGCAATTCTCCTGTATAGATGCTAACGACACCACACAGACACATAGGCAGTCATGGAGGTCCAAAGTGAGAGAGAGTCTCGCGCGACTAGGCGGGAAAAGGGAGAGTGGCTCGCGGTAGTGCGGGGAAAGCTTTAAAAGGGAGAGCGCTAGCATCAGGCGGGGCAGATTGGTGTTCCCCCTTCGTGTGCCCTCTGGTGAATGTCCTCAGCGCCGCGCTGAGGTAATCCTAGCGAGAGAGCGGCGGCTGTGAGGCAGGATCGGAGGAGCCAGTGAGGGCAAGGATAAAGCAGGTAGACCCCGGTGAGAAGGGTACCTGCAAGTGAAGTGAAGCGGCTGCTGTGTGTGTTCCTGGCAGAGGTCCGGACAGCTACCTGGGGAAGAGAGGCTGACCCTGACAAACAACGGAAGCCCTCAGTCAGCTGCTGTGACACACCCCAAAGGCTGAGTGGATCAGCTGGGGAAGGAGGCGGACTAGTGACAGGATCATTTCCACACAGGCAGTCCCAGTCTATCGGAAGTGGTGAGCCCGTTAAAGTGCAGTGTCTAGACTATAGTTGCTGGCACAATCACATTCATTGCCCAGCCTTACATCCAACCTGTGAAGCAATTCAGTTATCCACAAGGGAGAACTGTTAATTCCAGAATTACTAGGATCACATTAGCTGTTACAAGAACGTAACCTCAGCAACATTTAGGGTAACCAAACAGGCCAACCTATAATAGTGTGCATTATAGTGAAGAAGCAAAATCTTCTACATTGGGCGGTCTGAACCATCAGACAGCAAACACCTAATATAACCCCTATTTCGGGGATTAAGGCCCTCATTCAGACCCGCTAGCAAGCGCTATGCGCTCGCAAGTGGGTCGATGGAGGGGCACTGCGCATGCGCAAGCCCCACAGAGAGAGAGAAATTCTCTCGCTCCGGGGCTCGCTACAAACGGGGCGGCTGTCGATGTTGATCGACAGCTTGCCCTGTTTTGTAGGGAGGGAGGGTGGCCTGCCATTTGGGGGCGGCCCTACTGACATCACGAGTGATGTCAGTAGTGAGCTTCTGGCTCTTTTAGAGCCGAAAGCTCACTGGGGCTTGCGGCAGACGAGACCCTACCACAAGGGTCTCATTGCAAGACCTTCGCGACCATCACCTGGCCGCTCGCTAAAGCTGTGGGTGGTCACCCACAGCTTAGCGAGCGACCAGGAGGCCGGCTTTTAAAAAAAAAAAAAGCGGCCACCCTCATTCAGAGCGAGCGCTCGCTTTTTGCGAGCGGCTCTGAATGAAGGCCCAAGTCTGTAAGCACACATAATTGTGTATTAATGCAGCGTGCCATTCGCATCCACCGTTCTGGAATTTATATGCTAGCAGGAACAAGACCCATAATCTAAGTGAGGAAGACACAGAGCAGTTATTATATAGGAGGGTTGCCTTCATTTAAATGGTCATTGAATAACTCATCCTTTAGATGTATTGAAAGTATTTTCCTGCAGCTAAGGAGAATGACAAATCGTCAGCCTATTGACTGTGATTAATCTTCACATAATTTAAGATTAATAGCACGCCAGGAGCAGGAATTCTAAACATCCAGCAAGGTTACAAACTTAGCCATAACTACCCATAAAATAACCTTTCAGCAGTAGTTATCGAAGGACTATACAAACAACTCTCTAGCTTTTTGTGATATCCAGGAATACAACACAGCTAAGAATGCCAAGAGTGTGCAAAGCTGTCATTAAAGCAAGAGGGGGCTACTTTCAGGAATCTAAAATATAAAACATATTTTGATTTGTTTAACACTTTTTTGTTTACAACATAATTCCATATGTGTTCTTTCATCGCTTTAATGTCTTCAGTATTAATCTGCTATGTTGAAAATAATTTAAATAAACAAAAACCATTGAATAAGAAGGTTTGTCCAAACTTTTGACTGGTACTATATCTATCTATCTATCTATCTATCCATCTATCTATCTTATTACTCATATCTAGCTATCTATCTACAGTATCTATATATCTATCTATCTATTTATCTATCTTTCTCATATCTATTTATCTATCTATCAATCAACGATCTATCTACCTATCTGAAATCTGTCATATCTATGTATTAGCTATTTATTTCATATATATATATATATTGTTCGTTCTATCTATCTATCTATCTATCTATCTATCTATCTATCTATCTATCTATCTATCTATCTGCTATCTATTTATTACCTATCTATGTATCTATCTCATGTAGATCTATGTATCTATCTATGTATCTATCTATCTATCTATCTATCTGTCACCTATCTAATTATCTATCATCTATTTATCTTTATATAAATCTATTTATCAAACTATCTCTATCTATATATTATCTATCTTTCTATCTATCTCGTATCTATCTTTCTTTTTATTTATTTATCTATCTATCTAACTCATAACTATCTAACATCTATTTATCTATCTATCTTACAGCATCTATCTGCTATCTATCCATCTAATATCTATCTATCTACCTACCTTACTATGTCATATCTATCTATTGGTCTTTCTTTCTCATATCTATCCCTCCATCCATCTATCTATTTATCTATCAGCACAAGTATCTGCTTTCTATGTAATTATCAATCTATCTCTCTATTTATTATCTATCTATATAGCTCCTGTATATCTATCTGTCATATATATATTTATCTATAATCTATCTATCAAACAAATCAATCTATTCATATATACAAGCTAATTATCTCATATTTTTCTATCAATCAGTTATCTATTAATAGACTATATATGTATCTATCTATCTGTCACCTATCGATATATCTATCATCTATCTATCTATCTATCTATCTATCTATCAATCTTTCTATCTATCAGCTATCTATCTATTTATTTATTTATTATCTATCTTTCTATTTATCTTTCTCATGTCTATCTATCTAGCTATCTATCAATCTGTTACCTATCTATTTATCTATTATCTATCTATGAAACAATCTATTTATCTATCTATCTATCAGCTATCTATCTATATGTTATCAAACTATATATCTATTATTTATCTATCTCATATCTATCTTTCTTTCTATCTATCTACAGTATCTATCTCAAATCCATCCATCTATCTATCTTTCTATCTATTTCATATCTATCTCTCATCTCTCTATCTATCTATCTACCTCATATATATCTATCTACCTCATATCTACCTATCTTATATCTATCTATCTATCTATCTATGTCATATTCATCTATCTATCATCAATCTATGTGTGTGTATATGTGTATTTGTATGTATGTGTGTATATTAATGTGTGTGTATATACACTGTATATTATTGTGTTTATATACAGTATGTATGTGTACAGTATAGATAGTATGTGTGTGTATGTATATATATATAATTTATATGTGTGTGTGAGTATTGCTACAAAGCGAAGATCACAGTGCTGTGTTACCAAGTCAGCCCTCTGACGAAGTATGAATGATGAAACGCGTAGGGTCATGACTTGGCTTTTGGATGACCCGATGTGGAGTAGCTGCCTGCCAGTGGCGATTGATTTCATGCTTCATAAACTTGCGGTAGTCTGATCGCTCATGTTGGTACGCATATTTTACCTATGTGTATTGTGATTTGTTTAAGAAATACATTTGATGTACTATGGTGCGGCCCCTGTATTTCATTTGATTTTAGAATTATTTGCCTGAGAAGTAATTTCAGGTTTACTAAAGGGGAAGATGCTGGTCATTTTTTACTCGTTGCGATCTTGGTGCAAGTGGGAAATTTGCCAAAGCACTTTAGAGTGGTCTGCATATGGAAACAATCTGAACTGGGACTTGTGGTTCCACAAAAGACGTGTAAGCAAGACTAATTAGCGCAATGACTGCTATGATTGCTATTATCTTTTGCTATTTTTTCACTGTGTTGGTAGCAGCATATGTCTACACTATGTCTAACTTTGCAGCTCTAAGATCTAAAAGATCTGAGAATTGTTTAAAGGTTTTTAATGATGATTTATCCACAGAACAAGTAAATTGTGATCAGACTTGTTCACATGAGGATGGTTAAGTTAAAGCAGAGCAATTGTTTGTGAACGAAAGGAGAACATGGTGGGACATTTTTAGGAGAGCTATTTCAAATAGAGATTTGCAAGCTCGCATTAGTTTGGATTTCCCGCCAAATTAGAATTTTTCCTGACATATTTCGGGTCTCAGAAAGAGGCAAAACGTCATCTTTCATGGACAAACATCATCTTTCATGGACAAAAGTCGAAAATCCAAATTAATCTGAGCCTGTACATTTCTCATTTAAGATGTTGTAGAGTCCCTAGAGGATTTAGGAGTCTATTTACTAAGCAGTGTTAGGAGACAGAGTGAAAAGTGATAAGGTGCCAGCCAATCAGCTCCCAACTGTCATCTCACAGGCGGTGTTTGAAAAATTACAGTTGGGAGCGGATTGGCTGGCACCTTATCACTTTTCACTCAGGGGTCTATTTACTAAGCAGTGTTAGGAGACAGAGTGAAAAGTGATAAGGTGCCAGCCAATCAGCTCCCAACTGTCATCTCACAGGCTGTGTTTGAAAAATAACAGTTGGGAGCTGATTGGCTGGCACCTTATCACTTTCTTACCACTTTTCACTCTGTCTCCTAACATTGCTTAGTAAATAGACCTCTTAGACTTATTCAAAAATCCCACATTTAGTCAGTCTAATAAAAAAAAATTTGAAGAATGGAACAGGATTTTAGAAGCATGTTTAGATTTTAATGTTGCTTAATGTATTTGAAGAAAAAAAAGATTTTATTGAAATAGAAAAAGAGATTAATACTATGGAAGCACAATTCGAGTTTAACACTAATGTTGCGAACATAAACAGTTTACTGAGCACAGTACAGTATATGGAGTATAAGATCAGTAAAATAGAAAAGGAGATTATAGAAAATAAAACCAAGAAATACAGAAGGGATAAAGATGATTTTGAATTGATAAAGGTAATGTAAGGAATTGGCCCAAAGTTCCTAGAGAGTATAGGGCTACTAACAATTTTAATGCTAATGGTGCATACACACGGTCAGATTTAATGAACGATTGAAAGATTTTTACATCGATTTGAACGATTTCATCGACGATGAATGATTTCTGACAGTATTAAAATGAATGTAATCGTCAAAATCCGACTGCAACACAGCCGATGTCAGAGATCGTTATCTGACATGCGATGCGTGCCCTACATGTCACAGATATGAACGATTGAACGATTTTTGCAATCGTTATCGTTCATATCTGATAAGAAATCTGACCGTGTGTATGCACCATGCATTCAAACGCACTGATACGCCTGCGTTTTGTTGACACCCCCCCAACAAGACCCCCCAAAAAGTTAACTTTTTTGTCACTCTGCGATGGTTCTGTGTGGACACTGCGATTGCAGCACGCGCACTGCGATGCCTACCTATACTCAGTACTCAAGAATCGGCTGTCTGCGTCCGTAATGAATCAGGCCCTTAATTTAATGCCGGATAATAATAGAATATTAAAAAGTAATCTGACATCCTTAGAGTAACAAGCGTTGAAAAGTTTGATAGATAACGAAGAAGTAATGATTAAGCAAGGGAGGGGGTGTGGTTGTTTTGGAGAGATCCTGTTATGTTGCAGAAATGAATAGATAACTGTCAGATTCTAGGTCTTATGTTAAATTAAAGAAATTTTTAGCTGGATCACATAATTTAATTTGTTACAAAAGGGTAAGGAGAATGGTCTATTACCAGACGATGAATAGAAAAACTTGCTAAACTAACATTCTCAATTAGCAACAATATATTATTTACCCAAAATCCATAAAACTCTGTATGCCCCACTAGGTCACCATATTCCACTTCTCTACTGACCGCACCTTGTGTCACCCAGTGAAGGGTGGCCACTATTTACACCCTTCCACAAAATCGTATTTCCTTCTTGTCTGTTTGTTACCTATCAGCCGCTAGTTTTTTGTTTCTTATCTTTTATTTTTACCAGCCTATTTTTTATTCATCAGCCGTCTTTTTAATGTTCTTTATATGTGTATATACGTATGAATATGCCTTTCCATTTATTTATTTTTTAATTGTATGTAATTATATGTGTATAGTTTGTTTGTATCTAATCTAATCTTATATGTGTTGTGTAACAATATGGTTTGATTGTATCACTTGGTTTTTTGTGAATGTGACCTTGAAACTTGTAACACTGATTGAGCAATTGCTCAAAGTGAAGATCACAGCTGTGCTGTGTTACCAATGGATTAAATCAGTTGATATCCTATTTAAACGGAGTACTGAGAATACCAAGCCAGCCCTCTGATGAAGTCTTAATGACGAAACGCATAGGGCTGTGGCTTGACTTACGGACTACCAAATGTGGAGTAGCTGCCTGCCAGTGGTGATTGATTTCTTGCTTCACAAACTTGTGGTAGTCTGACCGCTCAAGGTCACGGCCCTCAGACTTGGATCCCTAATACGGTTGCTGGTGTGCTCAGGATTGGAGCAGATGTACAACATAGTTGACAAGCCGGGTCAGAACCAAACTGACTATCCAGAACCAGGGAGCAGACGTAAGCAGGTCACGGAGGATAGCCAAAAGTCAAAACGGCATATCAAACGCAGTACCAGGGAGGAGACGGTACTGTACACAAAAAAAGCCAATGTCAAGAACGAGCAGTCGATTACAGGTCAGGACGTTGGAGTAAGGTTTGGGAGCCTATACTCCTTATATAGGAGGAGACTTGTATTTGGTGCTCATGTGACGTCACCTAGGGTGCACCGAGCTTTTTAAAACTATTGCTGAGTAAACCCTATAGGAGCCGCAGCCTCTATCAGGAGGTGAAGAGACCAGCAGCTGGGACTACACCACAGCATGCTCCGAGCGACTTCATAGAGCGAAAGCCATACTGTGACATTACCCTCTCCTCTAGGGGTGGGCACCGAACACCCCAGAAATGGCTTGTTAGGAAACTTCTGGCGAAACCTCTGAATGAGTTGTGGTGCATGAATATCCGAGGCCTTAACCCAACAACGCTCCTAAGAACCATACTCCTTCCAATCTACCAGGAACTGAACTGTGCTTAGAGCTTTTCTGGAATCAAAATTTATTTTACTTTGTACTCCTCTTGGTGGTTTACAGCCAAAGAGAAGTTAATGGGTGTCAAAAACCGGTTGATTACCAGAGGTATGAGGTGGGAAATGTGAAACACATTTGGTATCCTGAGTGTGCCAGGAAGTTTCAGTCGATATGCCACCGGATTAATTATTTGGATAATTTGGAAGGGACCAATGAATCTAGGTGCGAACTTCATTGTAGATACCTTCAAGCGTAGATTTTTGGTTGATAACCAGACTCTATTACCCGGGTTCAACATACCGATACTGACCAGTAGACTGGAAGCCATATAGGATGGAGACCGTGTTGAATGAACAACAGAGAGTGACCAGATGCCTCATGAAACAAGTTATTGTGAGCGAATTCAGCCCATGGTAATAGCGAGATCCAGTCGTCTTGATTGGCAGATAAGTAAATCCGAATAAATTCCTCCAAATCTTGAATCATTTGTTCTGTCTGACCATTACTTTGAGGATGATATGCTGAGGAGTAACTCAGATTGATACCAAAACACTTACACAGTGCTCTCCAAAACTTGGAAGTGAATTGTACCCCTCGATCAGAGAGTATGGGTTAATTTTACTAAGAATCGTGTCCTGTCTTGTCTGTCCAATTTTAAACAGGGGTAGGAACAATCAGAATCGGGATTTCTTTTTAAAAGAAAATCGTGACTTTACCAAGCTCCCGTGTTTGTCAGGAGGGTGTTTCATGATGGGGTATGTGATTGTTCCTCTCCGTGTTTAATCCCTTGTTTTCTGCCCGTGGTTTCCTCCCAAACAAGCAGCCTGCAAATATCGGGGAGATACGTGCAGGCTGCTTGTGTGTTTGAAAGTTATGAAAGTGTTAAATATATTTTTTTAAATTATGTGGGCTCCCCCCCCCCCAAAGCATAACCAGCCTCGGGCCTCAGCCAGTCCTGGTTCTAAAAATATGGGCGGGGGGAAATATGTAGGGTTCCCCTGTATTTTAGGATCCAGCACTAGGCCAGTCCTGGTTTTAAAAAGAAGGGAAAAATGGTGTTGGGTTCCCCCTATTTTTAAAACCAGCACTGGACTCAAACCTAGGCGGAGTGTATTGCCACAGCCAGGGGACCCCTTTCACCGGGTCACCCCGGCCAAAGCGTTAACACCCCAAGCTAGTCAGCCCAGGCCGGGGATCTCAGGCAAGATGGGGACCCCCAATAAAGGGGTCTCACTCTCCTGAGTACCCCAGGCCTAGGCTGAAGCCTGGGGCTCTTCCCTGCTCTCTTGGCCAGTGGGTGCAGGGGTAATACTGGGGATAATATATGTATACTATTGTTTTTTACAGTGGGACTACAGGTGTCAGCGAGCCTGCCCTTTGGCACTAGTGGAACTACAAGTGCCAGCAGAAGCCCATCACCAGTACCCCCACTGTAAGAAAAAAAATTGTAAAAAAATGACAGTACACACACACCATAGAAAGTTACATTTTATTACACACATAACACCCTCACACATACTTACCTTCTGCCAGATGTTCGGTCCACTTCTCCAGTAGAATTCCCATGGTTTTCCTAAAAAAAAAATCCAGTAATCACCTACCTCCTGGCATAGCTTAGTCCTCTTCTCCAGTAGACTCCACGGGACTTGGCAGAAAAAAAAATTATTTACACGGACCCCTCGTACATGTGTTTACATATTTCAAACCCTACAGAAACTAAATCCAAATAGTTAAAAAAGTGTGTGAGCCACTTATTAACACTTGCAATGCTGGTTGTACCAAAAAACAATACATGCAGAAATTTATATATTACATTTAATAATGAACATATAAATACATCCTACATGTTAATCACAAAATAATTACATACATATAAATAAAAACTCAAAACAATTAAAATATACACCATGGATCTCAAAAAATATACAAACCTAATAGTCCTGTATTACTTGGCCCAAAGAAAAGAGTTAGTGGTTACTTTATATTAACCAAGTAAATATGCTGCTCCAATCGGCTGATCATTCAGTCCGGCTCCTGAACCTGTGCATGACCGGATCATTTCAGTGTATGCAGGGCCGGCCCGAGCCAAAGTTTTTAGGTAAGCGGGAATAGATTTTGGCACCCCTCAGTGAACCTTCATCCTAGCTCACTCAGCCCCTCCCATGGAGCCCCTCACAGTCCAGCACCCCTCATCACAGCACCCCTCACCACAGCCCCAGTCATCACAACCCCCCTCATCACAGCCCCTCTCACTCCCCTCATATCCCCTCATCACAGCCCACATATCTTTGATTAGATCATAATTGTACAAGTCAGTCTTTGGTGTCAGGTTGTTTTAGGGTTTGAAGTAATTTTGGCATTTGTTGACATTTTCTGTCAGAAATGTGTATTTCAGTGAGGCAGTGGTGTGCTACTTTTCTGTGAGCAGTGTCTCTGTGAGAGATGTTATTGTTTACATGTGTGGAGTGATACAGCTGTGGTTTTGTGATGAGGTTTTGATAACAATGGGATGTAGTTCGGGACTGAGGTGTGTGGTCATTGGGAAATAATCTAGTGTGTCCAATCATGGTTGGTGGCATCTATCTCAATACCACACCATTTTAGAAATATATATATAACATGGGATGCGGTCAATATCCTGACCACGATGAGTCTGGTGGTTAGAATGCCGAGGACGGAATCCTAACACTAGTCGGAAAATCGGCATCATGACGGCCGGGTTCCCAAGGCTAAGTAGTGGGTTTAGGAGGAGGGTTAGGGTTAGGCACTAGAGGAAGAGTTAGGTTTAGACTGCGGGGAAGGAGGGTTAGGATTAGGTACTGGGGGAGGTTAGGTTTAGGCTGCGGGGGAGGCAGGGTTAGGGGTAGGGAGAGGGGGCGGATTAGGATACCGACCGACAGGCTTGACTAAGCCTTATCCATACGGTATGTTCCCTTTTTGTCTTCCTCTACTTTCAAAAGTGTGACCCCTTGTTCTAGAAATTCTTTTTTTTTCCCCTTTTATTCCTTATCCGACCTTTATCAATACTTGATTTCCGATTTCCCAACCGTCGTAAAATATGCCAGAACGCTCTTTAGATATTACAGACAGGCACCCTCAGGATGCTTCAAGTTAGCCTGGCACTCACCGGTGCTACAGCCCCCGCCCCCTTTGCTCAAAGTATTGACGTCATGCACCTGACATCATGACATCAGGTGCTAAGTGGGCGGGGCCAGCACAGGGTGTATTTAAGCCCTGTTACAGCCCCGAATAATTGCACCAAAGTTCAGTCATTTTAATACATTTTCATGTTTATTTGTGCAAAGTAAATGGTTGAAAAATTCAATAATTTGCTATATTTGAGCAGATAAGACACGTATTTAAATAGTAGATTCCTGTGCGTGTCAAAAAACATACACTTGGTTTCATGCTGTTACCATTATCCCTGCACACTTCACCAGCCCTGTCCTTGGTGCAAAATATATGTGAGAGACAGGTGTATTTATGTGCAAGCAGATCTCTGCATAATTCTTCTGGCATGCCCAATTACGTAATATGAGCCGCAAGGGGACATGTGATTGGGTGGTGCACATAGATACTTATGATCGGCTCCAGGCACACGCAGTGTAAAGACACGCAAGATATATCTGGAAAACTGACCCGCCATCAACCCCATTATCTGAAATATCAGCATGTACAGTATATACTGTATCAGTAATATTTACATCAGACTATTATGATTGGCTCAGAGCTAGTGAATGTCATATAGGGCTCTATTTATTATCATTATTTTTACTAAAATAAAGTGAAAAGGGGTGTTTTCACACCCTTGTCACATTATTTTAGTCTCACCTAGTTATTACAGGGCAATTGGAGTAGAATTCGTAAAATTCTAATCCAACCCCTAATTATCACTTATTTTTAGTAAGCAGATCGCATTTCCCATAATTGTAATGGGAAATGTGATCTGCCTGGTAGTTACTAAAAATAAATAGTGAAAAAAATACTTAGGGAGGCCCTGTGATAATAACGCCACCTAGAGTTGGCATTATCCGTGGTCTCCCCCGGTTTCCGGGCTCCTACTCTGCTGTAATGGGCAGAGCAGAGCCGGGAGTCGGTCCCAGTAATCAGTTGTGTGGTCTAAACAGACCACAAGCTGATCTCTGGTAAAAAAAAAAAAAAAATGTACTTACCTGACTCCAGGGACTGGGGCTCCGGTGATGTTCTCCAGTCAGCTGGGCTCCCATAGTGCACTGCGGCCCGGTCATCAGGTGACCGTGTCCCAGTGCAATATGGGATGTCGGCTGACCGGAGGCATGGAAGACATCACCGGAGCACCGATGACTGCAGGTAAGTGCTATTGAGGGAGGGGGGGTCCGCGATCATGGGGGCGGGGCTTAGCACCAGGGGGCGGGGCTTAGCACAGGGGAGTAGCTGCAAAGGTCGGTCAGCGCATGCGTCGGCACTTTGTCACAGTATTTTTAGCGAAAATACCGTGACTAGTGTGCGGAGGGGTTTCGCAGGGACAGAGCTTTATTGCAAGCTCTGTCCCTGCAAGGGATTTCTAGTAAATCCCTGTGATATTGCCTGAATTCACAATGCGAATTCAGGCGATAATATCACACTACAATCTGCATTACAAATGCGGATTGTAGTAAATAGAGCCCATAGTAAGAACAGAAATATAACACAGAATTTTGTTTGACCCAAACTCAATATTTTCCCACTAGAATGAGAAGAATCCCCAACATTTTATCCTCACTTATTTCAGATATATAGCACAATTTTCTATATTCTCCACATTTTAATATTTCACCAATTTTTTATCAAAATTATATTAGATATTTAATATGTTCTTAAATGTCAGCAGGTGGGTTCAATAAGTACAGGTAACTTGTCTAACATATCCCCTAGAGGAACTAGGGGCCTGATTCAGACCAGCTCGCAAGCGCATAGCGCTCGCAAGCGGGTTGATGGTGGCCCAGTGCGAACGCACGAGTGAAGGTCTCACTTGCTCCGGAGCTTGCAGCAAAACGGGGCGGCTATCGATGTTGATCGACAGCTCGCCCCATTTTGTAGGCGGGTAGGGGGGTGGCTGAACAAATGGAGGCGTTGAGGGAGGGTGTTTCATGGGTAATTGAGATATTATGAGTATTGTTTGTTATGTTGCATATCCGTCCTAACAATCTTATTTTCAGCCTAAAGACAGAAGTGTTCCGCATCCTTCACAAGATATACTGTGTATCATAGGAATCAGATTAACATCTGAAAGGTATTCCCGCCATAATTCTATCAATGACATGTTATATTACCATGACAACCGGGACTCCGCTCACACATGTGACGTCACAGGAGGTGGATATTTAAGGAATCCCTCCAGACATTCCACATTGCATCCCTGAAGAAGGCTAAACAGGCCGCTACGCGTCGGAGCTATCATCATTACTTTGAGAAGTGCACAAGCTGTGCACGAACTACACAGACACCTCCGTTGGGAGGTAACACAAACGGCCGTCTGTTCCACACCATTCTCCAGCATCGCGAGACCCGCACCCGTAAGTATCGCGAACACACAGGGAATCCACGAGGCTGCCGAAGGGACCAAGCTGGAGTGTGCCACGTCCACACACTCCGGCAGACGGAACCGAGGAGAAGCCAGGACGATCATCACCCAGTAACCGTCGCTCCCAACTCCGGGGCTCCGGTCGTGGAGAGGTGAGATAAGACTGGCACTGAGCGATTTGGAAGAAGAGTGTGGGTAAGTAGGGTACCTGGGGTCACGGGACGCCACACCTTGAGGCCCTGCATACCACTGGAACTGCACATAGGTATTTAATCTCATGGTCACAATACCACGTATCCTTCCAAGTGATTAACAGTGAACCACCTTACAGTTGGAACATTTATTAACTATTTGTCTATTCCTAATCATAACCATCAGCTGTGGGTGACCATCCACCACTATACCAAGTACTACACAGCAGTAGTACGCAAGTGCTTCATCATAGCATTCTAGTCTTTCCCATCCCCCCTCCCTATTTTCTCCCTTTACCCCCCTTCCTTCTTGCCAGTCTGCTCTGATCTTATTGTGCATCGGCATACATGTATGTATATGTTTATGTGTTGTCTTGTCTAGCATAAGTGTCTGTCTGTTTGTCACCAACACCATTGATTTTATTAATATCTGTAATACATAAGATTACAGCAATAATTTCATTAAATACACCTTTTTGAATACAACCCTAGTGTTTTGAGCGTATTCCAGAATTCTAAACTCATTACGGTACCAATCATCTGTGGGAAAGCGCGGGCACTACCTCCCTTTACTATAATAAAATTCCTGCAGGAACACAGGGCCTGATTCAGAGCTGGACGCTCTGACCAGAGTGCTCGCTCTGAATCAGCGCCGTCCTAGTTAAATTTGGAGCGTCCTTTTGGACGCTCGCATAGCTGTGGGTTACCACCCACAGCTCATGCGAGCGTCCATGATGATGGTCGCGATGGTCATGGCCATCGCGACCATCGGGCTTGCGACGAGACCCTTGCGGTAGGGTCTCGCTGCCGCAAGCCCTGGAGTGATTTTGGCTATATCAGAGCCAAAATCACTCCCACTGACATCACTAGTGATGTCAGTGGGGCCGGACCCATACGGTAGGCGTTCCCATGGGAGCGCCTCCGTCTGGGCAGCCACACCCACCAAAGGGGGCGTGCTGTCACTCACCATCGACAGCACGCCCCCTTTGGTGCGAGACCCCGAGCGACAATCCCCGTCGCTCGCCGGGTCTCGCGCATGCGCACGACGGAGCAGCCTCCGTCGTGCACATGCGCATTTGGGTACCATCGATCCGCTTGAGAGCGTCCTGCGCTCGCGAGCGGGTCTGAATGAGACCCAGAGTGTAGTTATGATAGTCCTATGTTTGCAACTTACTGTAATGTACCTTGCTGATGTGTTATTTTTTAAATTGTGAATAAATACATACTGTTGTTTAACTGTGAGTCAGCAAATCTGAAGTGACTGAATCTTGCTGCATTTAATCTGGAGCCGTTGAAGGGGTAAGAAATCTGGTAACCTTGGTAAAATTCATTACTCCAACACCACCCTTAGAACAGTACACCCTTAGCGGGGTGCTACATATGATTGTGCTTGAGGATCGGAATTGCTAAGCCTCTGCTTTCCTGGTCGCTTTGTGAGTACATTGGAATTGGTGCCTAGCTATTGACGGTGGAGTGAATGGGGTGGTTTAGTGACCGGGAAAGCATTCCAGAGTAACAATGACCATAACCCATATAGGGTAGGTTGCCCACTAGGCACTCTGGGCTCGATTACTGACCCGCTCGCTAGATGCATTCGTACGCAGCCAAAGTATGCAAATCCCGCGATCGCACGGCCAGGTATTAGCACGCCCACTATGTTTTAGCGTGCGATCGCGGTGTGTGTGCAGACGCCTAACAGTCTCTATTAAGACGCCCACTAATGCACGTCATCTCCAGGAAGTGTATGCAACCATCGGTAACACCGAGTACCATCGGAAGCGAACGCAGCACTTGTGGCTGACCATACCCTGCCGCAAGCACTGTGAGTGCTTCTTTGTGAATTTCAACCATGTGACGTGTACTATAACGCTGCGTCTTAATTATGCACACCTCTGAAATGGCGTTGAGATGCTCAGGCACGCCTGCGTACGCACCTCCACTCCACCGTTTCCATCGACCATCCCCTGTCGCCACCCACAAACGGCTTCTCATGTCACTCATTCTAGCGAGCTATCTATGCACAGCAAGCGAACGCTTCCCGATTGCATGGACTAGTTCGCACGCGCGCACTGCGATGCATGCGCATGCACAGATTTCAAACATCGGCAGGCTGCATGCTAACACAGCCTAGCGGGTCTGACTCGGGACCTCTGGGGGTCATTCAGACCCGCTCGGGAGTGCAGGACGCTCGCAAGCGGGTCGATGTTACCCCAATGCGCATGCTCACGACGGAGGGAGCTCCGTCGTGCGCATGCGCGAGACCCGGACAGCGACAGCCAAGCTGTCGCTCCGGTTCTCGCACCAAAGGCGGCGTGCTGTCGATGGTGACTGACAGCACGCCCCCTTTGGTGGGCGTGCTGGGGGCGTGGCTGCCTGACGGAGGCGTTCCCATGGGAACACCTACCGTCTGGGTCCGGCCCCACTGACATCACTAGTGATGTCAGTGGGAGTGATTTTGGTTCTGATAGAGCCAAAATCACTCTAGGGCTTGCGGTCACCGAGACCCTACCGCAGGGTCTCGTCGCAAGCCCGATGGTCGCGATGGTCTTGACCATCGCGACCATCTTTTTGGCCGCTCGCATAAGCTGTGGATGGTCACCCAAAGCTATGCGAGCGGCCAGGAGGCCGCTCCATTTTTAGGTAGGAGTGCCCTGATTCAGAGCAAGCTGGTCAGAGCGTCCAGCTCTGAATCAGGCCCTCTGTGCGGTGAACCCAATGGTGGGTTATTGTGCAGTCCATTCCTTACTGGTCCACGATTGTACATCCAATTCAAGTCCTTGTACATCAAATGTAAGCCCTATTGCGAATATAAAAACACCTCCATAATGTGTCTTCTTCTGCAAATGAAAATCACTTTTACCATATGGGCATGAAAGTAGGGCTTATTTATGCATCAAATCTGCCCCTGATCCTCCCAACTCTACATCAGCAGGTGCCACCCACACATCAAAGCTTTTCCCTGTATGTTTGCATATAAATAGCATTTACACTTTAATAATTTCACCTTTCAGTGTCTTGTGGTTACATTGACAGGCAAAGAAACCCCCTTAGTGGACAGGAACGGAGAACATGAGGACAGCAGGTGGGAGAGACTGAAGGACGGCAGTGTGACCCTAGTGGAAGAGGGGGCGTCCGCTCTACAGTTCATGAAGAAGAGAATCAGAAGTCTTTCTTTAAATGTAGGTTTCACAAAAGACTCTCTGGGGGCGATTCAGACCCGGACGCTAAGCCGCGCTCTCTCGCTGTCTACAGGGGCCGGGTATGCAAATTCCACGATCGCACTGTCTTTTGTAAGGATGACATCTATGTCTTAGAGAGCGACGGCAGAGTGAGCGCACGCCGTTCTTAAGACGCCCACTTTTCTCTCTTAGCACACGGCATCTCCAGGAAGTGTATGATTAATCAGAACCATCGGAGCTGCACGCAGCGCTTGAGGTAGACCCAACCCCACCGCAAGCACTGCGATCACTGCAGGCTGAAATACAACCAGGTGACCTGTACAATGACGCCTCCATGCTAATTATGCACGCCCATAAAACTCTGTTTTGACGCCCAAACACGCCTGCGATCGCAGCACCACTCTCCCGTTCACAAGCACCTTCCCCTGTTACCACCCACAAACGGCGCTATCTGTCACTCAAAGTAGCGCTCAGTCTTTGTGTTATGAGCGCACGATCCCCGATCGCAGTGACTGGTTCGCGCACGCACACTGCGATGCATACACATACGCAGATGGGCGACAATCGCCCATAGCAAGCGATGGCGGCTTAGAATCCGGGTCTGAATCAGGCCTACTGTCTTTGTTATTAAATAGCTGTAACCACTGGCAGAAAAGGACAGCGGAATAGTGAAATGGAGTTTAGGCCACACAGTGACCCTTGACCAGGCTAGCAGGTGTATTAGGGCACAGCGGTAACAGCGGTGTAATAGACATACAGCTGTGGTGATGTTCGTGGCATATATGATGGTACAGCACATATATACTGCATGTAGTCTCTCCTCTATGGGAGCGCTGCAACACTCAGCAAAGTAATAGAGCAGAGTCGCGCATGCGCACTAGTGTACCGGTGGCCATCTTGGTGACGGTGCCCAGTCGGAGTCACTGTAGGGAGAAAGTGAGACAATGCAGGAAAGGAATCCTCTCCAACAAATGAATGTAATTTATAATATCAAACTTGCCAATGTTCTGGCTGAGGGGGCAGCCAGGTTGGCACAGCGGGAGGGGCATGGTGGAGACTTGAGCGGGAGGCATGATCGCATAATCGTGGCCCTATCCCCGCTACACAAAGTCAAAATTACCGGCATTGTGAAGTAGGGGGCGGGGCTACAATGGCGCGATTCAGTACTAATTGCTTCATTCCCCTCCCCGCTGCAGGGGTATGTGCAGGTGTGTGTGGGAAAAGGGGGTGTGCGGAGGTTTGCGGGGGGGCTGGGAGACTTGCCCACTTTTCTGGGTGGCTAGGGGTGCCATACAATTTTTGAGAGCCTCCTAGCCATTCAAGGGGGAGCAGGTAGGTATGTATAATACCAAGGGAAGGGTGGGGTTTACCATAGTACATATAATATTTGTTATAAGCCCCTCCCACAAAACTGGTGCTTAAATTACTTTGATAATTCCTGACACAAATAAACTCCTCAGATTTAAAAGTTTAATTCTGTTTTTCAGAAATAAGTGACCTGTGTTTCTGTCTGTGACAGGGAGATGAGGACGCTTTCTACGTGGCTGATCTAAACGACGTGATACGGAAACATTGGCGATTTCGCCAGCAGCTGCCCCGGGTGAGGCCGTTCTATGCTGTGAAGTGTAACTGTAGTATTGAGGTTCTCCAGGTGCTTGCAGCCCTGGGTACAGGATTTGACTGTGCCAGTAAGGTAATCACCAAGAATTGTAATGAGTAGAACAGATAGAAAATGTTTGTTGATGTTGCAACACGTCCCAATGAGAAGATATTAGCTGATTGGGCAGGAGAGGGAAGGGGTATTCACCAACATCAATTCTCTTACGTACCTGACAGTCTAAATACCTTTCAAAGTACTATGTCTCTGCTTTTTCCACTAGTTTTCTAACCACCGTAACCTAGGATGAATTTCTTTAACTACCAATAAGCCAATTATCTGCAGGTTATTGCAATATAGAACAATGAATCAATATAAAATATTGTAAATAGATTTGAGCTGTTCGGGTTTGCAGAAATCCGAACACACCCAAACTTGGGGTTTCCGAGGACGATAGAGTGCCGATTCAGGTCTTCCAGCGAAGATCGGATCTCTGAACAAAGAAATACATTATTTTCCCGGAAGTGTTTTGTTTTTAAGACAACTGTGGGAGCACGATTCTCAACATAAACTGCCGTAGGTACTGCTTCTGTTTAATGTGCGATTTGCACGCTCACTTACACCATTCTGTTCTGGTGTGTATGCGATGGTCAATAATCGGCTGATTATTTCGCACTGCGCATGCATACGCATCGCAGTGCACTTGCGCGAAACAGCCATTGCGATCGGGATTGTGATCACAGTGACTATGCAGACCCATCGCAGAGTGATTGACAGGAAGTGACGTTTGTGTGGTGGTGACGAGGGCGGGAGATCAGACAAATGCAGGTTCGCCAGTGTGTTTGAACGCCATTGCATGGGTGTGCATAAATTATCCACTGCGACACCATGCGCAGCCTGAGGCCTCATAGCATGCAATGAATGTAGCAATTAAGTAAGGTGATGGTACTCAATTGTGCTGATGGTTTCGCAGTCTTGCTAAACATTACGGATGTGTGTAAGGTAAAGGGGGCGTTCTTATGTGGTGCTGCGGTGGTATTGCGATCGCAACGGATTAGCATACTATCGCAGTTGAACTGCATTCATAATCGCTATTACATTCGCAGTTGTGTTCCATAATGATTCAGGCCCTGAGTTTGGAATCACTTTGGGGTTCCTAGTCGAACTGAGTCCCGGTTCGGTTCTGCAGTCAGTTCAGATCTCGGATTTAAAAAATTGAACTCAGGTTTGTGGATTGCATCAGGTCCAAACAGGTCCAAATTACATGATTTTAGCTGTTTTTTTTTTTTTTTAAATATACAGATCCAAAACCAAAATCTAAAACCTAAACACGTAAAGGTGGATTTGCAAAACCAAAACACGAAGATTAATCCGGATCCAAAACCAAAACACGGGGGTCCGTGTACATCTCCAGTAATAATCTAGTTGCTGAGACACGATAAGAGTCTATCCTGTCAATTAGTAAGAAGTAAAGTGATCACTTGAGCAATCGCTTTGCTTTTGGGTTCAGACCCCGGCCAGGCAGCTGCGTGATTGGCATAGCAAACATCTCAAGCTCACTGGAGGGAGATGGCAGCCGCCGGTCACAATCCCGACAGCAGAATTCCGGCTAGGGATTTATAATAGGCGTCGAAATACCGACGCCTATAATAATCCCGATGCCAGAAAGCAGAGGACGACATCCCGAACGAAGGTAAGTCCGGTATACCCTTAGCGTTAGCCGCTGGGGGGAGGGTTAGCTTTAGGAAGTCTAGCAGGGTTAAGGTTATGTTTGGGGGAGGAGATTAGGGTTAGGCACCCCTAGGGGGGAGGGTTAGGGTTAGGCACCCCCAGGGAGAGGTTAGGGTTAGGCACCCCCCCGGGAGGGTTCGGTTCAGTGAGCAGTAAGGGGGGGTTAGGGTAAGGCACCCCTGGGGGTAGGTTAGGGTTAGGCACTAAGGGAGGAGGTTAGGGTTAGGCACCACTAAGGGAGGGTTAGGGTTGGGAGGGACAGGGGAGGTTAGGGTACTTACTTGCCTGTGTCGGGATCTTGATCCTGTCAGGCATCCACTGTCGGCTAAACAGCCACCGGCATTTCAATCCCATGGGCTACCCCATTGTCGCTAATACCATCTTCAGATGGCATTAGCCCACAAATGCAAAATCCAAAATATACACTTTGTGGAACTTGTTACATAGAAAACTATGGGGATTGTTGCTGTGAGGACTGAGGAAAGAAATTTCTCATGCTTTCTATCTTATTACATGTTATTACATGTTAGCAACACTTAATTCTGTCCTTAAACTAGAGATGAGCGGGTTCGGATTAGCTCAGATTTTCCCGCTGAATTTGGATTTTTCTGGCCAAAAATCTGGTCTCAGAAAGAGGCAAAACGTCAACTTTCATGGACAAACAGCATCATTCCTGGACTAATCCGAACCCGCTCATCTCTACCTTAAACATGGGGTAACAGCAGTTTCCACATATATTTAATTGAATTGCTTGATAAATATGCCCTTGTATTGGGTACATTCTGCAGAGATGGACGTAGTTTTGTGAGTGTTGTTCTGCCTGTGGACATTAGCTAATCATGTTTAGAGTTACACATTTTAATTTTCCAAGACATGGGATGTGGCCAGGGGCATGGGCAAAACTGCCTTTAATATGCCTTAGAGCCCCCTTAGATGCAGTCCAGAGCCCCCTCAGTCACCCCCATTTATATTCCTCAGAGCCCCCTCAGTCATGCCCCTTTATATGCCTCAGAGCCCCCTCAGACAAGCCATATCTTTTTTTGTGTCTCAGTCCTCACAGTACCCTCATGCCAGTCCAAAGCTGTCATTCTGCTGTAGCTTGCATTGGCTTGCTTACCCCTCTCTCTGATACCCATTTCACACTGCAAACCCGGGTCACACCCAGGATTTTGTACATGGGTCCATCCTTAGTGTGACCCGAGACCCCTTTCAGACTGGCAGACCGACCCAGCTTATTGACAAGTCGATGACGTCACCCTCGTCATGTGCTTAGCCGGTGCTTGGAGATGAGATCATTGCCTATCTAGGATGAACAAGCCTCCGGACAAAGCTTCTAATTTCTGGACTGTCCGGCGAAATCCTGGATTGATTGTGTGTGTGTTGCTCTGCCTGTGTGCATCAATTTTGATGCTTCTATACCTGTGCGTAATATAAACACCAAGGGGTATATTTACTAAAGGGAGAGTTTTGAGAAGTGGAGATGTTGCCCATAGCAACCAATCAGATTTTACTTAGCAATTAACTAGCACAGTGGTCAGGGAACAGGACTAAATTACCCCACATGGGGTAAAAATGGGGGTAATGGACGGACAGCCGGGCATGCATATGAATCATTCTATAGAATGATTCATATGCATGCCCGGCTGTGCCGCAGGGAGGCTCTAAGCCGGACGCCCACTGAGATGTTATTACCAGCGTGCGCCCAGCTCCTTCTCTGCAGCGCTGCATTAGCCTGAGGCTGGAGTTCTCTTCTGAACTCCAGCTTCCGGCTCTCTCCATGTGCACTATGGGAGAGACGTCATGACGTCTCTCCCATAGTTCCGAGAAGCAGCCGGGTGGACAGCACGGCAGCGGATGCAGGAGCGGGGATTAAGGTAAGTGGGTTTTTTTGTACAAGCGGCACTACAGGGGCATTATATGGGGGCACTACTACAGGGGCATTATATGGGGGCACTACAACAGGGGCATTATATGGGGGCACTACTACAGGGGCATTATATGGGGGCACTACTACAGGGGCATTGTATGGGGCACTACTACAGGGGCATAACTATGGGGGCACTACTACAGGGGCATTATACGGGGGCACTACTACAGGGACATTATATGGGGACACTACTACAGGGACATTATATGGGACACTACTACAGGGGCACTATATGGGGGCACTACTACAGGGGCATTATATGGGGGCACTACTACAGGGGCATTATATGGGGACACTACTACAGGGGCACTACATGGGGGCACTACTACAGGGGCATTATATGGGGGCACTACTACAGGGGCATTATATGGGGGCACTACAACAGGGGCATTATATGGGGGCACTACTACAGGGGCATTATATGGGGGCACTACTACAGGGGCATTATATGGGGCACTACTACAGGGGCATAACTATGGGGGCACTACTACAGGGGCATTATATGGGGGCACTACTACAGGGGCACTACTACAGGGGCATTATATGGGGACACTACTACAGGGGCACTATATGGGGGCACTACAACAGGGGCATTATATGGGGGCACTACTACAGGGGCATTATATGGGGGCACTACTACAGGGGCACTATATGGGGGCACTACTACAGGGGCATTATATGGGGGCACTACTACAGGGGCACTATATGGGGGCACTACTACAGGGGCACTATATGGGGGCACTACTACAGGGGCACTATTATATGATTTCCTTCCTTTCAAATCAAGGGGGTAACGTCTGCGTATCTAAATATATTTTGGGGTAAAAAGTAATATAGTACTAATAATTCCCTGACCCCTGAACTAGCACCTTCTAGTAGACAATAACTAGGATCTGATTGGTTGCTATGGGCAACATCTGCACTTCTGAAAACTCTCACCTTAGTAAATTTACCCCCACGTTTGGGACTGTTGCCAAACTGCCTCCAGATTCATTGTCGCAATTTATTTATGTAATTGTGAAGCATTTGGTTAATGACTTCTCTTGAGAACACTGGCAGCAATGATATCATTTCATGACGTAAAATAAAACTATTTTTATAAAAATGTGATCACTTTTAAAATGAATCTGTGACCTTGTAGTAGAATAAACACTATTGTACTTCCAAATGGTGGTACGTGCAATTTAAATCAATCTTAAGACCTTTTATTTTATCCTCAGGGCGAGATACAGATGATTCTAGGAATGGGAGTACCTGCCGCTGATATTGTCTACGCAAACCCCTGCAAACAGCCGTCTCACATCAGATATGCAGCCAAGCACGGTGTCAACAAAATGACATTTGACTGTGAGAGTGAACTGATGAAAATCTCAGACAATCACCCAACTGCTGAGTAAGTGACGAACAGTCTAGAACCAGCTTTTCTGAGAGATGTTGTAACATTCTCACTCAAGATATTAACACCTTCATGATTATATGCATTGATTAATGTACTGTTCCTCCCTTCCACCAGAATAGCAATAGCAGCATGGATATACCTATCTGCTGCCCTTTCTGTCAGTCTTTACTACTCAGGCCCATATTCAATTTGAGGCGAAAAGTCCGGATCCGCGATACTTTTTCGCCTGTTTTGCTTTTACCCCGTATTGAATTTGAAAGACTTTCCGCCTAGGCGGAAAGTCAATGCAATCTACTAGGCGAAAAAGTTTCGCCTATGAATAGCAGGCAGAAAAAAGTGCAGAATTGGGGTTTTGGGGTGCAACATTGCGGGAACCCCGTGCAGCCTTCAGACAGTCCCCCGAAGGTAAACTGTGCCAAAAAATAAAAAAAAAACAGTTGAGGACACCCCAAGAAATGACTTTGAAAAAGGGGGCGAAAAAAAAATGTTGGGGTACAAAGTTAAAAACTAGTGAACTTGACTCTGGGGATCCCTAAGTATGCCCCAGGTGTTTTTTTGATTGCAGGTGAGTGCGCCAGGTGGATTTTTCACGATTTTTTTCAACTTCACTTTAGCAACTTTTAAATATGCTGACCACCATTTTCAAGTACCCCAAATTTGCTGGGATGTTATTTTCAGGAAAAAATACTCCTGAATTCTTTCTACTTCAGGGTCCATAGGGTCCACAGGGTGACCTTGGGGTATAGCTGGATCCTGGATCCTCGGGCACCACGGAGTTAAAGCTTTTAGCTGCTCCCAGGATGCACTTGGGTCCATCCTCCCCTATACCCCGCCCCCGAGCCACAGGCACCTCAGTTTAAGATGGTGCCCGGCCGAGTCGGGTCACCCTGCGGGGGGGGGGGGGGGCTGCAGGAGCAGCCCTCAAAGCTTTTTTTTAAACTTAGTTAAATTTTTTAATTTTTTTTACTAGAGTTTTTTTCTCCAGAGCGGCAGCAATGGGCTGTCTGTACAGACAACCACGCTGCCGCTCCTTCTCCCTGCTGGCGCCGCGATGCCAGCACTGAACTGGGGATCGCGGTGGGGGATGCCAGAGTCTGTACAGACTCTGGTTTCCCCCGGGACTGCTGCCGGAGACGCCGGGGAGATCCAGGTAAGCCTTTTAAATGCAGTCCCATGCCCCCGGTCTAGGGGACAGACCGGGGGCGCTAGCAGTGGCGGCGGGCTCCCCCTCCAGAGGAGGCATACCCCGCCAGACCACTAGACCACCAGGGTGAATAAAGCGGCAAGCGGGATGCCGGCAACCTTGGGGGTTAATATGCTAGCCAGGGGAGGAAGCCTTCCCTGTATAGCGGCTCCTCCCCTCAGCTCAGCGCGCCTTTCAGCACGTAGTCTGGCGTCGCTGAGCTGCAGATTCCTCGGCCATTCCTCCTCAGGTCTCCAGCAGCCATTTTCTCCAGTGGCAGCGCAGATACTCTCAGGGAGCACGCGGACCGGTCCCCCTGTGTACCTCTTCCCTGCAAAAGGACAGTGTACACAGCACTATAGCCCTCCCAGACACTGAATCTGGGCAGGTTGATTGTAGTGGAAAGGTGCAGTGAGTATATCTTCTCTGCATGGTATGTGACCTTTGCTAGTGCTGCCTGTCTGTGCTAATTTCTACTTACTGTCAGCCTATACCTATCCCTTTCCTTCTCCTACAAGCCCTACAGATGTGCGAAGGAAGGGTGTTTCCACTGACCTCACTTCTATAGATCACGTATTTGTGAGGTCCGTCACATACAGTTGTGTGCTACACAGGGCCATATTGTGGGCTGTTGTCCAGCACACTGGTGGGTGCGCATGTTTTCTTCCTATGTCATAACTGTATATTTAATTATATAGTCTGTCATGTCTGAGGAGGAGATTGAGCACTCCGTGGCTCCGGTATTGTTCTCCTGCAGGCGCTGTTCTGCAGGAGTGGATAGGGAGGATTTGTCAGGTGTCCCGCGTCCTGGCTTGGGCGGAGCGCTATGTTCCAGCTCTCTCGGCAGTCTTCATCCCGGGAGTCCTCAATTAGGAGGCAGACTTCCTCAGCCGTTACGACGTGCATCCCGGGGAATGGTCGCTTCATCCAGAGGTATTCCAACTACTCGTGGACAAGTGGGGGCTGCCAGAGCTGGACCTGATGGCGTCCCGTCACAATCACAAGCTGCCCGTGTACGGGTCAAGGACAAGGGACGCAGGCACAAGTCTGATAGACGCGCTGTCGGTGAAATGGCTGTTTCACCTGGCTTATTTGTTCCCTCCGATATCTCTGCTGCCTCGGGTCCTGCGCAAGTTCAAGCAGGACGGAGGCACACTGATCCTGGTGGCCCAGGATCCTATCTTCACCCGGATCTGGGTTGACTATCTTTGATGGCGTGGCTCTTGAGACAGCCGTCCTGAGGTCTCGGGGCTTTTCTAGCTCCGTTATTACCACCATGCTGAGGGTGCGCAAGCCTGCTTCCGCAAGGATCTACCACAGAGTGTGGCACACTTACTTTCAGTGGTGCGAGGCCAGAAAATATGATCCCCAGGTGTTCCGGGTTTCGCGTATTCTGGCTTTCCTTCAGTCAGGTTTGGATTTAGGATTACGTCTTTCCTCACTGAAGGTGCACGTGTCTGCTCTGTCGGTGTGGTTCCAGCGCAGGATTGCTGCTTTGCCGGACGTACACACCTTTTTCCAGGGTGTTTTAAGAATCCAGCCTCCCTTTGTGCCACCTGTGGCCCCGTGGGATTTGGCGGTGGTTCTTCGGGCCTTACAGGGTCCTCCTTTTGAGCCCTTGGAGTCAGTGGAGCTCAAGTGGCTAACTTTTAAGACGGTTTTCCTCTTGGCAATTGCTTCTGCCAGGAGGGTTTCGGATTTGGGGGCGCTTTCCTGTCGTCCCCCTTTTCTGGTTTTTCATCAGGACAGAGCGGTGCTTCGCACTCGTCCTGAGTTCCTGCCTAAGGTGGTTTCCAGGTTCCACATTAATCAGGAAATTGTTGTACCAGCCTTTCAGTCGCCTGATCTTTCGGCTGGGGAGGCTTCCTTAGATGTTGTCCGTGCACTCCAGGTTTATGTGGACCGGACTAGTTCTGTGAGGAAGTCGGATTCTTTGTTTATCCTCTTTGGTTTTCACAAGAGGGGTTGGCCTGCCAACAAACAGACTCTAGCCCGTTGGCTTCATTCTGTTATTATTGAGGCTTATATGCAGGAGGGTTTACCTGTTCCAGCCTCTGTTAAGGCTCATTCCACTCGGTCTGTGGGCCCTTCTTGGGCTGCTAGCCGTGGCGCCTCTGCTGTTCAGCTGTGTAAGGCGGCCACCTGGTCTTCCATTCAGACCTTTTTGAGGTTCTATGCATTTGACACCTTTGCCTCTCAGGATGCATCCTTTGGGTGCCGGGTTCTCCTATCAGCACAGGAGCGTCCCCGCCCTTAGTTGGACTGCTTTGGGACATCCCCAAGGTCACCCTGTGGACCCCTATGGACCCTGAAGTAGAAAACAAGAGATATGGTAAGAACTTACCTTTGTTATCTCTGTTTCTACGAAGTCCATAGGGTAAACAGGGCACCCGCCCTGACGCACCTGGCTTCATATGGGCTCTGTGACTGGTCACCGGTTTTCCGTCTCCCATTTCTGTGAGTATGGTTCTTGTGTGTTCCAGTCTTCCTTCTCTCTGTTTCGCTCCTCCTCCGGCCTGGGTTGCTTACCAACTGAGGTGCCTGTGGCTCGGGGGCGGGGTATAGGGGAGGATGGACCCAAGTGCATCCTGGGAGCAGCTAAAAGCTTTAACTCCGTGGTGCCCGAGGATCCAGGATCCAGCTATACCCCAAGGTCACCCTGTGGACCCTATGGACTTCGTAGAAACAGAGATAACAAAGGTAAGTTTTTACCATATCTCTTGTTATTCTGCATCATGTATAGAAAAACGCTATTTAGCAGCTATTGAGCCCCTTTTAAATACACCAAATTCCTTCAGCAAGCCAAATCAGGGGGTACCATAGCTAACCCCCATGTCTGAGCATCTTTTGCGGGGTGTCAGGCTGATTTCCCCAGTTCTGACACTACTTTCCGCCTGTTCAAGTTTCGCCGGGTCCCGTTTTCGCGTACTTTCAAATTGAATACGGGGTAAAGCCGGCACACACGCGATACATTTCTACCTGCAAAACACGCGATGTAGGCGAAAAGTCCTGGCCATGAAAAAGTATCGCGGCTCGGCTCAAATTAAATACGGCTCTCAGTGTTAACTATTGCTTAGTTATCCCACCAGAACTCCTGTTACAGTGCTTCCTGATCTCAATCCATTAGTAACTATGGACCTGATTCAGACCTGCTCGCTAGATGCGATCGCTCGCTCCCAGCATATGCAAATCCAGCGCATGCCCAGCGAGCGATCACTTTTTCTTGGCGAGCGATCACTTTGTGTATGCAGACGCCCACCAGCCGTTGATAAGACACCCACTTGCGCACGTCATCTCCTGGAAGAGCATGAAAACATTGGTACATCGAGCACCATCGGATGTGCTCGCAGCGCTTGAGGTTGACTATACCTGGCCGCAAGCACTGCGAGCACTTCAGTGTACAAATCAGCCAGGTGACATGTACAATGATGCTGCATCTTAATTATGCACGCCTATGAAACAGCGTTGAAACACACAGGCACACCTGCGTTCGCACCTCCAGTCCCCCGTTTCTAGTTGCCTGCCCCTGTACCACCCACAAATGGCCTCTTTTGTCACTCAATCAACTGGGCTGTCTATGCTAGGCGAGCGAGCGCTTCCCGATCTGTCGCAGTGGTTCGCGCATGCGCATTGTGATGCATACGCATGCGCAGAATGCAAAAATCGTCCAGCTACGAGCGATCGCATCCTAGCGAGCAGGTCTGAATCAGCTCCTATGTTCCACTTTCATCGATTACTAACTGCACTCTCATTTATTCTTTGGAGGCCATTGCACGTGCATTATGATTTGCATAGGAACAAACATACAGTATATATCAAAGCATCAAAGCAATACTCCACATAAACCATATTTGAGTAGATCTCTGTATGCATTCGTATTCTGCAAACCTAGGCACATGACACGTGTCAATCATAGATGCCAACTATGACACCAGCCAAAGTAGTTTCTAATATAATGTCCCAGATTACTTGTCACGTCTGAAGTGAGAAGTGGACCCGGACTGGGTGACGCAGAGTCCTTGTGAGAAGTTTCCTGATACTGGAATGCGGCTGGATGGAGGGGATACTTATTCATGAATAACTCTGTCTTTTGTGGGAGAATGCAGAGGATGGAGAACCACGGCAAGCTTGTATCCACCAGGTATTCTGGGCACGACTCTGGAGACGCAGAGGACTGGGAACCTGGTACCGGTGCTGACTAGGAATGCTGGCGAGAAGGCTCTGGAAATCCTAACCTGCAGAGCAGGTGGCAGAGAAACCACTAAAATACTGCACTCCAGAACCTCCAGCAGGGGGCAGACTACTAACAGATGCAGTGCAACATCTCCCATCCCAGTTGACAAGATACTTCCTATATACATTGGAGTGATTTGGGTGTGCCATCCCTTAATAAGAGAAGATCAAAAGAGAATCAAGCAATAACTGTTCACTTTTATCCTTGGAAATGGAACATTGATAGGTGGAACATTTAATGAAGTGACTTTGGTATAAAAACCTATACCCTTACCTTTTGGTGCAAGGACTATACTTATTTTTTATATATTTGTTCACTTAGAGGAGTGTTAGGTAGCAAAATCCTATACAGGTGTGGTCTTTCTTTTCTTTTTAAGCGCTGGTGAATTCTAAGGTTAGGATTAGGCTGCAAGAGCTGAGGTTAGGGTCAGGGTCAGGCTGTGGAAGGGGAGGGTTAGGGCAGGGGCGTATCTTCCTAGTGGCCTGGATGGCCCTTGCCAGGGGCGCCGGCGCTACCCGACATCATTGTCATTCGTAAATGATCCCTGGTCTCCTTCTGTCTCCTCTGCTCTTATCAGTGTCCTCCATTGATTGCTAATGTGTATCAGGCTTCTTATATGTCCCTTTATATCAGAAACATTTAAAATTAGAAAGACTAATTTTTTTTTATTTTTTCTCTAATATATCTCTTCTCCCACAATACCCACCACATACCAATCACCACTCACTAATTCCCATATGTCAACCTTGCAGGAAAAGAGTGCAAGCACCACATCAACCACAATGCTCTATTCGCAAGGTAATTTGCATATATGCAAATTATCTTGCCCACAATGCACCTTGTTTGTTATTGATGCCCTCTTTTCCTGTGTTGTTGACATATAGAAATGAATAAACAGTGCTTGCATGTAGTAAGTGTTATAACTGAAAAAATATAAAAATATATATATATTAAAAAGAAAGTGTATATATATATATATATATATATATATACAGTCAGGTGCATAAATATTGGGACATTGACAGAACTTTCATATTTTGGCCTCTATTCACCACCACAATGGCTTTGAAATGAAACAAACAAAATGTGCTTTAACTGCAGACTTTCAGATTTAATTTGAGGGTGATTACATCCAAATCAGGTGAACGGTGTAGGAATTACAACGGTTTCTATATGTGCCTCCCAATTTTTAAGGGGCCAAAAGTATTTCATGGACAGGTGTGGGCTATTCCCTCATTATTTCATTATCAATTAAGCAGGTAAAAGGTCTTGAGTTGATTCTAGGTGTGACATTTGCATTTGGAATCAGTTGCTGTCAACTCTTAATATGAGATCCAAAGAGCTGTCACTATTAGTGAAGCAAGCCATCATTAGGCTGAAAAGTCAAAACAAACCTATCAGAGAGATAGCAAAAACATTAGGTGTGGCCAAATCAACTGTTTGGAACATTCTTAAAAAGAAAGAACGCACAGGAGAGCTCAGCAACACCAAAAGACCAGGAAGACCACAACTGTGGTGGATGACAGAAGAATTATTTCCCTGGTGAAGAAAAACCCCTTCACAACAGTTGGCCAAATCAAGAACACTCTCCAGGAGGTAGGTGTATATGTGTCAAAGTCAACAATCAAGAGAAGACTTCGCAAGAGTGAATATAGAGGCTTCACCGCAAGATGTAAACCATTGGTGAGCCACAAAAACAGGAAGACCAGATTAGAGTTTGCCAAACAACATCTAAAAAAGCCATTACAGTTCTGGAACAACATCCTATGGACAGATGAGACAAAGATCAACTTGTACCAGAGTGATGGGAAGAGAAGAGTATGGAGAAGGAAAGGAACTGCTCATGATCCAAAACATACCACCTCATCAGTAAAAGCATGGTGGTGGTAGTGTCATGGCGTGGGCATGTATGGCTGCCAATGGAACTGGTTCCCTTGTATTTATTGATGATGTGACTGCTGACAAAAGCAGCAGAATGAATTCTGAAGTGTTTCGGGCAATATTATATGCTCATATTCAGTCATGCTTCAGAACTCATTGGACGGCGCTTCACAGTGCAGATGGACAATGACCCGAAGCATACTGCAAATGCAACCAAAGAGTTTTTTAAGGCTAAAAAGTGGAATGTTATGCAATGGCCAAGTCAATCCCCTGACCTGAATCTGATTGAGCATGCATTTCACTTGATGAAGACAAAACTGAAGGGAAAATGCCCCAAGAACAAGCAGGAACTGAAGGCATTTGCAGTAGAGGCCTGGCAGAGGATCACCAGGGATGAAACCCAGCGTCTGGTGATGTCTATGCATTCCAGACTTCAGGCTGTAATTGCCTGCCAACGATTTGCAACAAAGTATTAAAAAGTGAAAGTTAGATTTAGGATTGTTTAGTTTGTCCCATTACTTTTGGCCCCTTAAAAAGTGGGAGGCACATATAGAAACCTTTGTAATTCCTACACCGTTCACCTGATTTGGATGTAATTACCCACAAATTAAATCTGAAAGTCTGCAGTTAAAGCACATTCTGTTTGTTTCATTTCAAAGCCATTGTGGTGGTGAATAGAGGCCAAAATATGAAAATTCTGTAATTGTCCCAATATTTATGCACCTGACTGTATATATTGTCTCCCTATTTTTACAGGCGTGTAAGTTGAATTACCCCCAGTGTAAGTACTAATAAATTTATTTTTTTCTCAGTATGGGGAATTGACCATGATCTTTATAGGTTGTGGATACTCTGGTGTCAGGATTAAGACATGATCCCTATGGACTGTTTTTATCATTGTGTGTGAGATTGCAATGGACCCATGTGGGCTGCTTTACCAGTGAATAATTATATGGCAGAGTTAAAAAGCATAATGCAGTGTAGACAGTCCAATTTAAATATATGTAAATGATTTTACCCATAGTGCATGTTTGTTTTTGATGCTATGTTTTCAAGCTTTTCCTGTGTATTTTGGCATTAATAAATAGTGGTTTGCAAAAGAGTAAGTTCTGTAAAAGATATATATATATATATATATATATATATATATATATATATATTAAAAATAGAAATTAAAAAAAATATTCTCCCTATTTCTACAGGTGTCTGAATTAAACTACCCCCAGTGTTTGGTATTTTATTTTTTCAAGTAGAAGCAGTCATTGGAGGGGGCGCCAGTCCCTTAGCTTGCCAGGGGCGCTCGGACCCCAAGATACACCCCTGGGTTAGGGTTAGGCTACGGGAGGGGAGGGTTAGGGTTGGGCTGCGGGAGGGGAGGTTAGGGTTGGGCTGCAGGAGGGGAGGTTAGGGTTGGGCTGCGGCAGGGGAGGGCTAGGGTTAGGCTGTGGGAGGAGAGGTTGGGGTTGGGCTGCGGGAGGGGAGGTTTAGGCTTCGAGAGGGGAGGTTAGGGTTTGGCACCAGTGGGAGGGTTCGGAGTTAGGCAAATTCACAGCTGCATGTCAATATCAGCTGATCGCCGGACCTGAAAGACATCGCTGCAGCCACCGGACCCACCGTACCAGCTAAGTCACAGCTAGACAATCAGGGACATTTTTTTGGCCTTCATCAGTATCGACATGGTGAATGTTGACATGGTCATGAACATTGCAAGCATATCGACATTATGACCAAGTCGACATTCTCATGTCGACATTATGAAGGTTGACAAAATAAACCACATCCACTAAACAGGGAGGAATAGAGAGAGCTGAATACTGTCAAGTATTGTTTTTTAATAACCGTAAATCACAAAGAAGATTAGTCTTGACATAGGTAATAAAAGGAAGGTCTAAATTAAATTCTACCTAACCAATCATGTGTTGTCTCATTCCATACTAAAAGTTTATCCATTGTTTTACTGTCTATTCTGTGCAGGATGATCCTTCGTATCAGCACTGATGATAAGGAATCAATTAGTTGTCTCAGCAAAAAGTTTGGTGCCCCCATAGAGATGTGTGAGCGCCTCCTGAAGGTCGCAAAGAGCCTAAATCTGCTGGTCACTGGAGTCAGGTAATATGTAACAGATTGCTTGTGCGCCATTGTTTTGATTGTTGCGAGGCGAGCAATGGGATTATCTGATGCCATGAGAAGAGCTACATGAATATTCTGAATGTCTTCATGTTGATAAGAGACTGATTTAGGGTAGAGCAAAATACATTATTCCTGCCATAGGGCCTGATTCAGCTTGGATCACAGTTGCAAATATACACGCAATTTCCCGATTGTTGTGTACTGTGCATGCATATGCATTGTAGTGCGAGTGCGCAAACCGACCACTGCGATCGGGACTGAGATCGCAGTGACTACGCAGACCCATCGCAGAGTGATTGACAGGAAGTGCCATTTGGGGTGGTGAAGAAGGGATGGTCGGCGAAAAGCATCAAGTCCTTTGTTCGCTTCCTCAGGATCCAAGGGTTGCCAATATCTTGAAATCGGATCACTACATTTTGGCGACTGTGCTTGATCCTATATTTAAGTCATACATTGTGTCTTTCTTTCCAACTGACCCGGATCTTAAGTGATGCAAAGAGCTCCAGGTGGGCAAGTTGGCAGCTCAAGTGGTACACGACACAACAACATCTCCTTCGTCAGTTTCAATAACAGCAGCCAGGAAAAAAATCAGCTTTCCCAAAAGACCCAGTGGTGATGCAGAGGAATCAACACACCATCGTGACATCTGGTTGGATCTAAAAGAATTGCCAAAAATGAGTGGCACCGCTACCACGACTCCATCTGATACGGTCACCATTCAAAGAATGGTGGAGGATTATTATAATGACACCGTACACATAGGCATGTCACAGAATCCCTTTGACTATTGGAAAGACAAAAAGGCAAATGCTTTGCATTACTTAAGCTGCCCACTCTCCAGTTTGTACTCAGAAAGAGTTTCTAGCACAACCGGGAACCTTATCGGTGATCGGCGTAGGAGGCTACTTCCTCAAAATGTGGAAAAGATGATGTTCATTAAAATGAACGGGAAATTCCATGAGGAAGAGCTTTACTGCTAATTACATAAACAAGATACAGAGGTACCTGTAATAGTGTATACAGCGGGGATGAATTAATATTATGTGAGGATAATATGCACACTGATGAGGGTGAGAAATCAGATGAGGAGAATGAACTGCCTTATGCCCATTGGTAGCTTGTTTTGTGGGGGTCCAAACTAACCAATCACTTCAGCCATAAGTGGCAGTCCCTGTCGATGAAGTGATTGGTTTGTTAATCTGTGCATGTCCTGTTTAATATATACAACAGAAGGGTTGGTGGAAGGGCCCAAGGACACCTCTTTTCTTTGCATTATGCACTGATTGGGGGATTGCTGTCTTTTTGCGTAGATGACAAACATTTTTATAGTTTATTAAACTGCCATCCTGTCTGCAGTGCCACTCTTGTTTCCTAGATGTGCCATGTTGGAAGTTGAACTGCCACAGCCGATGAAATCTTTGACATGCGGTTGTAAATGCCAAAAGTGTCCAGAAATGTTTATTGCCACAGACAACATCACCTGCATGCCCCTTTCATTTTTAAAACAAATTCTGAACCACCAAGTTTATTGGGTGGGCAAAACATGGGACATCTTCACCCAGTTGTAATTATTTATTCATTTCTGCCCTGGTATTTTAGTGTGAGCTCCCCTTCTGGTGGTCCTGTGTGAAATTGTGCCCAAATCACTGCAAACGAGACTTCATATCAAATATAAAACCCATGAAATTTAATGCAGGGTTGATGACATTTTGCCTCCATTTTGAATCCAAGCCTGGCGGGAAAACCCCAGTCGGGGCACGGGTCTCATCAGATACCCCTCGTCCCTCATAAATTTTCTTCAGAATCAAAATATTCAATTAAATTTACCAACGAATCAATCCCTTCTTTCCCTGCCTTCCACTACATATATACTATACCTCCCTCTGGCCACTGATCTAGTTCTTTATTAATGAAAATTTACTGCCACTCTGTTTCCTAGAGTACCATGTTGGCAGTTGAACTACCACAGCCACTGAAATCTTCTACATGTGGTTGATGAATGGCAAAAATGTTCAGAATATTTTATGAGCACAGACTGCATCTTCTGCATGCCTCTTTGATTTTTTTTTTTTAATTCTGAACCACCGAAGAGCTCCACTGGTGAAAGGACTGATGTGAATGAATACATTTTCTTTGTAAATGCCTCCCCGCCTCCCTCATAAATTTGCATTGGGATCCAAAACTTAAATTGACTACAAATCAACCCTTCCTTTTCCTGCCTTCAACTACATACACGCTCCAACTATCTCAGGCCTCTTGATTAATAAAAATATTTGTTTCCTGATGTGCCATGTTGTAAGTTGGACTGCCACAGCCACTGAAATCTTCAACTTGCAGTTGCTGAGTGCCGAATATGTCCAGAAATGTTTATGGCCACAGACATCATCTCCTGCATGCCCCTTTAATTTAAGAAAAAAATTCTGAACCACCCAGTTGATGGGACATATTGTTCACCCATGCTCTCCCCTCCTCTCACATAAAATGGCTTCGGAATCAACATTTTTTATTAAATTTACAAACTAATCAATCCTTCCTTCCTTTCCCTGCCTTCAACTACATAAATTCCATCTCCCTCAGGCCTCTTGATTGATGAAAACATTTGTTTCCTGATGTGCCATATTGGAAGTTGAACTGCCACGAGTTTGTGCCACCCACTGCTGTCACTTAACTTAGTCAGCCAGCTAGCTCGGTGCAAACTTTTTTGGCTAAATTGGATTATAAAAATATTGTGAGGTGGTCAAAATTGCCTGGAAATGAGTGGAAATTAATGTTATTGAAGATAATAATACTCTAGGAACAAAAAAAGGCTCAAATTATGTGATTCTATATTTTTTTCTGCCAATTTTGGGGAAAAAAATCCAAAACCAGTCACGACAGTTTGGCAAAACCAAAACTATCTGATGAATTAGAACCAAAAACAAAGCCAGCAAAAAATGGTCCGGCACACATCTCTAGTTTCCAGTGACCAAATCCGTGACCTTGCGTATAATACTCAACATGGCAACTAGTAGGCATTTATCAGACTGCTGTACATCCATCTTCTTTCCTCAGCTTCCATATTGGTTCTGGCTCCAGTAACCCCCAGAGTTTTCACCAGGCTATTGCAGACGCCAGACATCTGTTTGAAATTGGAAATAAACTGGGACACCAGATGAGAGTCTTGGATATTGGAGGGGGGTTTCCTGGTTACCCTGATTTCCAGCCAAAATTTGAGGAGGTGAGATTAGAAGAGATTTTAATCACCGTAAACTGACGGAAAAGAGATGGGGGGCAAATAAAGCTTCTTCATTCGACACGTGCAGGATATTTTGTTTTTAATGGCGCCTTCTGTAACTAATTTGTGCCTTTACCGCAGTGATTTATGCTTTCCTATTCCAAAATGTTTCTCAGGCCTCAGATGGGCATTTTTGATAATAAAATGTAAAACTTTTCAAAATGTATCTTTTTAAAGTTATAACTTTTCAGGAAGTTTCCTTCGATTTTTCTATTTCAGAATTGCCCCCTGACCACCTATGCTTGAGCCCTAACACTATAAATATATATTTAATGGTATGTACTGTACATCAAAATAGGCATTGCCATGCTACAAATACATGTTACACATATGATTATACATTACATATACTATGCAGGAATAATGTATATGGCGGCTTAGTAGCACACTGTTACGGTCACACTACCTTTCTTGTTCCCAGTTTGCTGCTGTGATAGTTGAATCCCTGAATCAGTATTTTCCTAGTACGGAGGATGTAGAAGTCATCGCAGAGCCCGGGAGATATTATGTCTCCTCTGCTTTTGTCCTTGCTACCAATATTATAGCCAAGAAAAAGAATTACGTGAAAGGTGAGTAATTAGAATTACTGTATATATACATAGGAGTTTTCTCGGAAGCGATACCGTTATCCTTCACCTAAAATGCACTTTGGTATTTGTTTTTTCGTTTTTTTAATTGTCCTGATTTCTTGGAACAAGAGTAATTTCTAGCAAATAAATTAATTTCCAGCATAAAACGTACTTGATCATGGGTATAAATGGTTTCTGTACATTAAAATATTTACATTGCAATTTCAGAATACTTATTTTATTTAGTGTACCAACTTTAAAGTTTAAATGTATCAAGAACAGAGAAACTACATAAAGGGGCATATACAATTGGGCGCGTCCCTCGCACCCAATTTTGGATGACCGCGGGTATGCGCGCTCCCGATACCCGTGGTATCCAATAAAGAAAAAGTGGTCGTGGGGTTTTCAGCTCTGAAAAACCCGCGGCGCAAGAAAAAAAAAAATACTTCA
The DNA here is from genome assembly GCA_031769625.1 of Taudactylus pleione. Taxonomy (NCBI): domain Eukaryota; kingdom Metazoa; phylum Chordata; class Amphibia; order Anura; family Myobatrachidae; genus Taudactylus; species Taudactylus pleione. The sequence continues at coordinate 877,093 of JAUIMM010000139.1, read as the reverse complement.
CTTACCTGGCCGGGGGTCTCCAGTGGTCTCCGCGGCTCCCGGTGGCCTCCTCTCCATTTTCTCACTGGAGAGGGGGCTGCTGGGAGCCCCGGGGGTTGCTGGTAGGCTCCAGGAGCTGGTGGGAGGAGCAAGGGCTGCTGGGAGATGTAGTTCTCCCAGCAACCATTCCCGGGGGGGGGGCACACAGATACTGGGGGGCGGGGAAAACACATAACAATAATATACATTTAAAAAAAAAAAAAAATGGACAGGCGATATATCGGAAAATAGATAATCACGACATTGCGATTCTCTGCAGCTGCTGGGTATACACTGGGGCCCTGAGAACTGCTGGATTTACCATTTCCCGGTAGCCGCTTCTCTCTTCAGCCGCTGGGTGGTCCTGGCAGGCTGACCGATCAGCAGTAGTTGGCTGTACGGCAGACAATGGGGGGGGGGCAAGGAAGCGGTGACGTGCGGTGAGGTCAATTGGCTGGGGAGGCACACATGTACTGTATAAAACACAGTTTTTATATCAAAACTGAAGCATGACAGGGAGGATGATAGTGGAGGGAGGATGATAGGGGAGGGAGTATGATAGGGGAGGGAGGATGATAGGGGAGGGAGTATGATAAGGGAGGGAGTATGATAGGGGAGGGAGTATGACAGGGGAGGGAGTATGACAGGGAGTATGATAGGGGAGGGAGTATGATAGGGGAGGATGAAAGGGGAGGGAGTATGATAGGGGAGGGAGTATGACAGGGGAGGGAGTATGATAGGGGAGGGAATATGACAGGGGAGGGAGTATGACAGGGGAGGGAGTATGAAAGGGGAGGGAGTATGACAGGGGAGGAAGTATGACAGGCAGTATGATAGGGGAGGGAGTATGACAGGGGAGGGAGTATGATAGGGGACGGAGTATGACAGGGGAGGGAGTATGATAGGGGAGGGAGTATGATAGGGGAGGGAGTATGACGGGACGGAGTATGATAGGGGAGGGAGTATGATAGGGGAGGGAGTATGACAGGGGAGGGAGTATGAAAGGGGAGGGAGTATGACAGGGGAGGGAGTATGATGGGGAGGGAGTATGATAGGGGAGGCTCTGCCTCACCTGACTGCACATCCCTGCAAGGAAGCAGAGAGGCCGGGAGGTCCCCCTGAGATTAGCGGCTGATGGAAGATTCTCTTCCAGCAGCCGCCCCATTGGGCATTTCTGACTGGTCACATTGTTTGTGACTATGTCAGGGAACTGGCAGCCTGCCTGGGTCGCAAATGATGCCAGGCAAGCGGTTAGGGCTGGACCTCAGCTGTTAATCTGCTAGGACATTCTAGAAGCCTGTGAGCCAGACTGGAATGAAGGAACCCGCGACCAAGGCAGGAGATCCTCATGGACACCCAAGGGCCAAATGACATAAGAGCAGGTGCTGGCAGGGGAAGTCAGTCATGCCTGAGGTGGCTGTCAGCAGAGGGGCTTGCTGGCGAGAGCGGAGACCAGCATCAGAGGGGAGGAGCAGGAACTGCAGCAGCGCTTGGCAGGTGCAGCGTCGGAATGGAGCCAAGGCTGTAGGAAAAAGAGGCGGAGAGAAGACCAGCATCACAGCAGATGAGTGACAAAGGGTCTGATCTCATCACAGCGGGAGGAGTCGGGACAGTCATCCGCCCTCTTGCTGTAGCCTGCGCTGAGGAGTCGTCCTGAAGCCTGTCACACTTGTAGGTGCAGGGCTGAGGTGATCACTACATGGATGAGAGGTTGGTGCTGACTTACTGTACTGTACTTACACAGCCCCACATCTTACCTCCAGGCTCCACTTTATTTGGGAAAATTATATAACTGATTTGTCTAAACCTGCAAGAATCACTTTTAAAGTGCCCCATTCACAAGGAGAATTACAGGTCAGTTGAGCTCAGCAAAACAAAACAAATAAAGGGGCAATAATACAACTAACTGATAGCTGTGGCAATTAACAGCCCAATTAGGGAGAGGTCTGTCTATACGGAGTGGATTACCTAATCTGGTTTTAGGTAGAGATGTGCGGGTCCGGTTCTCTGAGAATTTCGGGGATCCTTGTGATCCCGTTGTCAGATTGCGAGATTTTGCATTGAGCGGGCTTAACGCTTAGTGGCTGAGAGAGCCGTCTGTCACGGCTCTCAGCCAATCAGCATTAAGCCCACAGGTAGTTAGGTTTTAGCAAGATGCCGCCCTTGCCTGACACCGCTGGCACCCGCGCTGCCGACACAGCCAGCACCCCCGCTGCCCACCCCTTACTGGCAGCAACCCCCGCAGGCTGACACCCCCGCTGCCGACACTGCTGACACCCTGCATTGAGGACACCACTGACACCCATGCACTGCCAACACCATCAGGACCCACACACTGAGGACACCGTTGGCACCCCCACTGGCACCCCCGCTCTGCTGACGCAGCCGGCAATCTGCACTGAGGACACTGCCAGCACCCCTGCACTGCTGCCCCACATATTGAGGATGCCATCGGCGACCCCGCACTGCCGCTACTCCCACACCGAGGGCATCCCCGCACAGCCGACACTGTCAGCACTCCTGCACTGAGGACAAGGTTGGCACCCCTGCTCTGCCGACACTGCTGTCACAGTAAGTGCACTACCGGTGTATCCAGCCCACACTGTATAACTCACTGTATCAGTGTTGGAACTTGGAAGCTGAACTGTCACATGTTAGTGCCGCCCACTGTGTCACTTATCTTAGGGCCTGATTCAGAGCCGTTCGCAGTTTGCGGACGTTCGTTCAGGAAAAGGGGGTGACTATTCAAATGAACCGTTCGCTCTTTGCGGTCTGTTGACGCCTCCATGTCTGAACGAGCGAACAAAACCTGCGGCCGCTATTTTGTAAAAAACACCCCCTGGCCGCTCGCATCCTACGTCATGTCCGCTATTTAATAGATTAATCGAGTACATCGAACAGCGTATGAACTGCTCGCTATTCTTGTGGCTGGTTTTTGCTACCACAATATTGCGAGCAGTTCTGGCTATAAAATAACCCAGTGACGTGGTCGATGACGCTGCTGTTTTAATTATGCACACCCATAAAACGCCCGTTTTTACCTTTAAGCACGCCTGCGTTCGGATCTCCACTCCCCGTTTTCAAGCACCTTCCCCTGTTACCACCCACATACGCCTCATCCTGTCACTCAAAATAGCAGGCATTCGCTATATAGCGAACAAATGATTTCTGGCCGCACTGACTGGTTCGCGCATGCATATTAAAATCCGTATGCATGCGCAGATGTGAAAACATCGCTCCGAACGAGTGAACGGCCGCTTACGAGCGGCTCTGAATCAGGCCCTTAGTCAGCCAGCTAGCTGGATGCAACCTTTTGGCCCTAGACTAGATGAAAAAAAATCAATATTGCGAGGTAGTCAAAATTGATTGTAAATGACTGGAGAGAAATGTTATTGAGGTTAACAATACTGTAGGAACAAAAACAGGCCTAAAATTATGTGATTATGTGATTTTAGCTGTTTTTATAACTTTTTTTTAGAAAAAATACAGATTTAAAAACAAATAAAGAAAACACTCAAGGGCTGTTTTGGCAAAACCAATCCAGATCCAAAACCAAAACCAAAACACGGGGGTCGGCGCACATCTCTAGTTTTAGGTAGGTGTGAGCGGGTTCGGATTTCTGAAATCCGAACCCCCCCGAGCCGAGGCCGATCCGAGTCAGGCTCGACTTTTTCCGCCTGACTCGGATCTGAAATCGAGGCAAAACGTCATCATCCCGCCTTCCGGGTCTCGCGGGTTTTGGATCCTATATAAGGTACCCGCGTCGGCGCTATTTTCTCACTCGGCTGTGGACAGTGAAGAGGGAGGGTGGGAGTTAGGGCTGGCTGGGCTGTGTAGTGTAGTGTTGTAGTGTACTGTAGTGCAGTGCAGTGTAGTGTTGTGCTGTGCTGCGCTGTGCTGCTGTTGTCCATAGGGGCTGTGTCCACTACTTCAAAGTCCATAGGGGCTGGCTGGACTGTGCTGTGCAGTCAGTTGTCCATAGGGGCTGTGTCCACTCCAAAGTCCTGTGCAGTGTCCCAGTCCTAAAGGGGTGCTGTAGTGTTGTCCAGGGGGTGCTCTGTCCGTCAGGGGTGCTCCCCCCAAGTGCTAAAAAAAAATATTTTTTTTCTGTGTTTGTGAGTTGTGTGCACAGTAGCCGCACGTGCATCAACAAAGGAGCAGCGACAAGCGTGCGCCTGTGTCCCATAAGTAAAAGGCCGGCTGGCTTGTCCATTAAAGGGTGCTGTAACCCCCAAAGGGCACTCCAAACAAAATAAAAAAATATATTTTTTTGTGTTTGTGAATTGTGTGCGCAGTAGCCGCACGTGCATCAACAAAGTAGTGCCAAGCGTGCGCCTGTGACCCATAAATAAAGGGCCAGCTGGATTGACCGCTAAAGGGTGCTGTAACCCCCAAAGGACACTCCAAACAAAATAAAAAAATATATTTTTTTGTGTTTGTGAATTGTGTGCGCAGTAGCCGCACGTGCATCAACAAAGTAGTGCCAAGCGTGCGCCTGTGTCCCATAAATAAAAGGCCGGCTGGCTTGTCCATTAAAGGGTGCTGTAACCCCCAAAGGGCACTCCAAACAAAATAAAATAAAAAATTCTGTGTTTGTGAATTGTGTGCACTATGGCTGCATGTGCATCAACGAAGGAGCAGCGCCAAGCGTGCGCCTGTGTCCCATAAGTAAAAGGCCAGCTGGCTTGTCCATTACAGGGTGCTGTAACCCCCAAAGGGCACTCCAAACAAAATAAAAAAATATTTTTTTTGTGTTTGTGAATTGTGTGCGCAGTAGCCGCACGTGCATCAACAAAGTAGTGCCAAGCGTGCGCCTGTGTCCCATAAATAAAGGGCCGGCTGGATTGACCGCTAAAGGGTGCTGTAACCCCCAAAGGGCACTCCAAACAAAATTAAAAAAAAATTTCTATGTTTGTGAATTGTGTGCACTGTGGCTGCACGTGCATCAACAAAGGAGCAGCGCCAAGCGTGCACCTGTGTCCCATAAGTAAAGGGCCGGCTGGCTCATTTCTTAAAGGGTGGTGTAACCCATAAAGTGCACTAGTCTCCAACAAAAATAAAAAAATATTTTCTGTGTTTGTGTGCGCCTTAGCCGCATGTATATATCAATATAACATAAATGGAGGACCAAACTTTCTCCGATAAAAATAAAATAGGGAAAGATCAAGAACCACTTCCTCCTAGTGCTGAAGCTGCTGCCACTAGTCATGACATAGACGATAACATGCCTTCAACGATGCCGATGCCCAATGTCATAGTAGAGGGCACATACAATCCCAAATGACAAAGTTCAGGAAAATTACCTTGAAAAAAACATTTAAATCATCTGAAGAGAAACGTAAACTTGCCAATATGCCATTTATGACACGGAGTGGCAAGGAATGGCTAAGGTCTTTCCCTATGTTCATGACTAGTGGTTCAGCTTCACATGACGATGGAAGCCCTCCTCCCACTAAAAAAATCAAACGAGTTAAGCTGGCAAAAGCACAGCGAAGAATTGTGCGTTCTAAGAAGATATCACAAATCCCCAAGGAGAGTCCAAGTGTGGTGGTGGTTGTGATGCCTGACCTTCCCAGCACTGGACGGGAAGAGGTGGCTCTTTCCACCATTGGCACGCCCCCTGCAAGTGCTGAAAGGAGCACCCACAGTCCACTTGCTGATATGCAAATTGAAGATGTCACTGTTGAAGTACAACAGGATGAGGATACTGGTGTAGCTGGCACTGAGGAGGAAGTTGGCGAGGAGGATTCTGATAGTGATGTGGTTTGTTTAAATCAGGCTCCGGGGGAGACAGTTGTTGTCCGTGGGATGAAAAAGCCCATCACGGTCATGCCTGGGCAGAAGACCAAACATTCCACCTCTTTGGTCTGGCAATATTTCTATCCAAATCCGGACAACACCTGTCTTGCCATATGTACCATATGTAAAGGTGAAATAAGTAGGGGTAGGTACGTTAACCACCTAGGAACATCCTCCCTTATACGGCACCTGCAGCGCGTTCATAAAAAGTTACTGTCAAGTTCAGAAACTTTGGCTAAGACCGTAAGCAGTCCAGGGACACCTAAATCCCGTTGTCCTGTTGTATCCAAGCGCCTGCAAACCACACCGTCAACTCCCTCCTCGTCAATTTCCTCCTTAGTCAGGATCGGAAGTAGTCCTGCAGGCCATGTCACTAGCATGACTGACTCTCCTATCCGGGATTCCTTCGGAGGATCCTGCATTGCTACGCCTCCTGCTGCCGCTGCTGCTGTTGCTGCTGCTGGGAGTAATTCATCATCCCAGAGAGGAAGTAGGAATACCACTACTTTTACTAAACAATTGACCCTCCAACAGTCCTTAGCGAGGAGGATGAAGTACGACAGCAGTCATCCTGAAGCAAAACGTATAACTGAGGCCTTGACAGCTATGTTGGTGTTAGACGTGCGTCCGGTATCCGCCATTAGTGCAGTGGGATTTAGACAATTGATGGAGGTAGTGTGTCCCCGGTTCCAAATCCCGTCTAGATTCCACTTCACTAGGCAGTCGATACCGAGACTGTACAGAAACGTCAGAAAAAGTGTCCTCAGTGTCCTGAAAAATGCCGTTGTACCCAATGTCCACTTAACCACGGACATGTGGACAAGTGGGACAGGGCAGACTAAGGACTATATGACTGTGACAGCCCACTGGGTAGATGTATCACCTTACGCAGCAACAGCAGCAGTGTCACCAGTAGCAGCATCTCAGAAACGCCAGCTCGTTCCAAGGCAGGCTACACTGTGTATCACCGGTTTCAGTAAGAGGCACACCGCCGACAACCTCTTAGAGAAACTGAGGGAAATCATCGCCCAGTGGCTTACCCCACTTAGACTCTCCTGGGGATTTGTGATATCTGACAATGCCACCAATATTGTGTGGGCATTACATCTGGGCAAATTCCAGCACGTCCCATGTTTTGCTCACACAATAAACTTGGTGGTGCAGAATTTTCTGAAAAGCGACAGGGGTGTGCAGGAGACGCTTTGGGTGGCCCGAAAAATTTCTGTCCACTTTCGCCATTCAGCGACTGCGTGCCGAAGACTGGAGCGCCAGCAAACACTCTTGAACCTGCCCCGCCATCACCTGAAGCAAGAGGTTGTGACGCGGTGGAACAACCCTCTATATGCTTCAGAGGATGGAGGAGCAGCAAAAGGCCATTCAAACCTATACATCCACCTATGACATAGGCACAGGTGGATGTAAGGTGGATGACTCAAGCGCAGTGGAGAATGATTTCCGTGTTGTGCAAGGTTCTCCAGCCCTTCGAACTTGCCACATGTGAAGTCAGTTCAGACACTTCCAGCTTGAGTCAGGTCATTCCCCTCATCAGGCTTTTGCAGAAGCAGCTGGAGAAAGTGAAGGAGGAGCTAAGACGGAGCGATTCCGCTCGGCATGTGGGACTTGTGGATGAAGCCCTTCATTCGCTTTGCCAGGATTCCAGGGTGGTCAATCTGTTGAAATCAGACCACTACATTTTGGCCACCGTGCTCGATCCTAGGTTTAAAGCCTATGTGGTGTCTCTCTTTCCGGCCGACACAAGCCTGCAGAGGTGCAAAGACCTGCTGGTGAACACACTGTCAGATGAAGCGGAACGTGACACGTCAACAGCTCCTTCTTCATTTTCTCCGGCAACTGGGGCTGCCAGGAAAAAACTTAGGTATCCTAAGCAACCCGCTGGCGATGATGCAGGGCAGGCAGGACCAAGTTTGGACATCTGGTCCGGACTGAAGGACCTGGCAACAATTTCTGACATGTCTACTGTCACTACATATGATACTGTCACCATTGACAGAATGATGGAGGATTACATCGGTGACAGCATCCAAGTAGGCATGTCAGACAGTCCATACCTATACTGGCAGGAAAAAGAGGCAATTTGGAGGCCCCTGTACAAACTGGCTCTATTTTACCTGAGTTGCCCCCCCTCCAGTGTGTACTCCGAAAGAGTGTTTAGTGCAGCCGGGAACCTTGTCAGCGAAAGGCGTAGGAGGTTGCTTCCACAAAATGTGGAGAAGATGATGTTCATAAAAATGAATTATCAACTCTTCCAGGGAGACCAGCCTCCAGAACGTACAGAGGGACCTGTGGTGGTGGATTCCAGTGGGGACGAGTTAATACTCTGTGAGGATGAGGATGTACACAACACTGAAGAGGGTGAGGAATCGGTGGATGAGGAGGATGAGGACGACATCTTGCCGCCGTAGAGCCAGTTTGTGCAGGGACAGATTAATTTCCAGCTTGTTTTGTGGGGGCCCAAACGAACCAATCATTTCAGCCACAGTTGTGTGGCAGACCCTGGCGCTGAAATGATTGGTTTGTTAAAGTGTGCATGTCCTGTTTATACAACATAAGGGTGGGTGGGAGGGCCCAAAGACAATTCCATCTTGCACCTCTTTTTTTTCTTTGCATTATGTACAGTTTGGTGCCTAGTTTTTCAAACTGCCATCCTGTCTGCCACTGCAGTATCACTCCTAGATGGGTCACGTGTTTGTGCCGCCCACTCGTGTCGCTTAGCATAGTCATCCAGCTACCTCGGTGCAACCTTTTGGACATAAAAACACTATTGTGAGGTGTGGGGTGTTCAGAATAGACTGGAAATTAGTGGAAATTAAGGTTATTGAGGTTAATAATAGCATAGGAGCAGAAAAACCAACACATTCTGTGATTTTAGCTGTTTTTATGCTTTTTTTAAAAAAAAATACAAATCCAAAACACAAAACCCAGAACCCAAAACACGGAAGTGTGGTTTTGGCAAAACCAATCCAGATCCAAAACACGAAGAAAGATCCAGATCCAAAACCAAAACACAAAACACGAAAAGTGGCCGGTGCACACCCCTAGTTTTAGGACAACCTAAAGACTTAGGGGCTGATTCAGAGCCGCTCGTAAGCGGCAGTACGCTCGTTCCGAGCGATGTTCGCACATCTGCGCATGCGTACGGTTTTTAGTACGCATGCGCGAACCAGTCAGTGTGGCCGAAAATCGTTTGTTCGCTATATAGCGAATGCCTGCAACTTTGACTGACAGAATGAGGCGTATGTGGGTGGTAACAGGGGAAGGTGCTTGAAAACAGGGAGTGGAGATCAGAACGCAGGCGTGCTTAAAGGTCAAAGCGGGCGTTTTATGGGTGTGCATAATTACAACAGCAGCGTCATTGACCACGTCACTTGGTTGATTTATAGTCAGAACTGCTCGCAAAACTGTGGTAGCAAAAACCAACCCCAAGAATAGCGAGCAGTTCATACGCTGTTCGATGTACTTGATTAATCTAATAAATAGCGGACATGACGTATGATGCGAACGGCCAGGGGACGTTTTTATCAAAATTTCGAGCGCAAGTTTTGCTCGCTCGTTCAGACTTAGAGGCGTGAACAGACCGCAAAGAGCGAACGGTTCATTTGAATAGCCACCCCTTTTTTTAAAACGAACGACCGCAAATAGCGAGCGCCTCTGAATGAGGTCCTTAATTTAATGTCCATGTGGAACTAAAGTAAAGATAACCTATTGTTCTCCATACGTCTTGAGGGAGCATAGATTCAATAACAAATAAACTAAAAAAGTATATTACCAGGACCTGAACCGTGAAGCTATAATTCAGCCATTGCTAAACTTCCCAACATTATTGAAAAACAAAGGGCTCCATTTACCAACGATGCATAACCAGTTTAGCGCTCGCTAAAGGGGTTATGTCACCCTTTCTTTATTCAACAAAACAGTGGTAATCTAAGATTACCGCTGTTTTTCACAGCATCACTGTTGCCATCTTTAGATGATGAGAGCGATGTGGTCTCCATTGCCCATTATCATTCTATACCACAGTGCCTTATTGTACATGTTATACTGTATGTACAGAGCAGTAAGCCAAACTAATACTCTTCTCTTTACAGGAGCAGACGGGAAAGTCAGCAGACAACTGGCCTATTATCTCAATGAGGGGCTGTTTGGGTCATTCATGAATTTTAAATTATGCAAAGAAGATAAAAGCCTAAAACTAACATTGGAAAAGGTAAGTGCCCATAGGTGTTCCTGATCAATGTGGGAAGAAGAGGGGACAGCACACACATAAATGGAATAACATTATTATACAAGGAGCATCCTGTTCATATATAATGTGTATTTTTACATAGTACGTAAGAAAGCATATCTGTCTGTTTGTCCTTTATGCACGGCCAGAGTTTTGGACCTTGCTCCATCAAATTTGGCATGGTGGTGTAGTTTGATCAGGATTAGGTTTTTGAACATTGTCGGGGCCACACATTCTCACACAGGGTCTTATTCAGACCCGCTCGCGAGCGCTGTACCCAAGTGCGCATGCGAGAGACCCGGCGAGTGACGGAGAAGCCGTCGCTCAGGGTCTCGCACCAAAGGGGGCGTGCTGTCGATGGTGAGTGACAGCACGCCCCCTTTGGTGGGCGTGCCGGGGGCGTGGCTGCCGTCTGGGTCCGGCCCCGCTGACATCACTAGTGATGTCAGTGGGAGTGATTTTGGCTCTAATAGAGCCAAAATCACTCCAGGGCTTGCGGCAACGAGACCCTACCGCAGGGTCTCGTCGCAAGACCATCGCGACCATCATCATGGACGCTCGCATAAGCTGTGGGTGGTAACCCACAGCTATGCGAGCGTCCAAGAGGCCGCTCCAATTTTAGGTAGCCCGGCCCTGATTCAGAGCGAGCGCTCTGGTCAGAGCGTCCGGCTCTGAATCAGGCCCACAGTCCCTAAAAATGGGGACACGCTTAAACGATGCAGGTTCCGGGGCTGGCTCAAGTGGAAACTGGCAGTCTGCCCAAAACCTGTGTGAGATCTACAAAAGTATAATTTTAACCTCACAGTCTGAACAAGTGTCAAACTTAATGAGTCAAGGAAGTTCATATTAAATCCAGAGTTAGTCCTTTTTAAAGTGACCATATATATTAGTTAGCCCTCTGAGTTTGTATGCAAGGGCGTAACTAGAACTCTGTTGGTCACATAGCAAATACTTAAAAGGGCCCCACACCCCAAAGGTGAAAAACACATACATCAGCCCCTACATAGAGCCCATTCATGTTATTCAACACAGAGCCCATTCAGGTTATGCCACACAGTAGTAGTGCCCCTTATACATTATGCCACATGGTAATGTCCCTTACACTACACAGTAATGCCCCTTACACATTATACCACACAGTAATGCCCTTTACACATTATGCCACAAAGTAGTAATGCTCCATATAACACATTATTCCACACAATAGTAGTGCACCTTACATATTATGCCACACAGTAATGCACCCTATAACATTATGCCACACAGTAATGCCCCTTACACATTATGACCCCCCCAGCAACTCACCTCTAAGTGTCCCTTCGGCAGCCTCTCGCCTCCCCCCTGTGTGCCATCAGCAGCCAGTAAGGATTTTGTGTCGGGCCACCAGCAGCCAGCCCAAAAGTGCTACAGCTAGCGCACCAGCAGGCAGTGGCAGACATGGACAGACAGCGCCAGCCCAATTTGAATCTATCGCCAGTCGGGAGCCAATCGGAGCTTGTGGACTGGCAGCCAATCAGGAGCCACCTCTATTGATTGGTTGTCGGTCCACAAGCTCTGATTGCCTCACAACCAGTGACGCTGTCTCTCCATGTCTGCCTGCTGGGCTGGCACCAAATCACAATTGCTGACACCCAGGACACCCTCAGGCGGCCATGACTGGACCGGAATACCTTGTGTGTGATACTGGGTGCAGGGGGATTGGTGGACCACAGAGGCAGCTCCGGCACCATAGTAGCCAAATCCCTTGCACCCACGGTAGTTACGCCACTGTTTGCATTAGGGATGTGCGTCAGACCATTTTTGCCGGATTTGGATTTGGATTTGGTTCTAATTCGTCGTCCGGCTTTGGATTTGGATTTGGATTTGCCAAACTGCGGTGACTGGCTTTGGATTTGGATTTGGATTTGGATTTTTTTACAAAAATTGACAAAAAAAGCTAAAATCACATAAATTGGTCTTTTTTTTCTTCCTAGAGTATTATTAACCTCAATAACATTAATTTCCAGTCAATTTAGACCATATCACAGCTCATAATATTGTTTTCAACATTATTGGCCAAAGGTTGCAGTGAGCTGACTGGTTCCTAAGCGACAGAGCAGCGGCACAACGACACAGACACCACAGTATAAAGTACATCTATGACACATTGCCACACAGCAGTGGCAGAAATGAAAAGTAGTGCACCCACCCAGTGGGGTACGGCCAGCAGAGTCACAGTACTTGTTTACATAGTGGGCTACGGCCAAAGGAGTCACAGTGCACAATCTTATTCACATTACACCGCACGTAGGGCCTGATTCACATTACACCATAAAGTAGTGTCTCTTATTTATGTTACGACACACAGTAGTGCCCCTTTTACACAATGCCCACAGTAGTGCCCCTTTTACACAATGCCCACAGTAGTGCCCCTTTTACACAATGCCCACAGTAGTGCCCCTTTTACACAATGCCCACAGTAGCGGTGTTCTTTACACAATGCCCCAAGCAGTGGTGCCCCCTATGCAGTCCCCTTAGTAGTAGGGTCCCCTATGCAGTGCCCCCAGTAGAATGCCCCCCAGTAGTATGCCCCCCATTAGCAGGCCCCCCAGTAGTATGCCCCCCATTAGCATGCCACCCAGTAGTATGCCCCCCTTTAGCAGGCCCCCCCAGTAGTATGCCCCCCATTAGCAGCCCCCCCAGTAGTATGGCCCCCCAGTAGTATGGCCCCCCAGTAGTATGGCCCCCCCAGTAGTATGCCCCCCCCAGTAGTAGGCTGCCCCCAGTAGCAGGCCCCCCTCAGTAGTAGGCTGCCCCAGTAGTAGCCCCCCTGTAGTATGGCCCCCCCTGTAGTATGGCCCCCCAGTAGTAGTAAGCCCCCCCAGTAGTATGCCCCCCCCAGTAGTAGTAAGCCCCCCCAGTAGTATGGCCCCCCCAGTAGCAGGCCCCTCAGTAGTATGGCCCCCCCAGTAGCAGACCCCCCCAGTAGCAAACCCCCCCCAGTAGTATAGCCCCCCCAGTAGCAGGCCCCTCAGTAGTATGGACGCCCAGTAGCAGACCCCCCCAGTAGCAGACCCCCCCCAGTAGTATAGCCCCCCCAGTAGCAGGCCCCTCAATAGTATGGACCCCCAGTAGCAGACCCCCCCAGTAGTATAGCCCCCCCAGTAGCAGACCCCCCCAGTAGTATAGCCCCCCCCAGTAGCAGACCCCCCCAGTAGCGCCCCCGGACCTTTGACAAGTAAAAAAAATAAATAAATAAAACTTACCTGATTCCCCGCTCCCGCGCCGTCCGCTCTGCTGTCACACGCTGCGGAGGGAGCCGGAAGACGGAGCTCATGTGTGAGCTCCAGCCGGCTCCCTCCGTACAGCAGCCAATGAGAGTCTGTGTGACTCTCATTGGCTGCTGTGACAAACACACAGCTGCCGCTGGCGGCTGTGTGTTTGTGTCTGTGTAGGGCAGAGCGCTATCACAGCGCTCTGCCCTACACAATAGGAGCCCTGATGTCGGATTCTCTAGTGAGAATCCGACATCAGGCGGCCGCCGTTCGGCCCCGAACGGGGATCCGAGTCAGGCGGTGAACACCCGAACAGGGTTCGGGTGGACTCGGATCCCCAATGTTCGGAGCGGTTCGGATTCCACAGAATCCGAACCACTCATCTCTAGTTTGCATGCATGTTAGCATACAATGGGGTCCATTTCAGGATTAATGGAATGGGGTTATGAACGGGGACAATGTAAACAAATAAAGGTTGCAGGTGTACTTGAGGGTCTAGTCTTCAAAGTGGGTGATGCCAGGTATCCCAACTAGTATATAATAGGGGATGTAGTTAAGTGACTTGCGGCTGCCGGTCACAATCACAACAGCAGAATTCCGGCTAGGGATTTATGATAGGCGTCGAAATACCGACGGCTATCATAATCCCGATACCGGAATCCAAGACGACGCGTGTCCAAACGAGGTAAGTCCGGGGCGCCCATCCTGTTAGCCGCCGGGAGAGGAGAGGGTAGCTTTAGGGCAGTTTGCGGGGTTAGCGTTAGGTTTTTGGGGGGATAAGGTTAGGCACCGCTAGGGGAGAGGGTTAGGCACCCCCCAGGTTAGGTTTAGGGAGTGGTAAGGGGGGGTTAGGGTTAGGCACCCCCAGGAGGAGGTTAGTGTTAGGCACCACTAAGGGAGGGTTAGGGCTGGGGGGGGGCAGGGGAGGTTAGTATACTTGCCTGCCTCTGTCGGGATTTTCATCCTGTCGGGCAGCCGCTGCCGGGATTTGAACCGGCGGCTACACAGACGCCGGCATTTCAATGCCATTCCTATAATAGATATATTAAAATGTTTTGCTTACTTTAAAATACTATTAGTATTACAATGTTATATCGGAGCTGGAAATGTGCCAGTATACAATGGTATGATATGCCGACACTTCAAGCACTAGTTATTTATTTATTTTTACAAGTTTTCAGGACTGCAGAGCTGAAAGCGAAAGGATGGAGGATGACAGTCTCACTCCGGCACACCGCGGAGCCCTGCTGTGCCGCCGTCCCCCCACTACCCAGCAGCCTATCAGCCCAGAGCCCAGTCCCATTTTCAGCACTTTGGGCCGGCCGCTGGTCCCTGCCGAGTAGCATGATGAGCTGCGCTATTGCCAGAGGCACTGCCCGGTCAGTAGGACTAGTGCAGACACATGGCCCCATCCCTTTTCTGTGCCTCTCTCTTCCGCTGCCTGCTTTCTGAGGGCCATGTTCATTCAGCATCAGCCTGTTACTGAACGGCCATGTGCCTGCCCCAGTGAAGATATACCAGCACATCAGCGCGGAATTGGTATGAAATACCGCCGGCCGCATGGGCAGAGTTCCCGGCAGCGGAAGCCCAACAGCGCTGGAAATCCCGATCGTGGATAGGTAAGTATTGTCTAACCTAACCCCCCTAACCCTAACCCTCCTTACGGGTGCCTAACCCTAATCCCCCCTGTAAGTGCCTAACCCTAACCACCCCCTTCCCCGCTGCCCAACCTAAGTCCTCCGGGGGGGTGCCTAACCCTAAGTCCCCCCCGGGGGTGCCTAACCCTAACTACCCCTAGCTTAACCCTAACCCTCCCGGGGGGGTGCCTATCCCTAAGTCCCCCCTGGGTGGCCTGAAACTAACCCTCCCCCCCTGCGGCTGTCCGCTCGCGACGCCCGGCATCACTACGATCGGGATGCCGGGCGCCGGTCTCCCGGCGTCGGGGAAATGCCGGGCGTCTACATCTAGACGCCCGGCATTTCACCCTCGCCGGGATATGACAGTCGGGAAGCCGGCTGCCGGTATTAAGGCAGTCGGCTTCCCGATTGCATACCCATCGGCGCACCTGGCCCCAGCAGTCCCCTCACTGCCTCTAATGCAGGGCTCACACTTCTTCCTGTCCATGGCTCACCTCCACTCCTAAAGCCCGGCACCTTTCCCCGGCTCCCACCTCCACGTGTTAACCAGTACCCATCCTCCTCCTCATTTTCCTATTACTGTGTGGCATAATGTGTGATAAGGGGCATTATTGTGTGTAGCATAATGTGTACAGGGCATTACTGTATGGCATAATGTATAAAGGGCATTACTACTGCATGGCATAATGTGTAATAAGGGGTACTACTATTGTGTGGCATAATATGTATAAGGGGCACTATGGTGTGGTACACTACACTGATGAAAAGAGGGTGTGTCTTAAGGACATGCCCCCTTTTGAGTGACCACTCCCCCTTTTCTGATGTGCACACAGCTTTGTAGCATGCATAAGTACAACTGTAGATTTTACATTTAGTGCCTGCTGTAAATTGAGCAACCCTCAGTTCCCCAGTGTATACCCTGTGGATGCAGACAAGAGCATCTGCCAGGGAAATGTAGAGTCATGATGTCCTGATTATTGATAGTCCTGTTGAAATGGGAGAGTGCTACTATGCAGACTCCAGTCTTCCTGTTCTCCTGGGAAGCTTCATGCCAAGATATCCACTGAGCCCACAACTGAACATGTGCAGGTGCCATCTTGTCTTAAGAGTGACATGTACGGAAACAGAAGTCTCCAACTTTGCTGCGAAGAGAGACCTTGTTAATACCTGCATATAACACTGTTTCAGCATCCCTGCAAATCTACCCGTTGGCTGCATACACTCACCCACTGGTGAGCTGTATAGAACCTTGATCCACTCCATTACCAGTGTGCATGTAACAGTGAGTACAGCTGTATCTACTATTTCTCAATAAATTAACACCACACTGGTTAAGCAACTGGGCTGTTCATACAGTAGTTTGATATATTGTCAGTCGATAATTTTAAATCTGTGGGCGGATATAGATTTTGAGTATAATGTTATATGAACATTTTCCACAATAACTACAAAATTATAGTGGAGGAGGGAGATAATTTTTATAATATACAGTATGAATTATCACAGAATGAATCATGTTTATTATACACAAAAATATAGCTTAGTAACTAAAATAGTGCCATTAAAGTGACTAAACAGGAGCCTGACATTGAAATAGAATGTATCTGATTAGCGGAATAGCCAGGAGGTAGGGGGTGCACAGAGGCCCTGATTCAGAGACGGACGCTCTGAAAGAGTGCTCGCTTTGAATCTGGGCGTTTTTTTGTGCGGCCTCCTGGCCGCTCGCATAGCTGTGGGTGACCACCCACAGCTATTGCGAGTGGCCAGGATGATGGTCGCGATGGTCTAGACCATCGCCACCATCGGTCTTGTGACGAGACCTTTGTGGTAGGGTCTCGTGGCCGCAAACCCCAGAGAGCTTCTGGCTCTAATAGAGCTGGTGATGTCAGTGGGGCCGCCCACAAACGGCAGGCGTTCGCTTGGGAACGCCTCAGTTTGTGAAGCCACCCCCCGGCCACGCCTACAAAACGGGGCGAGCTGTTGATCAACATCGACAGCCGCCTCTTTTGTAGTGAGATTTTCTCTCTCACTCCGGGGCTTGCGCACGCGCAGTGCGGCTGCTGCGCGTGCGCAGAGCACACCATCGACCCGCTCGCGAGCGCTCAAGCTCTTGCGAGCGGGTCTGAATCAGACCCAGAGAGCGACCCCCAATGCTTGCTGAAAATCTGTTACATCCGTTTTTATTATTATTTATATTATTTTATTTTTTTTCATTATTCATTAATAACTGAGGAACCAGCCACTGCAAATTCACAGGAAGGGATTATGATCCGGCTCGATTAGCAATAGAGACGTGTGGGCTTGGTTTTCAGAAAACCGAGCCGACCCAATCTTCCTCTATCTAAGCCATACCTGCCTACCCTCCCGGTTTTCGCGGGAGGCTCCCGATTTTTCGGGTAACCCCCCGCACCCCCGGAAGGGTAGGCACTTCTCCCGCATTCTGCCCCTTCCTAATGAAGTGGGCAGAATGGGGAGAACTTCCGCGGCAATCGCGGGTCCCTGTGTACAGGGCGCCCCGCGATTCTTCATGAATCGAGTCATTTAGCCTCGCCCCTTATTTAAATATGCGCCAATCGCGGCAATTTGCCGTCATGAGACACGATTCTTCATGAATCGCGTCATTTAGCCCCGCCCCTTATTTAAATATGCGCCAATCGCGGCAATTTGCCGCGGAGGGGCGGGGCTTAATGCCGTGAATCGTTTGGCCCCGCCCCTGTCGGGACCCAGCTGCTTCTCCTCCCCGGGTTCTCCCGGGGAGGAGATTTAAAAGGTAGGCAAGCATGATCTAAGTGAATCCGAGTGGCGGCTCAGGTGTTCCTGCCTTGCTCGGATTCCAAATCCAGGCAAAATGTCATCATCCCAGATTCGGATTATCGCGGGTTTTGTATTCTATATAAATCCCTCCTGCGGTGATTTGGGCGACATTTCACACTGACTCTAGCCTCGGCTAATTTGCCCAGTGGCTGCTGTGCTGTGTCCTTCCTCTCCACCTCCAGTGGCTGCTGTGCTGTGGGCCTGATTCAGACCCGCTTGGAAGCGATATGCGCTCGCGAGCGGGTCGATGGTGGGGCATTGTGCATGCGTGGTGTGCACAATGCGCGTGCGCGAGCCCGGAGCGAGTGAGAAATTTGCTCGCTCCGGGGCTAGCTACAAACGGGGCGGCTGTCGATGTTGATCGACAGCTCGCCCCGTTTTGTAGGCGGGGAGGAGGGGTGGCTGGTCAAACAGAGGCGTTCCTGAAGTAACGCCTGTCATCTGTGGGCGGCCCTACTGACATCACGAGTGATGTCAGTAGTGAGCTTCCAGCTCTATTAGACCAGGAAGCTCACTGGGGCTCGCGGGGTCTCGTCACAAGCCCGATGGTTGCGATGGTTACGACCATCACCTGGCCGCTCGCAAAAACTGTGGGTGGTCGCCCACAGCTTAGCGGGCGGCGAGGAGGCCAGGTTTAAAAAAAAAAAGCGGCCGTCCTGATTCAGAGCGAGCGCTCGCTTTTTGCGAGCGCCTCTGAATCAGGCCCTGTGTCCATCCTCTCCACCTCCAATGGCTGCTGCTGTGTCCATCCACTCCTGTGTCCTATGGGCCTGATTCAGAGCCGCTCGTAAGCGTATGGGTTGTAATACGCATGCGCGAACAAGTCAGTGCGGTCGAAAATCGTGTGCTCGTAAAATAGCGAATGCCTGCTAATTTGAGTGACAGGATGAGGCGTTTGTGGGTGGTAACAAGGGAAGGTGCTTGAAAACGGGGAGTGGAGATCCGAACGCAGGCGTCCCAAACGGTCCAAACGGGCATTTTAAGGGTATGCATAATTAACAAAGCAGCGTCATCGATCACGTCACTTGGTTGTCTTTTAGCCTGAACTGCTCGCATGATTGCGGTAGGAAAATGCTACCACAAGCACTGCGAGCAGTTCATACGCCTTTCGATGTACTCGATTAATCAAATAAATAGCGGAGATGACGTATGATGCGAGCGGCCAGGGGGCGTTTTTTCAAAAATAGTGAGCGCATGTTTCGTTCGCTCGTTCAGACATAGAGGCGTCAACAGACCGCAAAGAGCGAGCGCTTAATTTAAATAGCCAGCCCCTTTTTCTGAACGAGCGAGCGCAATAGCGTCCGGCTCAGAATCAGGCCCTATGTCTGCTATATCCATCCTCTCTGTTTCCTTTGTCCAGTGGCTGCTGTGTCCATCCTCTCCACCTCCAGTGGCTAGTGCTGTGCTGTGTCCTCTCCTTTTTCTGTGTCCATCCTCTCCCTCTGTCTAGTGACTGCTGTGTACAGCCTCTCCACCTCCAGTGCCTGCCACAGTGCTGTGTCCAGTCCAGTCCAGTAGTAAACACTGTTAAAAATGGCTGAGCTAGATTTCCGGTACAGGCAGATAGCAAATCATTGTTTATTATTTTCATAGTTTAGGAATTATTATATTAGTCTGTCACACAGTGGTGGTACACCGTTACTCCGCAGCACATACCCCACTGCGATATAAGCACCGTGATTCCGCAGCACATACCCCAATGCGATATAAGCAGTGTGACTCCGCAGCACATACCCCAATGCGATATAAGCACCGTGACTCCGCAGCACATTCCCCACTGCGATATAAGCCCATATCCCAGTGTGACTCCGCAGCACATACCCCAATGCGATATAAGCAGTGTGACTCCGCAGAACATACCCCAATGCGATATAAGCAGTGTGACTCCGCAGAACATACCCCACTGCGATATAAGCAGTGTGACTCAGCAACACATACCCCACTGCGATATAAGCACCGTGACTCCGCAGCACATACCCCACTGCGATATAAGCACCGTGACTCCGCAGCAAATTCCCCACTGCGATATAAGCAGTGTGACTCCGCAGCACATACCCCACTGCGATATAAGCACCGTGACTCCGCAGCACATACCCCAATGCGATATAAGCAGTGTGACTCCGCAGCACATTCCCCACTGCGATATAAGCACCGTGACTCTGCAGCACATACCCCACTGCGATATAAGCAGTGTGACTCCGCAGCACATACCCCAATGCGATATAAGCACCGTGACTCCGCAGCACATACCCCACTGCGATATAAGCACCATGACTGAGCAGCACATACCCCGCTGCGATATAAGCACCATGACTCCGTAGCACATACCCCGCTGCGATATAAGCAGTGTGACTCCGCAGCACATACCCCACTGCGATATAAGCACCGTGACTCCGCAGCACATACCCCACTGCGATATAAGCACCGTGACTCCGCAGCACATACCCCACTGCGATATAAGCACCGTGACTCCGCAGCACATACCCCACTGCGATATAAGCACCGTGACTCTGCAGCACATACCCCACTGCGATATAAGCACCGTGACTCCGCAGCACATTCCCCACTGCGATATAAGCAGTGTGACTCCGCAGCACATTCCCCAGTGCGATATAAGCACCGTGACTCCGCAGCACATTCCCCACTGCGATATAAGCCCATATCCCAGTGTGACTCCGCAGCACATACCCCAATGCGATATAAGCAGTGTGACTCCGCAGAACATACCCCACTGCGATATAAGCAGTGTGACTCCGCAACACATACCCCACTGCGATATAAGCACCGTGACTCTGTAGCACATACCCCGCTGCGATATAAGCAGTGTGACTCCGCAGCACATACCCCACTGCGATATAAGCACCGTGACTCCGCAGCACATACCCCACTGCGATATAAGCACCGTGACTCCGCAGCACATACCCCACTGCGATATAAGCACCGTGACTCTGCAGCACATACCCCACTGCGATATAAGCACCGTGACTCCGCAGCAAATTCCCCACTGCGATATAAGCAGTGTGACTCCGCAGCACATACCCCACTGCGATATAAGCACCGTGACTCTGCAGCACATACCACACTGCGATATAAGCAGTATGACTCCGCAGCACATACCCCAATGCGATATAAGCAGTGTGACTCTGCAGCACATTCCCCACTGCGATATAAGCACCGTGACTCTGCAGCAAATTCCCCACTGCGATATAAGCACCGTTACTCTGCAGCACATACCCCACTGCGATATAAGCAGTGTGACTCCGCAGCACATACCCCACTGCGATATAAGCAGTGTGACTCCGCAGCACATACCCCACTGCGATATAAGCACCGTGACTCCGCAGCACATACCCCACTGCGATATAAGCAGTGTGACTCCGCAGCACATACCCCACTGCGATATAAGCACCGTGACTCCGCAACACATACCCCACTGCGATATAAGCACCATGACTCCGCAGCACATACCCCACTGCGATATAAGCAGTGTGACTCCGCAGCACATACCCCACTGCGATATAAGCACCGTGACTCCGCAGCACATACCCCACTGCGATATAAGCAGTGTGACTCCGCAGCACATACCCCAGTGCGATATAAGCACCGTGACTCCGCAGCACATACCCCACTGCGATATAAGCACCATGACTCCGCAGCACATACCCCACTGCGATATAAGCAGTGTGACTCCGCAGCACATACCCCACTGGGATATAAGCAGTGTGACTCCACAGCACATACCCCACTGCGATATAAGCACTGTGACACCGCAGCACATACCCCACTGCGATATAAGCAGAGTGACTCCGTAGCACATACCCCACAGCAATATAATATAAGCAGTGTGACTCTGCGGCACATATCCCACTGCGATATAAGCAGTGTGACTCCGCAGCACATACCCCACTGCGATATAAGCAGTGTGACTCCGCAGCACATACCCCACTGCGATATAAGCAGTGTGACTCCGCAGCACATACCCCACTGCGATATAAGCAGTGTGACTCCGCAGCACATATCCCACGGCAATATAATATAAGCACTGTGACTCTGCGGCACATACCCCTCGGCAATATAATATAAGCACTGTGACTCTGCGGCACATACCCCACGGCAATATAATATAAGCACTGTGACTCTGCGGCACATACCCCTCGGCAATATAATATAAGCACTGTGACTCCGCAGCACATACCCCACGGCAATAGTGACTCTGCAATTGTCATTTGAAGAAAAAAAGAAACAAAAAAACAATAAGTTAAAAAGATATTTTTTTTGTTTATACAACCTGTGTGCGCTGTCCCCTAGTGCGTTTTTGCTCAGGTACATATAAGCGCTCAGAAGCACGTAGTGTCAGCTGAGCTGCATATTTAAAAAAGTTGCAAAAATATTTTTCTATTGTTGTTTTTGTACTACGTCAGTGCGCTGTCCCCCAGTGCGTTTTATTCATATGCATATAATTGCTGCGACCAAGTGAAAAGAAATATTATATCTATTGTTGTATGTACTAAGTCTGTGCGCTGTCCCATAGTTTTTCTTGTACACACAGTGGCCCTGATTCAGAGACGGACACTCTGAAAGAGCGCTCGCTCTGAATCTGGGCGTGTTTTTTTTTTTTTTGTGCAGCCTCCTGGCCGCCCCTTTTGCAGTGAGCCACGGAGCGAGAGATTTTCTCTCTCGCTCCGGGGCTTGCGCACGTGCAGTGCGGCCGCTGCGCATGCGCAGAGCACACCATCGACCCGCTTTGCGAGCGCTGAAGCACTTGCGAGCGGGTCTGAATAAGGCCCAGTGTCAGCTGAGCTGCGCATTTAAAAAAGTGGAAAAAAATATTTATTTCATATTGTTTGTACTATGTCTGTGCTCTGGCCCTGATTCAGAGCCGAACGCTCTGACAGAGCGCTCGTTCTGAATCAGGGCCGTCCTTCCTAATTTTAGAGCAGCCTCCTGACCACCCACAGCTATAGCGAGCGGCCAAAAAGATGGTCGCGATGGTCAAGACCATCGCAACCATCGGGCTTGCGACGAGACCCTTGTGGTAGGGTCTCGAGTGCTTTCGGCTCTATCAGAGCCGTGAGCACTCCCACTGACAACACTTGTGATATCAGTGGGGCCGGCCCCAGACGGTAGGCGTTCCCATGGGAACACCTCCGTCTGACCAGCCACGCCCACCAAAGGGGGCGTGCTGTCACTCACCATCGACAGTGCGCCCCCTTTGTAGCGAGACCCATAGCGACGGCTTGCCCGTCGCTATCCGGGTCTCACGCATGCGAACGACGGAGCCGGGTCTGTCATGCGCATGCGCACTGGGCCAACATCGACCCGCTTGCGAGCGCTCAGCGCTTGCGAGCGGGTCTGAATTAGGCCCACTGTCTCCAGGTGTGTTTTGTTCATGTACATATAATTGCTGTGACTGCACGCAGTGTCAACTGAGCTGCGCATTTAAAAAAGTTGAGTGTACCCAGCATGACTGGTTCTGATCTGGAAATAGAGTTGGAAATAAAGACTATTTCTTCCCGATCCTATTCATTTGTTATTTTACTTTTTGAAGTTTTTGTTTGGCATAGAAAGGAGAGAGGTCTTATCTAGATTCCTAGCTTCTATCAGGTCATCCTGAATCAACAGTCAACCCTTTATTAATGAAACTGTCAAGCGTCTTGATGGCTTTAATTAAAAATATCAACAGTAGGTTTGTTCAATTACATCTCAACCTGGAAATAGTCGCTTTGGTATGTTGGAAATGCGGAAATGATTATACCCACGTTATAGTGTAGATCAGGGCTTCTCAAGTATCACCAACAGGTCATGTCTTACGGAATTCTTAAATTGTGCACAAGTGAGTTCATCTAATTTACTTGATCAGTAATAATTCCACAGATAGAAATTCTCACTACATGACCTGTTGGGGAAACTTGAAGGTTGAGCCAGAGAACCACTGGTGTAGATAATTTCCAGAATCTACATCCTTGCAGTAATTGGAGGATACAATCCCTTTCCCAGTGAGTCCAAGAAAATAGAGCTCAAGTGACTAAAGGTCAAACGTGTTACATGACCAAACAATAGACAACCAAACTAAATATTCGAGTATTCACCCTGAGTTAATTATACAACTTCCCCCCCCCCACTACTCACAGCAAGGGATATGTTGCCAGTGTAGCTGCCCAGTGCCCAGTACAAGGGGATGGGGTTAGTGGCAAAGTCTCCATTTTCCGGCTTGTGAGGTGCCAGAAGGACTATTCCGGACATCCATCATTTCAAGCCAGGTACCTTGATCTCGGCTCTTGCATATCCCATTGATAGAACCCCTCTGAACTTGATTCTAAACTGCACGATCTACTCTGCAAAGACATGAAACCAATCCTTTCACTGCCAGACACTTATCACGCCAACCCTCTTTGCTGCCTTCTGGGCATCTGTATGCTCTGAATTCTTTGTCGGCTTTTTCTCTCCAGCTGACTCTGCATTTTCTGTTCATATCCTTCCTTGTTCGTTCAATGGAACCTTCCTTGTTCTTTCAATGGAATTCAAATGACCAGCGGCGTGTCTTTACCTACATCTGAAAGTTGAGCCCATGTATTTTCATTGCTAGATTCCTCTGGCCCATGCCCAATACATTCTTAAAGAGATAGGCCAATGTTTGATGCATGCGCGTCTACAGTCCCAGGCCATCAAATGCCTTTGGATCTGCTGACAACAATCAGGTAACCTAGGACAAGACTATGGCCCTCCAAATCCCTGACCGCCATCACCGTTGCATCTCATCTGCTCTTCAGCTTCTGTCGGCCCCAAAATAGTCCTGCCTTAACCTTGTCTTCTGCTGTTCTGCACGTGGACGCCATTAAATCACCGGCCCACATGCCTATCATGCTAGTGATAACCTGGTACCCACACGTCTTTCAAAGCTGATCCCTTACTTATTTTGAAGCAAACATTTAGCATGGACTCTGTCAAAGCCGCTCACTCCCTTATTACCAAGCCAAGAACTGCTGTCAGTGCCCTTACTCTCTACTACCGTCATCCTGATTATTAGCACTAATCAATTTACCTGCCATGCCTCTCCTCTTAACATTCATGTTTCCATTTCCTCACCCCAACCTACTCCTTGTACTCGACCTACAACTCCCAAATGCTATTCCCCCCTCAGATGTTATCTATTGCTTCACCCTCTACTACTATACTACCACTTCTATCCTACTGCCCTCTCCGTCAGTTGCTCCCTTTAGTTACTCTTGACTCCCCCAATCATTTTTGCCTCCGCCTCTCCCTATTCCCTGCCTCCTCCATTCTTCAGTCATTACAAGTCTCTTACTTAAACCTGTCCAGCTACTGAACTCCACCATCCACTTCTCAACATGGCATTCCTACTACAAGTGATCGCCCTCTGCTCTTTGGTGAAGTTGGTCACTGAGAATGATATTCAGTGCTAAGGACTTCTGTGGTCCCAAATCACTGTACCAGAAGTCACTGGAACTAGCATTACTCAATGGTAACATAATCTAGGTCCCACCTAAACTATTGTTTGCTTCCAATACCTGCTCAAATTGTACCAGCAACCCCTCAAGTACCTCTTTATTCAATCTTTTCTCAATTGTTTACCTTTCAATGAACCTACTGCAGCTTCATCTCATTTTTACTGTTCCTCCAGTTCCTTTCTACAGTACCCTCTATCAGTCCTCTTGTGAATTGAGTCCTTCTTTTACATGTCACCACCAGTTGAACCGATACGGTCACTTGTCTCCTTTTGCCTGCATCATTCTGCAGCTTCTGATGTATGAAGTCCATCCAGTATGACTGGTAAATCTATATCAACAAGTTTAGTGTTCTGTCCTGTTGTATTTCCTTCACTATTTCTACCATTTATTTTCACTACTGCACTGTAACTTGAGTCATTCGCCACCTCTTCACTGATTTATGTCTTCCTCTGCTATCTCCCCTAGTTCCTGCTTCTCAACTCTCCTTCACATTATTTTCTCATACTTCAGATCTCTACTGACTAGCAGTTCTGATCTGTACATCCCCTCTCTTCCTGCTTTATGCCTTAGTACCTCACATTCCTCTCTTATTTAATCTCATTGCACTTCATCCTACTTTGCACCCTCTCATTCACTTTGCTATCTTCAACCCTTCTTCTCCCTTATTCATTGTCCACCTATCCCCTCTTCTGCAGGTAATCCCAATCTTTCTTTTTCCTCTACATCTGACCATAGCTAATTTGCCCTCTTATCTCAACTATGACTGCATGCTCCTTCCTCACCACAAAACTCTGCTTTCCCTCAGCTACACGTGTTCATCCCTTCTCTCACTCACCTACCCTTTTAGTGTGCATACTAGAATGCTAGATCCATCTCTACCAAACTCCCATCCATTCATGACCTTTTCCTGACTGTCATGGGAATGGACTAGAAATCCTACTGTCTCCAGCTTGTCATCTCCCCTGAACCCTTCCTCACTTTGCCCTCTGAAGTTCATTCCACACACCTCTTTCCACTTGACCTCTGTGTTGCTGTGATCTACTTTCTTCTTGACCATAACTTCTAATTACCAGATAACCTTTCCACCTGGTTTTTCCACTTCATTTCCTACTCGTCGTTGTACTGATTTCAACATCTCCACTGACATCCTACAGCCTACACCTTTTCCCCATCCATCATTATGGTCCCATTTCAAACTTGTGTTTTGTCACCTTTGATATCTCAAAGTTGTCCAACTCTGCCTAACTGCTTTTGGGCCAAAATGTCCTCTCCTTCTACCTTTCCTTACCTCTTGCTCCCCCACCTCCACCTAAAAGCATGAACAAAGAGCTTAATAGCCTCAACACCCTCCAATTCTTCACCTCTTCATTCTCCACTTCCGTTTCTTTCCTTTCCTGTCCTACCCTAATGCTGCTGCCTCTCTGTATAACACCACATTCTGCAATGCTATTTATACATGCCAAAACCCAACCCTGGCACTCTTCTCAGACTATTGATCTTCAAAAGTGCTCCTGTACTGCTCAGAGCCAATGGAGGAAATCCCGCTATGATAGACATCATCCACAATACATTCATCCTATAGATGTGTCCTCATTCATTTGCACACACCTTTGATGACGTTGCTTATTTTTGCATTTTTGTTTGTATTGCATAGCGTCTTTTTCACACACCCACATACCAACATCCTTTAAAGCTTACAGGGAGCTTGAGATTTGCACTTTGTAAGCAAAATGACTCAATGATACTGCATGGAGGGATGTATCCTGAGAACCACTTCATTACTGTAAACTCACATCTCTGCCGTCAACCACCTCCCACCTCCTTACCTCACCGCTCCCGACTTTACCACTGACATCTCTTGTCGGGCAACCCGGTCTCCCACCCTCCCTTTCCTCCTGCCTTCCTCCATTCCTTCCTTCCTGCAATGGAGACTGATAGATCACTCAGCCCAGCCCCCATGATCCTTTCATATCTTATATAACAAAATATAAGTTGTTCGTGAAGACCAAATTGCTAGAATAAATGTAACTATATTTTTTTATTTTATTGGATGCCTAGATTTATTTTTAGATATGGCAAGTAGGGCTTAACTCAGGCTGGCCGACATTTAGCTCCCTCCTTCCGGGAGGGAGCTGTCGGGCTTACAGGGCTGGGGCGTGACGCGGCCAAAGGGGGCGGGGCCCGGCACCTGATGCGGCGTTGGGGGCATGACAGCGCGATCGCGTCATCGTGACTCCGCCCCCTCTTCACAATGTCGTGATAAATGGCATTGTGCAGCCGGGGGCAGAGCCCCGATGATGCGATTCAGCGCAAATCGCGTCAACGGCCTCCCTGCTGCCAGGGTTTTTACTTAAAAGTGCGGGGGATGGGAGGATTGCCTGCCTTCCCGGGAGGTCGTAAGCGGCACCCGATTTTCGGGAGGCTCACGACCAAATCGGCAGGGTAGGCAAGTATGGCTTAACTGCTAAAAGCCAGCTCTATCTTTGGCTCAGTATCTCAGCTCACTCACACTGCACGAGCGCGCAACACAGTGCGGGATGTAGTCAGAATCCCAGCGGTCACAATACCGGAAGCAGAATCCCGATGGTCGAAACAGCAACAAATCCCGTTGTGAGTATTAGGGTTAGGGTAAAGGACAGGCACTAGCAGGAGGGTTAGAATTACGCTGCTGAATGGGACAGTTAGAATTAGTCTGCCAAAGGGGACGGTTAAGGTTAGTCTACAAAAGAGGACAGTTAGGGTTAGACTGCGGGAGGAGTGGGTTAGAGTAAGCTGGCCATACACCTGCACGATTTCGGGCCGACTGCCCGATTTTCGATGAGTCATAAGATGGATCTTGTGAAAATCATGTATTATTTTAGTAAGATAAGATCCGATGCGCACTCACGCAGCTCCCATAATCGGATCTTACGATCAGATGTGCAGCCCATATGTTCCATCGTATCGGGTGCAGGTCATGCCATTTATTTTGTTCATGCGATCCATCGTGCAGCAATTCAAGTCATTTCAATGATTGTTTCCCTTAAGAGCCTGTGAGACACAGGATCGATCTTACGACAGATCGTGCGCTAAGAAAAACAGCAAACATGCTGCCGGCTCTGCCAGGGAGCTCCGGGGGAATCGTAGGGAAATCGTATGATGGATCTGATCTTATGCTGGTTGTGTAGGTGTATGGCCAGCATAAGAATAATCACTAAAAAACTCATCTGGATTTTGATCGTCGGGATTCTGCTGCCGGTATTGTGGCCTTCGGGATGGTCGTACCCAGTCGTGCAGTAACATACGGTGGTCCCTGATAATGCAGATTGGGTACACCTGACTTTGAAGAGGTAGGACTGCAAGGTCGGAAAGTATCAGTTATTTTGACTGTATGAGGACTGAAACATTATTGGAGTACTTGTTGGCCCAAACTGTACACCTTTCTTAAACCTTTTCAGGCTGTCGCCAAAGAGGAGCACCAGCTGATGGGATCTATCAATTAGAAATGATCCCTGGCTACACAGACTGACAAATGTATTTTTAAGTTTCATGCCATGCTTCTAAGCAGTCTAATAAATTATAACCATGATTTATAATTGTCCCCCTACAGGACATTCTCCCGTCAGCAGAACGCTTCCCCAGCAAACTGTGGGGACAATGCTCCACAGAGAAGGACGTGATCCTGGAAGAGGTTGATCTACCAGAGCTTGAAGTGGGTGATTGGATCATTTTCCAAAATACGGGAGCTTATTGCATGGCTTTGACAACGAATTTCAACGGTTTCCTACCTCCACCTGTGCACTGTATTCTCAGAGAAGACAAATGGAAGATATTTGAGAACCAGTTGAAGTAGCTGAGCGATCTATGGACCTAATTCAGAGCCGGACGCTCTGACCAGAGCGCTCGCTCTGAATCAGGGCCGGCCTACCTAAAATTGGAGCGGCCTCCTTGCCGCTCGCATAGCTGTGGGTGACCACCCACAGCTTATGCGAGCGGCCAAAAAGATGGTCGCGATGGTCAAGACCATCGCGATCATCGGGCTTGCGGCGAGAGCCTTGTGGTAGGGTCTCGTCTACCGCAAGCCCGGAGTGCTTTTGGCTCTATCAGTTTTTTTGGCCAAAAACACTCCCACTGACATCACTAGTGATGTCAGTGGGGCCGGACCCTGACGGTAGGCGTTCCCATGGGAACGTCTCCATCTGGGCAGCCACGCCCCTGGCACGCCCACCAAAGGAGGCGTGCTGTCACTAACCATCGACAGCACGCCCCCTTTGGTGCGAGACCCATAACGACGGCTACCCCTCGTTATTCGGGTCTCGTGAATGCGCACGACGGAGGCGCCTCCATCGTGTGCATGCGCATTTGGGTAACATCGACCCGCTTGCGAGCGTACAGCGCCCACGAGCGGGTCTGAATGAGACCCTATATCTTTCTGCGTGTTACTCATTTGACGTTTCTTAATGCAGAATATCTCCTTTTTCTTTATTGTCACTCTAGTGCTTTTTTTGCTGTTTTAGAATATACTGGGACATGTGGTTCCACTGCTGGTGGTATCAGTTTTCCAGTCTAATGACCTATTGGATTTAATAGTTTTAAATAGTCATTTTAATAAATGATTAAATTATACACAATCAACGTTTTTTTATATATATTTAGTTATTACCGAAATAAACCTCATTAATTTCAAAAGTGTAATGATGTCCTACTTGCCTACGTTTTCTATATGTTCTCCAGGTCGGAAGGGAGGAGCGAATTAGGTAATTGTGGCCCTGTCACATGACCTCCCGCATCCCATCCGTTTCTCGGGTGATCTACTCTGCGGGGGGAATTCCTCCTAAGGCCCGTATTCTATTAGAGGTGAATAGCCTCTATCGGAGAAAAGTTTTCGACGATGCGTGGTTTTCGCCTGTTTTCAAAGTATCGCCGATTTCAATTCCAGGACGTTTTCGCCTAGGTGAGAACTCCATAGGCAAAAACAGGCGAAAAAGTTTCTCCAGCACAAGGCAGGAGAAAAGAAGTGCAAAATCCATATTTTGGGGTAAAAGTGGGGGGACTTGGGTAAGAACCCATTGGACACCCCTAATGACTAATTAGGCACTAAAAAAAAAAAATGATCTTAATTCATCCCAAAAAAAGATTTTTGGGGTAAAAATTAAAAAAATGTCTGAAAATGGGATTAAAGTGCTGGGATAGGTATTTTGGGGGGCTGTATGGATGGGCCTGGTATTTTGGGGTGCTCTATGTATGGGACAGGTGTTTTTAGGATTGCTGGAGACTGCAGCAGGTGTATTTTTATCATTTTTTTATTCTGCACTTTACAAATCCCAAAATATACTAGTATCCATTTACATGTACCCCCAATTTAACTACAGCAATTATTTTTCATAAAAGATATTGCTTAATATAATTTTTTCACACTTATGCAAATACGCATATAACAGCCCTTTCACTCAAAATAAGATCCCTAATTACTTTTATTATGGCTTATGGCTAATAATACACTTCTATATTGCTTCCCCGGGCTTATTGGGGGTACAGACTGATTTCCCCCCAAAAAACTGACCTTTTCGCTGGTTCCGCAATTCGCTGCATTCGCACATATGCGTTTCCGCCTGTTTTACAATTGAATAGGGCGAAAAGCGGGTGCCCGGGGGCTCACTACTGGAGGCAACTATTGGGGGCTCACTACTGGGGGCAACTATTGGGGGCTCACTACTGGGGGCAACTACCGGGGGCTCACTACTGGAGGTACTGCATAGGGGGACCACTACAGGAGGCACTGCATAGGGGGACCATTACTGGGAGGTACTACATAGGCGGGCACTGCATAGGGGGACCTCTAATGGGGGCATTGCATAAAAGGAACTGCATAGGGGGGCGGCAGCAGCTGGGGCTGGCATAGGTGCTGGGGGGTGGTACATTTTAATTTGGGGGGGGCGCTGATATTCATCTTGCCTCCGGGCACCTGGGATGAAGTTACGCCACTGCGCGTATTGAGTAAGCAAGCAAAAACTTTGCCTCAAAACATGCCAATGAGGTGAAAACATTGCGCTTTTTGCGGCTAATTGACTCCACCCCTAAGTATGTGAGTGGCAAAGTAGGCGAGTATTCATTGTTTTATACTTGCAGCACACTGGTTGTGGGTCTCAGCTGAGTACTTCCAGCTCTGGGCTGACCACTTTGGGGCTGGCTTTACATTATGGCAGGGGGACCCCACGCTGTGTGTCTTCCTGCTACAGTATGGTGTAAGCCCTGTGCTAATTACTGGAAAAATAGGGGGGACCCCACACCTTTTTTTTCACAGATTTTCCAGCACCAGACTGGGCTCAGAAGTTTGGTGCTGGTAATGCTTTTGAGGTAGGGGGAACCCCACGCAATTTTATTTTTAATATTGCACCCGGTGCGCACTCCATAGCCCCCCTCGGGCGGTGGAGCCATGCACGCCTGCAGGAAAAAGTCACACTGCAACACCCGGCTCCTATCACTGAGGCGGAGCTGGTATTTCGGTGTCACCCCTTCCGAGGGTGACAACCTGGTGCAGCCCGCCACTGAGTTTACCCACCAAAGCCTGCACAGATCATACAGACAGCAGATGCATGCTTCTATTTGTAATGAAAACAAGGCAATCCGACTGAAATCGCACATGGCAGAAACTAGTTGGTATCACCATCCAATCTAAATAGACAGTAAAATACGCTCCTTGGTAAATTCATGATTTGGAGTCTAAGGCCCTCATTCAGAGCCGTACGCTCTGAGCAGAGCGCACGCTCTGAAATAGGGCCGCCCTCCATGAAAATGGAGCGTCCTCCTGGACGCTCGTATAGCTGTGGGTCACCACCCACAGCCTATACGAGCGTGCATTTTGATGGCCGCGATGGTCGTGACCATCGCGACCATCGAAACTGCGAGCCGGAGCCTGCGGTTGAGGTTTTCAACCGCAAGCTCCGGAGTGATTTTGGGCCGGCTTCTGACGGGAGGCGTTCCCGTAGGAACGCCCCCGGCAGGGAGGCACGCCCCCGGCACGCCCACCAAAGGGGGCGTGCTGTCAATCAACATCGACAGCACGCCCCCTTTGATCAGACACAACGAGCGTGCGCAAGCTCAGTGAAGAACATCGACCCACTTGCGAGCGGACAGCCGCTCGCGAGTGGGTCTGAATCAGGCCCTAAGACGTTTCGGCGATGTCCAGCAGATTTGCTTTAGAAGTTAAACACGATGTGACCATGTCAGGAAAAAGGAACATTTTTCTGGGAGGCATTTTACGCTGGGACTTAGTCAAATTCCATCCAGATCAGCATGACTCACATGGGTAGATTTACTAAGAATCGGTTTGGCCGTCTATTGCAATCCGATGGACATCGCCGTTGGATTTGCTGCCTAAAAGTTAAGTATTTACTATCCATCGGATTTGAGCGTCCATAGAAGTCCGATGGTGATATCAATGTAATCATAAGTTCTTTCAAACCATATTTTCACAAAAATAAAGATACAGACCAAGTTAATGCTCTTTAAAAATAATAGGCCAGCTTTATTTATTTACAATAATGAGTATGGTGGCAGAGGAAAGAACGGCCAATCACCGGCACCAACTTGACTTAGGCAAAAGATGTCCACAACTTACCAGGGCCAACTATCCCAGTTAATGGTAATGAGCTATAAAATACTTGCAAGGGCCAACTCTCCGTTTATAGCATGTGAGACGGTATCCAACACCCATACCGATGCACCATTTCGGCCCACCCGGATGAGAGGTGCCGCTGACTCTAGTAGGGTGAAATTAGCCTAACCCGTGCATTGAAGGGGTGCGCACCGCTCCTACTGCAGCAATATGGACGCTTTACAGATTGACGGTCTTTCCCTGACATGAAATAAAGCCGACACAAGACACAATAGGGAAGGGAGGGTGGGAGATCAGAATCAAAGAGGCTGAATATCCTACAGATATTAAAGATAAGCCCAGTAACCACTTCCCCCTAACAACAAACAACCTATCCCTGTGACTTAACAACTGTCAATCCTAAATTACCCCTCCTATCACTTTATTAACCCCATCCATCCCTGTCTAGAGGTTTATATGCCCTCCGTTCTATGCGAACCTTGGTTATCTTAAACTCTCTATTGTCAGATGATGGATGGAACCATTTGGGCAGCACAGACGGTGTAATGGTTAGCGTTGCTGCCTCACAGCACTGAGGTCATGGGTTCGATTCACAGTATGGCCCTAACTGTGTGGAGTTTGTATATTCTCCCTGTGCTTGCGTGGGTTTCCTCCCATACTCCAAAAAAATATACTGGTAGGTTAATTGGCTCCCCACAAAATTTACACTAGGGTGTGTGTATGTGAGCATGTGGTAGGGAATATAGAGTGTAAGCTCCATTGAGGCAGGGACTGATGTGAATGGTCAGATATTCTCTGTAAAGCGCTGCGGAATATGTGTGCGCTATATAAATAACTGGTAATAATAAGTTCTTTCAAACCATATTTTTGCAAAAATAAAGACACAGACCAAGTTAATGCCGTTCAAAAATAATAGGTCATCTTTATTTATTTACAATAATGGGTATGATGGCAGAGGAAAGAACGGCAAACCACCGGCACCCACTTGACTTAGGCAAAAGATGTCCACCACTTACCAGGGCCAACTATCCAAATAATGTTTAGTGAGATATAAAGTACTTGCAAGGGCCAACTCTCCCTCTATAGCAAGTGAGACGGTATCCAACACCCATACCAATGCACCATTTCGGCCCACTCGGTTGAGAGGTGCTGCTGACCTCAGTAGGGTGAAATCAGCCTAATCCATGCATTGAAGGAGTGTGCACCGTTCCTACTGCAGCAATATGGTTGCTTTACAAATTGATGGTCTTTTCTGCCACACATGGTTCCCAGTAAGGAACCAGACACACCACCATACTACCTAGCTCACTAAACCCCCCCAACACTGAAAAAGGCTCCTCGAAGAGCAAACAATTCCCCTCCTCTGTGAGGCTAATCCCATCCCTGCGTAAAAAAAAAAAAAGGGCATTCTGGACTCTGAGTAGTTGATGATGCACCACCATCCCACCCTACTCCAAAAAAAAATGTGTCTGGCCACCCACTTGTTCACCATTTTCCAGGCCCTGTCATTCACACACCCGCTGAAACCTGCATCGCCAAGAAAGCCTGAC
Source organism: Taudactylus pleione (assembly GCA_031769625.1). Lineage (NCBI taxonomy): Eukaryota > Metazoa > Chordata > Amphibia > Anura > Myobatrachidae > Taudactylus > Taudactylus pleione. The sequence continues at coordinate 842,712 of JAUIMM010000139.1, read as the reverse complement.
AATTTTGTTGGACCACACTATCACAGATTCAGGCCACCGCCGTGCCACCTCCTCCAAGTCACGCACGATAGGATGACGCAAGTCTATAGACATTCACTGGCACAGATCATTCCCCCCCAGCTGTAACACTAACACACAAGAGCACCCAAAGGAATATGCTGCCGTCTGTAGACCGGGCAACAAAGCATCCCACAACATACCCCTATGTCCTAACCACCGCACCATAACCCACCATGGGAAAATAAAGGAATCAGATGAAAAATGGGATTGTGCAGCCCAAATATAAAAGAGTGACCATCCAGTTAGATGGGCCTAGAATCCAGGAAATCACCTGCAGTACACACAAACAAATATATGAGGAACATGTAACTATAGAAAACCATTACCAAATGAGGAGGAAGGGAGGGAAAGGGGGGGAGGAGGACTTGACATGAGGTCAAAACCTACAAAATACCTGCTGTTTTTTTTTATTTTGTTAGTAAAGACATTCTCTTATTCTTTGATGTTTATTTGTCTCCATTAATTTTTACTAGGGGTGAGCGGGTTCGGATTTCTGAAATCCGAACCCCCCCGAGCCCCCCCGATCCGAGTCCGATCCGAATCAGGCTCGACTTTTCCCGCCTGATTCGGATCTGAAATCGAGGCAAAACGTCATCATCCCGCCTTCCGAGTCTCGCGGGTTTTGGATCCTATATAAGGTACCCGCGTCGGCGCCATTTTCTCACTCGGCTGTGGACAGTGAAGAGGGAGGGTGGGAGTTAGGGCTGTGTAGTGTAGTGTAGTGTAGTGCTGCTGTTGTCCACTACTTCAAAGTCCATAGGGGCTGGCTGTGTTGTGCTGTGCTGCTGTTGTTAATAGGGGCTGTGTCCACTACTTCAAAGTCCATAGGGGCTGGCTGGACTGTGTTGTGCAGTCAGTTCTCCATAGGGGCTGTGTCCACTCCAAAGTCCTGTGCAGTGTCCCAGTCCTAAAGGGGTGCTGTAGTGTTGTCCAGGGGGTGCTCTGTCCATCAGGGGTGCTCCCCCCAAGTGCTAAAAAAATAATATATTTTCTGTGTTTGTGAATTGTGTGCGCAGTAGCCGCACGTGCATCAACAAAGTAGTGCCAAGCGTGCGCCTGTGTCATAAGTAAAGGGCCGGCTGGCTTGACCGTTAAGGGTGCTGTAACCCCTGAAAGTACACTCCAGTCCAAACCAAAAAAAAAATATTTTCTGTGTTTGTGAATTGTGTGCGCAGTAGACGCACGTGCATCAACAAAGTAGTGCCAAGCGTGCGCCTGTGTCATAAGTAAAGGGCCGGCTGGCTTGACCGTTAAGGGTGCTGTAACCCCCGAAAGTACACTCCAGTCTAAACCAAAAAAAAAATTATTTTCTGTGTTTGTGAATTGTGTGCGCAGTAGCCGCACGTGCATCAACAAAGTAGTGCCAAGCGTGCGCCTGTGTCATAAGTAAAGGGCCGGCTGGCTTGACCGTCAAAGGGTGCTGTAACCCCCAAAGTACACTCCAGTCCAAACCAAAAAAAAAATAATTTTCTGTGTTTGTGAATTGTGTGCGCAGTAGCCGCACGTGCATCAACAAAGTAGTGCCAAGCGTGCGCCTGTGTCATAAGTAAAGGGCCGGCTGGCTTGACCATTAAGGGTGCTGTAACCCCCGAAAGTACACTCCAGTCCAAACCAAAAAAAAATTTATTTTCTGTGTTTGTGAATTGTGTGCGCAGTAGCCGCACGTGCATCAACAAAGTAGTGCCAAGCGTGCGCCTGTGTCATAAGTAAAGGGCCGGCTGGCTTGACAGTTAAGGGTGCTGTAACCCCCGAAAGTACACTCCAGTCCAAACCAAAAAAAAAATTATTTTCTGTGTTTGTGAATTGTGTGCGCAGTAGCCGCATGTGCATCAACAAAGTAGTGCCAAGCGTGCACCTGTGTCATAAGTAAAGGGCCGGCTGGCTTGACCGTTAAGGGTGCTGTAACCCCCGAAAGTACACTCCAGTCCAAACCAAAAAAATTTTCATTTTCTGTGTTTGTGAATTGTGTGCGCAGTAGCCGCATGTGCATCAACAAAGTAGTGCCAAGCGTGCGCCTGTGTCATAAGTAAAGGGCCGGCTGGCTTGACCGTTAAAGGGTGCTGTAACCCCCAAAGTACACTCCAGTCCAAACCAAAAAAAAAATTATTTTCTGTGTTTGTGAATTGTGTGCGCAGTAGCCGCACGTGCATCAACAAAGTAGTGCCAAGCGTGCGCCTGTGTCATAAGTAAAGGGCCGGCTGGCTTGACCGTTAAAGGGTGCTGTAACCCCCGAAAGTACACTCCAGTCCAAACCAAAAATTTTTTTATTTTCTGTGTTTGTGAATTGTGTGCGCAGTAGCCGCATGTGCATCAACAAAGTAGTGCCAAGCGTGCGCCTGTGTCATAAGTAAAGGGCCGGCTGGCTTGACCATTAAAGGGTGCTGTAACCCCCAAAGTACACTCCAGTCCAAACCAAAAAAAAAATTATTTTCTGTGTTTGTGAATTGTGTGCGCAGTAGCCGCACGTGCATCAACAAAGTAGTGCCAAGCGTGCGCCTGTGTCATAAGTAAAGGGCCGGCTGGCTTGACCGTTAAAGGGTGCTGTAACCCCCAAAGTACACTCCAGTCCAAACCAAAAAAAAAATTATTTTCTGTGTTTGTGAATTGTGTGCGCAGTAGCCGCACGTGCATCAACAAAGTAGTGCCAAGCGTGCGCCTGTGTCATAAGTAAAGGGCCGGCTGGCTAGACCGTTAAAGGGTGCTGTAACCCCCGAAAGTACACTCCAGTCCAAACCAAAAAATAAATTATTTTCTGTGTTTGTGAATTGTGTGCGCAGTAGCCGCACGTGCATCAACAAAGTAGTGCCAAGCGTGCGCCTGTGTCATAAGTAAAGGGCCGGCTGGCTTGACCGTTAAAGGGTTCTGTAACCCCCAAAGTACACTCCAAACCAAAAAAATATATATTTTCTGTGTTTGTGACTTGTGTGCACTGTGGCTGCACGTGCATCAACAAAGGAGCAGCGCCAAGCGTGCGCCTGTGTCCCATAAGTAAAGAGCTGGCTGGCTCATTTCTTAAAGGGTGGTGTAACCCACAAAGTGCACTACTCTCCAGCAAAAATAAAAAAATATTTTCTGTGTTTGTGTGCGCTTTAGCCGCACGTATATATATCGATATAACATAAATGGAGGACCAAACTTTCTCCGATAAAAATAAAATAGGGAAAGATCAAGAACCACTTCCTCCTAGTGCTGTTGCTGCTGCTGGGAGTTGTTCATCATCCCAGAGAGGAAGTAGGAACATCACTACTTTTACTAAACAATTGACCCTCCAACAGTCCCTAGCGATGAGGATGAAGTACGACAGCAGTCATCCTGAAGCAAAACGTATAACTGAGGCCTTGACTGCTATGTTGGTGTTAGACGTGCGTCCGGTATCCGACATTAGTGCAGTGGGATTTAGACAATTGATGGAGGTAGTGTGTCCTCGGTTCCAAATCCCGTCTAGATTCCACCTGCATCCTCAAAGCAGCAGCGACAAGCGTGCGTCTGTCTGTTAAAGGGTGGTGACACCCTCAAAGTGTGCTACACAAACAATTAAAATATTGTTCTTTTTTTTTCGGTCTTTGTGAAATGTGTGGGCTGTAGCCGCACCTGCATCCTTAAAGCAGCAGCGACAAGCGTGCGTCTGTCTGTTAAAGGGTGGTGACACCCTCAAAGTGTGCTACACAAACAATAAAAATATTCTTCTTCTTTTTTCTGTCTTTGTGAATTGTGTGGGCTGTAGCCGCACTTGCATCCTCAAAGCAGCAGCGACAAGTGTGCGTCTGTCTGTTAAAGGGTGGTGTAACCCTCAAAGTGTGCTCCACAAACAATAAAAATATTCTTTTTTTTTTTCTGTCTTTGTGAATTGTGTGGGCTGTAGCCGCACTTGAATCCTCAAAGCAGCAGCGACAAGCGTGCGTCTGTCTGTTAAAGGATTACATCGGTGACAGCATCCAAGTAGGCATGTCAGACAGTCCGTACCTGTACTGGCAGGAAAAAGAAGCAATTTGGAGGTCCCTGTACAAACTGGCTCTATTTTACCTGAGTTGCCCCCCCTCCAGTGTGTACTCCGAAAGAGTGTTTAGTGCAGCCGGGAACCTTGTCAGCGAAAGGCGTAGGAGGTTGCTTCCACAAAATGTGGAGAAGATGATGTTCATAAAATGAATTATCAACTCTTCCAGGGAGACCAGCCTCCAGAACGTACAGAGGGACCTGTGGTTCCAGCAGGGACGAATTAATACTCTGTGAGGATGAGGATGTACACACTGAAGAGGGTGAGGAATCGGTGGATGAGGAGGATGAGGATGACATCTTGCCTCCGTAGAGCCAGTTTGTGCAGGGACAGATTAATTGCCAGCTTGTTTTGTGGGGGCCCAAACGAACCAATCATTTCAGCCACAGTTGTGTGGCAGACCCTGGCGCTGAAATGATTGGTTTGTTAAAGTGTGCATGTCCTGTTTATACAACCTAAGGGTGGGCGGGTGGGCCCAAGGACAATTCCATCTTGCACCTCTTTTTTTTCTTTGCATTATGTACAGTTTGGGGCCTAGTTTTTCAATGCCATCCTGTCTGCCACTGCAGTTTCACGCCTAGATGGGTCACGTGTTTGTGCCGCCCACTCGTGTCGCTTAGCATAGTCATCCAGCTACCTCGGTGCAACCTTTTGGACATAAAAACACTATTGTGAGGTGTGAGGTATTCAGAATAGACTGGAAATGAGTGGAAATTAAGGTTATCGAGGTTAATAATAGCATAGGAGCAGAAAAACCTACAAATTCTGTGATTTTAGCTGTTTTTATGCTTTTTTTCAAAAAAATACAGATCCAAAACACAAAACCCAGAACCCAAAACACGGAAGGGTGGTTTTGGCAAAACCAATCCAGATCCAAAACACGAAGAAAGATCCAGATCCAAAACCAAAACACAAAACACGAAAAGTGGCCGGTGCACACCCCTAATTTTTACAAATCCCTCGAGACCCCCAATGGAACGGTGGCAAGTTGGCCGAAGCACTCAAGTCCACAAACAATGTTACACATAATGAGTTCACATGAATATATCTTCGATAGGCTTTAGACTCCCCTCTTCAAAGAGCCAGTGTCTCCTGCCAAGCTTTGACTCTGCAAGAAAATCTCTCACTGCTGCCACGAAGCCTGATAGGAAATCAAAGCCTGGGGGGGCCAAGGATTGACATGCCAGACTCTCCATGCCAGCTCGATAATCGGAAGATGTACCGGCTGCGCTGATAACATCAGGGATGGCAATAGGAGTGGTGGTAGGAGCAACCGCGGGGTGTTTGACCACGCTGATGTCTGAAACAAAAATAACACAGAGGCAGTATCTTGCAAACTCCCAGGATCCCCTGAAGTCAGGCTATGAACCAGCTGGGCAGGTGCATCAGTGGAAGGAGCAAAAGAGACAGAGAGGGCAACAGGCAAAGAAGAGCGAGACAGACCACAAATCCTACCTAACTGCTGAATGAGTGGACCCAAGTGGCGGATGCTGGGGGCGCAGATGAGGACACCCCCTGTTGCAACAGCGCTCCCAGACTGCTGTAACAGCAGGAGCATCTGAGCACCCCCACTAGCACAAGCAGTGCGGCGATGGCCCTAGCATTCAGGGACATAGTATTTCCCAATACTGGCAACCCTGCATTAAAGCTGCCACAAAAGGCCGCCTCAGCTCCTCCAAGCCTGGAGGGGCCCACAGCCTCCGGCATGGGGGAACCCAAGCCAGGGTTATGTCCTGGTATTACAGAGGGCTGTATATAAGATATGGAGTGTTTTGAAGAGCGTTGCATATAGGGTGGTGGACCCAGGTCAAACCTGGTTCTGTATGCAAGATATATTGATGATCTGTTCTATATTTGGTATGGGAATGATACTTCAATTTAAATTTTGCAGGTCATCTAAAGTCTAATGCACACATATTAGAACTGTAAAAGCTGTCAACACAAAAGTGTAAAAAATAAAAACAGTGGCCCTCATTCAGAGCCGTACGCTCTGAGCAGAGCGCACGCTCTGAATGAGGGCCGGGCTCCATTTTCATGGAGCGTCCTCTTGGACGCTCGTATAGCTGTGGGTCACCACCCACAGGCTATACGAGCGTGCTTTGTGATGGCCGCGATGGTCGAGACCATCGCGACCATCGAAATTGCGAGCCGGAGCCTGCGGTTGAGGTTTTCAACCGCAAGCTCCGGAGTGATTTTGGCTCTATCAGAGCCAAAATCACTCCCACTGACATCACTAGTGATGTCAGTGGGCCGGCTTCTGACGGGAGGCGTTCCCGTGGGAACGCCCCCGTCAGGGAGGCACGCCCCCGGCACGCCCACCAAAGGGGGCGTGCTGTCAATCAACATTGACAGCACGCCCCCTTTGATCGGACACAACGAGCGAAGGACTTTCCTTCGCTCGTCGCGTCTGGCGCATGCGCACGACGGAGCTCCCTCCATCGTGCGCATGCTCAGTCCATAACATCGACCCACTTGCGAGCGGACAGCCGCTCGCGAGTGGGTCTGAATCAGGCCCAATATTCCCAAAGGCCAGTTCCTGCATCTGAGGAGGCACTGTTCTAGTGAGGAGATGTTTGAACAATAATCCAAGCAGATGTATTAGTCCTTTGTGTAACACGGATATCCCCATAATGTTTTAGACAAAGCCCTCAAAATAGTCAGTGTTATAGAAAGACACCCTCCCATGGGTAAGAGAACCAATCCAAGGGCACAGGCTACGGGAACAGGAGCCTAGCTTACGTGCACTACTAAAGATGGACCGCTTTTTTGGCACCTACCGTAGGAGATGTTGATAAAGTGGTATTCAGAAGGTCTAATAAACTGAAACAACTTTTTGCTCTGAGTGCTTCGAAAAGCAGAAAAATGATAACATCAGAATTTCAAAAATTCACATGGTTACCACAGAAACCTGAACAAATTGCTCCACATGCGATCACGTTAACCATAGAAGCACCTAAATAACATCATACACAAATAAAGCCGTACTCCAGCTAAAAGGTTTTCTGAACTGCCAATCAAAATTTGTTATACATGCCATTAACTGCGGTAGTGGCATACAATATGTGGGTCGCACTATTCATACACTAAATATACGGTTAGTAGAACATAAATGAGGTGTAAACCAAGGACTATAGGTGCATAGTGGGCCTGATTCAGACACACTCGCAAGTGGGTTGATGGTCCCCCACTGCGCATGCGCACGCTGGAGCCGGCTCCGGCGTGCGCATGCACGAGACCCGGCCAGCGATGGGCACTCCATCGCTACGGGTATTGCACCAAAGCGGGGCAGCTATCGATTGTGACTGACAGCTTGCCCCGTTTTAGAGCCGGGCAGGGGGGGTGGCTGGCCAAACAGAGGCGTTCCCGAAGGAACGCCTGCCGTTTGGGGCAGCCCCATTGACATCATGAGTGATGTCAGTGGTGAGCTTCCGGCTCTATTAGAGCCGAAAGCTCACTGGGACTTGTGGGAACGAGACCCTACCACAAGGCCGCTCGCTAAAGCTGTGGGTGGTCACCCACGGCTATGCGAGCGGCCAGGGGGCCGTCTTTAAAGAGCATCTGGCTCTGAATCAGGCATTTACTGTTATGTCCAAAAGGTGGTCTAAAAATTCTAATTGTGAAAGCAATTGAACATATTGAGGTTACTAGAAGAGGAAGCCTTTTGGATATTTAGATGAAATACCCCGGCCTCCAATGGTCTTAATGACAGTATAGAGCTAAATAATATTTAAAATAATTTCTGGTATATGTCATTTTTGGACTATGATCTTGTGTTTACCAATTTACAAGATGTAACCAGTTTGAGTGGATGGGGTGGGAGTTCTTACTCACTTTAGGTCCCATTACGCTCCCAATCTCTATTTAGCTTAATGAATACCCATGTACAGTGATTCAGTAGATTTATGATGTAGAGCTTATATATTTTTAGGTTGACACTAGCAATATTTCACAACTTTTAGTGAAGGTGTCATTACTATTTGCCGAACGCCCCATGATTGAACGCCCCCTATCCACTGTCTCCTTTACGTACTTTTGATCTATGTGTATGGCTATACACAGGACTGTACTGTTGTAATAAATGAGTTAGATGGTCGATACCGTCTATATTCAGATTTAAATAAATTAATTGATTTTTAATATTAGAATCAATATATCTTTCCTACATATAATTTGAGGTAGTAATATGCATATATTTATAAATACAAGCACCATGACTGTGGGCCATAGCCCTCTGTGTATAACAAATACAAGCACCATGACTGTGTGGGCCATAGCCCTCTCTGTATAAAAATACAAGCACCGTGACTGTGTGGGCCATAGCACCCTGTGTATAAAAATACAAGCACCGTGACTGTGTGGGCCATAGCCCTCTGTGTATAACAAATACAAGCACCGTGACTGTGTGGGCCATAGCCCTCTGTGTATAAAAATACAAGCACCGTGACTTTGTGGGCGATAGCCCCCTGTGTATAACAAATACAAGCACCGTGACTCAGTGGGCCATAGCCCTCTTTGTATAACAAATACAAGCACCGTGACTGTGTAAGCCATAGCCCTCTTTGTATAACAAATACAAGCACCGTGACTGTGTAAGCCATAGCCCTCTGTGTATAACAAATACAAGCACCGTGACTGTGTAAGCCATAGCCCTCTGTGTATAACAAATACAAGCACCGTGACTGTGTGGGCCATAGTCCTCTGTGTATAACAAATACAAGCACCGTGACTCAGTGGGCCATAGCCCTCTGTGTATAAAAATACAAGCACTGTGACTTTGTGGGCGATAGCCCTCTGTGTATAACAAATACAATCACCGTGACTTTGTGGGCCATAGCCCTCTGTGTATAACAAATACAGTCACCGTGACTTTGTGGGCCATAGCCCTCTGTGTATAACAAATACAAGCACCGTGACTTTGTGGGCCATAGCCCTCTGTGTATAACAAATACAAGCACTGTGACTGTGTGGGCCATAGCCCTCTGTGTATAACAAATACAAGCACTGTGACTGTGTGGGCCATAGCCCTCTGTGTATAACAAATACAAGCACCGTGACTTTGTTGGCCATAGCCCTCTGTGTATAACAAATACAAGCACTGTGACTTTGTGGGTGATAGCCCTCTGTGTATAACAAATACAAGCACCGTGACTTTGTGGGCCATAGCCCTCTGTGTATAAAAATACAAGCACTGTAACTTTGTGTGCCATAGCCCTCTGTGTATAACAAATACAAGCACTGTAACTTTGTGGGCCATAGCCCTCTGTGTATAACAAATACAAGCACCGTGACTTTGTGGGCCATAGCCCTCTGTGTATAAAAATACAAGCACTGTGACTTTGTGGGTGATAGGCCTCTGGGTATAACAAATACAAGCACTGTAACTTTGTGGGCCATAGGCCTCTGGGTATAACAAATACAAGCACCATGACTTTGTGGGCCATAGCCCTCTGTGTATAACAAATACAAGCACCGTTACTTTGTTGGGCATATCCCTCTGTGTATAACAAATACAAGCACTGTGACTTTGTGGGTGATAGCACTCTGTGTATAAAAATACAAGCACTGTGACTGTGTGGGCCATAGCCCTCTGGGTATAACAAATACAAGCACCGTTACTTTGTTGGGCATATCCCTCTGTGTATAACAAATACAAGCACTGTGACTTTGTGGGTGATAGCCCTCTGTGTATAAAAATACAAGCACTGTGACTGTGTGGGCCATAGCCCTCTGGGTATAACAAATACAAGCACCGTTACTTTGTTGGGCATATCCCTCTGTGTATAACAAATACAAGCACTGTGACTTTGTGGGTGATAGCCCTCTGTGTATAAAAATACAAGCACCGTGACTCTGTGGGCCATAGCCCTCTGTGTATAACAAATACAAGCACCGTGACTTTGTGGGCGATAGCCCTCTGTGTATAACAAATACAAGCACTATGACTGTGTGGGCCATAGCCCTCTGTGTATAACAAATACAAGCACCGTGACTTTGTGGGCCATAGCCCTCTGTGTATAACAAATACAATCACCGTGACTTTGTGAGCCATAGCCCTCTTTGTATAAAAATACAAGTACCGTGACTTTGTGGGCCATAGCCCCCTGTGTATAACAAATACAAGCACTGTAACTTTGTGTGCCATAGCCCTCTGGGTATAACAAATACAAGCACCGTGACTGTGTGGGCCATAGCCCTCTGTGTATAACAAATACAAGCACCGTGACTTTGTTGGCCATAGCCCTCTGTCTATAACAAATACAAGCACTGTGACTTTGTGGGTGATAGCCCTCTGTGTATAACAAATACAAGCACCGTGACTTTGTTGGCCATAGCCCTCTGTGTATAACAAATACATGCACTGTGACTGTGTGGGCCATAGCCCTCTGTGTATAACAAATACATGCACTGTGACTTTGTGGGCCATAGCCCTCTGTGTATAAAAATACAAGCACTGTGACTTTGTGGGTGATAGCCCTCTGTGTATAACAAATACAAGCACCATGACTTTGTTGGCCATAGGCCTCTGTGTATAACAAATACAAGCACTGTAACTTTGTGGGCCATAGCCCTCTGGGTATAACAAATACAAGCACCGTGACTGTGTAAGCCATAGCCCTCTGTGTATAACAAATACAAGCACCGTGACTGTGTGGGTCATAGCCCTCTGTGTATAACAAATACAAGCACCACGACTGTGTGGGCCATAGCCCTCTGTGTATAACAAATACAAGCACCATGACTTTGTTGGCCATAGGCCTCTGTGTATAACAAATACAAGCACTGTAACTTTGTGGGCCATAGCCCTCTGGGTATAACAAATACAAGTACCGTGACTGTGTAAGCCATAGCCCTCTGTGTATAACAAATACAAGCACCGTGACTGTGTGGGTCATAGCCCTCTGTGTATAACAAATACAAGCACCATGACTGTGTGAGCCATAGCCCTCTGTGTATAACAAATACAAGCACCGTGACTCAGTGGGCCATAGCCCTCTGTGTATAACAAATACAAGCACCGTGACTTTGTGGGCCATAGCCCTCTGTGTATAACAAATACAATCACCGTGACTGTGTGGGCCATAGCCCTCTGTGTATAACAATACAAGCACTGTGACTTTGTGGGCTATAGCCCTCTGGGTATAACAAATACAAGCACCGTGACTTTGTGAGCCATAGCCCTCTGTGTATAACAAATACAAGCACTGTAACTTTGTGGGCCATAGCCCTCTGTGTATAACAAATACAAGCACCGTGACTTTGTGGGTGATAGCCCTCTGTGTATAACAAATACAAGCACCGTGACTTTGTGGGTGATAGCCCTCTGTGTATAACAAATACAAACACCGTGACTGTGTGGGCCATAGCCCTCTGTGTATAACAAATACAAGCACTGTAACTTTGTGGGCCATAGCCCTCTGTGTATAACAAATACATGCACTGTGACTTTGTGGGCCATAGCCCTCTGTGTATAAAAATACAAGCACTGTGACTTTGTGGGTGATAGGCCTCTGGGTATAACAAATACAAGCACTGTAACTTTGTGGGCCATAGGCCTCTGGGTATAACAAATACAAGCACCGTGACTGTGTGGGCCATAGCCCTCTGTGTATAACAAATACAAGCACCGTTACTTTGTTGGGCATATCCCTCTGTGTATAACAAATACAAGCACTGTGACTGTGTGGGCCATAGCCCTCTGTGTATAACAAATACAAGCACCGTGACTCTGTGGGCCATAGCCCTCTGTGTATAACAAATACAAGCACCGTGACTTTGTGGGTGATAGCCCTCTGTGTATAAAAATACAAGCACTGTGACTGTGTGGGCCATAGCACTCTGGGTATAACAAATACAAGCACCGTGACTCTGTGGGCCATAGCCCTCTGTGTATAACAAATACAAGCACCGTGACTTTGTGGGCGATAGCCCTCTGTGTATAACAAATAGAAGCACTATGACTGTGTGGGCCATAGCCCTCTGTGTATAACAAATACAAGCACCGTGACTCAGTGGGCCATAGCCCTCTGTGTATAACAAATACAAGCACCGTGACTTTGTGGGCCATAGCCTTCTGTGTATAACAAATACAATCACCGTGACTGTGTGGGTCATAGCCCTCTGTGTATAACAAATACAAGCACCATGACTGTGTGAGCCATAGCCCTCTGTGTATAACAAATACAAGCACCGTGACTTTGTGGGCCATAGCCCTCTGTGTATAACAAATACAATCACCGTGACTTTGTGGGCCATAGCCCTCTTTGTATAAAAATACAAGTACCGTGATTTTGTGGGTGATAGCCCCCTGTGTATAACAAATACAAGCACTGTAACTTTGTGTGCCATAGCCCTCTGGGTATAACAAATACAAGCACCGTGACTGTGTGGGCCATAGCCCTCTGTGTATAACAAATACAAGCACCGTGACTTTGTTGGCCATAGCCCTCTGTGTATAACAAATACAAGCACTGTGACTTTGTGGGTGATAGCCCTCTGTGTATAACAAATACAAGCACTGTAACTTTGTGGGCCATAGCCCTCTGTGTATAACAAATACAAGCACCGTGACTGTGTGGGTGATAGGCCTCTGTGTATAACAAATACAAGCACCGTGACTTTGTTGGCCATAGCCCTCTGTGTATAACAAATACAAGCACTGTAACTTTGTGGGCCATAGCCCTCTGTGTATAACAAATACAAGCACTGTAACTTTGTGGGCCATAGCCCTCTGTGTATAACAAATACAAGCACCGTAACTGTGTGGGCCATAGCCCTCTGTGTATAACAAATACAAGCACCGTGACTGTGTGGGTCATAGCCCTCTGTGTATAACAAATACAAGCACCATGACTGTGTGAGCCATACCCCTCTGTGTATAACAAATACAAGCACCGTGACTCAGTGGGCCATAGCCCTCTGTGTATAACAAATACAAGCACCGTGACTTTGTGGGCCATAGCCTTCTGTGTATAACAAATACAATCACCGTGACTGTGTGGGCCATAGCCCTCTGTGTATAACAAATACAAGCACCGTGACTTTGTGGGCCATAGCCCTCTGTGTATAACAAATACAAGCACCGTGAAAGGTGAAAACAATATTATAAGCTGTGAGGTGGTCTAAATTGACTGTAAATTACTGGAAATTAATGTTATTGAGGTTAATAATACTCTAGGAATAAAAAAATTCCTAATTTAAGTGATTTTACCTTTTTTTGTTCTTTTTTGTAAAAAATCCAAATCCAAAGCCAGTCAGCGCAGTTTGGCAAATCCAAATCCAAATCCAAATCCGGCAAAAATGGTCCGGCACACATCCCTAGTGTATATATATATATATATATATGTGTGTGTATATATACAGTATGTGTATATATAAATATTTGTATGTGTGTGCATGACTCGGTAGCATAGGGCGTGTTTTTGCGCAATTTTTTACCTTCAAATGTGTATTTTTCACAAAGCAATGCAAATAGGATGCCCAAGCAGCTCCTGCTGAATATGCGGCGTGCCTATATTCTGTGTGTGTCTGCGGCTGTATCTGCATACGAAACGCTACATTACACTGTCACAACCGCTGACACTGTAACATAGCATTTCACATGCTTTGTAAAACAGATACATTTGAAGGTAAATAGACACAAGAAATGATGTTCAACGCTACGTAGTCACACAACGCTCACACGTCTTGTAGTGCACGGAGGTAAGATGTATGTGGACTCATCTGTATGTGTGTGTGTATATGTATGTATATTTGCATGTGTGTATGTGTATTGTAATATATATATATATATATATATATATATATATATACACACTGTATGTGTGTGTGTATATAGGCTTACCATACTATCCCTTTAAACCGGGACACTCATGAATTACACAGGTTCTGTGTCTGATTAAAACCAGGTGAAATGCAGGCTTGAAGTCAGACAGCTACAGAACCTGTGTAATTCATGAGTTTCCCAGTATAAATTTTAAAGGGATTGTGAGGTAAACCTATGTATGTGAGTGTATGCGATGGTAGTTTTGGGGTCGTGGTGGTTTGGGATAATGGACCTCATTCAGAGTCGGTCGCAAGCGACCGCTCGGTCATACACCCAGCGACCGAGAAAATAAAAATGTAAACAATCGCAGGGGCGGGCGGTCGCACCCAATGTGATGCCCATTCATGACCAATGCACCTCCTCTAGCTAGCGAGTGATAGAAGCTAACGATCGAGTCAGTCGTTGTCAGTCGCTGTATGTTAATTTTGTTCTGATAGTTGCGGCCGCTTGTGTTGTGTTGATGGCCACATGTCATGTTTCCATGGTCTATCGATCAGCTTGTTAATAGCTTGTTGTGAATTATATAATTAGTGAGCGAAAGTATTGCTGCACTTTTTTCTTCCCCTCTTTCAATCTGACAAAACTTTATTGTACAAATGTCATTTAGTTCATGCTGTTGTTTTAATGGAAAAGCGTATTTTTTATACAATCAAGTAAAATCATGTTTTTGCCTTCATAATGTTCTGATGTTGTTAAATGCATGTTATAACTTACATTATGAATGTAAGTTTGTTTAATTTGCCCTGTTAACTTTGCAATCGCACATAAAGGGCTTGAGCCAATCAGATATGGTAATATAAAATTTTTATTTGGTGGTCACATGATTAATGCATTGTCCAATCAAAGTTAGTATATGTAAATTTAGTTAAAAATTTTAGCCAATCATTTTTCGTGTCACTCATGTATATTTTGTGTTTACTGTAAAACCTGCCATTTCCATCATGAGAGCCTCGGCATTTACACGCCAAGAGCTGGCCATAATGGTCAATGTATTGGACAGGCGCTTGGCCAATTTGGATTCCCCCTTTCCAAAAAGTATAAAACGGCAGGACTACGCGGAGGTCCGTGGGTGCCTCCGTTCAGCGGGGTTCCGCCGAAATATCGCGCAGTTGGAACTTGATACCTCCTCCCAAATAACCCCTCCCTATGCTGATTATGAAACCATTTCCTCTCCTTCCCTTCCCCCTATGGAAGACCAGGCTTCCCCTTCCCCGGCACGCATTCCAGGTAATGTGTACTTTAACTGTCTTTTATGTTTAAATATGTGACTTAATGTAAATAGGATGTATGTGTGTTGGTCTACATGGTGTTGTTGGTTAGATTGACTATCTAATAGTTTGTAATCAGGTTTTTTTTCATTTATTTTTTTTATGGCCGTTAATCTAGGGAACAATTCAAGTTCTCAGATGTTGACACAGTCGGCCAAAGTGGTACTTAACTGTTAAGCCATTACAAAGAGTTATTTTGTAAAGTAAGTAAGTAAAAAAAAAAAAAAATGCAACAACATCATCATATGTTCAAACAAATTCCCTGTTGTTTGTTCAAATTATTAGTCACTACTTTATGGTGTACCCTGTAATTGGGCACAAAAAAAACAAAAAAGTGTAGATTGTTTTTTAACAGACATAGGCCCTGATTCAGACCCACTTGCGAGCGGCTGTCCGCTCGCAAATGGGTCGATGTTCTGCACTGAGCATGCGCACGACGCGACGTCGTGCGCATGCGCCAGACGCGACGAGCGAAGGACTTTCCTTCGCTCGTTGTGTCTGATCAAAGGGGGCGTGCTGTCGATGTTGATTGACAGCACGCCCCCTTTGGTGGGCGTGCCTCCCTGACAGGGGCGTTCCCAAGGGAACGCCTCCCGTCAGAAGCCGGCCCACTGACATCACTAGAGATGTCAGTGGGAGTGATTTTGGCTCTGATAGAGCCAAAATCACTCCGGAGCTTGCGGTTGAAAACCTCAACCGCAGGCTCCGGCTCGCAGTTTCGATGGTCGCGATGGTCACGACCATCGCGGCCATCAAACTGCACGCTCGTATAGGCTGTGGGTGGTGACCCACAGCTATACGAGCGTCCAGGAGGACGCTCCATTTTTATGGAGGGCGGCCCTCATTCAGAGCGTCCGGCTCTGCTCAGAGCGTCCGGCTCTGAATGAGGGCCATAAGTCTCATACCTTGCTGATTTATGCACTGTTTGTTTGTTACAACACACACAATTTTCAAGGATGAATTTGGACCATTTTCTCCACTAGGCCACAACACAGGACTTGGGTGGCTGATAGTGTTTGATACATAGGAAACTGGTTCTAATTGCTAATGTAATAATTAATAAGCAGCATAGACTGGTGTCCCCTCTGTTATGTTGCACTTTAAGTAGAGGCCCTGGTTTTTTTTTTCTTTTTGGTTTGATAGAAAATTAATTATAGATTCCATCTGGATTCTGGTTTGGAAATGTCAATCCAACAAACATTAATACAATTTTATAATTTTATAGGCCTACAAATCTACCAGGTTTTTTTTGAATATTTTTGGCTAGGCCACAACTTCATTGTGTCCCACACACGTTGTTTAACTACTACCTTTGTCATCATTTTTTGAAATAAAGAACTGTCTAATCCTGGCTTCAAAATGGATCATTCTTTATTTCACAGTACTTCCCGTAGTTTTGTAAATTCAGAATGACACGTACTTAAACAATCCTATGGTTAGTTTGATCTGCATTTTTGCATTTAAGATAATTGTGGGGTAACACGCGTTAAAAAAAATGTTAGCCCTCATTGTAAGCCAAAAATAATAATAGAGCATAATAAATTTGTTTAATTTTGTTCACACAAATACATCAGGGTATTCATGGCAAACAGTGTAACAAATGTTTAACAACCTTGATTTAATGTGTGGCATGTGTTTGGTTTGTGGTTACTACATTTGTGTTAAAAAAACTATAGACTAAAACCCACTTGTCTCCCAAATAGCCACCGTATTACACGCCACACAAATGTTTCAAACACATGGTTTAAGGTTTGCACATAATTACTTTGAGCCCAAAAAACTAGGTATGTGATGTTAAAATTTTACATTTATTGTTTGACAAAACAGCCAAAAAAAACATTAAAAAGTCCAAAAAAAATATACAAACACAAGGACATACACAAAATAAAGGTTGCTCCAAACAAAATCACGAACTGATCCAAATGGACATTCACATGGTGGTACAATCCAGCAAAAGTGTTGTTGTTTTTCCAAAAACATACAAGGGTATTGACAATGTGTTGGTCATCTTTTTGGGATTTGAAAATTGCGGTAGGGAGAAGAAAGAATAAAGAAAAAAAATATATAAACAAACATGGTATAAACTTCAAAGACAAACAAGGATTTCCAAAAAAAAAAGATGCAGAAAAACAAAACAAATACAAATTAGGAAAAAACACTAGAAATACATACCTGAAAAAACGAACAACCACATCATTGCATCTGGCCCCCCCCGGACAGTCTCACACCACCTACCTCATGGGGGCCATCCTCAGGCAAGGCATCCTCTGGCTGCATTGGTACTCTACTCCTTATGGCGATGTTATGAATATCCCACACAGGACCACGATCCTGGAAACCATATCCAGCGAATACATTAGGTTGCCACCAGAGTGGTGGAGACAACTGAATCGTCCCTTTAAAAGACCAATACAGCACTCCACAACCTGCCTGGTGGCAGTAAATGCGGCACTGTATTGTGTTTGTGGCCCTGGTGTGGGTGCCAAATAAGGAGTCAGCAGCCAGGGCATGCAAGGATATTCACTGTCGCCTGTAGGAAAGGATAGACATTAAGAATTTACATAATAAAATACTTACAGTCACTTTTTTATAGAAACACATACCCAAATTTAACTTACCCAGAAGCCATGCGTCACCAGCTTGCAGTGTTGCTAATTTATGCCAAATCCCTGAATGCTGAATCACATATGCGTCATGAGAACAGCCAGGAAATTTGGAATTCAGGGAGAGGATCTGGAGGGAGGCATCACATAGCACCATCACATTCATGGAATGGTAATGTTTCCTATTTCAATAAATATGCTCATTCACTGCTGGAGGCTGAAGTGCTATGTGAGTGCCATCCACTACCCCTATGACGTGTGAAAAGCCAGCAATGTACATAAACTTCTGCTTTACCACACCAAGGGCTTCCATATCCAAAGGCATACTAATAAATTGGGCTATATGGTTAAAAAAAAGCACACAACACACACCTCAGGATCCTGGAGAATGATGGCTGGGAAATGCCAGCCAGCAGACCCCCAGTGGTCTGGAAGGACCCTGAGGCGCAGAAATGTAACACCGCCAGCAACTGTGTTAGTGATGGTATTGATGTAGGAATGTGAATTTGACTCTCTAGATCACTCTCATTATTGAAAGAGTGTCTAGGATAATGTTGGGTGGGAGGCGGTAAGTTGTTAACACAACATCATCTGGCATTCCAAAAAGGGTGACCAGTGTTCGATATATCTGGGGCCTTGCACGCCTCCTATGCCTACGCTGAGGAGGAGGACCAGGTTGGTTAGGGTGTGGTAGCATGGCGAGGATGAGCTCGACCACGTCTCTCTGAAATGTGTGTTGTCAATTATTAGTTTGTCTGATAATGAAAGTTTGAAAAAAAAGCAAAATAACTTAACTTAGTCAGAATGTAGCAGATTCTTATAGGTTGGGTAGGGCCATCTTGGCAACCATCTACATGTGTTGTATGTTCGAGAATATAATAAAAACAAGGCAGAATAGCAATGAAATACATTTAAATAAGTTGGTTCAAAACAAATAGCAAAACATTTGTTAAGTTAGAAACAAATAGAAAAAAAAATAATAATTAAAAAACCATAAATTTTGAAATTAAAAAAATGTGCAAGCAGGACTCAGATACACTTACCTGGGACCACGATAAAGTGGACAAGAATACTCCTTAAGATCACAAAAAGCAACGACCAAAACTACATTTTGAAATAAAAACAAAAAGATTAACCAAAAGTAAACCGTGTCATGCCCACAATGGACTGATGCTTGCAGGACTCAGATACACTTACCTGGAACCACGATAAAGTGGACAGGAATACTCCTTAAGACCACAAAAAGCAATAAACAAAACTACATTTTGAAATCAAGCCAACGATGTATTGTGCCAAAACTCCTAAACGCCAAACAACCACCAACAGCCAACCACCAACAACGCACAATTAATGATCCATTTAGGTGAACCTTAAATAGGGACGCAAATCACGCATTTATTTTGTAATGAAGGAATGGTGTGCATTTTGCGTAGTCAAACATGGATGAACGCAACATGGATGCACGCACAACTAATACATGATGCGCTCACATCTCATCAAACTCCCGCATTTATTGAGTAATGAAGGAAAGGTGTGCATTTTGCGTAGTTAAACATGGATGCATGCACAACCAATCCATGATGCGCTCACATCTCATCAAACTCCTGCATTTATTGAGTAATGAAGGAAAGGAGTGAATTTTGCGTAGTCAAACATGGATGCACGCAACATGGATGCACGCACAACCAATCCATGATGCGCTCACATGTATAAATATGACTCTAACCAACACTAGTACTTCATGCTTTGTCAATCTTTGTCAGCATGGATCCAGAGGAGCATGAAAACCAGAGCCAAGACCTAAGAAGTAAGTTTGTTTAACAATGTTTGTTATTGACACTAAAACAAATGAGTAATAATTCCACATGCATCATAAAGTTATTTGCAAAATAACATGTTGTAGGTGGACACCCTCAACCAAGTCCCACTGAGGAGGAGGCTGGGCCAAGCGGAGGAGGACAAGGAAGCCTCCATTTTCAAGGTCGGAGATGGAGGCATTGGTGACTATGTGCATGGATAATATTGTCCATGCACCAACAAATGTGGGGGCTGGACAAAAGGACAGGATATGTGATGAGATAGCCAGGGCTGTCAATAGTGCGGGGACCTCACACATATCCAATGATGTGGTTCGCAAAAGGTACGGAATTGCTATTGTGAATATGGTTTACGAATTAAAGTGTAAAATGTACCAGGAAGAACCCAACTACATTAACTCTAAACATTGACAGATGGATGGACTTCAAATATTGGCTGAAGAGGAAGCTAGGAAATAGGGTTATCAATGCCAAGGGGACAGATGGTGGTCCCATACCTGAGGAGCTGAACTTACCTTTGGAGGAGATGGTGGAGGACGAGGAGGTAGTCGGCTTGTCGAATATGGACACTGACATGGATGATTTTAATGCTCCACGTGCCAGAGAAGGTAATTATTTATTAAAAAACAGCCCACACAAAGCAAAAACATTTGTGGCTTCAAAAACTTGAAACATAATGTAAATTAGTTATCTTTCTTTACAGAAACAGCGGAGGAAGAGCCTGCTCCTGAGGACATGGCTGGGCCCAGCACATATGGAGGCTCTGCAGGGGATGATCCTTTTACTCCATCTGGGGACCCTGTGGCGCCCACTCCAGGGGCACCACCCGCCCACGCATTGTCTCTCCTCACCGAGTTGGTCGACCAAATTCAAGAGAATAATTCTGCTCTCCTGAGGATGGAGACCACTCTGGTGAGGACAGATGGCAGATTGCTGAGGGTGGCGGAGGCCCTGGAGACATGTGCTTCGGCCCAGATTCGGCTGGCCGATGGCCAGGAGCAGGCAAACAGAATTGCCATGATGGAGCGAGCATACCTTCCTCCAAGGACCACCACCTCTGGCAGCCCAACAGCCACCCCCCAAAGTATGGTGAGCCCTATGCCTAGGCCAGAGCCAATACCATCAAGCTTGGGCTAGGCCAGTTGTCGTGTTATACGCCAGTCGACTGTTCCGAAAAGCCTCTTCAGCCGAGCCATCCAAGACGCCGCAAATAGGCCTGGCTATCTCGTCCTTCACCTGTTGATGCGCAGTCCCCATATTTCTTGTCACCAATACCTCCATCTCCTTTTTCTTTGCTTTGGCTTTTTTTTCTTTTTGTAAACTATCAATATCTGGCGCTGATGGATCATCTTGAATATAAAGACAAAGATCATAGTCTGAATAATAGAATTGAAAAATATGAGAAGGAGATTATAGAAGGAAAAAATAAGAAATATTTGAGGGACAAGAATGATTACGAAAAGGGTGTAGAAAGAACATATAGGAAACAGGCTAAAGGACCCTATCCTCATAGGAACATCTCTAATAATCAAGGTCAATCAAATATGCACTTTAACAATAGAAGAAATAGGAGCTTTTCAGGCAGAAGAGGTTCTAAAACTTACAACCAAAGATCATATACTCCAAGGAGAAATTTAGAATCTCCCTATTCATATAATAGTTATAACGAATCTAGTAATTTTGGAAAGTTTCTCACCAATAAAGAATATATAGGGAGGCAAAGCAACAGTGCTTTTTATAATCATACAGCAAATGAGGACCAGACACGAGATTCTTCCTGTAATATTAGGAAGGATCATTTCAGTCCATCAAGAAATGTTAAGAGACCCGTTTCCAACCATGTTACAAGTAATGATACCTTGATTATGAATAGGGATACTAGACCCAAAACACACAGAATTCAGGGTGAGGCTAAAGACCCAAAAGAATCACACAAAAAAAGTCCCCACAAAAGTAAGGATTCATCTCTTCCTTTTTAGAGGAGGAGCGGAAGAAGCAACATCCCCCATATCTACAACAGAGAAACAGATACCAGATCCTCTCCTCAAAGTCTCCCAAAAGAAGAAGGGAATCAAATTCAGAGGAAAGAGAGGGGGACATAACATTCGTAAAAAGACAAACATGATTTCAAGATTAAATAAAGTTAATAATAATACAAAAACTGGGAGTAGAGGTATATTTAATCTATCCTCAAAAATGTTATCTAATGATGAAATCAGTCTTTTAAATAGAGGTCTTAAATTCTCCCCATCACGTGACCCCCAATTTTTTGATTTATTTGTTGATCTCAATCGTTATGTTAGGACATTATGTCGAAAAAAATATTTTGCTACCAAAAATTTGAGATTTAATGATTTACAGGATGATCATATTAGCATTGTCCTTGATGATGATGATACAGAAGCCTTGGAAGCCCTCAATCATTTATTAGGTGATAATGATAAAGAGGGATCACCCATATCAAATTTAGAAAATGATGATTCAGTCTGTAATAAACTCTTTGATATTAATAATACATTAAGGAAAAATACATTCAAGAGAAAATCACAATTTTTTCCTACACAGGTAAAAAGTGCTCCTATTAATTTATTTTATAAAAAAACATTAAACGAATTTAAACATCTATGCACAAAACAAAAGAAGAGATCTAAATATAGGGATAACCTTCTATTAAGAGAGAGAGTGGCATTAAAGAAACTGTCTGGCGATCCCTCCATCATTATCAAACCGGCTGATAAGGGTGGAGGGATCGTCATTCAGGACACTAAGGATTATGTGACTGAGGCACTCCGTCAATTGGGAGATAGGAATCAATATATTATTCTTGATGGAGATCCAACAAGTTCATTTCAAAAAGATTTGGTTGTTTTGCTTGATAAGGCTGTAGGTGAAGGTGTGATATCGAGGGACGAAAGTAAATATTTGTTATTGAATCACCCTATAATACCCACCTATTATCACCTTCCAAAAATTCATAAAACACTAGATACACCACCTGGGCATCCCATTATAGCTGGTATTGGGTCCCTCACTTCAAACCTTTCACAATTTGTTGATTTTTTTCTTCAGCCTTTATATTATTACACAGCGATCACATATTAAAGTCACAAGTCACTTCTTGCACTTAATTAAAGATGTAAAATGGAAAGACACTTTTTTATTTGTGACATGTGACGTACAAGCCTTGTATTCTAATATTCCCCATGATTTGGGTATCAAGGCAGTTAGAGATACTCTAATGAGAGATGTGGAAGTCACAAATAGTCAAAGGAATTTTATTTTGGATTCCATTCATTTTATACTCACACACAATTATTTTATATTGGATCACGTTTTTTATCTACAGACACTTGGGACGGCGATGGGCACGAGGTTCGCGCCCAGCTTCGCTAACCTCTACATGGGGGTCTTTGAGGAGACACATGGGTGGGGTGCGGGGCTTGGCTCGAACCTCGTGCTCTATGGCCGATATATAGATGACCTTTTTTTTATTAGGGATGGGGATGTTATATCACTTACACATTTTATATCACAGCTTAATTTTAATAATTATAATTTAAAATTCACTAGCACATATCACTCTCAAACCATTTTGTTCCTTGATATCACTCTTTATATTGAGAATAATCACATCTGTACTAAAACCTATAGGAAGAATGTAGATTCATACAATTTTCTTCATTTCAATAGCTTACACCATAAGCCATGGATAAATAATATACCCTATGGACAACTAAGGAGGTTACGTCGTAATTGTACAAGTGATGCTGTATTTGAAACTCAATCTGCAGATCTAATTGAAGCCTTTAGAGAAAGAGAATATCCTGATCATCTTCTCAATACAGCATTAGAGGAAACCAGGTCCCTCGTTAGAAAGGATTTGTTGGTCTCCAAAAAGAGTGGTAATCCTTTTTCAGCCCATCCTAAATTCATTTCAAAATATAATAGTTGTTCAAACAAAATTAGGAATATTATATCCAAAAATTATCAGATTTTACTTCTAGATCATAAACTTAAAGAGAATATTCCGGAGAAAGCTTCAGTCATATTTAGGAAAGCCAACAATTTGAAGGACTCATTGGCACCAAGTTTTTTTAGGAAAGAACCTAGGACCTCAAATAAGTTAAACAACAAGGGCAGTTGGCTTCCTGTTTTACCCAAGGGATGTTTCAAGTGTGGACGTTCCTCATGTATCACTTGTAAATATATCACAAATAGATGTTGTGAGATTACATCAACAAGTTATAATGAAAAGTTTCAGATTAATAGCTTTATAAACTGTAACACATGTTACGTAATATACATGCTAGAATGCTCTTGTGGTATTCAATACATCGGTAGAACTATTAGACCTTTAAGGTGTAGATTTTTAGAACATAGAAGACTTATTATGAAAAACAATATAATGCACAATGTCCCAAGGCATTTTACAAATATACATCACTCTAACCCTAGAGATATTAAAGTCACAGGAATTGAACATGTTCCTCAGACAGTGAGGGGTGGTGACAGGTTCCATAAACTCTGTTTAAGGGAAAATTATTGCATCCATAAGATGGGAACGCTTTCTCCTGAAGGATTCAATGAAAATATAGAAATAGAGTGATGAATTTATATTAATATAGTTCATATGAATATTGTATCTGATTATGGATGTAGTATAGATGGGCTGACATTTATTAGTTATAGGGTCATGGAGACTGGGGGAGAGTTGGACTTAATGTCGGGGACCCTCTGTGTGGAGGGACCTGAGGTCCATATTTCCCTCCACCTCACCATCTTAGATCACCCTATTTTTTATCTATTTTTTATTTTTTATTATGTTTTGTGCATTAATTGCACACTATTATATATATATAATATTCCTGTGTTGGATTAACTTATTCTTCTCCCCCCCCCCTTGGATTTTACAGCTTTAAGATACTAAGATTAATAGCGGGATACCAAATAATAATTAATTTTTTATTCATTAGTGAGTAGATGAATGTTTTCCGGTCCGTTTTTATTCTATTAACACACTATATACGAATAATGAAATATTGGATCACAATTGCCTTGTTTATACAGGTCTGAATGTAATATTTTTATGATGATTGATTTGTCAAATGACGATTCTTATTCCTTGAACGTTCAATCTAAGAATCCTTTTATAAGTAGATATGAGTTATTATATGGATTATTTATTTGTTTGTATATGTGATATCCCATATGGGAATATATTTATAAGTATTTATTATATATATTTTCTATTTTTTTTAAGATAATTTGGTATATCTTAATATATTACTGGTTCATTGAGATGTGTTTTTATATTTTTTTATTTTTTTATCTTTTATTTATTATTTCACCATTATTAATATATATATTTTTTTATTTATTTTTTATATTAGTGTTTATTCATTCTTTTATGTATCATTCCACAAGTTGTTATAATGATTAGAGGAAAAGTAATGTGTTAATTGATTCTAATTAATTGTTGAAGCGTCACCTGGTTGAGCAGGTATATAAGGAGAATATAGAGACCTCCTCACCACCTTTGAAAAAGTCACATGTCCAGTGATGAAACGCGTTAGGCAGGACGCTCAACTAATCTGTCACTAACACGCTGACACACTGTTGCTACTTGGATTGTCCGGTGCCCTGTTTGGATTCAGTGTTCCGGTCAGGCTCGTGGTGTGACGCGTGTGCCACGGAGGGCATCGTTGTGGTCACTAATCTGTCACTAACACGCTGACACACTGCTGCTACTTGGATTGTCCGGTGCCCTGTTTGGATTCAGTGTTCCGGTCAGGCTCGTGCTTCGACGTGTGTGCCACGGAGGGCATCGTTGTGGTGCACGGACCGGCTCTCACGTATAGCGTGACGAGTGGAACCACGCTTCAGTATCCGGCGAGCCATAAGGAGAAAGGGAGAATATCAAAGAAGAAAAGATAAGGGGGGCCCCCATATATTTTTTGTCTACAATCTGTGAGTACTCACAATTTCTCCCTATCCAAGCGGGCTTATGGTATAATATATGAACTGCCGGTGGTCACTCACTTTACCCAATTGCAGGATATATATCTGATCTATGATTACCTGCTATATTACACTCTAAAGTTATCCATAAAGGGCTTGATATTTAGTAGAGATGACTGAATACATATGAGATGTGAAGCGAACATTAAGAGCCAATACAGTGTTTCAAATATATAGAGACTGTTACACAGGACACTGTTACAATATAATTACTTACTGTGTTGTTGCTAAAAGCCAGATATCCAGAAGGGACAGCCATAAACACATGGTATATTACTTTATCATCAGGAGCCAGCACATGACGTTGATCTAAGATATGGAGACTGTCACGCAGAGTGCTGCTACTACAGTAGATCAATTATCATTTATCCACGGGCGAAACTCCTATTATTACCTGGATATTCCTACACTAATTCAGGCAAATCCTGTTTGCTATATCACTCATCATCAAGGAGCGGCATTAGCCGCAATTAATTGATACACAGCTGTACTGATGAATTAATCTCTACAATTTTATAAAAGAGCACAGTGTTTAGTGTCATTTTCATTGCTTATATGGTATTGATACCCAATATATATTGTCTGTTTATGTATGTAGAATAATGTTTGTATGTCATGCTTAGTTTTTATCTAGTCAATATGTTATAGGTCTAATAGACAAATAAATAATACATATATTTTGTACATTACATCTCATTGGTAATTTATGCTCATTAGTGAGTTAACTGTAGTATTAGCGCAGAGTATTGCTTTTCCTTTTAATTTTTTTTTTTACTGTTTTTTTTTTAAATTTATGCATGCTTGAAAATGCCTACAAATGTGCATGTGTAAAATGCCAAAAAAAAATAAAAAATTTTGGACCTTAAAATAAAATCTTGGCTGAATTTACATTGAAAAATATACATGGTTAAAAAAGGAATAAAAAAAACATTGGATATGAAAACACTGGTGCAGGGTAAATAATGCTAGTTACGTTAAAATTTAAATTAAAAACACGTTTATTAAGGCATCACCAAAATTTTAAAAAAATTGGATTTTTTGCTAATGCAAACACACCAGAATCATTGACCAGCCAATTAGCAGTGTTATTAGCAACAACAAACGATTATTAGCTGCTTTCATTGTTTGGTTCCAAATAGAAATATCACTCCTAACATCAGTTACATTAGCTAGTATCGATTGTACTCTGGGGCTTGCGAAAACACATACCCTACCTCAAGCTGTACGATCAGCCAGGCTTCGAACCTGCTCGCAGAGTGACGTTTTACTACTTCCGGCCTTCTATGTCGGTTGTAGCAGGTAATTTATGTACGCCCCTAAAACGCCCTCAAAACGCTGAGGCACGCCTGGATTTTCGGACCGCCACCCCTGTCAACACCCACAAACGGCCTTTCATGTCAATCAACTTTCGTGAGCCACTTCCTGCTCACAAAGCCGTACAAGCGACAGAATTTTGCATCGCAAGGGCTCGTATACACATGCGCACAATGAACCGTATGCATGCGCGGTTTGTGAACATCGGTGGCGTACGACCAAGCGGCCGCTTGCGACCGACTCTGAATGAGGTCCAATGAGTGCTGACAG
Source organism: Taudactylus pleione (assembly GCA_031769625.1). Classification (NCBI taxonomy): domain Eukaryota; kingdom Metazoa; phylum Chordata; class Amphibia; order Anura; family Myobatrachidae; genus Taudactylus; species Taudactylus pleione. The sequence goes on along the minus strand of JAUIMM010000139.1, from coordinate 815,545 downwards.
AGTGAGTGAATGTGGTAATTAGCATGGGAGGGTGTAATGAATGGGTTAATCTGCTGGGTGGGGGAAGTTATTAGGTGCGGAGTGGGGGTGTTAATGGGTAAATAGGATGATGGGTGCTGTGTGAAGTGGATGAAAGTGTTAATGGGTGCTGGGAGGGTGAAAGGATAACGGAATGGAGAAGAATAGGTTAATAGATTCTAAGTGGGAAATTGATGTGTTCTCAAGAGAATGGGTTAGTAGGGGTTTAATTGATTCAACCCGTCAACAAACACCGCCGCCTGGTCCCGCAGTGGATGAAGGGAGAGACGTCGGGCGAGTGGGCCGGGAGGACGGAGGAGCGGACGGCGGCGGGCGCAGGATCGGGAATTTAAGGTAAGTATTGTTTTTTTGTTGTTGTCTTTGTATATGTAAGGGGCACTACATAATGGGGACTACTACTGGGGGCACTACATAATGGGGACAACTACTGGAGGCACTACATAATGGGGACCACTACTGGGGGGCACTACATGATGAGGACCACTACTAGGGGGCACTACATAATGGGGGCCACTGCATAGGGGGACCATTACTGGGGCCACTGCATAGGGGGACTACTACTGGGAACACTATATAAGGGGTACTACTGGGGGCACTGCAGAGGGGGTGGTGTTATGGGACATAATTGTTTGAGGATGGGGGCAACTATTTGACAAAATTAATGGATGAGGAGGGACAGTTATGGGGCATAATTATAATTGTTGGAGGAGCGGGCTGTTCTAGGACCTAATTAAAATTGTAGGAGGGGGCAGTTATGGGAAATAACTCAGATTATGTTTTGAAAATATTACCAACACTGCTCCTCCACCTCCAGGTGGGGATCTTTTGAACTTTCTCCCAGGGAGTCTTTCTTTACAACTACCGGGGACGCCTGATGCATGGACTTAAGTGTTTTTGTCTGCTAGCTGTGTAGACCAAATTATCTGGTGAGAGGCCAATTATCCCTTACTTTCTTATTGTCTGGTATTATTTGTATTTTTTGGAATTAAAAACAGTATTACACTATTTGGGATTGTCTTTTCCATTTTATATACAACGGAGGACACTAACTTTGGAAGAAAAAGAAACTACTGAGGAAGGAGAATCGTAAGTCTACCTATGCTGTTTTGTCTACCTTAAATAGGTAGACCACCACTTATGGTACGAGTGTGAAACAAAAGGGGGGACCCGTGCTATATACCAAGAGCATATCTCTATATGTCATATTTAATATATTTTAATGTGTTACACTATGGAATTTTTGTTTTTGTTTGAGTTTTAGATATTGTTAGAGCGCCTGAGGAGAAGTGTTGGTAATATTTTCAAAACATATTTTTGGTGGAGTGTGAGTGACACTTTTCTTACCATCTGCCACAGGCTGCGTCTAGGCGCATGGAAAATTCTACCACTGTTTTTTTGCTATAATATCCACAGAAAACTCAGATGTCTGCTGCCGTCCCTACATTTCCACCAGCAGCTGCAACCCCCATAGGTTTCTTAGGGGGGGGGGTGATGCTGTCACATTTACTAAGTTCGGGGATGCTAAGCATTCCGGAACTTGGTCCCCGCAGCTTACGCCACCTGAAGATGACGTAAGCCGCTGTATCCTATGGGTTACACATCGCATCCTATGGAACCCTCTCCCGGCAATGGCCGCCGCGCCGCATGTGTGGTCAGCATGCGGAGGATCCCCAGCACAGGAGTGAAGGGAACGCTGATGCGGTCACTTCACTCTCAACACATCGCAGGGACTGGATCCTTTCGGAGCCAGTGTCCCTGCGGGGGGGCATTTTGCTACATCCCGGAGCTATGATCACACCCTGCAATTCGATCATGGGCGCCCAGATTGCATTGCAAATGGGATTATATATAAATTGGCCCCATAAAAGTGATACTTTATATCATCTGAAAGATGGATTGTAGACCATTCATTGTGTCAGCTTTAAATACCCTGCGCTAACATATTGTCAGTTTTGTAGTCAGCGATTAGTTATTACTAAACTTGCACATGGACCTGTGCATCTAACTACACCTGTGTCTTGGAAGAAGACTGGTGATGAAAAGAAACTCTCGATAGGTAGACCAGTGTCGGACTGGCCTAGATGGGTCCTGGAGACATCTCTGGTGGGACCAACTGTCCTATATTTTCTGCCCCAAACCTAGGGAGCCAATCCCCATACTGAGCACGGCTCCCGGTCCCTTCAGACTGACCACTTATTCTATGAAGCACTGCAGACATGAGAAGAAGATAAGCTGACTGGTAGGCAACTGCAAAGACTTGTTGGTGTAAGGAGAAGGGGAAGAGAGCACTGAGGGCAGAGAACCAGGGAGGAGAAGCAGGGTCGGTGCACAGAGTACAGAGCACTGGGGAAGACAAGGAGGAAGAGGGGGAGCGCATATTGAAGACAACTGGGGACAAGGGGGCCGTAGAGTTTAAAAATCTGTAATACAGTCTGTACAGAATAATGCCCACTTGCAGCAGGACAGTAAAACTGGCAGCACATTAATAATCTTAATGCAGCTGCCTAGGGTGCCAGATTCATGGTGGCACCACTGATTGAGGAAAAACTGGTCTGCAGGAGGGATTTGAGTTTTGAATCACTATTTCTATCTTTATTCACATTTTCTGTAATTCAGTTTTTAATTTTGCAGTCATCTTTAATTCTGGTATTTTAATATATGTAATAAAAGTTAGATTTTATTAAATTGTGTCCTTGTGCACCACAGAACACAAATCTTTGCCTTTCCATTTTTTCGGTATCCAAACTTATTGTGAAATTTTATCACCCCCTAGCCCGATACGCACTTATATCTTATAGGATGGTAGTAGGGGCTCTATAATGTACATTATATAATCTACATCCTGTGCAGTTGGTTTTACTTTTCTAGTATGTAAGTTTTTTGTTTTTTTTTAACATTAACCCTTTAGACAGTAATTACACTCAGAGACATACACTCTGTTTCTACCAAACTCACAGCTCAGGGGCTAGTCTATTTAAAACTTCTACTTAGGAGAGGGTTTGCTGAAATTACACCAGTGATTATTATCACGATTCTTGGTAAATTCCTGAGTTGTATCTTTTTCACGGAAAGCAGGGCCAGCTCCAGGGGTAGCTGCGCCCCTGTGCCGCCCGAGTGATGGACGCCCCTGTAGTCGCGCTCGGTTGAGCTGCATGCACCCAGAAATGGGGGTGTGGCCTAATTACCATAGGCGGAGCAGCGGGACAGTGCTGTCCTGCTGAAATCGGGATGTTGGTGAGGGGCGCGCCCTCTATGGGGTGGCACTGGTCGAACACCCCAAGAGTCGGCCCTTACGGAAAGTACTTGCGAGTTTGGCCGATGATGTATTGAATCGAGATTGCATTCTCACTCGAGATTTTCTGTCTAAATAGAGAATTCTCTCCCAAGTTTGTCTTTAGTAAATTAAATTTCCAGGTTGCTGAAAATGGTTAAACTCCCCCGAGATTGCAATCTCGACCAAACATGATTCTTAGTAAATTTACTCCTTAGAGTCCGTCCTGTCCTCATGGAGTAAAGTGTTTCGGAGATGCCACACGTGCACAGCAGCACATGTCAGAGATTAGACCCCTTCTGACTGAGCTCCAGTGGCTCCTAGTGACTGCCGGCTCAGTGTAACTAACAGGATGCTGGAGGGAGGCAGCTCAGGAGCGTACTCCATCCAACAAAAATAAACACTGATATAAATTTGAGGCAAAAGCTGACAGGCAGAGGGGTGTGAGAGGGAAAAGCTGATGTGCTTGGCGACAGCCTAATGTATTTGGTAAGTGAATATAGATCTTGGTACCCCACGGTGGAATAAACTGTAGTATAGAAATAGATCAGCTTAAAGTGCATAGTGAACAGAACAAAAGCATTAAGGTAATAGTGTAAAGTAAATTTGCCATAAGTGATATGTAAATAAGGGTAGCAGCCACCCAAGCCTTACCCATTCACACTGTTGCGCACATAAATTGGAAATGGGAAAATACATGAAGACATAATGTATACAGAGCCTAGATTACCTACATCAGTTTACTTCGGGGCCAACGTTCTCCTTAAACAACTCTGCTACAGTCAGAGCCGTAGCTAGAATTTTTGATGCCCTGTGCCAGAAAGAGCATTGGTGCCCCCCTCATTTTTCAAAGGGACATGGGACCTCATTCAGAGTCAGTCGTTGCGGCCGCTCGGTCGTAAGGGAAAAGGGGCCGGACATGCAAATGAAGCGCTCGCAAGTTGCATCGTTAAGATGGGATCGTTAACTGGACGAGCGAGGGGAGGATGCGGCCGTAAGACTAAAAAAAGGCCCCCTTCACATTCGCAATACACGTCATCTCCGGGCATGTAAGGATTAATCGAGACCATCGGGACCCATCGGAGCTGCTTGTAGAGCTTAAGGTTGACCATACCCTCTCTTAAGCACTACGATCAAGTCAGTGTAAAAACCTCCCATGTCACATGTGCCATGACACTACTTTGTTAATTATGCACTCCCATAAAACGCCGTTTGCATAGTCAGGCACGCTTGCGTTCGGATCTCCACTCCCCCATTCACAAGCACCTTCCCCTGTTACCACCCACAAACGCCTCAATCTGTCACTCAAACTAACCACCTGGCCAAGTTGAAGGAGAGAGATATTTCCGATCGCAACAGCTAGTTTGCGCACGCGCATTGCGAAACTTACGCATGCGCTGTTTTGCGAACATCGCTGGGTACGACCGAGCGGCCGCTTACGACCGACTCTGAATGAGGTCCATAATGCACCCAAAAAAGGGCCATAGCCTCATGGGGAAGGGCCAGGGAAGAGATAGGAGTTGAAGTAAGAGGAAGCTACAAGTGACAATGATAATAAACAGAAATTTTACAGTCCCAAACAGCGCCCCCTAACCTGTGGTGCCCTGTGCGATGACACCGGCTGCACTACCCTAGATACGGCCCTGGCAACAGTATATCCAGTTCTTTGATTAGACATGCCATCCTTGCATACTTACCAATTTTATGTTTCTTCTCTCAGGGCAGTGTTGACCACTTTGGGGGTAGGTCCGGGCTCTTCACATCATTAGGCCCCTGTCACAGCAAAAGGGCAGCAAATAGCGGCTTCGTGGGGAAGGGATCGGGCTAAAATGATGTGATCCCTCCTGTATTATCTCTTCATCCTGCCCACTCCACTAGGAGGGGCGCAGAATACGGGGGATCCACCCACTCTTCCAGGGGTCTGGAGGGACTACCTGAAAAATAGTGAGTCTTCCGCACCTTCCGAGAGCGTAGGTAAGTACAGTATTCATCAGAGTCCCCCGACATGCCCTTTCCGTGCCAATCAGACCATGGCGGTGCACTGTTCTTCCCTGCCTCTGCCCTTTTCCGGCTTGCTTTGAAATTCAGCACATGCAACATTATTTAGGGGGTAGCTAAGAAATGTACTTTTACTGTTCATTTTTTTTTTTTTTTAACTAGTGTGGTGCGACATGTGCAATGGCACAGGGCAGGGGGCGCCATTCGGGCCTGTCAATTTTCTGTTTATAATCATTCTCACTTGTAGCTTCCTCTTTTTTTTATTCCCAGCATCTCCTTGTCGTCCCTATCTCCTCCCTGGCTGACCCCCCCCCTCCACCTGGCCACCTCCCCAAGCACCTTCATTCACATTCTCTTTTATTTACAGACACATTTCAAAATACTGTCATAGCTGGGACTCAAACCAGTCACCTCTCACATGGCAGTCAGACACCTTTCACATGGAGCTACAGTTTCTGCCCCACAATCTCTGATGGCGGCCCATGAGGCCACACCCCTTTTTTGGGTGCATGTCTTATGTCCTTATTGAAAAACGGGGGGGGGGGGTTTGCCGATGCTCTTTCTGACCCAGGGCACCAAAAAGTCTAGCTACGGCTCTGATTTTTGCTCTGTCTTAAACAAAGCACACTATTATTCCCAGTATAATAAGAAAGAGGGGGATTCGGACTGAGAAACATGAGAATCCGAGTTGCACACTTCCTATTTTAGTGTATAATGTATACAATGCCTATGGTAGTATCATCTCTGTGTATAAAAGTGCCATGGTATTATTCATTCGCTGGTCATTCTACCCACCACGGGACGCAAGATCATATACTACTGGGTGAATAACGGTCAACATGTGACTAAAAAAAAAAAACACCCTGACGCTACCTACAGTGCAACATGTTTTATTTGACAAAAGTTGGGACTTTGCGTTTCCGTTTGGTGTATTTGTATCACAATTCTCAGCCAGGGAACTTTTCTCTCCACAAATCCCTCAGCTCTGTCAAAAGTCTTTTTATAGCCATTCAATCAGGAAGGTCTCTCCCCAGGGCGAGCAGGCTGCCTGCTAACACAAGCAAACCTTTGCACATGTCTGTCCGGGAACAAGGCAAAGTGCAGATCTCAGCGCCTGCTAATTAATTGCAGGACATTTGTGGAGGGAACTGATCGTGTTTACTGAGGAGGATACCTGTCTTATGTCTGAATATTCTACAGAAAAGGGCTTGGGTGTAATCACGCTGAGCGGCTTAATATTATCAGCTTATGGGATATAGGTCAGGTGGGTGATTTTAATTGCCACAGACACTTTCCAACAAGGAGAGTAAAATATACCCACAATACCTTTAAACTGATACTAGAGCTAGACTTCCGCGAGCTCCGAATTACATGACAAAGTTGAAATAAACACACCAGTCGGACAGTATCTCAGTACTTCTCCTAGTCAAAGGGGTCAAATCATGTTAATTTTCAGGGTTTCAGACCCGATAATTAACATTCCTACTCGCCGCGAGTGCTCTAGCGATTCATCATCATTGCTTCGGCTCAGAAGCGGATCCGAAAATCAGCTGTCTCCATGGAACTTTTCACTGCTCCTTTTCGGAGCGGTCAATATTTTTACCGCTCCTTTGTGAGCCTGTGTGACCTACAGCCACACATGCGCACAAAAGCCCTGGCGTCCGGCGGAAGGAGTTGGGTTGCAGGAGCACTAGCAATCTGAAGAAAGAGGAGGATTTTTGCAATCCAAAACCGGAATTTTTTTTTTTCTAATGAGAGTTCCAAACCGCGGGAAGATCCAAACTCGGACTCACTTCAGCTCGGTACTCCTACATTTGGTCGTTGTCGGTTCTCTGACATGTCTACTACTTGGCCTCTTAGCATTTCACAAAATTAGAAGGATATCAGAAGTCACAGATGAGTTACATGATATACAAGGCAAGGTGCATATTTAAATATTTCATGGAACGGTGAAGTGACTTGTAAGGTCTATAATAAGTATAGCTTATATTAGAGGGATTCCTTCTAACATACAGTACCTCCAAACTTTTTAGGTGGGGGAATGAGGACAAATATGCGCATGAAACGGGCATGGGCCGCTTCACAGTATTAGGGGGCTACCTAAATAATCGGGAGACTCCCGCACCATAAAGAGTGCTCCTGCACAGGAGTGCGTACAGTACTTCCGATGGCGTTACCGTCGTCTCAATCATGACGCTGGAAGCCCGACAAGGGACTTAAGATAGGCGTAGAGATAGTGACGCCTATCTTAATCCCGACGCCGGAATCCAGGAGGATGACAGCCGAACGAAGGTAAGCCGGGGCGCCCTTAGTGTTAGTAGCGGTGGGGAGGGGTTAGGTTCAGTTAGCATACCGGGGTTAGCATTAGGTGTTGGGGGAGGAAGGTTGGGGTTAGGCCCCCCCTAGGGGAGAGGGTTGGGTCAGGCACCACTAGGGGGGTTGGGGTTAGGCATTAAGGGTGGAAGGTTAGGTTTAGGCACGAAGTGGGGAAACTTAGGTTTAGCCACTAATGGGGAGGGTTAGGGTATGGGGTGGGGAGGGTTAGGATTAGGCTACAAAAAGAGAGGGCAAGAATACTTACCCAACCCCTGTCAGGATACCAACCATCAGGAAGCTGCTGTCGGCATTTTGACAGGAGGCATCCCAACAGCTGCCATTACTTACCGATTCCCTTGCGATGTGCTGGTCGAGTCCTGTGCCCTGTACCAAAGCCGGCTGCAGCTGATCAAATCTAAACACAGGTGACTCATCCGGTCACACACGGAGCACCAAGTCACAGGCCCTCAGCCCGCCAGCACCCACGCTCCCGCTGGCTTGCCGCGGCTAATCGAACCTACATACAGGTGACTCCTCCAGTCACACACGGAGCACCAAGTCACAAGCTCTCAGCCCGCTAGCACCCACGCTCCCGCTGATGAGCGGTTAGAGCATCACTTCTCTCCAGAGATTGCCTCTGCAGCACCCCTATGTTGTAGGCTACCAGACATTGGAGACGTAAATGGTAACTATCACACACAGGACCTCATTCAGAGTCGGTCGAAGCGGCCGCACGGTCGTACGCGAAAAGGGGCCATATATGCAAATGATTCCCTTGCAAGTTGCGTCCCTAAGTTCGGATCGGTAGATGGCCGACCAAGGGGAGGAAGCGGTCAGAAGACAAAAAATACGCCCCCTTCTCGTACGCATTGCATGTCATCTCCGGGCATATAAGGGTTAATCGAGACCATCGGCAACCATCGAAACTGGTCGTAGAGCTTAAGGTTGACCATACCCTCTCTTAAGCTCTACGATCATGTCAGTGTAAAAACCTCCCATGTCACATGTGCCATGACGCTACTTTGTTAATTATGCACTCTCATAAACCGTATGCACTCCCACAAAACGCCATCCGCATAATTAGGCACGCCTGCGTTCGGATCTCCACTCCCCCGTTTTCAAGCACCTTCCCCTGTTACCACCCACAAACGCCTCATTCTGTCACTCAAACTACCGACCTGGCTGTGTTCAAGGAGAGAGAAATTTCTGATCGTAGCGGCTAGTTTGCGCATGCGCTTTGCGAACTGTACGCATGTGCAGTATAGCGAACATCGGTGGCGTACGACCGTGCGGCCGCTTCGACCGACTCTGAATGAGGTCCACAGTTACAAGGTACACTCCTGCTAAAATAGTGGTAGAGTCATTACTACTGCACATCATTTGTATACAGGATTGGCAGGACAGTCCATATAACTCCTTTTCAGCGGCTCCATCTAGCAGATACTCTTTTATTGTTGGTGTATATTCCATTGAGACAATCTAGTCCATAAGAAGACACATTGTATTAACATATACTCCAGGATTGTTTGTTTGCATTTCTACAAACATTGTTTTCCACATGAAACGGGCTCATACATTTCTGGTTACAATAGTGTCCAATTAGATCGGTCTGTATACTGCACAGAGCTATGTGCTCATCTCTCATTCTTGAAATTGTTGTTTGACATTGCTGATTGTTACTGTCATTAAATCCATATTTATCACATTATTGTTCATTTTTATACAAGCAAGCGCTCCTACACATTCCTTTTCATTATAAATACACCCCTGATGGGAAATGCGATCTGCATACTAACAATATGTAAATTAAAGGGCATAGAGTAATTTTTCATGAAAACTACTCTAGTTGCCTTTAATAAATTTCTGTGATACTAAAATAATGTGAAAAGGATGTGAAAACACGCTTATTCACATGTTTTTAGTAAAAATAATATTGATAAATAGGGTCCAATGTCTGCAAACTCCTGAGCATCAGAATGTAAATGGTTTTAACAAGTTGTGTATCAGAAACACACAGACTGGTTCCAGTGGTCTAATTGAATTATATCCTGTTGAAAGAGTTCATCCCCAGATACTCATTACATCTGTTTAGATACACAGGACGCTTAAACCACATGACAAATTTATTAATGAACAATTTGTTCCATCGCTTACAGAAACTGAGCACATGTCCCTGCCCTTCTCCCATCTTACACCGCATGGAGATTAATGTTCCTCCGCTTTCCTGGCTCCTGCTACAGACAATAAATTATATAGTAAAGTGATATACATTATAAATGAATGCAGAAACTAAATTATGTAGCGTACTTTTGTTGCTTTATAGAAATAGGAAATACATATTAGTCACAGGTAGAGCAAATGCTTTGGTACGTTTTGAGTTTCAACAAATATCTGTACTGCATAGAGCTGTCCACCAACCTCGCTGTTTTGGTTTTGGATCTGTATTTTTATTTATTTTTATTTTTGACAGTATTTTATTGAAGAACTGTATCTTTCAAAAACAATCACAGTTATGCTGGCCATACACGCTGCAATTATCGGGACGATCCGCCCAGTAGCGTGGGGGGGGCGACCGATGGTTAAATATTGCTCGGTCGGGCATGCTGGATTGTCCAGCATGCCCGTCCGATGCGATATTTACCCGGTAACTGTCGGCCGCATCGGGCAGTGTATGCCCAGCGCGGCCGACAGACAGACATTTCCTGTGTTCCTTCCTACGGAAGGAACAGGGAAATGTCTCCTCCCCCGGGGGCGGAGCGCGGATGTCGGGCTATACACTGTGAGATTTCTCTCTCAGTGTATGCCGCGGACATCTGCGGCTGGCAGCCGGCCAGATAAAATGTCTGTCGGTCTGACAGACATTTTATCTTGCCGTGTATGCCCAACATTAGAGATACAAAAATATTAATAAAACAGTATAACTGGAGTAGAAAGAAACATATACATAAGTACATTAAGTAACATTTGGAGTGAGAGAACTACACGCGGGAAATCCATAAACCTTAAAAGAAAAAACTATACAAATGCCTTTCTATAATCCATCTTCCCACTATAGTCACCGAGCGTTACACTTATGACAACAATACTTCAGAACGGAGGGGTGTGGTATAAGATAGACAGTAATTAGTTAGACAATGTCTAGATAGACACCAGATGTTAGACAGTCAATAGTTAGACAGAGAAAAAAGTTAGACACAAACAAAAGTCAGACACATTAAAGTTAGACAGGTACAAAAGGTCGACAGGGTCAAAAGTTTGACATGAAAATGGTCGACACAAAAATTGTCGACAATTATTTTTTTTGTTTTTTAGCCCTAATCTTCACACTAACTCTCCCCTTGGTGCCTAACCCTAACCCTCCCTCCTGGTGCTTAACCCTAACCGTCTGGGTAAGTGCCTAACCCTTACCGTGGGGGTAAGTGCCTAACCCTAACCCTCCAGTAAGTGCCTAACCCTAACAAAAAGAAAAAATGTGTCGACCATTTTTGTGTCGATCTTTTTCATGTTGAACTTTTGACCCTGTCGATCTTTTGTACCTGTCGAACTTTTTACATGTCTAACTTTAGAGTGTCTGACTTTTTGTCTGTGTTGAACTTTTATCCTTTTCTAACTATTAACTGTCTAACATCTGGTGTCTATCTAGACATTGTCTAACTAAATTACTGTCTGTCTATAGTCTGGAACCCAGAACGTGGGCCTCCTAAGGAGAGAGTTTCTAGATTATACAAGTGAGTCTTTCACAGTGGTGGTAAGAGTATGTATGTATGGCAACCAAATATTAAAAAAAAGTTTCCACTTTGCTTTCTTTATTGATCGACATCTCCAACCAATCCATATGGAATAGATAGGAGATCCGAGGCATCAACAAAAGCCAATGTCAGTGTATCTGATGATATCCATTGGGATAAAATAGTCTTCTTACCAGGTGCCGCTATTTGTGCTTACAACAAACGTGTCTCAAAAGGTGGCTTAGACCTCTGTGAGGTTGAATATATATCCCACATGGCCCATTCAGGGGTTATTGTAAAAACGACTCCCAACGTGTTGTTAATATACTATTGTATAAGTAACCAAAATCTATGTACTTCTGCACAACCCCACATATAATGATACATATCTGCTTCTGGACACTAACATTTGAAACAACAAGGGGTAAATTTGCTAAGAATCGCGATGGTCCGAGATTGTAGTCTCAGGTGAGTTTAGGCATTTTTTCAACTCGCAAAATTTACTAAAGACAAACTGGGGTGAGATGTCCCTCTTTTCACTGAAAAACTCAGGTGAGATTGCAAGCTCGAATAAACTCACTATCGGCCAAACTTGGAAGTACTTTTCATGAAAGAGATACAACTCGGGAATTTACTAATAAACGAGATTACAATCTCGGGTGTAATTGTAGCAAACTCGCAGCTACTTAGAAGTTTCACATAGATCCTCCGGAGCTGCGAGTTTGCCAGGAGCATACACAGATCAGTGTGATTTGTGAAGGTTTCTGCATGTAAACCTTATCTAAAAGGTTAATATTTTTTTTAAAATGATGTGGGGCGACCCTTCAAAAAGCAAAACCAGCCCCAGGCTCCTGAGCCTGTCGCGTGATGGTCAGTCTGCGCGGTATGCATTCGGGAAGCCAGTGGACCTAATCCCGACAGCCGGCTTCCTGTCATATCCCAGCAAGGGTCTAAAGACAGGTGTCGATATGCCGACGCCTGTCATTAGACAAACGCCGGGAGACCGATGCCAGGCATCCCAATCGAAGGGACGCCAGGAGCGGAGGGTGGATAGCCGTGGGTTTGTGTTAGGTTTAACATTCCCAGGGGGGACTTAGGGTTAGGCACCCCCCTGGGAGGTTAGGTTTAGGCTAGGGGAAGGGGGGTTAGGGTTAGGCACCTCTGGGGGGAGGTTAGGGTTAGGCACCCACCCCCGGGGGATTTAGGTTTAGGCAGCGGGGAAGGGGGGGGTTAGGTTTAGGCACTTAGAGGGAGGGTTAGGGGTAGAATTAGGTTAGCTAATACTTACCTGAGGACAATCGGTATTTCCACTGCTGCCGGGATGCTGGTGTCAGGATTCCAACCACCGGACATGCGATCATACCGATTCCGTCTGCGCACGTCCATGACTGTCACCTGGCGAGGACTAGGCAGTGCTTTAAAGGCTTTGCTGAAGCCTGTAAGGCTGTTCCCGGGTCCCCATTGTCGGCAATGGACGCATCATTGCTCTCGCCATCTAAAGATGACAAGAGCGATGCAGTAATAAGCAGCGGTAATCTAAGATTACCACTGTTTCTTTAATACTGAAAGGATGACATAGGGCCTGATTCAGACCCACTCGCGAGCGGCTGTCACTAGTGATGTCAGTGGGAGTGATTTTGGCTCTGATAGAGCCAAAATCACTCCGGAGCTTGCGGTTGAAAACCTCAACCACAGGCTCCGGCTCGCAATTTCGATGGTCGCGATGGTCTCGACCATCGCGGCCATCACAAAGCACGCTCGTATAGCCTGTGGGTGGTGACCCACAGCTATACGAGCGTCCAGGAGGACGCTCCATGAAAATGGAGCCCGGCCCTCATTCAGAGCGTGCGCTCTGCTCAGAGCGTACGGCTCTGAATGAGGGCCATAATCCCTTTAGCGAGTTCCAAAGGGGTAACGCATCATTGTAAAATGGGCCCCTTAAACTGGGTACACACTGACCCGTCGGGCAGGGTGTACCCGTGATATGTCGGTGGACATCAGCGTTCACCGACATATCGCATTGGCTGTGCTGCACAACCGACGGACAGATATGTCTGCAGACATATCTGTCCATCCGCAGGTGTGTACAGGTGGTCTGCAGACCGGCCGTACACACGCAGGCAGCCGCGAGGGGGGCGGGACACGCCCCCAGCCCCCTGGGCCGCGCCACCGCCACGCCCCCTGGTCACCGGGACCCGCAGCAAGACACAGATGATGGCCGTTCAGTGTGTATGAATGACCATCATCTGCAGATATATCTGTCAGGTGTGTACCCAGCATTTGAGTACAAATCTGCATTACACAATAGCTTGGTCTGGGTTACTGCCCTAGTGGTATAGAATAGGGATTAGCGGGTTCGGATTTCTGAAATCAGAACCCCCCGATCTGAGTCAGGCTCGACTTTTCCCGCCTAACTCGGATCTGAAATCGAGGCAAAACGTCATCATCCCGCCTTCAGGGTCTCGCGGGTTTTGGAATCTATATAAGATACCCACGTCTGCGCCATTTTCTCACTCGGCTGTGGACAGTGAAGAGGGAGGGTGGGAGTTAGGGCTGGCTGGGCTGTGTAGTGCAGTGTAGTGTAGTGTTGTGCAGTGTAGTGTTGTGCTGTGCTGTGCTGCTGTTGTCCATAGGGGCTGTGTCCACTCCTCCAAAGTCCATAGGGGCTGGCTGTGTTGTGCTGTGCTGCTGTTGTCCATAGGGGCTGTGTCCACTCCTCCAAAGTCCATAGGGGCTGGCTGTGTTGTGCTGTGCTGCTGTTGTCCATAGGGGCTGTGTCCACTCCTCCAAAGTCCATAGGGGCTGGCTGGGCTGTGTTGTGCAGTCAGTTGTCTATAGGGGCTCCAAAGTCCTGTGCAGTGTCCCAGTCCTAAAGGGTTGTTGTAGTGTTGTCCAGGGGGTGCTCTGTCCATCAGGGGTGCTCCCCCCAAGTGCAAAAAAAATATATATTTTTTCTGTGTTTGTGAATTGTGTGCGCAGTAGCCGCACCTGCATTCTCAAAGCAGCAGCGATAAGCGTGCATCTGTCTGTTAAAGGGTGGTGTAACCCCCAAAGTGCGCTCCAACCAAAATAAAATAATCTTCTTTTTTTCTGTGTTTGTGTGTGAAATGTATGTGCAGTAGCCGCACCTGCATCCTCAAAGCAGCAGCGACAAGCGTGCGTCTGTCTGTTAAAGGATTAAATCGGTGACAGCATCCAAGTAGGCATGTCAGACAGTCCGTACCTGTACTGGCAGGAAAAATACGCAATTTGGAGGCCCCTGTACAAACTGGCTCTATTTTACCTGAGTTGCCCCCCCCCTACAGTGTGTACTCCGAAAAAGTGTTTAGTGCAGCCGGGAACCTTGTCAGCGAAAGGCGTAGGAGGTTGCTTCCACAAAATGTGGAGAAGATGATGTTCATAAAAATGAATCATCAACTCTTCCAGGGAGACCAGCCTCCAGAACGTACAGAGGGACCTGTGGTGGTGGATTCCAGCGAGGACGAATTAATACTCTGTGAGGATGAGGATGTACACAACACTGAAGAGGGTGAGGAATCGGTGGATGAGGAGGATGAGGACGACATCTTGCCTCAGTAGAGCCAGTTTGTGCAGGGACAGATTAATTGCCAGCTTGTTTTGTGGGGGCCCAAACGAACCAATCATTTCAGCCACAGTCGTGTGGCAGACCCTGGCGCTGAAATGTTTGGTTTGTTAAAGTGTGCATGTCCTGTTTATACAACATAAGGGTGGGTGGGAGGGCCCAAGGACAATTCCATCTTGCACCTCTTTTTTTTCTTTGCATTATGTACTGTTTGGGGCCTAGTTTTTCAAACTGCCATCCTGTCTGCCACTGCAGTGTCACTCCTAGATGGACCACGTGTTTGTGCCGCCCACTCGTATCTCTTAGCATAGTCATCAGCTACCTCGGTGCAACCTTTTGGACATAAAAACACTATTTTGAGGTGTGAGGTGTTCAGAATAGACTGGAAATGAGTGGAAATTAAGGTTAATAATAGCATAGGAGCAGAAAAACCCACAAATTCTGTGATTTTAGCTGTTTTTATGCTTTTAAAAAAAAAAAAAATACAGATCCAAAACACAAAACCCAGAACCCAAAACACAGAAGGGTGGTTTTGGCAAAACCAATCCAGATCCAAAACACGAAGAAGGATCCAGATCCAAAACACAAAACGTGGCCGGTGCACACCCCTAGTGTAGACTATTATATATTGCAGAGGTATAGAGGGACCAGCTGTTGCCCTACTGTTGTTCAGTTCCCTGTGTCAGCACCTTGTGATCATGACGTACCTTTGTATTTGTAACAAGCTAGAATGTAAATATTTTAGGATTGGGAGACAGCTCCTGAATAACCCTACATATTGCTCTGCATACTGTACATTTACCGTATCCCAAGTGCAATCACGGAGAAACTGGCTTCTCTGTCTTGACCACTGATTGACATCTGGCATTTGCCCTAGTTTTGCCACCATTTAACATCGACCGGCAAGGAAAGGGTTAATGAGGCATTATCCTCTCATCGTCCTAAGGAGAGAAGCAATCATCCCCAGCCAAGATCGTGTAAAAGGAGGAAGCTGAGCTTATTGAGAGAGACTGACATCTGGCAGCCCATGTAATCACATCACCACTACGGGACCACGGCCCAGGGAACTCTGCACAGTACAGAAAGGGTCTCCTCCTGCCCAGCTTTATTATCCTGTTCCATAGCTAGTGACCCATAGCAGTTGATTGCTGTATTGTATATACATTGTCTATAATATAGAAGGGGTTTTTTTTGTATATGGGTTGAGGCAGAGAGTAACAGTATAGCAAAAAGCATATTATCAGCACCGTAACCAGAGTAGTGCAACCTGTGCTGGCACAGGGCACCGCAGGGCAGGGGGTGCTGTTTGGGTCTGTCACTTTTCCTGTTTATAATCTCTTGTAGCTTCATCTTCTTTTATCCCCAGCATCTCCTGCCCTCCCCTATCTCTTCCCTGGCCCTTCCCCATGAGGCCATGGCCCTCTCTCAGGTGCACTATATTATGTCTCTATTTATCCCAAGCATCTCCTGCCCTCCCCTATCTCTTCCCTGGCCCTTCCCCATGAGGCCATGGCCCTCTCTCAGGTGCACTATATTATGTCTCTATTTATCCCCAGCATCTCCTGCCCTCCCCTATGTCTTCCCTGGCCCTTCCCCATGAGGCCATGGACCTTTTTCAGGTGCACTCTCTTATGTCTCTATTTAAAAAATAGGGGTAGGGGGGAGCCAATGCTCTCTCTGGCACAGGGCACCAAAAAAATCTATTACAGCTCTGCATATTATTATCTATTATAATGAGTTCTTCGTTGGAAATCAGATTGTACAGGATGCCAAAGTTGCCAACCCTTGTAAACATATATTTACTAATAACCTTGTAAAAGTTACTGGTGGACACAGTGGGATATCCACCAGGGGCACAGATTCAGCAGTGAACACAGGTTTATGACTGAAGCAGCCGTGGGACAACTTTTGGACTCATGGGGTGCACCTACACCCACATTTGTGCTGACATGGTAGGGGGGAGTACACTGGTCTGTGTTACTGGTTTATAGGGACTAGTCATCCTTTTAAATCTGTTACTTAAAGCAGTTACTAGCACCCTGCTCTTACTGGCTCAGCTCATTGTACATCACACTAGAGCATTAATATCCAGGTGCCACAGAATGCTCAGCTCCCTCTCTATCGGATTAGGGCAGTAATATCAGGGTGCCACAGATTGCTCAGCTCCCTCTCTATCAGATTAGGGCAGTAATATCAGGGTGCCACAGAATGCTCTGCTCCCTCTCTATCGGATTAGGGCAGCAATATCAGGGTGCCACAGATTGCTCAGCTCCCTCTCCTTTGGATTAGGGCAGTAATATCAGGGTGCCACAGAATGCTCAGCTCCCTGTCTATCAGATTAGGGCAGTAATATCAGGGTGCCACAGAATGCTCTGCTCCTTCTCCTTTGGTATAGGGCAGTAATATCAGGGTGCCACAGAATGCTCAGCTCCCTCTCTATCGGATTAGGGCAGTAATATCAGGGTGCCACAAAATGTTCAGCTCCCTCTGTATTGGATTAGGGCAGTAATATCAGGGTGCCACAGAATGTTCAGCTCCCTTTCCATTGGATTAGGGCAGTAATATCAGGGTGCCACAGAATGTTCAGCTCCCTCTCTATTGGATTAGGGCAGTAATATCAGGATGCCACAGAATGTTCAGCTCCCCTTCCATTGGATTAGGGCAGTAATATCAGGGTGCCACAGAATGCTCAGCTCCCTCTCCATTGGATTAGGGCAGTAATATCAGGATGCCACAGATTGCTCAGCTCCCTCTCCATTGGATTAGGGCAGTAATATCAGGATGCCACAGAATGTTCAGCTCCCCTTCCATTGGATTAGGGCAGTAATATCAGGGTGCCACAGAATGCTCAGCTCCCTCTCCATTGGATTAGGGCAGTAATATCAGGATGCCACAGATTGCTCAGCTCCCTCTCCATTGGATTAGGGCAGTAATATCAGGATGCCACAGAATGTTCAGCTCCCTCTCCATTGGATTAGGGCAGTAATATCAGGATGCCACAGAATGTTCAGCTCCCTCTCTATTGGATTAGGGCAGTAATATCAGGATGCCACAGAATGTTCAGCTCCCCTTCCATTGGATTAGGGCAGTAATATCAGGGTGCCACAGAATGCTCAGCTCCCTCTCCATTGGATTAGGGCAGTAATATCAGGATGCCACAGATTGCTCAGCTCCCTCTCCTTTGGATTAGGGCAGTAATATCAGGGTGCCACAGAATGCTCAGCTCCTTCTCCTTTGGTATAGGGCAGTAATATCAGGGTGCCACAGAATGCTCTGCTCCTTCTCCTTTGGTATAGGGCAGTAATATCAGGGTGCCACAGAATGCTCAGCTCCTTCTCCTTTGGTATAGGGCAGTAATATCAGGGTGCCACAGAATGCTCAGCTCCTTCTCCTTTGGTATAGGGCAGTAATATCAGGGTGCCACAGAATGCTCTGCTCCTTCTCCTTTGGTATAGGGCAGTAATATCAGGGTGCCACAGAATGCTCAGCTCCTTCTCCTTTGGTATAGGGCAGTAATATCAGGGTGCCACAGAATGCTCAGCTCCTTCTCCTTTGGTATAGGGCAGTAATATCAGGGTGCCACAGAATGCTCTGCTCCTTCTCCTTTGGTATAGGGCAGTAATATCAGGGTGCCACAGAATGCTCAGCTCCCTCTCTATCGGATTAGGGCAGTAATATCAGGGTGCCACAGAATGCTCAGCTCCCTCTCCATTGGATTAGGGCAGTAATATCAGGGTGCCACAGAATGTTCAGCTCCCTCTCCATTGGATTAGGGCAGTAATACCAGGGTGCCACAGAATGTTCAGCTCCCTCTCTATTGGATTAGGGCAGTAATATCGGGTGCCACAGAATGTTCAGCTCCCTTTCCATTGGATTAGGGCAATAATATCAGGGTGCCACAGAATGCTCAGATCCCTCTCTATCGGACTATACAGAGCCAGCCCCAGGTCTACTAGCACCCTGTGCAAGACATGTTCTTCCCCTCCTCTGGTATCTTGGGTGAAATTCTCACTCCACTAATATGATGTATGGGGTATATTTACTAAAAGTTGATTTTAATAGTTTTTGGTTGATTTAAAATTGATAAACAATCAACATTGATGTTGTGTTTCTGGGGCTAAATCACACATTTACTAACAGACAATATTTGATTTGGTTTTTTGTGTTAATAAATGTGTAATTTAGCCTCAGAAACATAACATCAATGTTGATAGATTTGTATTGGTTTTAAATCGATTAAAACCATCCATTAGTAAATATACGCCCTGCTGTAGTCATAAATGAAAGACACGTAACCACAGTGTAGTCATTTTAAATAAAAAACTGAATTTAATCAAAATCTAATAAACTTTGCATACAGGAATATCTATATAACAAGCAAGAAAGTATGTCTGTCTGTCTGTTCTTTATGCACGGCCAGAGTTTTGGACCTAGCTCCACCAAATTTGGCATGATGGTGTAGTTTGACCAGGATTAGGTTTTTGCCTAGGTTTGAACTCTGTCAGGGCCACACACTGTCACACAAACCTTAAAAATGGGAACACTTAAATTACACAGGTTCTGGGGCTGGCTCAAGTGGAAATTGGCAGTCTGCCAAAATCCTGTGTGAAAGCTACAAAAGTATAATTTTAACGTCACAGTCTGAGCAAGTGTCGAACTTGATGACTCATGCAAGTTCATATTAAATCCAGAGTTAATCCTTTTTAAATTGACCATATATATTAGTCGGGTTGGGTATGCAATGCCGGCGCTCGGGATCCCGGCAGTCAGAATCCCGACGTTGGCATTCCTACAGAGTTGGCATGCCGACACTTGTTGGTCGTATGCTAACCATCCCCTCTCCCTACCCCAGGGGCGGATTGGGAATTTAAAGTGGCCCTGGAAAAAAACTTGGAAAGTGGCCCCATGCGCGCGCGACCGAAAAGTGGGTGTGGCCTTGTGGCAGGGGTGTGGCCTAATGTGAAATGTTATGCCCGCAAGCCACTCCCCCCTTTTTCATCATGCTGGGGGCATGCCCACCACTCCAAAAGCTGATAGCCATGCCCCCAATCCTTCTTTCTAGTGAATAAGCACAGCAAACATGTTAATGACAATGAGTATTTTCTTACCTATATGATTTCTCTGCAACGAGGGAACCTCTGAAGAAATTGATCCTCCCTGGACAGGCAGTGTCTTGAGATGGTATTCACTATTCATGCAGGAGATCACATGGTCTGGAAGCTGCCTGTGTGTGTAGTAATAAAGCCAAAGTCATTATCATTCAACAGAGGTTCAATCAGATGTTTTGGCGCAGGACAAATGTGGGTTTCCCATATCAAACAATTTTATATTAATAAAATATATTTGCTAATTTGGTTCCCTTTGCATCAGTAATATTGTTTTGTTACAATTGTTGTCTTACTGAAGATTATTGTCCCCTTGTCTTTTCTTCTAATAGTACCAGTGATCTTATCGTCCTCTATGTGTGTCTCCCTCACCCTCCCCCCCCCACACACACAGGGGTCAGTGCCATCCCCCCTCACCCCACACACACACAGGGGTCAGTGCCATCCCCCCTCACCCCACACACACACACGGGTCAGTGCCAGCCCCCCTCACTCCACACACACAGGGGTCAGTGCCAGCCCCCCTCACCCCACACATACACATAGGGGTCAGTGCCATCCCCCCTCACCCCACTCACACACACAAGGGTCAGTGCCAGCCCCCCTCACTCCACACACACACACAGGGGTCAGTGCCAGCCCCCCTCACACCACACACACACACACACACAGGGGTCAGTGCCAGCCCCCCTCACCCCACACACACACACAGGGGTCAGTGCCAGCCCCCCTCACCCCACACACACACACAGGGGTCAGTGCCAGCCCCCCTCACCCACACACACAGGGGTTACTGCCAGCCCCCCTCACCCACACACACAGGGGTTACTGCCAGCCCCCCTCACCCACACACACATAGGGGTCAGTGCCATCCCCCCTCACCCCACACACACAAGGGTCAGTGCCAGCCCCCCTCACTCCACACACACACAGGGGTCAGTGCCAGCCCCCCTCACACCACACACACACAGGGGTCAGTGCCAGCCCCCCTCACCCCACACACACACACAGGGGTCAGTGCCAGCCCCCCTCACCCCACACACACACACACAGGGGTCAGTGCCAGCCCCCCTCACCCACACACACAGGGGTTACTGCCAGCCCCCCTCACCCACACACACAGGGGTTACTGCCAGCCCCCCTCACCCACACACACAGGGGTTAGTGCCAGCCCCCCTCATCCACACACACAGGGGTCAGTGCCAGCCCCCCTCACCCCACACACATACAGGACAGTGCCATGGAGCTGCTGGGGTAGAATCACAAACACTTACCTTGGGACCATGCACTTCTCCTCCAGCCACTCCACTGAGCTCCAGTACCAAGCCGCCACTAAACTCCCCCATCACTCCTCCTCCATGTCTCACTCCACAGGCTCCACACGTGCAGGGTGGAGGGATCCGCCCGCATGTCTCGCTCCCCTCTGCTCCAAACGTACAGGAGGTAGAGGGGAAGGGATCCGCCGCTGCCGCTGCTGCCACAGGAGACTTCGGCTGCAGACCCGCAGTGTCTGACTGGGATTCGGGGGACGGGGCCAAGGCTCAGAAGCCTCTTCTCGCGCTAGAGGTGGGCAGGCCACGGGCCGTGGGCAGCTTACTGCTCTCTATGCCGGGCTGCTGTCATGCTTAAAAAAAAATCACAGCCGGGTGATGCGATTCGGGGGGCGGGGCCAAGGTTGAGAAGCGGCCCCACAGACCAATCGGCCCACCGGGATTTTCCCCGCTAAAAGTAAGGGCCAATCCGCCCCTGCCCTACCCTAACCCTCCCTCTCTGATGCCTAAACCTAACCTCCTCCCCTAGTGCCTAACGGTAACCCTCCCCCTAGTGCCTAACGCTAACCCTCCCCCTAGGGCCTAACGCTAACCCCTAAACCTAGCCTAACCCCGCTACTTACCTTCGGTAACTCGGTGGTCGGGATGCCGGTGCCGGGATTCTGACCAGCGTCGGTAATGTAAGCATTGGCATCCCGACCGCCGGGATGATGACTGTATCCCATATTAGTCAGCCCTCTGTGTTTGTATGCAAGGGGCGTAACTAGAGCTTTGGGAGCCACATAGCAATATCTTAAAGGGCCCCCCAGTGGTAAAAATATGCATAGATTTGCCCACACACAGAGCCCATTCATGTTATGCCACACAGTAGTACCCCCTTATACTAGAATTTTGTGAATCTGGACAGATCTGAATCGCGATTCTGATCTCCTGAGGAGATCCGGGTAAATCCGAGTCCTGGTTCTTATCTTTTTGTGATTCGGATTTCAGATTTTAAATCAAAATTATCAGGTTTTGGATTGCATAAATTACATGATTTTAGCTGTTTTTTAAAAACTTTTTATCCATTTTAAAAAAAATCCAAAACCAAAACACCAATATGAATCCAGATCTAAAACACTAAAACACTAAAACACGGGGGTCAGTGCACGTGTCTATCTTATATACATTATGCCACACAGTAGTAGTGCCCCTTACACTACACAGTAATGCCCCTTACACATTATACCACACAGTAATGCACCTTACACATTATACTACACAGTAATGCCAATTACAGATGATGCCACATAGTAGTAGTGGCTCATAATACATTATTCCACACAGTAGTAGTGACCCTTACACATTATGTCACACAGTAATGCCCCTTATAACATTATGCCACACATTACTGCCCCCTACACATTATGCCCCCCCCAGCTACTCACCTCCCTCTGTCCGTCCAGCAGCCTCTCACCTCCCCCTGTGTGCCATCAGTAGCCAGCAGACTATGATTTGGTGCCGGGCTGCCACCTAATTACAGCTGGCGCAGCGGCAAACATGAACCGACATGTGCAATTTTAATCTGGTGCTGGTCACCAGCCAATTGGAGCTCGTGGACTGGCACCCAAACAGGAGCCACCACAGCTGACTGGCTGCTTGTCCTCGAGCTCTGATTGCCAAATATATTTTTCAATTACTATTCTTATTGCAAACTGTAATAAAAAATTTATTGGAATCGGCTACAAATCATTTAGATGAAAAAGGAACTCAAACTTCAAGTTCAAAATAAACTCAAATGTTTCCCCAACCTCATGTGTCCTCCCGCTGTTACAGAGCTGTGCTGGATAAAGAACTTAAGTAGGTGATTCAGTAGTGGACGGAATTGCAAAGCTGCACGCAGTGTTTGACACCTCCTGATGCATTTGCGATCCCAGCAGTCGCGATGGTGGGCAGTGGCTGCCAACTCAGAAAGCTTCAGCTTATGTAGGCTGGCCGGTTTGTGAGGCCAGGAGACTGCGTCCGTAGATGCAGCCCCTGGCCTTGCCACTCCCGGAAAGCGGGGCCGTCACATCAATCAGGCAGCGGCGTAGCAGGGGCTGCGTGCAATCATGCAGGACCCGTTCTGCACATGAGCAGATTCCCAATAATCGTGAATATGCATTCAGCATTGCACTAGCGTACAATGCTGAATCAGCCCCTGAGATCGTTAAATGCAACCTGTGATCAAGTAGCAGTAACGATGTATCAGTACTGGGAACAGTACAGGGAGAGCGCAGCGAGAGTGAGGTAGAACCATCCTAAATAATGTATCACTTGTATACAGAAGATATCATTTTAGATCTTGTTTTGCGATTTATTATCTATGTCTTCTATGTCTTTTAAGTTGTTTTAGTGATGTTTACAGGCCGCCGGTCACAATCCCGACAGCAGAATGCGGGCTAGGGATTTATGATAGGCATCAAAATACCGACGCCTATCATAATCCCAATGCTGGAATCCAGGACGACATATGCCCGAACGAGGCAAGTCCGGGGTACCTGTCCTGTTAGCTGCAGGGGGGGGGGGTTTAGGGCAGTTAGCGGGGCTAGCGTTACGTTTTGGGGCTAGTGGTTAAGGTTAGGCACCCTTAGGGGGGAGAGTTAGGGTTAGGCACCCCTAGGGAGAGGTTAGGGTTAGGGGGGGGGACAGGGGAGGTTAGCATACTTACCTGCCTCTGTCGGGATTTTTATCCTGTCGGGAAACCGCTGTCGGGATTTGAACTGGCATTTCAATTCCAATCCATACAGATAAGTGTTTTGCGTGATGCTATCAACATAACGACATTCTTAATGTCGACACCATGTCTACAGTTGTGATGTCAGCATAGTTGAAATGTAGAGGGATAGGCTGCAGGAGGGGAGATTAGGGTTAGGATCTGGGAGGAGGGATAGGCTGCAGGAGGGGAGATTAGGGTTAGGATCTAGGGGGAGGGACAGGCTGCAGGAGAGGACATTAGGGTTAGGCACTAGGGGGAGGGATAGGATGTAGGAGAGGAGATTAGGGTTAGGCACTAGGAGGAGGGATAGGCTGCAGGAGAGGAGATTAGGGTAAGGCACTAGGAGGAGGGATAGGCTGCAGGAGGGAAGATTAGGGTTAGGATCTAGGAGGAGGGATAGGCTGCAGGAGGGGAGATTAGGGTTAGGCACTAGGGGGAGGGATAGGCTGCAGGAGAGGATATTAGGGTTAGGATCTAGGAGGAGGGATAGGCTGCAGAAGAGGAGATTAGGGTTAGGCACTAGGAGGAGGGATAGGCTGCAGGAGGGGAGATTAGGGTTAGGCACTAGGGGAGGGATAGGCTGCAGGAGAGGAGATTAGGGTTAGGCACTAGGGGGAGGGATAGGCTGCAGGAGAGGAGATTAGGGTTAGGCACTAGGGGGAGGGATAGGCTGCAGGAGAGGAGATTAGGGTTAGGCACTAGGGGGTGGGATAGGCTGCAGGAGGGGAGAGTTAGGGTTAGGCACTAGGGGGAGGGATAGGCTGCAAAAGAGGAGATTAGGGTTAGGCACTAGGGGGAGGGATAGACTGCAGGAGAGGAGATTAGGGTTAGGCACTAGGGGGAGGGATAGGCTGCAGAAGAGGAGATTAGGGTTAGGCACTAGGGGGAGGGATAGGCTGCAGGAGGGGAGATTAGGGTTAGGCACTAGGGGGAGGGATAGGCTGAAGGAGGGGAGATTAGGGTTAGGCACTAGGGGGAGGGATAGGCTGCAGGAGAGATTAGGCTTAGGCACTAGGAGGAGGGATAGGCTGCAGGAGAGGAGATTAGGGTTAGGCACTAGGAGGAGGGATAGGCTGCAGGAGAGGAGATTAGGGTTAGGCACTAGGAGGAGGGATAGGCTGCAGGAGGGGAGATTAGGGTTAGGCACTAGGGGGTGTGATAGGCTGCAGGAGGGGAGAGTTAGGGTTAGGCACTAGGGGGAGGGATAGGCTGCAGGAAAGGAGATTAGGGTTAGGCACTAGGGGGAGGGATAGGCTGCAGGAGGTGAGATTAGGGTTAGGCACTAGGGGGAGGGATAGGCTGCAGGAGAGGAGATTAGGGTTAGGCACTAGGGGGAGGGATAGGCTGCAGGAGGGGAGATTAGGGTTAGGCACTAGGGGAGGGATAGGCTGAAGGAGGGGAGATTAGGGTTAGGCACTAGGGGGTGGGATAGGCTGCAGGAGGGGAGAATAGGGTTAGGCACTAGGAGGAGGGATAGGCTGTAGGAGGGGAGATTAGGGTTAGGCACTAGGGGGAGGGATAGGCTGCAGGAGAGATTAGGCTTAGGCACTAGGAGGAGGGATAGGCTGTAGGAGAGGAGATTAGGGTTAGGCACTAGGGGGAGGGATAGGCTGCAGGAGGGGAGATTAGGGTTAGGCTCTAGGGGGAGGGAAAGGCTGCAGGAGACGAGATTAGGGTTAGGCACTAGGGGGAGGGATAGGCTGCAGGAGGGGAGATTAGGGTTAGGCACTAGGGGGTAGGATAGGCTGCAGGAGGGGAGAATAGGGTTAGGCACTAGCGGGAGGGATAGGCTGTAGGAGGGGAGATTAGGGTTAGGCACTAGGGGGAGGGATAGGCTGCAGGAGAGATTAGGCTTAGGCACTAGGAGGAGGGATAGGCTGCAGGAGAGATTAGGGTTAGGCACTAGGGGGAGGGATAGGCTGCAGGAGGGGAGATTAGGGTTAGGCACTAGGGGGAGGGAAAGGCTACAGGAGACGAGATTAGGGTTAGGCACTAGGAGGAGGGATAGGCTGCAGGAGGGGAGATTAGGGTTAGGCACTAGGGGGAGGGATAGGCTGCAGGAGGGGAGATTAGGGTTAGGCACTAGGGGGAGGGAAAGGCTGCAGGAGACGAGACTAGGGTTAGGCACTAGGGGGAGGGATAGGCTGCAGGAGGGGAGATTAGGGTTAGGCACTAGGGGGAGGGATATGCTGAAGGAGGGGATATTAGGGTTAGGCACTAGGAGGAGGGATAGGCTGCAGGAGGGGAGATTAGGGTGAGGCACTAGGGGGAGGGATAGGCTGTAGGAGGGGAGATTAGGGTTAGGCACTAGCGGGAGCGATAGGCTGTAGGAGGGGAGATTAGGGTTAGGCACTAGGGGGAGGGATAGGCTGCAGGAGGGGAGATTAGGGTTAGGCACTAGGGGGAGGGAAAGGCTGCAGGAGAGGAGATTAGGGTTAGGCACTAGGGGGAGGGATAGGCTGCAGGAGAGGAGATTAGGGTTAGGCACTAGGGGGAGGGATAGGCTGCAGGAGGGGAGAGTATGGTTAGGCACTAGGGGGAGAGATAGGCTGCAGGAGAGCAGATTAGGTTTAGGCACTAGGGGGAGGGATAGGCTGAAGGAGGGGAGATTAGGGTTAGGCACTAGGGGGAGGGAAAGGCTGCAGGAGACGAGATTAGGGTTAGGCACTAGGGGGAGTGATAGGCTGCAGGAGGGGAGATTAGGGTTAGGCTCTAGGGGGAGGGATAGGCTGCAGGAGGGGAGATTCGGGTTAGGCTCTAGGGGGAGGGATAGGCTGCAGGAGGGGAGATTAGGGTTAGGCACTAGGGGGAGGGATAGGCTGCAGGAGAGGAGATTAGGGTTAGGCACTAGGGGGAGGGATAGGCTGCAGGAGGGGAGATTAGGGTTAGGCACTAGGGGGAGGGATAGGCTGCAGGAGAGTAGATTTGGGTTAGGCACTAGGGGGAGGGATAGGCTGCAGGAGAGGAGATTAGAGTTAGGCACTAGGGGGAGGGATAGGCTGAAGGAGGGGAGATTAGGGTTAGGCACTAGGGGAGGGATAGGCTGCAGGAGAGATTAGGGTTAGGCACTAGGAGGAGGGATAGGCTGCAGGAGAGGAGATTAGGGTTAGGCACTAGGGGGAGAGATAGGCTGCAGGAGGGGAGATTAGGGTTAGGCACTAGGGGGAGGGATAGGCTGCAGGAGAGTAGATTAGGGTTAGCCACTAGGGGGAGGGATAGGCTACAGGAGGGGAGATGAGGGTTAGCCACTAGGGGGAGGGATAGGCTGCAGGAGAGTAGATTAGGGTTAGCCACTAGGGGGCGGGATAGGCTGAAGGAGGGGAGATTAGGGTTAAGCACTAGGGGGAGGGATAGGCTGCAGGAGAGGAGATTAGGGTTAGGCACTAGGGGGAGGGATAGGCTGCAGGAGAGGAGATTAGGGTTAGGCACTAGGGGGAGGGATAGGCTGCAGGAGGGGAGATTAGGGTTAGGCACTAGGGGGAGGGATAGGCTGCAGGAGGGGAGATTAGGGTTAGGCACTAGGGGGAGGGAAAGGCTGCAGGAGAGGAGATTAGGGTTAGGCACTAGGAGGAGGGATAGGCTGCAGGAGAGGAGATTAGGGTTAGGCACTAGGGGGAGGGATAAGCTGCAGGAGGGGAGATCAGGGTTAGGCACTAGGGGGAGGGATAGGCTGCAGGAGAGTAGATGAGGGTTATGCACTAGGGGGAGGGATAGGCTGTAGCAGAGTAGATTAGGGTTATGCACTAGGGGGAGGGAAAGGCTGCAGGAGAGGAGATTAGGGTTTGGCACTAGGGGGAGGGATAGGCTGCAGGAGGGGAGATTATGGTTAGGCACTAGCTTGAGGGATAGGCTGCAGGAGGGGAGATTAGGGTTATGCACTAGGGGGAGGGATAGGCTGCAGGAGAGGAGATTAAGGTTAGGCACTAGGGGGAGGGATAGGCTGCAGGAGAGATTAGGGTTCGGCACTAGGGGGAGGGATAGGCTGAAGGAGGGGAGATTAGGGTTAGGCACTAGGAGGAGGGATAGGCTGCAGGAGAGGAGATTAGGGTTAGGCACTAGGGGGAGGGATAGGCTGCAGGAGAGATTAGGGTTAGGCGCTAGGGGGTGGGATAGGCTGTAGGAGGGGAGATTAGGGTTAGGCACTAGGGGGAGGGATAGACTGCAGGAGGGGAGATTAGGGTTAGGCACTAGGGGGAGGGAAAGGCTGCAGGAGAGGAGATTAGGGTTAGGCACTAGGGGGAGGGATAGGCTGCAGGAGGGGAGATTAGGGTTAGGCACTAGGGGGAGGGATAGGCTGCAGGAGGGGAGTTTAGGGTTAGGCACTAGGGGGAGGGAAAGGCTGCAGGAGAGGAAATTAGGGTTAGGCACTAGGGGGAGGGATAGGCTGCAGGAGAGGAGATTATGGTTAGGCACTAGGGGGTGGGACAGGCTGCAGGAGAGGAGGGATAGGCTGCAGGAGAGGAGATTAGGGTTAGGCACTAGAGGGAGGGATAGGCTGCAGGAGGGGAGATTAGGGTTAGGCACTAGGGGGGTGGGACAGGCTGCAGGAGAGGAGGGATAGGCTGCAGGAGAGGAGGGATAGGCTGCAGGAGAGGAGGTTAGGGTTAGGCACTAGGGGGAGGGATAGGCTGCAGGAGGGGAGATTAGGGTTATGCACTAGGGGG
This sequence comes from Taudactylus pleione, assembly GCA_031769625.1. NCBI lineage: Eukaryota > Metazoa > Chordata > Amphibia > Anura > Myobatrachidae > Taudactylus > Taudactylus pleione. Next base: position 786,833 of record JAUIMM010000139.1, on the reverse strand, counting down.
AGGGATAGGCTGCAGGAGAGGAGATTAGGGTTAGGCACTAGGTGGAGGGATAGGCTGCAGGAGAGGAGATTAGGGTTAGGCACTAGGGGGAGGGATAAACTGCAGGAGATGAGATTAGGGTTAGGCACTAGGGGGAGGGAAAGGTTGCAGGAGAGGAGATTAGGGTTAGGCACTAGGGGGAGGGTTAGGCTGCAGGAGGCGAGAGTTAGGGTTAGGCGCTAGGTAAATCACTGCTGGACCACCCGGTACGTTTTGTCAACATGTCATCACTGTCGACATGATGATAGTGGACATGGTAACTGTCGACTGCCAGACATGTCAACTTTCTGCATGTCTACATTACAGTTGTGTAAATATGATGAAAGTCTGCAAAACATACCTAACCCATTTTTTGCAACTATAAGGTGTTTGACAACGCAGTTACCATGAATTCTACATTTACAGAAGAGACAACACTTCCGGTTTGTCTTAAGGGTTTCTAGTATTTAAGGGCCCAGTTTGTGAGTTAGTACCTCATCTATGAAAAAGACACTTCTTTGCCGAAATACGTCGGAGGAGGTACTTCCCTGGTTACAGTGGCTGCCCACCAGACACCTTGGACGGAGAGCTCCAGTTATCTGAACCAATTCTTCTCTATTCTGTTTATTTACCACCTTCCGGTAGTGTACCCACATTTTTACTTTTTATCCCCCCCATTTGGAGGAAAACATGGAGGAGAAAATTAATCAGAGCAGCATTGTTCCCTAAGTCATGGGTCTCACCCTCATATTTTTTGGGTCTACTTCATGTTGGTTAATTATCAAGATATTACTGTCTTTTTTCCAGTTCTTGGAAGGAGTTTACCATCCTCAGAGAGGGTCATTGCTTTATTCCGGTTTCCACGTTATAATATTTTCGGAGCTTGACTGCGGGAGCATTCACCATCTTGGCGAATGCTCCTCTTCCGGGATCGCAACCCGCTCCTTCCCTATGAGAAGGAGGTCTGATTTGTGATGAGGGATCCTCTCGGATCCCTCCTCCCCTGTCCGGCTCCTTACTCCGGAGGTCTGTGCTCTTGTGCGCATGCATGACCTGTAGGTCACGATTGCGTAGTCCCGTCCCGTCACTGTTCCGAAAGGAGCAGAGAAGCCACTCGCGGGGACAGCTGATTTCGCATCAGCTGTCACCGCGCTGGAGGAATGATGAATTGCTCCGGTAGCTGCGGTGAGTTAGAATGTTAATTATTGGGGTCTAATAATTAACATCATGAATAGGCCCCTTAGAATGAGCAGCCGGGACTACTGCGTCCTTGGTATGGGAACGGCATGGGCTTAAACACAACAAGTTTTGGATGGCTGTTATTTAAATATTTCAAGGTTTATTACTTAACAGACAATATGGAAAATACTTTAGGGCTGCGATAGAAAATTAAGTAACAATGGGGCCCGTATGGCCTCCGATGATGAAGTATTGAACTCGCTGCGAGGAATACTTAAGTATCCAACTCGCAGTGGGGGATAGATTACACCGGAGCAATTCATCATTTCTCCGGTGCGGGGACAGTTGCTCTGAAAAGCAACCCGTCGTCCCGGCTACGCATGCGCACAGCCGCCGGGGAGGTAGTGAGGAGGCAGCGGAGGGATCCGCTGGGATACCTCTTCGCATCCCCGGAAATCCTTCCCATAGGACGGAGCTGGGCTACGAAAGAAAGCGCGGTCTGAAGATGGCGTTTTTTCTCGGAAGCAAACTATGAAAGCCGAAAGTTTTCGGAGTTTGCTCAATATCAGGGGGTACTTTTCGGACCCCTGATGATGAATGGCCCGGTAACTAAAATATGCGGAAAATAGTGTTTCCACATGGTTACCGGGCCATTTAGTATTGATGAATAGGCCCCAATGTGAGGGCTACAGTTTAACTTTTAATTATTAATCTTGTATATCTTGAATTAAGCATCACTTCATTAGGTGACCAAGTTTCCAATAAAGTAATAAGATGAAACTACAAAATGAGAGTACAGGTAATGATAAATAATAATAAGATTTTAAAGGGTTCTCTCAACCGCACAAACATCGGCACCCTGCCCAACTCTGCCCCTATGTACACACAGCAAGGGTACAGGGATTTGTGAATAACTAGTGAAGTATTCTCAGTTCACGGTTATGAATGTACCTGCACTATTTGCATGAGACCCCTAGAGCTCGCAGATGGGGCTCATGCAATAGGCAGGGATCCACAGAAAATAATTTACCTGGAGTAAAGCAGCAAGCTATGTAGGGGTTAATAGCTGATGCTGGTGGGTGCTGGAGACTGCTGCTGCTGGAAGTAATCACCTGGCACAGGTGGACATGCACAAAATCAGATAGGATGCAGATCTGGATTGTAGCAGGCCAACTTTGCAAGATGCATGCTAGAACAATGCCAAAGCAGGTCACCCAGCAGGTGCACAGGTGTATTCATTACTCACTGACACATTTTGGAAAATCCACAGGTGAAGCTAATTATTTCATTTGTGATTGTGAGGAGACCTGGAAAACATGCACTGTGTGGGGGTCCTGAGGACCGAGTTTGAGAACCTGTGATGTAGTGGAACAGGCAGGATGAATCCACAGGTACACGCTGGACTAGACGCAAACCGGAGGTGACACAAAAGGTAAGCTGGAGAGTCTTGGCAAAGCACAGACACGTAGCAGGAATGGACACGGTGACAGGCAGAATCCAGCAGGACACAGTAGTAGGACTGGCAGGGACAGGACACCGAGGACAGAGTCTATGAGCTAGGCTATTCAATGGCAGGATAGTGGACACAGGGACAAAGGTTAAGGAGCAAGGACCTGTACAACATGCAGCGACCACGTGATATCACCGGCAGGAAGGAACAGACTTGAATCCTTAATGAAGGGAGAGGTCTCCTGTGATTGGTCACTCAGGCTGAGTTTAGCTAACGAGACTCCTGTACCAACAGGTGAGTAACTGCACATAGCAGCCAGAGTCCAGGTAGTTAGGATAGCGACTGAGAGCCAATCAGGCAGAGAGCCGCAGCGGCACATGTAACATTCACTTCATTATTTCCCATTCAGAAATGTACGGTGATGCATTCACAGCTGCCATACCCGCCATCAGCCGCTGCACAAAAATATACTAAGGATGTAGCCGGCTGGAAATCAATTGTGACGCCCATCGGCAGCATCGCAGATCCAAGCAAGTGCATGCAGATACGCAGCCGCCACCGCAAATCATTCGATAGTAGGTCATCTGAGTCTCCCTATGATCACGCAGAATGGGCGCCTTAACTGAGACGGTGGAAGTTGGAACCATTATTATCTGCGTACGGGATCGCTGGCGCAGTCTATGACAAGCTCCGAAAACCGCCGGGACACGGCTGCTTCTATTGCCGCCACTCCCCGTTACCTCCCTCAAACGGTCCCTGACTGTAAATCACTCTGAAAGCAATCTTCATCGCCAAGGTACCTTGGCACGCTCATAGTGCGATGCTGACGCATGCACAGTCCACTGATAATTGCTCAACTGCGTAGATATTGGAATAGCGCACATCCCTGAATCAGGAACATATACATTATGGGCCTGATTCAGAGCTGGACGCAATTAGCGCTCGCTCGTCCTGAAAATAGGGGTGGCTATTCAAATGAACCGTTCGCTGTTTGCGGTCTGTTCACGCCTCTAGGTCTGAACGAGCGAACAAAACTTGCGGTCGTTTTTTGGGAAACTACGCCCCCTGGCCGCTCGCATCCTACGTCATGTCCGCTATTTATTAGATTAATCGAGTACATCGACCAGGGTATGAACTGCTCGCTATTCTTGGGGTTGGTTTTTGCTACCACAATTTCGCGAGCAGTTCTGGCTATAAAACAACCCAGTGACGTGGTCAATGACGCTGCTGTTTTAATTATGCACACCCATAAAACGCCCGTTTTGACCTTTAAGCACGCCTGTGATCGGATCTCCACTCCCCCTTTTCAAGCACCTTCCCCTGTTACCACCCACATACGCCTCTTCCTGTCACTCAAATTATCAGGCATTCGCTATTTTGCGAGCACATGAATTTCGGCCGCACTGACTGGTTCGCGCATGCGTATAACGATCCGTACGCATGCGCAGTTGGGCAAACATCGCTCGGAGCGAACGAGCTGCCGCTTACGAGCGGCTCTGAATCAGGCCCTATATTTCTTCTGTCTATGACTGGTGGAGACAATTATGCAGCAGGAAGAACTTTGAGCTCTTTAATGAGAGTTTGAGAATTTTGCCTTTTGCAAAAATAAACCCAACCACCATAAGATGTTCAAAACAAGTCATTAACATTAGGAAATATTTAAATAAGTATAAATCAAAGAGTCATTATGTAGAATTGCTGAATTATCTTCCTTTGAGGTAGGGTAATGTTTTGTCTGGCAGTGCAAGTGTGGGAGACTTGTGAATACATCATTAATGAACTCGCTGTGCGTTTCCTTTGTGCTGATTTTTCATAATTTACATCTTCGCAAATTAAGCATTGTCATCAGTCTGTGGGTCCCGGGAGAGGCGAGGATACAGGTGCGAGCTGTTATTAAGATCAGAATTTGTCTCAATCACTGCAGCGCGTTTCTATGTACAATACCATCACACGAATATAGAATGAATCATGTTTGCCAACATTAGGGATTATTTCATCTATTCATATTTATACATTCAGATATGCTGTATTTCAAGCTGTGTAATCAGTATATATATATATATATATATATATATATATATATATATATATATAGGGGTGTGCACCGGCCACGTTTTGGATCTGGATCTTTCTTCGTGTTTTGGATCTGGATTGGTTTTGCCAAAACCACCCTTCCGTGTTTTGGGTTCTGGGTTTTGTGTTTTGGATCTTTATTTTTTGGGAAAAAAAGCATAAAAACAGCTAAAATCACAGAATTTGTTGGTCTTTCTGCTCCTATGCAATTACTAACCTCAATAACCTTAATTTTCACTAATTTCCAGTCTATTCTGAACACCTCACACCTCACAATAGTGTTTTTATGTCCAAAAGGTTGCACCGAGGTAGCTGGATGACTATGCTAAGCGACACAAACACGTGGCCCATCTAGGAGTGACACTGCAGTGGCAGACAGGATGGCAGTTTGAAAAAATAGGCCCCAAACAGTACATAATGCAAAGAAAAAAAAGAGGTGCAAGATGGAATTGTCCTTGGGCCCTCCAACCCACCCTTATGTTGTATAAACAGGACATGCACACTTTAACAAACCAATCATTTCAGCGTCAGGGTCTGCCACACGACTGTAGCTGAAATGATTGGTTCATTTGGGCCCCCACAAAACAAGCTGGCAATTAATCTGTCCCTGCACAAACTGGCTCTACGGAGGCATCCTCCTCATCCACCGATTCCTCACCCTCTTCAGTGTTGTGTACATCCTCATCATCACAGAGTATTAATTCGTCCCCGCTGGAATCCACCACCACAGGTCCCTCTGTACGTTCTGGAGGCTGGTCTCCCTGGAAGAGTTGATAATTAATTTTTATAAACATCATCTTCTCCACATTTTGTGGAAGCAACCTCCTACACCTTTCGCTGACAAGGTTCCCGGCTGCACTAAACACTCTTTCGGAGTACACACTGGAGGGGGGGCAACTCAGGTAAAATAGAGCCAGTTTGTACAGGGTCCTCCAAATTGCCTCTTTTTCCTGCCAGTACAGGTACGGACTGTCTGACATCCCTACTTGGATGCTGTCACCAATGTAATCCTCCACCATTCTGTCAGTGTTGACAGTATCATATGCAGTGACAGTAGACATGTCAGAAATTGTTGGCACGTCCTTCAGTCCGGACCAGATGTCCAAACCGGACTTTGACTTATGACACAGGTGCACGCTTGGCGCTGCTGCTGTGTTGATGCACGTGCGGCTACTGCGCATACATTTCGCACACAAACACAGAAAAAAAGAGAATTGTTTATTTTTTGTGGAGCGCACTGTGGGGGTTACACCACCCTCTAACAGACTTATGGGACACAGGCGCACGCTTGGCGCTGCTCCTTCGTTGATGCACGTACAGTGCACACAATTCACAAACACAGAAGAAAATGTTTTATTTTTGTTGGAGTGCACTTTGGGGGTTACACTACCCTTTAACAGACAGACGCACGCTTGGCACTGCTGCTTTGAGGATGCATGTACAGAGGGCCTGATTCAGAGCTGGACGCTATTTGCAGACGGTCGTTCCAAAAAAGGGGCCGGCTATTTAAATTGAGCGCTCGCTCTTTGCGGTTTGTTGACTCCTCTATGTCTGAGCGAGCGAGCGAACGAAAAATGCGCTCGCTATTTTGTAAAGACGCCCCTTTGCCGTTCGCATCACACATCATCTCCGGTACATCGAAAGGCATCTGAACTGCTCGCAGTGCTTGTGGTAGGTTTTTCTTACCGCTATCACTGCGAGCAGTTCAGGCTAAAAGACAACCAAGTGACATGGTCGATGACGCTCCTTTACTAATTATGCACTCCCATTAAACGCCCTTTTGACCATTTGGCACACCTGCGTTCGGATTTCCACTCCCCCGTTTTCAAGCACCTTCCCCTGTTACCACCCACAAACGGTACATTCTGTCAATCAAATTAGCAGCCCCTCGCTGTTTTACGAGCGCACAATTTCCGACTGCAATGACTGGTTTGCACATGCGCATTACGACCCATACGCATGCGCAGTTGTGCGAACATCGCTCATAGCGAACGAGCGGCCGCTTACGAGCGGCTCTGAATCAGGTCCAGTGCACAAAATTCACAAACACAGAAGAAAATGATTTATTTTTGTTGGAGTGCACTTTGGGGGTTACACCACCCTTTAACGGACAGACGCACACTTGGCGCTGCTGCTTTGAGGATGCACGTACAGTGCACACAATTCACAAACACAGAAAAAAAAAATTTTGGAGTGCACTTTGAGGGTTACACCACCCTTTAAGAGATGAACCAGCCGGCCCTTTACTTATGGGACACAGGCGCACGCTTGGCGCTACTTTGTTGATGCACGTGCGGCTACTGCGCACACAATTCACTATTAATACATTTTTTTTGGAGTGCACTTTGGGGGGGAGCACCCCTGATGCACAGATCACCCCCTGGACAACACTACAGCACCCCTCTAGGACTACAGCCTTTATGGGACACTGCACAACACAGTCCAGCCAGCCCCTATAGACTTTGGAGTGGACCTAGCCCCTATGGACAACTGACTGCACAACACAGCCCAGCAAGCATCTATGACAGCAGCACAACACAGCCCAGCCAGCCCCTATGGACAACATGGAAAGAAATAGTGGGCGCTAATAAGGGTAGAATTAAAAAGGCATTTAATAAAGGGCAATAGGAGTAAACTCCAAGAGATAAAAACACATATGAAAATACATAAATAATCTTATTATGATAAAAATGTATAAATTAAATAGAGATACAAAAATTTAAAATACTAAAATTAAAATTGAAAATAATAAATAACAATAAAAAATAGAAAATAGAATATACAAATAAAAATAAATGAAATGAAACCTAAAGAATAAAAAATAATAAATGATAAATATAATGTGAAATTATACAATAAACACACAGTGTATGCATACACAATAATGATAAATCAGCATGCACCACTACTCGTGTGGTGCTGCACATAAAACTACATAAATGTATTGGACCACAGAGCAATTGCTGTTTGATACACACAAATTCAGACCAAATGTTGCATGGCCAGCGAGCCGGCAGTAGTGTTTACCAGTATGATGGTGAAATGAACAGGGACCCACGATCAGGGGAACAGCAGCCCATATACCCTATGCTTCTCCACAGCGGGCACTCGTAATGCGTTTCTCCACCTATACGCCCATCAGCGTTTTCCTCAGTGTTATAGAATAGAAGGGACACATTCAGGGCAGGAAAACTGAGCGGGACATTTACCAAACACACATGCATGTGATTAACTTTCTCCCGTCTGACAACCCACGCTGCAAATCCACAGCCTCCAACTACCAATATTCACTGTGGATCCATTCACAGCTCTAACTGGGATTGTTATATACCTACGAGCTACGATCCATTTACACCTTGCTCCAGGGAATTTTCTCTTTTGGAAACATCTTTTAGCAGGAACAATTCCATATACAAATGTATAAATTTTTTTGAAGGACATGTATCTCTTTTGCCAAGTGGTCCTAGTATCCTAATCTATTCAACATTGCTACATTTGTGTGTATCAAACAGCAATTGCTCTGTGGTCCAATACATTTATGTAGTTTTATGTGCAGCACCATACGAGTAGTGGTGCATGCTGATTTATCATTATTGTGTATGCATACACTGTGTGTTTATTGTATCATTTCACAACATATTTATCATTATTTTTTATTCTTTAGGTTTCATTTCATTTATTTTTATTTGTATATTCTATTTTCTATGTTTTATTGTTATTTATTATTTTCAATTTTAATTTTAGTATTTTTCATTTTTGTATCTCTATTTAATTTATACATTTTTATCATAATAAGAATATTTATGTATTTTCATATGTGTTTTTATCTCTTGGAGTTTACTCCTATTGCCCTTTATTAAATGCCTTTTTAATTCTACCCTGATTAGCGCCCACTATTTCTTTCCATATTTGTCACTGCTTGTTTGGGGATTTTCCAGTTTTCCCCACTGTAGAGGGCTGGCTTTTCATTGGGTTTACTTCTAATATTCTAATAGGTATTAGCGCTTTTGGTTTTTTCATATATTGCCTATGGACAACAGCAGCACAACACAGCCCAGCCAGCCCTAGCTCCCACCCTCCCTCTTCACTGTCCACAGCCGGAGTGAGAAATGGCACCGACGCGGGGACCTTTTATAGGATCCAAAACCCGCGAGATCCAGAAGGCGGGATGATGACGTTTTGCCTCGATTTCAGATCCAAGTCAGGTGGGAAAAGTCGAGCCTGACTCGGATACGACTCGGATCGGGGGGGTTAGGATTTCAGAAATCCGAACCCGCTCATCCCTAATATATATATATATATATATATATATATATATACATACTGTATATACTAGAGATGTGCGCAGACCCCCATATTTTGGTTTTGGGTCTACAGTAAATCATGGTCATGATTTGGTTTTGGCAAAATCACAATCAAGCGTTTTGGTTTTCTTTTAAAAATTGGTTATAAAACAGATACAATAATGGAACCTGTTTTTGTTTTTATAGTATTATTAACAGCAATAAGAAATCACGAGGTAAGTATTTAAATGCAATGCAATGTACAGGAGATCTAGGTTTTAGATCTGAGTTCTGAACTTGATGAGAAGGACTCTGGAGCTGATTCAGGGCCGCTCGCAAGCGCTGTGCGCTCTCAAGCGGCCCGATGTGTGCGCACTGTGCATGCACCGGGTCCAGCGTGCGTGAGTCCCGCTGAGCGACTGAAGTTCAACAAAATGGGGCGGCTGTCGATGTTGATTGACAGCTCGCCCCATTTTGTGGGCAGGTTAGGGGGGGTGGCTGCACAAACGCAGGTGTTCCCTTAGAAACATTTGGGGTTTATTGGGAGGTCCATCTGACATCACTATTGATGTCAGTAGTGGACTTCCTGCTCTCTGCCTTTTGACAACTAGACCCTACCCCAGGGTCTCATCGCAAGGCCGATGGTCACGATTATCGCGACGGTCTCCAGCCTGCTCGCACAAGCTGTGGGTGGTCAGTGACCAAACAAAAAAAAACACGCCCACATTCAGAGCGAGCAGCCACCAGCAGCGACCGGCTCTGAATGAGCTCCTCTGTTCTACTCGGAACCCTAAAGTTCAGGTGTGTTAAGTTCTCGTCAAAACTGAACCGCTCATCTCTTATACATAGTGTGTCCTGGGGACTGGATTAGAAAATGGGGCATGGCTTCGTGGTAGGACATGGCCTAGCGGGAAATGTTGTGCCTGAGCCACACCCCCCATCTTCGTCATGCTGGGTAGCTGTTCCTCTCTCCTGTGAATAGATGCCAAGTGCATGTGCAGTTGTGCATGGCAACTATTCACTGCTTGCTTTGATAAGCAGAGCAGTGAATCGGTTACTGTGACCCAGTGTCGTTTACTGTGACCCGCAGTGGGACAGCAGGACTGTGCCTGAAAATCGGGACAGTTGTCAGGTGTGGATGTCTGTTCTGGAAGTCCTCCCCAGTGGCCATGTTGGTTATGCAGTCTGATAGTAAAGACACATTTTTAGCAGGTCCAGTGTCCGGTTGTTCCTGAATTAGAATCAGATGATTGTACATGGTGTCAGAACGGGGGAAGTGATGGCCCAGGGTCCCTGCAGAATCGTTCCGCATGTCTTCGACAAAAACGTTGCAGATGGCTGGCTAGAGTTTCCGCAGAGAGTGGCGTGTCTGCAGAGAGTGGCTACATTGTTCAGGTACAGGTACAGGATTACTGTACATACTGCTGAGTTAAGTCGGTGCTGAGACTATAGACAAATCTGAGACTTTTGTTTATGCAGAGGGGGGGAAGACAAAATAACTTATCAGAGGATAGGATTGTGTATGGGATCCACAACCCCATAACATGCACCCACCATTTTCGTGAAAAGGGACTGACATAAGAGACTGCTAGACACACATGCAGGCTGCATGAACAGTCTAATAAAAGCACAGTAGAGCCAGGTATGCAGAATCCAGAATGAACTACAACCACTACAAGGTGATGGGCGTCCCTGGGCACTTACTGGGAGGTGTCTTAGCGCACGCACTGAGATGGTCTGTCTTATGGGAGTCTTATGGTAGTGTTACAGCCATGTGTCACTGACAGTGGTTGGATACACAGATGCTAAACCGCTGCCATAGAACGCCATACGCGGAGAATCTGCACCTGCCATGGGGCTGGCGCAAGTTTTGATAGTGCGACCGATGGTGGCATCTAAACACGCACTAATCGGTACTTCAGCATCTACGAGCACTGACAGTGGGAGTCCTTGCACATTGGGAGGCTTGGAAGTACCCCAGGGGAGGGCTTTGTAGCGGCATTTCCATAAAGTCGCAGACAGAAGACCGCAAACAGACGCAGTCGCCACCACTTCTGTGTCAACATCAGGCCCCCGTGACTCCTATTGGCAAGAATGAGTTCCTGAGGATGGGCTATGGCATCGGCACTGGCAGTGAGGTCTTCCAATGCAGTGGGGAACATTTGGGTGAAGGGTTACCGGGTGAAACCATCGGGGATGATAAATTGGTCCTGGGTTACCAATATTTTTCCAGGGTATTTCAGTGGATTAGCTTTATCAACTTGATGTTTGTTCCAGAAAAAAAGCAATTTACGGGGCAAAAAGGTTCCCTACGTGGGTCACTTACTTTGCAGCATGGTCTTGGTGGGGTCTGAATGCAACATAATAATCCAATTGCCTTTGCTTTCCATGCTCTCACAGAGACTGGGTCCAGGTATGCGCAGATCGTTGGTGATGGTGTTTGCCTGGTAGAAATTGGATGTTATATACAAATGGGGTCAAGAGCTCCACTTAGCCAATGCCCACTACAGCACCTTCCTCTCTCATTCTGCAACTGCCAAGGATGAGGTTGATTTCAATGGCAAGGAGATGGATGCGTTGTCTTCCAGGTGCCTGTAGGAGCTCTGTGGTGCCACTCTGTATGATGATCTCTATTGCAGATTATCAAAACTTTCCTCAAAGACTGGCCCTCTTCCTCTCGAGAGTTGCCCCAGGATCTGCATTACTTCTTTGCACTGCATGATGAACTGACTTTGTAATTTCTTATGCGTTGCAGAGTTTCTATGCTACTGAGGGTCGTCAGGGTCACCTGGTATAAAAGGCCAACAAGTGGAGGGCTAAGGAAACACCTCTGGCCTTCAATGTCAGCTGACATAGAACATGTCATGGTTTCCTGCTCTCCATGTAATGCTCTACATGCTCATCATGTCAACGACACTCTTGCTCTCCCAAAAAATTCCCAACCTTCCCTGGTCCATTGTCTTGGCTGACATCTTTGATTGGCGGGGGAAGGAGCACTTAGGGCCTCATTCAGAGGCGGTTGGAGGATGCAAGCGGTCGCTCAGAAACTGGGCGGCCACTTGCATCCTGACCGCCCGCCTCTGTTGCAGTCGTTAGGCTGTGGGTTAACACCCACAGCTCTAACGACCGCTCGGGTGATGGTCGCGATGGTCAGAGACCATCGCGACCATCGGGGCTTACGACGAGACCCTAGGGTAGGGTCTCACTTGTCGTAAGCCCTGGAGAGCTTCTGGCTCTGTCAGAGCCGGAAGCTCTCCACTGACATCACTAGTGATGTCAGTGGGGCCTCCCCCAAACGGCAGGCGTTCCCATAGGAACGCCTCCATTTGGGCTGCCACCCCCCCGGCCCGCCTTCCAAACGGGGCGAGCTGTCAATCAACATCGACAGCTTGCCCCCTTTGGAAAGAGACCCGCTACGACCAGCGCTGTCGGTCGTAGCGGGTCTCACGCATGCGCACTGGCAAAACATCGAGGCGGCCGTGCGGTCGTAGACCGTACGGCCGCCTCTGAATAAGCTCCTTAGTCCCAGTGGACTCGTATTCAGGCTGGTTCCAACTTGTCCAACTGTACAAGCACCAATGTGATCAACAAATTCAAGAGGCGCTTCTCGGATCATGGCATACCTCAGCAACTATTGGCTGATAATGCAACTCAGTTCACGAGCAGTGAGTTCAAGAATTTCACATCAAAGTGGGACATCAACCACAAGACAAGCTGCCCCATATACCCGCAATCTAATAGCCTTGTAGAAAGAGCTGATTGTTCTGCTAAACTGTTTAAAAAATATTTAGAGAGGGCCCAGATGTCTTTCCTAAATATCAGAAACACTCTAAGGCAGTGGTTCCCAAACTTTTTTGAATCGCGGCGCCCTAGAGTATCAATATTTCTTCTATGGCACCCCATGGCAAAAAGTTTTCTTATTGAGAAATTAAGCAGATATTAAATGAAGAAAAATTGTGCTTATATGTCACTCTTAGGTTCACTTATGTGGTGGTCGACAGGGCTGTGCTTTTTTTTGTCCTCATATTTTTTGATAGGCAAAACCAGTGCTAATGGCTGCCAATCACATTGACTAAAAATTATTTTATTTGGTACTTGACAACCAATCTGAGGCACCCAGTTTGGGAACCACTGCTCTAAGGGATGGGCTTCAGTCTCCAGCTTCCTCTTATCCAGATGCATACACAGTGATACCCACTTCCAAGAGCCAACTTCAGCCAAAGGTAGAGCACAACATACAAAGTACTTTCGCACACCCCAGACGACAGGTCAAGGCGAGCCATAACCAATCGGTGCATTACCTGAGCCATCTACATCCTTGTGAAGCTGTGTGTATGCAGATACCTGTGGGCACTGTACAGAGACTTGCAAGCAGACCCAATAGCAATGCTATTGAGGCTGATGACACATAGGACCTCATTCAGACCCACTCGCAAGCACTTGAGCCCTCGCAAGCGGGTCGATGTTTGGTTGTGCGCACGCGCAGCATCCGCACTGAGCGTGCGCAAGCCCCGGAGCAAGAGAGAAATTCCGGGGCTCACTACAAAAGGGGCGGCTGTCAATGTTGATCGACAGCTCGCCCCGTTTTGTAGGCATGGCGGGGGGGTGGTTTCACAAACTGAGGCGTTCCCAAGCGAATGCCTGCCATTTGTGGGCGGCCCCACTGACATCACCAGTGATGTCAGTGGAAGAGCTTCCGGCTCTATTAGAGCCGAAAGCTCTCTCGGGCTTGCTGCAGCCGAGACCCTACCTCAAGGGTCTCGTCGTAAGCCCCGATGGTCGCGATGGTCTTGACCATCGCGACCATCATCCTGGTAGCTCGTTTAAGCTGTGGGTGGTAACCCACAGCCTAGCGAGCGGCCAGGAGGCCAGCTCAGAAAATGGAAGCGGCCGCCCTCATTCAGAGCGAGTGCTCGCATTTTGCGAGCGCTCGCATTTTGCGAGCGGCTCTGAATGAGGTCCATGAGCAAAACACCCATCAACCATCTCTGTGTTTTGCACTCTGACAATTATTTAATTCACCTTAACTGTATCACATTAGCGCCAGGACTGCAGTCATGCAGATCTCCAAGTCCTGATACAGCGAGAGCAGAGCCGAATATAGGGCCTGATTCAGAGTTGAACGCTATCCCGATGTTCACGCAGTTGAGCGATTATCGGTAGTGTGTGCATGCATCACAGTGGCATTGTGCATGCGCTGAGAATTCATTGCAATCGTGCTCGCTGTGAGGATTCACTCGCAATTGATTGACAGGAAGAGACCATTTTGTGGGTGGTTACAGGGAGTTCCGGCCAAAACGCGGGCGTGTCTTGGACAATTCCTGGGCGTGTACTAGCTAGTGTCTGCGATCGGTCATGTAGAGAACAAATCTCCAGCGTCTCAAATGCCACGTTCATTTAGAGTGACCATAGACTCACTTGAGGAGTCGATGTTTTGAGGATCTGCGTCCAAAGCTGCATTTGTGTACGCAGTTGCGGGCAAATACAAGGCCCCTGGTGGGCGTCTTAATACAAAATCTGCTGGCTTATGCATTAGCATATTTTAGCATTTCCTGGAGGGGAAACTTTTTTCTTTTTTTCTATAGTTCAGAGTAAACCCCTCCCCATACAAGCACCTGTGAAAAGCCATTAAGTTGATATGAGCAACCATTATTTTGTATTGCTGTTCTGAGAGGCATGGATGGAATCAGCATTGGGAGGGTGTGCTGGTTCATATAGTGCTATTTGGAGGTTTTTGGGGTACCTCCTAGGTGAGTGGGCTCTCAGCTTAAATATAGTTATGTATGTGCTGTTATCATGTGGCACAACAGTACGCAATTATATGACCCAGAGTGGGTGCTAATATTATGTAGCATTAGGGATGCCGGGATAGAGGAGCCTTGACGTGGCCCGGCGCTTAACCATATATTTGCAAAGAAATGTACTCAAGTTGTCGGAGGACAGGCCTCCGGCCGCCATAATCCCGACACCGAAATCCCGCCGCCCAGCATAATGCCGATGCTAATATCCCACAGGACAACAGGATAACGCGTCAGCATTCCGAACGTAGGAATCCTGAAATTCCAGACACCGGTAAGTATTGACTTTAGCAGACAAGATGCTGGCCGCTGAAATCCCGCCACCGAAATCCCACCGCCCGGCATAATGCCGATGCCGATATCCCAAAGGAGATCAGGAGAACCGTGTCGGCATCCTGAACGCAGGAATCCTGAACGTCCAGACACCAGTAAGTATTAGCTTTAGCCACGGGGGGGAGAGGGTTAGTTTTAGGCATCCCAGGGGGGACTCAGGGTCAGGCAGCCCCCGGGAGAGTTAGGTTTAGGGTGCGGGAAGGGGGGATTAGGGTTTGGCACCACCTTGGGGAGGTTAGGATTAGGCTCCCCCCAGAGAAGTTAGGGTTAGGCATCACTTAGGGAGGGTTAGGGGGGGGGGAGGGTTAGGGTACTTACCTGCCCTAGTCGGGATCTTCAGTGATTGGGATTCCGCGGTTGGCTTTTCATATCCATCCCATTTGCAAATATATGCAACAAAGACCTCTGAATATCTATTATCATGTAGTATTTAAGCCTTTCTGTTGTTTTTTTTGCAGTGTACTGGAGGGAAACTTTTTTTTTTCATTTTTCTGCAGTACACTCCCTCCCCTTTACAAGCATCTGTGAAAAACCATTAAGATGATAAGAGCATCCATTATTTTGTATTGCTGATCCATGAGAGTATGCAGTTGCATTTGCAATACCGTCCATCTCTAAATCAGGCCCATAATGCTCACAATACATATGCTACCACTATGCTCAGTTATACTATACACATCACAGTAATTGACACCACCTGTGGTAAATATAAAGGGCCACAGGTCCCCAAACCCTCTATCACAATTGTGGGAAGTGTGATGTGTTAGATACCTTGTTTCTCTCAAAACATAAGCCCTACTGATTCCCAAATTGCACCTAACTGTGTATAGACTTCAGATATATTTCTAGGATTTTGGGAACTCCTAGCTATTAAAGAACTACCAATTTTACACCAAAACCAGATAAAATATGATTAGGCTTTATCTCTGCTTATGTCTGAATACCTTTGTAAGCAGATAGTTGAGTGTTAACCCTCTCCTGTATTTGGGAGATGGATACGCATCCTTACCTTATTTACATGCAACCCTGGATGAAAAGGTTTGTTTACAAATGTCCTGTCAGATAATTGCAGTGTCCCACTGACAGGATTGCAGAAGGGATTCACATTTAAATTGAAATTATACAGATCACCTCAGGGCATCCTAAGTGATTAAACTTCCTATTTATCTGTGTGGGTAAAATGATAACACAACATGAAAATGATAACATAGACATGAAATGAACATAATAAACTTCATAAAAGGGCATTCACATTACCTGCCCACTACAGTTACAAAACAGTTTGTAACTAAAGTTATCATTTGAGCAATAGTTTAATTATTATTAACTAGCAGCCAGCCTTTATTTGTTTACATTGTTGTTGCCTATAACCCCATTCCATTGATCCTGAAAAGGACCCCACTTATTGCTAACATGTAGGCAAACATGTATGGCATAATGTGTATAAGGGATACCACTGTGTGGCATAACCTAAAAGGGCTCTGTGTGGCATAACCTGAATAAGGTCTGTGTGGCATAACATGAATGGCCTCTGTGTGGGGGCAAGTGACTGTTTACACTGCTTGAACATGATTGGCCAGCCTCTCACGGATCATTGTCCACTGCTACAGTATTTTATTCAGTACTGTAATTTTCATCTGTGGAGCATTTGCCACCAAGAGGTTAAACTGTGTATTGCATGCACATAGTACACCACGCTACGCCATAACGCGTATTGACGTTGCGACAGGGAAGCCAGAATGCTGCAAAGATGAGCAAAGATGGACGAGGACACATCTGTATGTACAGCAGTACATACAGGACTTCCCTGCAGGGATCCGCTGATTGCTCCAGGAGGTTGTAATCCTGCAACTAAAGTAATTAAGATATTGTCTCAGCCTTGGTGGCCATTCTGGATAGAATGGCTCCCCTAGCACAAATACACTGCAAGACGGGCGCATCTGGCCCTGGAGAACTAGTACCATGCAGAACAGAAGCCTATTCATCTTCCTTTGTACCTGCCACCTCTACAGTTTGGCTCACAGAAGTATCTTACATTGTCCCTGTATGTAAATAATATTTTAAAAATAAATAAGATACAATTGTTTGTTGTTTGTACTCATTGACATTTTTTGTAGTTATGGACAAACAATTATAATCTGTCATCTTTAAATGTTCCAATTATACAGAATGATGTAAACCAGACGAAGCAATGTCAATTTGTACAGTAATCCTTAAAAACTTATGTAAAACAGCAGCGGGCAAAATATGCGGATTCCGTCACCAATTTGTAAAATGGCTTCAGCCTATTTCTATTGTCAGCATCCCAAAGTTATGCGTGATTTATAGCCACGCCTCCTGCGCTACGCAACAGTAGAAATACAGCAAGTGTCGACATAGACATCTATATGTAAGAGGAACACAGACAGCCATGGAGTGAGGTTATGTGTGTGATTTCCGCTAACCAATGAATAATAATGAATCCTAAATAATTCAGGATATCTAAAATAAAAGCCTGCGCCACAATTCTCATCTTTCAGCTCATGTCATGTGTTTTTAAGAACAAAAGTAAGTAAAGTAGTAAAAAGACATTCTGTATGTATAATGGCGCAACAACACATATGTGACTGACAAAACTCAGTAGGTTAAGCACAAATAGGGAAGGGGTGATTAGGAATACCCCAAGCACTGGTACCAACAGGAAATAAGAATCAGTAAGGTGGTAGAAATACTCCACAAATCATTAGTAAATGTAACTAGTCATATGAATAAAAATTAGAGGTGCGCCCAGAAGAGTAATAATATGGCTAAAAAAAGGGAAGGAAAGCAAAGTACTCTATTGGTTTGGGGCACAAATTCTAACTAATAAATATAAAATATAACTTTTAATAATGGAGGTTAAAACCTCTAGAAAAAGAGGAAATAGAACAACATTTACATACGATAATAAACATATACAAATGTGGGCTTACAAAGGCCGTAAATACCACTGGGACAACACATAAATATTGCTACAAACATGTGAATAAAAACATAAACACCACAAATATCAACGATATCAGTGATCCACAAGTGTGTGTTGAAGAATATCCTGCTCAATGAGAACGCGAAAAAAAATCAAGGATCACTGAATCATATTGCTAAGTATCGTTGAGTAATCAAAAAATCATGGTGAAAATATTGAGATAATACAAATAATCAAGGGTTAATTCCTTTATGTCATAAGTGACCATATGCCACTGCCTACATATACCTTCTGAATCGTGTTTCTAAATTGAAACAACACATGAAAAAGCTCCTGGCTCAAAAGAAATAGAATACAATCTTATATATGTAATATCATGAGTAACGTGATGTAGTACCAGGAGATCAATCAAATATGATCTAATATGAGCTGTCAGTGTACACCAATACGGTAAACATGAAAACTGTGTATAGTGTGTCTATCCTTCCAGTAGCACTCACATCTTTCACTATAAGCAACAAGATGTACTTAACATACAGTATAATTGATCATAAGGTAAATGTGTGCTGATTTACAGGTACAGACAGAATAAATGTATAGTGCAGATACCACTCACTAACAGCAAGGAGAAAGATAGCTGCTGTGTCCCATGTACTGATAGTATAGAATGGGGCATGAGCGGACCCTCCACATATACTATGAGGGTATGAGATGGGTAGATGGCGCCCACTATAATCTCCCTGGTGCTCACCCTGGTTCTGACAAACCTGCACGATACCAGGTGAGTATCTATCTATCTCATATCTGTCTATATATAATCCATCTATCTCTCATTATCTATCTATCTATCTATCTATCTATCTATCTATCTATCTCATATCTATCTATCTATCTATCTATCTATCTATCTATCTATAATCCATCTATCTCTGATATCAATCTATTTATCTCTCATGTTGATCTATCTATCTCATATCTGTCTATATATAATCCATCTATCTCTCATTCTCTATCTATCTATCTATCTATCTATCTATCTATCTATCTATCTATCTATCTATCTATAATCCATCTATCTCTCATATCAATCTATTTATCTCTCATGTTGATCTATCTATCTCATATCTATCTATTTAAATATCATCTATCTATCTATCATATATATCTCTATCTCTAATATATCAATATCTATGTATACATTATCTATCTATCTCATATCTATTTCTCATATCTATTTATTTATCTATCTCTCATATTGATGTATCTATCTCATATCTACCTATCTCATATCTATCTCATGTATATATATAATATATATATATATATATATATATATATATCTCATATTGATTTATCTATCTATCTATCTACCTACCTATCAGTCTGTGCTATCTCTCTCTGGAAACATGAGTTGGATGAGAGTTGAATTTGGGTAACAGAACTCCCAGGTGACTTGCTGCACAGAGACTCAGCATATGAGGGACTACAGTACCTGCAGGACGCAGCATCTGTCTGTTTTCTCTGCAATCATTTTCCTTTGAATAAAAGATTGGCTCAATATGTGGGGATTTGTACATTATATTGGTGAATACAGAATCTGAATATAATATAATGTTGATTATAGCCTTCCCTTCTGTACTGTAGCATCTGGAAAAAAATATCTACACATTTATTTTTCATTGTGATAGAAACGATAAAATAAAAAATCTAATAATAAACATTTGTGTAAGTTAAAAGGCGTAACCTCATCACCATTTTAGCTTTAGGCAGTTTTAGATTGTGGGTAGATTATAGTTCAGAGCAAGTTGAGCAGCGATCGCTCTTGAACTCTTTTTGGTGGCCCTAAGGATCATTTTAGAAGTGAAAAGTCCAAAATAACAGCGCAAATCCTCTTATGATATTAGATGCGTAGAATTGCCCCTGTATAGTAGTTTTACATAGATTTTTGGGACACAATGCTGGTTTCCGTTGGGGGGATACGTCTGCATTATATGAGTGCAGGAGTTGGGCGAATAGGGGGCACCACTTGAGTTTGGATAAAGGGTGTGCATTTAATAGACGGGATACGTTCAGTATCCCGACAAAGGGGATGTCCGTGCTTAGAATCCCGGCGCCGGCATCCAGTAGGTAAGTAGCGGGGTTATAGAGAGGGTTAGGGGTTACAATTAGGCACTAGTTGGCTGGTTAGGCTTTAAGGGGGAGGGTTATTTTTAGGCACCGAGGAGGTCAGGTTTAGGCACCGGGGGGGGAGGTTTAGGCACTGGGGAGGGAGGGTTAGGGGTAGGGGGAGGGTTAGGCTTTAAGGGAGAGGGTTATTTTTAGGCACCGGGGAGGTCAGGTTTAGGCACCGGGGGGGGAGGTTTAGGCACTGGGGAGGGAGGGTTAGGGGTAGGGTTAGGCTTTAAGGGGGGAGGGTTATTTTTAGGCACCGGGGAGGTCAGGTTTAGGCACTAGGGGGGAGGGTTAGGCACTGGGGAGGGAGGGTTAGGGGTAGGGTTATTTTTAGGCACCGGGGAGGTCAGGTTTAGGCACCGGGGGGGGAGGTTTAGGCACTGGGGAGGGAGGGTTAGGGGTAGGGGGAGGGTTAGGCTTTAAGGGGGGAGGGTTATTTTTAGGCACCGGGGAGGTCAGGTTTAGGCACTAGGGGGGAGGGTTAGGCACTGGGGAGGGAGGGAGGGTTAGGGGTAGGGTTATTTTTAGGCACCGGGGAGGTCAGGTTTAGGCACCAGGTGGGAGGTTTAGGCACTGGGGAGGGTTAGGGGTAGGAGGAGGGTTAGGCTTTAAGGGGGAGGGTTATTTTTAGGCACCGGGGAGGTCAGGTTTAGGCACCGGGGGGGAGGTTTAGGCACTGAGGAAGGAGGGTTAGGGGTAGGGGGAGGGTTAGGCTTTAAAGGGGGAGGGTTATCTTTAGGCACCGGGGAGGTCAGGTTTAGGCACTAGGGGGGGAGGGTTAGGCACTGGGGAGGGAGGGAGGGTTAGGGGTAGGGTTAAGGATACCGACCGAGAGGTGTCGGTATCCTAACCAGGGTTGCCTTAAAAGCAGTGTGGGCCCTGGGCAAAGCAATACACTGGGGCCATTCACGGGAAAAAAATGTAAATGGTCAATAAAATTAAACCCTCCTGCATGCCCATCAGACCTCCCACACATGCAGAGAGACTCTGCTGACTTGTCTGAAGCCGGCGGATTAAGTGAAAGTGGGTGGGTATTCGTCACCCCAGGGTATTGGCTGGGGGACGTTAGATCAGAATACAGTGCACCAGTGGCCGCCTTATAAAAATATCACAAATTTACCAACTGGCCGCAGCTGCAGGGGGCGGGTTGGCGGGTCCCTACAAGCTTCGGGCCTTTGGGCAACTGCCCAACAAGCCCAATGGAAAAGATGGCCCTGATCCTAACCCTGTAGAGATGCCAGCATCGGGATTTTGACCGCCGGAATCCGAGTGCCGGCATCCCAAGTGCCGCCATCCCGTACCCATCCTGGCTTAGACATGTGAGGTCACCCTGTCTATAGCCAAAATGCAAAAACTATTTTTTAATATCATATAAGTGGTTGGAGCAGGGGCGTATCTATAATAGGTGCAGGGTGTGCGGGGAACACGGGCCCCTGGGTCCAGGGGTGCCCCGCACCACACAACCTGCACCCATAATATTACTTACCTCTCCGAAGTCCCATGTCGGCGCGGGCGTGCGTGCGGCGCTGTAAAACGACTGGAAAATGGCCACCACAGACATTTTCCTGGTGACTTGTGCTTACACTATAGACTCTGGGCACACTCTAGTGCCCAGAGTCTATAACTCCGGCGCTGGCCGCGCACAGCTCAGAGCACTGCCAGCCGGCGGGTGGCGAGGAGGGGGCCCGTGTCGGAGACTGCACCCGGGTCTCCTCCTCTCTAGAAACGCCCCTGGGTTGGATAAGCTGCATTTATAGGTGCACTACAAGCCATGCAATAAAAAAGTGACACTTAATAAATACTTCAATGAATTTAAGTCATAAATTAACAATACATAATTTGAGCAAGCATTCACCTAGGATCTTTTGTAATATCTAATTAAATAAATTATAGAAGGTCAAATATATAGATAATTTTTATTATAATGTGCAGTATAGTTTAAGGCAAAAATAAATTAAAGGGATGATTCGCAGTTGGTACCATGTAAGATATAGGTAAAAAAATAAACACGGGTATATAATATATTTTTTCTTGGACTATGAAATAACTTTCCACTTTTCCACCCGGGTGTCAGGTGTCATTTTCAGTGGTGTCATAAGTAGATATCTGAGGTTCAATTTGCCTGGAAAATGAACACATGCAAACTTTGGGGTTCTGATTCTAATCCAGTCCCGGCTTGCATCACTTTTTGGGTTCCGGGTAGAACCGAGTTCCCGGCTTGGGTCTGATGTAAGTTTGGAACTCGTTTTTTAGAAACGAATCTCAGGTTTTGGATTTTATGTAAACAGGACAACATGACACGATTTTAGCTGTTTTTATCAGTTTTAAAGAAATCAAAAACCGAATCCGAATCAAAAAGGGTGGTTTTGCCATAATCAAAACTATAACATTTCAGGGTGATTTTGCCAAAACCAAAACACGGGGTTTCGCGCACATCTCTAGCCCCCAAAGTTGGATACAGAAAATTTGACCCAGGGCCATTTGCGAGAACCAGGAGGACCCCTTTGAAGCGTGCAAGAGCGCCGCACTTGCGCCCATAGAAAAAAAAAAACATTTTGGGTTCACACTTTTTGGAGTTCATAAATGACCCTTTATTTTAGATATGTGACTTATTTATTAATTAATATTTGCTGAATATCCCCCCAATTATGCCATATTCGGGGGGGTTACTCACAAATATTAAGGATCCTCCAGATGCACCCCTGATATCTGCAGTGGTCCCTTCATTTTCAACCACAAATCCAGTCCCTGTCTATGGGGGCTGCTATGCAGTTAGATATAACAAGCTGCGTAATGCAAATTTCGCCAACATTTTTTTTTATGACATCCGCATTAAAATGCAGGTGGTGATAAATATGCCCAGGGCCGGCTCCTGTGCAGCGAGGGACACAGACGCGCGTGTCCGAAAAGGGTGTGTGGTCTGTTTAACATATGACACGCCCCCTAAATGCCACTATTTGGGGGCATGACCGTATGGCATGCCTCCCATTTAACATCAGGCTGGGGGCGAGCCCAGCTCTACGTCAGTAGCTGGGCTGCCCCCAGCTCCCTGCACTGAATGGATTCTTCTTCTCCAGGGCCAGCACCGCCACACAGGTGCAACGGTGGAGGTGCCCAGCCTCCCGACCGGCCGCGGGACACTTCGTGTATCAGTGGAGCAGTGCCTGAAAAATGGGACTGTCCCGCTGAAATCGGGAATGGCTGGGAGGGGTGCGCCCTATATGCGGTAGCACTCCTGTTTGACCGCACTGGTCGAACATGTCTCGAACCGGCCCTGAATATGTCCTTGAGAGAGAGAATAGAAAAAATTATGCTCAAGACCCAGAACTGGGTTCTCGTTGCCAGGGACTAGAAATGTCCGTGGATATTTTTGAAGTCTCATTTTATGTTTAATCACTTGACTTGCACCACACAGTGTTGTTTTATTAATGTATTCGTATAACGAAACTGTACTTCCAGCAAACACGCAAAAGTTTACAGAATTATAATAAGGATAAAACATAAAACTTAATTTAATGCATCAACTTTTTTTTTTTTTTTTAATGACCATTTAATGATCGTAGTTACAGTGTCTGGCTACTTGACCACCCCACTGTGTGTGTAACAAGAGCAGTCAGCCAGGCTGCTCCTGAATGCACAGCTGTAAGCAGGTCATACAATGTACGAGGCACAAGCCGTGACAGTAAGAGAGGAGCTATAATATGCTGGAGGGAAGAGATGGAGTTGTGAGAGGCAGAGAGAACCAACAATCTTCTTATGAAGCTTCCTACACAAAGCAGGGATTAAACAGACACACAGCTCCAAGTAATGCTCTGCTCCTGACCTAGAGGTCACACGTATGAAAATTGCAGCAGATACATTCAATGCTTTTTCCATTGTGAATCACTTGGACCTGGAATTGTTAAAAAAACAAATACAACAACAACAAAAAATGGGCTTTAATCAGCGCGGTTTTTGCGTGAAGTGAAGAATCAAGGACCACGGCGCAATCCACCCGGGACCATGATGTATAAATAAGTTAAGAATTATAATGCTAAATAATACATTTCACGGTGAAGGATATTCCTATGTTGCCAATTAAGGTTTTCAGTTCATTTACTTTAATTGAAGGAACCATGGTTTATTGATATGGAATTTGCTGACTACCTAATTAACGAGACAGGAGATAAGCAGAGACCTGCCGGATTCAGGACACAGGAGGAAGACAAGGGCTCCTGGTGTTGGAGAGCGGACACAGCGGGGAAATGAGAGGCGATGAGGCCAGGACTGAAGACTGTTTGATGGGCTTTGCAGGGAATTGTCCTTGGTGCTGAAACTTTGGTCACTTGAGGAGACCTAGAAGACGGCTAATGTTGGGTTAAAGTTGGTCTATGGTGTATGCTTCCTATAATGCCCTACACGCAACCTCTATGATGGTCTCTTGAGTGGTAAGTAAAAATTAATTTCCAAACCCCTTGGATAGTTACCATTACTCAAACTTATGTATTAGAGACCAATGTGTAATGACATTTAAGGACAGAAGAAGGCTGTTAGTGTTTCATATAATTACCTTATGTGAAACACGTAATTGGTGGTTTTAGATTAAATGCACAATAAAGTTAAGTCTACTTCTGTCATGTTGTCTCTGTAAATTGCATTGTCTGATGATAATAACAGTATGGGGACCTGAGATTGGTGCGCTCATAATAAATATCTAACAATGACTGTATAAATGCTAAAACAGGACAGTAAATAAGTGAAGTGTAGAGCGGACGCACTAAATAACTCAGGATGCGCTAATCAAATTAAAGATAACTGCGTAAGTTATTTGTTAGTCGGCTGTATAAGCTGCGGCACTGGGAATTATCGCGAGCAGTTCAGCTCCCTAATTTTCTCTCTGAAAGTTCCAGGATGACGTTGTTATACATTCAGTGGGCGACAGATGATCACAATGACAGAGGTCTAACAATTACAGAATCAGCAACGTTAAGGGGGGTATCCACTACAAGATCTGAAAACGACTGCACGATTACGACATTGTAATCGTTCAGTCGTTTGTCAGTCGTGTGATGAGCCTGCACTGAGCGAGCAGTTGTTCAGTGCAGGCTCATCAATCATCTGGAAACATGCTGAACCTGATGATATCGTCAGGTAGACCAGCATGTTTGAATGATGATAGATGTCTAAATGACCAGCGGGCACGGGCATCGCTGGCCGTTATAGACACTTTTGCAAACGATTTGCAAACGATTGAACGATCGAACGATCGTTATCGTTCAACTTAATCGTCTAGAGGATATCCCCCTTTAGTCTGAGGACATCCTACAAACCACCATTGTTAACGGGCTTAAGGGACCAGCAAGTTTTACTTCTCAGTCATTTCAATATGAGACGCATAAAGTAAAATTACAACAATTTATGTAAATTAGGGGTCTAATTACTAAGCCTTGGATTGGGATAAAGTGAACGGAGATAAAGGGGGTCATTCAGACCCGGTCGTTAGCGCCGATGCGCTCGGACCGGGTCGATGGCCCCCCACAGAGCATGCGCACGACGGCGCCGTCGTGCGCATGCGTGAGACCCGCTACGACCGACAGCGCCGGTCGTAGCAGGTCTTGATCCAAAGGGGGCGAGCTGTCGATGTTGATTGACAGCTCGCACCGTTTGGGGGCGGCCCCACTGACATCACTAGTCACTAGCCGAAAGCTCTCCGGGGCTTACGACAAGGGAGACCCTACCCTAGGGTCTCGTCGTAAGCCCCGATGGTCGCGATGGTCTTGACCATCGCGACCATCACCTTAGGCGGTCGTAAGGCTGCCACCGCAAAGGAGGACGTCTTAAAAATTCAAGACGTCCTCCCCTCATTCAGACCGACCGCACGCTCTGTGCGACCGGCTCTGAATGAGGTCCAAAGTTCCAAATCAATCAGCTCCTAACTACCATGTCACAGGCCGTGTTTGAAAAATTACAGCTAGGAGCGGATTGGTTGGGACTTTATCGCCGTTCACTTTATCTCCCTCCAAACAAGGTTTGGTAAATAGACCCCTTAGAGATGTGGAGTTCGGTTCTCCAGAAATCAGAATCCACCCGAATTTTCGTGAATCCGGACAGATCCCGACTCGCGGCTCTAATATCCTGAGGAGATCCGGATAAATCTGCGTTGCGGTTCTGCTCCTTCAGTGGTTCGGGAATTCGGATATTAAATCCGATATTTAGTTTTGGATTGGAAAAATTACATGGTTTTAGCTGTTTTTTAATTTTTTTTGTTATCAATTAAAAAAAAAAAAATACAGATCCAAAACCAAAACCCGAAGATGAAGCCAGATCCAAAACTAAAACCAAAACAGGAGGGGGGGGGGGGGGTCAGTGCACATCTCTAATGTAAATGTCCCTTTGGAAGTCTACGTAATCTGTTTATCCAGCTTTACGCATGCTATTGTTCTCTGTAATTTTCCGGTTACCGTTCATTCACCTATGGGCCTGCAGGTAGGTATAAGACATACGATAAAACCTTCCCCCAACAATCACAGCCTTATTGCAGACATCTTCAGTCCTCAAAATGTTCACACATACTGTATATATTTGTGAATTACTTTTCCTTAGCGCAGAATAATAGCGGCCTCCGGAGCGATCGTTGGGTGGCGGTATGACCTTGATAAGAGATTAGGGGCCTGAGTTAAGAGCAAAATAATAAAAGGAGCAATTTGCACCTTGGTAAAACCATATTGCACTTCAGGTGGGACAAATTTAAAATGTTAATAAGTTGTGCTGTAATTAGGGAAAGGGTGTTCCCTAGCTTAATTCTACATTCCAGTGTAAAAACAAAGCTGACCAGTATTTGTTCGCTGCACGCAAAAGCAGCCAGTATTCTCCCTGCATGCAAAACAAATACAGTATAATAAATGCATTTGCACCCTTTGAAGTGCAACATGGTTCATTCCAGGAGCAAATTGCTCATATTTTGCCCCATGTTTTCATTTGCTCCTAATTTTGAATTAAGCCCACAATTATCATCAATCAGCTGCACTGAGAAATCTGGTATTATGTACATTACATATAAAAATGGAATCACAGCATGTGAGTGCTTATAACATGAGGATATAATGAATGGAGAGACAGATTAGAAGGTTCGGCTTCTCCTTAGTGGTAATCTGTCCTGCATTATAGTGTGACGTCTCCACTCTCTCCAAACCTCAGTGTAATATATTGGGGCCGTGTCAGACAGACTGTAATGGGTGCAGTCACCAGGAAGAGCAACGATATGAAATACTTTGAAAAGTGATTTAAATTTGCTGAAAGAGGTTGGGTACCTGGATCTGATGTCTCTGCACCTAACAAGCCAATGGCCACTCTGTGCTTTAGAGTAATCATTCAATAACTTCTTTTGCGCAGTTAGACAATGTTTTCTTGTACTGCGCATGCGTCTGCCGCGATGGTTTACCGGGGGTGGCCATAGAGAGAATTTGGATGCAAATTGACAGTCGGTGTGCATTTATGGGAGGTAACGGGGAGTGGCTAGTTAAACGTGGGCGTGCCGCAAGCATTTCGTGGGCGTATCACAGCCAGCAACTGCGGCCTTGTGTGCAGTTTCCCTGGCCCCGCCGACTTACTTCCGAAGCACATTCCGAGCCCGCACAGTGTTGCTCAGAAGACCAATTGTTTGACTGATGTGCGACTGATGGCGAGTCTTTGTACGCACGCGGGGGGATAGAAACGCAGGTTAGAGTAGATCTGGAAAATCTCCCAACTGGGGGATGAGAGATAAATCATTTGCTTAAACATGCTCATAAAAAGCATAAAACTGTATATGCCTGAGCAATAAAGAAAGCACCTATCAGCTTCAGCGGAGCATTTACAAACAGCCAATCACAAGCGGTTAGTCAATGCTGGCCACCGTCACGTCATCATCACCTAGTATTTGCACTTACCCTTGCCACAACTAATACGGCTTTCTCATGTACAGTATATGTGTGTCTGTGTCCCGGTCTGTATGTGATCATACCCTTACTGTGCTAGGCCTATGTTAGAATTCCCTTCCCTCCTCCTTCCTGCCTCTCCTGGCGGGCATAAATGACAGAATCACGCAAATCTGAATGGGCGCCATATATATGTTTAATCAGGGTTTTTTGGGGGGGCAATTTGACACAACAAGATAGGTTGACTGGTGTAGTAGATAACTCTGCGTCAGGCCAATAAAGTGGAGGTTGCTGTTTTGTGAATTAAGACAACTATCTCAGTCATGTCACTAGCTCCCAGGTGGATTAGCCCACAAAATGGCGGCCTACAGGAACAAACAGCTCTGGTATCTAATACAAAAGGAATGATAGATAAATCGTACGGTAACTAACTCCTGAATAAAAATAAGATTGCAGGGACACAGAGGGCCTGATTCTGAGTCGATGTAGAGACGATGTCGGACATAGTGGAGCGGGTTTTCTTTTCTGTGCATACCAGGGGCATTTCTAGAGAGGAGGGGGCCCATGTGCAGTCTCCGACACGGGCCCCCTCCTCTCTGTCTGGCGGCCGGCAGCGCACTGAGCTGTGCGCGGCCAGCACCGAAGTTATAGACTCCGGGCACTAGAGTGCGCCCAGAGTCTTTAGAAGATGCGAGTGCAAGCCTGATCACCGTTCCCAAAAATAGAGGCGTGTCGCCTCCATTTTCCTGGAGGGACGAGGCCAGGGTCTGCGGATGCAGATTCCTGGCCTGTTGCATGACCAGGCACCGGCCAGGCTGCAGGAAGCTTCAGCTCCTGAATCATGACCAAACCCTATACTGTACCACCATTAATGATCACTATGTGCACGGACTACTCCATCTGTACTCTGTACTCCAGACAACATGTAATCTACTTAACACTCTACTGCCCATGTCTTTGATGTTTTCCATGAACTATTATCGCTAGATTTGTTATTAATTAGGGAGGCCAATCCTGGGATTGGCGGGATCTCGGGATTTGGGTCTCTAATTGTGGGATTTTAATCCCGGGATTGGAGCATCCAATCCTGGGATTTCGGGACTAATGTCTCCAGGCATTATTTAGTATTTTTCAGCCGCACGGCTCCCGGCTGTGCTCAGCCTGACATGATGTCAGAGGTCACGCTGCGCCGGCATATCCTGCTATTGGATATCCAGACCTTAAGCGCCAAGTGGACTGAGTGATTACTCTTTCTGGTATTTGTATGTAATTCCTGATGTGTGGTGACATATCTTGTTCCATGTGTGTCCAGACCGGCTGCTTTTAAAGCGCACTGATTGATACCAATTCTTCTTATATTGTTTATCTGCATGGTGGCCTGGTGATCGGCCCAGGTGAAGGGGCGTGGCCTAATCATGGTAGGTGTGGCCACGCCCCCCTTAGAAAAAAAAAACACTTTTGTAGCGCTGCTCCCCCCACAGGCATAGGAGACTGCTGCTTAGCAGCCGTGAGCAGTCTCCCAGTGCAGCCCAGGACACAGCAGCGTGTGCTAGGCTGCTGTGATGTAAGAGGGAGGGAGGGGGGGGCAGCGCCAGAGGCGGGCCCCTCCAGCAGGCCCGGGCCATTAGTAACCGCCTCCCCTCCCCTCTCAGTGCCCCTGGCTCCCAAACAGTGCTGGTAGGATACTGTGTAACGCAAACTTGGCACTGTACCATACCTAACAATCAGACACCTGCTTTCATCATGTAACTGGCACTAGACAGACAAAAGGTCATCTCTGTTCGGTTGCTGTGGTTCATAGGTAACATCTAAATACAAAGTTAGATAATGAGTCTTAGTGACTGATACTGGAGTAATTCAATGGGGGGAATTAAGTGACTGGTGATGCGCTGCCGAGCGTTGCAGCAATAAAGTAATTGGCTGTGTCTATATCAATGAGTTACGGTACCGCTATAATTGGACGTTTTCCTGCCCTCCTGGGGGAAAATTTGCTAGACATGGGCCTGGGTACAATTAATCGCGTTAATCATTAACCTGGGTTAATGCAGCCAGCCGCATATTTTTTGCTAATCAATGAGTAAGTCACGTTAACTTGACCCAGTTCTCAATGGAATTTACCACAGGTTATTGTTTGCACCCCCTGAGCAGGTGAAGAGTTTTGGTAAATCCTGATGTTAAGGCACAAATATTGAGACTTGGGCCCTCATTCAGACCCACTCGCGAGCGGCTGTCCGCTCGCAAGTGGGTTGATGGTCTGCACTGCGCATGCGCGAGACGCGACGAGCGAAGGACTTTCCTTCGCTCGGAGTGTCTCATCAAAGGGGGCGTGCTGTCGATGTTGACTGACAGCACGCCCCCTTTGGTGGGCGTGCCGGGGCCGTGCCTGCCAGACGGAGGCGTTCCCTACCGTCTGAAGCCGGCCCCACTGACATCACTAGTGATGTCAGTGGGAGTGATTTGGGCTCTGATAGAGCCAAAATCATTCCTGGCCTTGCGGTTGAAAAACTCAACCGCAGGCTTCTGCTCGCAGTTTCAATGGTAGCGATGGTCAAGACTAGGGGTGAGCGGGTTCGGATTTCTGAAATCCGAACCCCCCCGATCCGAGTCAGGCTCGACTTTTCCTGCCTAACTCGGATCTGAAATCGAGGCAAAACGTCATCATCCCGCCTTCCGGGTCTCGCAGGTTTTGGATCCTATATAAGGTACCCGCGTCGGCGCCATTTTCTCACTCGGCTGTGGACAGTGAAGAGGGAGGGTGGGAGTTAGGGCTGGCTGGGCTGTGTAGTGTAGTGCAGAGTAGTGTTGTGCTGTGCTGTGCTGCGCTGCTGTTGTCCATAGGGGCTGTGTCCACTACTTCAAAGTCCATAGGGGCTGGCTGTGTTGTGCTGTGCTGCTGTTGTTAATAGGGGCTGTGTCCACTACTTCAAAGTCCATAGGGGCTGGCTGGACTGTGTTGTGCAGTCAGTTGTCCATAGGGGCTGTGTCCACTCCAAAGTCCTGTGCAGTGTCCCAGTCCTAAAGGGGTGCTGTAGTGTTCTCCAGGGGGTGCTCTGTCCGTCAGGGGTGCTCCCCCCAAGTGCTAAAAAAATAATATTTTTTATGTGTTTGTGAATTGTGTGCGCAGTAGCCGCATGTGCATCAACAAAGTAGTGCCAAGCGTGCGCCTGTGTCATAAGTAAAGGGCCGTCTGGCTTGACCGTTAAAGGGTGCTGTAACCCCCAAAGTACACTCCAAACCAAATAAAAAAATATTTTCTGTGTTTGTGAATTGTGTGCGCAGTAGCCGCACGTGCATCAACAAAGTAGTGCCAAGCGTTCGCCTGTGTCATAAGTAAAGGGCCAGCTGGCTTGACCGTTAAAGGGTGCTGTAACCCCCAAAGTACACTCCAGTCCAAACCAAATAAAAAAATATTTTCTGTGTTTGTGAATTGTGTGCGCAGTAGCCGCACGTGCATCAACAAAGTAGTGCCAAGCGTGCGCCTGTGTCATAAGTAAAGGGCCGGCTGGCTTGACCGTTAAAGGGTGCTGTAACCCCCAAAGTACACTCCAAACCAAATAAAAAAATATTTTCTGTGTTTGTGAATTGTGTGCGCAGTAGCCGCACGTGCATCAACAAAGTAGTGCCAAGCGTGCGCCTGTGTCATAAGTAAAGGGCCGGCTGGCTTGACCGTTAAAGGGTGCTGTAACCCCCAAACTACACTCCAAACCAAATAAAAAAATATTTTCTGTGTTTGTGAATTGTGTGCGCAGTAGCCGCACGTGCATCAACAAAGTAGTGCCAAGCGTGCGCCTGTGTCATAAGTAAAGGGCCGGCTGGCTTGACCGTTAAAGGGTGCTGTAACCCCCAAAGTACACTCCAAACCAAATAACAAAATATTTTCTGTGTTTGTGAATTGTGTGCGCAGTAGCCGCACGTGCATCAACAAAGTAGTGCCAAGCGTGCGCCTGTGTCATTAGTAAAGGGTTGGCTGGCTTGACCGTTAAAGGGTGCTGTAACCCCCAAAGTACACTCCAAACCAAATAAAAAAATATTTTCTGTGTTTGTGAATTGTGTGCGCAGCAGCCACACGTGCATCAACAAAGGAGCAGCGCCAAGCGTGCGCCTGTGTCCCATAAGTAAAGAGCCGGCTGGCTCATTTCTTAAAGGGTGGTGTAACCCACAAAGTGCACTACTCTCCAGCAAAAATAAAAAAATATTTTCTGTATTTGTGTGCGCCTTAGCCGCACGTATATATCAAATCGATATAACATAAATGGAGGACCAAACTTTCTCCGATAAAAATAAAATAGAGAAAGATCAAGAACCACTTCCTCCTAGTGCTGAAGCTGCTGCCACTAGTCATGACATAGACGATAACATGCCATCAACGTCGTCTGCCAAGGCCGATGTCCAATGTCATAGTAGAGGGCACATACAATCCCAAATGGCAAAGTTCAGGAAAATGACCTTGAAAAAAACATTTAAATCATCTGAAGAGAAACGTAAACTTGCCAATATGCCATTTACGACACGGAGTGGCAAGGAATGGCTAAGGTCTTTCCCTATGTTCATGACTTGTGGTTCAGCTTCACATGACGATGGAAGCCCTCCTCCCACTAAAAAAATCAAAAGTGTTAAGCTGGCAAAAGCACAGCGAAGAACTGTGCGTTCTAAGAAGATATCACAAATCCCCAAGGAGAGTCCAAGTGTGGTGGTGGTTGCGATGCCTGACCTTCCCAGCACTGGACGGGAAGAGGTGGCTCTTTCCACCATTTGCACGCCCCCTGCAAGTGCTGAAAGGAGCACCCACAGTCCACTTGCTGATATGCAAATTGAAGATGTCACTGTTGAAGCACAACAGAATGAGGATACTGGTGTAGCTGGCGCTGAGGAGGAAGTTGGCGAGGAGGATTCTGATGGTGATGTGGTTTGTTTAAATCAGGCTCCGGGGGAGACAGTTGTTGTCCGTGGGATGAAAAAGCCCATCACGGTCATGCCTGGGCAGAAGACCAAACATTCCACCTCTTTGGTCTGGCAATATTTCTATCCAAATCCGGACAACAACTGTCTTGCCATATGTACCATATGTAAAGGTGAAATAAGTAGGGGTAGGGACGTTAACCACCTAGGAACATCCTCCCTTATACGGCACCTGCAGCGCGTTCATAAAAAGTTACTGTCAAGTTCAGAAACTTTGGCTCAGACCGTAAGCAGTCCAGGGACACCTAAATCCCGTTGTCCTGTTGTATACAAGGGCCTGCAAACCACACCGTCAACCCTCCTTGTCAATTTCCTCCTTAGTCAGGATCGGAAGTAGTCCTGCAGGCCATGTCACTGGCATGACTGACTCTCCTATCCGGGATTCCTCCAGAGGATCCTGCATTGCTACGCCTCCTGCTGCCGCTGCTGCTGTTGCTGCTGCTGGGAGTCGTTCATCATCCCAGAGAGGAAGTAGGAACACCACTACTTTTACTAAACAATTGACCCTCCAACAGTCCTTAGCGAGGAGGATGAAGTACGACAGCAATCATCCTGAAGCAAAACGTATAACTGAGGCCTTGACTGCTATGTTGGTGTTAGACGTGCGTCCGGTATCCGCCATTAGTGCAGTGGGATTTAGACAATTGATGGAGGTAGTGTGTCCCCGGTTCCAAATCCCGTCTAGATTCCACTTCACTAGGCAGGCGATACCGAGACTGTACAGAAACGTCAGAAAAAGTGTCCTCAGTGTCCTGAAAAATGCCATTGTACACAATGTCCACTTAACCACGGACATGTGGACAAGTGGAACAGGGCAGACTAAGGACTATATGACTGTGACAGCCCACTGGGTTAATGTATCACCTTACGCAGCAACAGCAGCAGCGTCACCAGTAGCAGCATCTCAGAAACGCCAGCTCATTCCAAGGCAGGCTACGCTGTGTATCACCGGTTTCAGTAAGAGGCACATCGCTGACAACCTCTTAGAGAAACTGAGGGAAATCATCGCCCAGTGGCTTACCCCACTTAGACTCTCCTGGGGATTTGTGATATCTGACAACGCCACCAATATTGTGCGGGCATTACATCTGGGCAAATTCCAGCACGTCCCATGTTTTGCTCACACAATAAACTTGGTGGTGCAGAATTTTCTGAAAAGCGACAGGGGCGTGCAGGAGACGCTTTGGGTGGCCCGAAAAATTTCTGGCCACTTTCGCCATTCAGCGACTGTGTGCCGAAGACTGGAGCGCCAGCAAACACTCTTGAACCTGCCCCACCATCACCTGAAGCAAGAGGTTGTGACGCGGTGGAACTCAACCCTCTATATGCTTCTGAGGATGGAGGAGCAGCAAAAGGCCATACAAGCCTATACATCCACCTATGACATAGGCAAAGGAGGGGGTATGCACCTGACTCAAGCGCAGTGGAGAATGATTTCCATGTTGTGCAAGGTTCTCCAGCCCTTCGAACTTGCCACACGTGAAGTCAGTTCAGACACTGCCAGCTTGAGTCAGGTCATTCCCCTCATCAGGCTTTTGCAGAAGCAGCTGGAGAAAGTGAAGGAGGAGCTAAGACGGAGCCATTCCGCTCGGCATGTGGGACTTGTGGATGAAGCCCTTCATTCGCTTTGCCAGGATTCCAGGGTGGTCAATCTGTTGAAATCAGACCACTACATTTTGGCCACCGTGCTCGATCCTAGGTTTAAAGCATATGTGGTGTCTCTCTTTCCGGCCGACACAAGCCTGCAGAGGTGCAAAGACCTGCTGGTGAACACACTGTCAGCTGAAGCGGAACGTGACACGTCAACAGCTCCTTCTTCATTTTCTCCCGCAACTGGGGCTGCCAGGAAAAAACTTAGGCCCTCATTCAGAGCCGCTCGTTAGCGGCAGTACGCTCGTTCCGAGCGATGTTTGCACATCTGCGCATGCGTACGGTTTTTAGTACGCATGCGCGAACCAGTCAGTGCGGCCAAAAATCGTTGGTACGCAATATAGCGAGTGCCTGCTATTTTGAATGACAGAATGAGGCGTATGTGGGTGGTAACAGGGGAAGGTGCTTGAAAATGGGGAGTGGAGATCCGAACGCAGGCGTGCTTAAAGGTCAAAACGGGCGTTTTATGGGTGTGTATATTTAAAACAGCAGCGTCATTGTTCACGTCACTGGGTTATTTTATAGCCAGAACTGCTCGCAAATTTGTGGTAGCAAACACCAACCACAAGAATAGCGAGCAGTTCATACGCTGGTCGATGTACTCGATTAATAAATAGCGGACATGACGTAGGATGCGAGCGGCCAGGGGGCGTTTTTAACAAATAAACGAGCGTATGTTTTGCTCGCTCGTTCAGACTTAGAGGTGTGAACAGACTACAATGTGCGTACGGATCATTTGAATAGCCACCCCTTGTTTTTAAACGAACGACCGCAAATAGCGAACGGCTCTGAATGAGGGCCTTAGCTATCCTAAGCAACCCGCTGGCGGTGATGCAGGGCAGGCAGGACCAAGTTTGGACATCTGGTCCGGACTGAAGGACCTGGCAACAATTTCTGACATGTCTACTGTCACTACATATGATACTGTCACCATTGACAGAATGGTGGAGGATTACATCGGTGACAGCATCCAAGTAGGCATGTCAGACAGTCCATACCTGTACTGGCAGGAAAAAGAGGCAATTTGGAGGCCCCTGTACAAACTGGCTCTATTTTACCTGAGTTGCCCCCCCTCCAGTGTGTACTCCGAAAGAGTGTTTAGTGCAGCCGGGAACCTTGTCAGCGAAAGGCGTAGGAGGTTGCTTCCACAAAATGTGGAGAAGATGATGTTCATCAAAATGAATTATCAACTCTTCCAGGGAGACCAGCCTCCAGAACGTACCGAGGGACCTGTGGTGGTGGATTCCAGTGGGGACGAGTTAATACTCTGTGAGGATGAGGATGTACACAACACTGAAGAGGGTGAGGAATCGGTGGATGAGGACGACATCTTGCCTCCGTACAGCCAGTTTGTGCAGGGACAGATTAATTGCCAGCTTGTTTTGTGGGGGCCCAAACGAACCAATCATTTCAGCTACAGTTGTGTGGCAGACCCTGGCGCTGAAATGATTGCTTTGTTAAAGTGCGCATGTCCTGTTTATACAACATAAGGGTGGGTGGGAGGGCCCAAGGACAATTCCATCTTGCACCTCTTTTTTTTCTTTGCATTATGTACAGTTTGGGGCCTAGTTTTTCAAACTGCCATCCTGTCTGCCACTGCAGTGTCACTCCTAGATGGGTCACGTGTTTGTGCCGCCCACTCGTGTCGCTTAGCATAGTCATCCAGCTACCTCGGTGCAACCTTTTGGACATAAAAACACTATTGTGAGGTGTGAGGTGTTCAGAATAGACTGGAAATTAGTGGAAATTAAGGTTATTGAGGTTAATAATAGCATAGGAGCAGAAAAACCAACACATTCTGTGATTTTAGCTATTTTTATGCTTTTTTAAAAAAAAAAAACAGATCCAAAACACAAAACCCAGAACCCAAAACACGGAAGGGTGGTTTTGGCAAAACCAATCCAGATCCAAAACACGAAGAAAGATCAAGATCCAAAACACAAAACACGAAAAGGGGCCGGTGCACACCCCTAGTCAAGACCATCGCGACCATCATCCTGCACGCTCGTATATGCTGTGTGTGGTGACCCACAGCTATACGAGCGTCCAGGAGGACGCTTCATATTAATGGAGGTGGGCCCTGATTCAGAGCGAGCGCTCTGGTCAGAGCGTCCGGCTCTGAATCAGGGCCTTGGTTCAGAACTTCTGATTAAGTAATAATGCACTTTTTCAAAAAAAAAAATAGCATATATTGGCCAGTAATGATAAGTCATTTTAGGTGATATGGAGCAAAAAGCTAAATGCTGGGTGAAGCATACTGTACGTGCCAGCTCTCCCTGATTGTCAGGGAGACACCCTGAAATAGTAACAATCTCCCCGACTCCCTGAAGAGTCTAGAAATCTCCCTGATTGCACCTTACCCCCATTATGAAGCTGTTATATAAGAAAAACTCAGAGATATATACATTCATATTGGATCATTAGCATAAATTCCCTGTATTGGTTATAAGGCACAATGGGCCTAATTCAGCAAGGAATGCAAGTGAGAGAACGCACGCACTCGGCCGATGTTTTCGCACTGCATATGCATCGCACTGCGCGTGCGCAGACTAGCCAGTGTGTTCGGATCATGGTACGCAGGCTACACGCAGTGTGTACGCAGACCCTTCCGACATTGATTGACAGGAAGTGCCATTTGCGGGTGGTGACGGGGAGTGGTCATGCGAACGGAGGCGTGCCTGTGCATTGGGACGCCGTTATAGGGGTGTGCATAATTAAGGCAGTGCAGCGGCATACGGAGCACGCAGGAAGCAGCCAAAATCCTGCACAACATCAGGTCAACCTCTATTGTGCATATGGTTCCGATGGTTCTCAAGGTTACTGATGTTTCTTCTGTCTTGAGGACTACTCAGGCTTTGATTAAAGGGAAGTGGGCGGCATTGTGCAGTGCTGGGCGTCTGCATCTTAAGCTGCGGTTGCTGTGCGTATGCATTGATTAGAATATACACGCAGCAACCGAGTGCGTGCGTTCTTGCACTTGCGTTCCTTGCTGAATCAGGCACACTGATCCCTATGGCTACAGGCATTTTCTGAAAAGTATCAGCGTGTTTTCATCAACAAGTAGATATTACCGACTGCTTTTGGGGCTCATTTACATTTGGATGTAAATCAATGTTAGGACACGCCTCTCAGATGTAGCAGTACACGCCCACTTTACCGCCGCGCTCATAGGTACTGCTTTTACAATCTCCCCGAAGGGCAGCGTAAGGCAGGTGCAATGTGACTGAGCCGGTATAAACCCCGTGGCTGTGGGAGGATACCTGTAAAGACTTTTGTTGTTAAGTGTCAGTCATTAGTGTTAGCCTATAGGGATCCTTGGGGGTGTGGCCTTGCTGGTATATTAGGTCTGTTATCCAAAGACTCCTCCTCTTTGTTTCTGGAAATTTCCAACCAGGAGTCAGGGAAGTGATCTGTGCAATGTGATTGTATAAATCTGTACATTGTCTGTCTTTTCTTTCTCTTTATTTCCTTTCTATACTTAAGCTGGTCACACATCTAAGGATTATCTGTCCAACCAGCCAACTAGTTGATTGGTTGGAATGACAATCTGGTAAGGTATGAAAGCAAATGACAATCAGCGATTTGCTCCAAACGCCGGAAAATGGACCAAAACTGTTGTTTGAACAAATTGTTTAGATCAAACATTTAACAAACTTGTCTGACGACCATTTTCTTCTGTTTTCTGGCATTTAGGAGCAAATTGCTGATCATCAGTTACTCCCATATGTTACCAGATTTTCATTCCAACCAATCAACTAGTTGGCTGGTTGGATGTAAGTTGGTCTAGTGTGTGGCCAGCTTTAGTCTATTCTTCTCTTCCTCCTGCTCTTTTATATTCCCCTTTAGCCAGAGCGGGCCCTGCTGTGTCCCATGTGGCTAGCGGTCACGTGACCTGCTGGGGGTCACATCCAGTGACACTGTGCCAGGGCCGCAGGCTCCTGGTGGTGTTGTGCGGTGGCGGTGGGTCCCGTTGCACCGCACACTTGTAAAGGATGCGGCCCGCGCGGCTGCTGCGGGCGCGTCCTGAGCGGCCTCACACATGACGGCGGGGTCAGCGGTCCTTTTGCTTGTCCCCGCCGCTGGCGCAGGCCTGGGTCCCGGCGTTCCGGGCGGGGGGCGGTGCTAACGGCCATTGCTGCCCCAGTACTCAGGGGCTCTAGGCCAGGCAGGGGGGGGGGGGTAGGGTGTTTTTGCACTGCTCCAGATCTGGGCACCCCTCTGGCCAGTGATTTGGATGCAGCATACTGGCACCGTTATGGAGGTGCTGCTTTAGAGCCCAATATGTATATACTCTGGAATTGTGCCCACTTCTGTAATAAAAGCATTCAGCTCAGGCAGGATGGCCCTACTGCCCCATCTAATGGCTGCTGCGCAGGTTTACTTATTGTGATTGTGGGTCCTGTATATGGTCCGTATATGCTGGAATTCATGGACACTCAATATATAAAAAAGAAAAACAGGACACACTCACTCTAAAATTGCGCATTGGGAAACCCTCCTCTAGAAATCCTGCATTTGCCACTGGCAGGGGTCACTTGGCGCTGGGTCACACCTACACCCCGCCATTAGCACAGCGTGTGTGGCGGGCGGGCTTTCGTAATACACGTGTTTTTCCCCATCGGTTTTCGCTAGGTGAAGCTGCACCTGTAGTACAGCAGGTTTATTATCTTCCACCCCATACTCACGGGTTCCGCACTTATGCTTGCTCCTCCCAGTTCTCGGCCTTCCCTACCTGTGGCAATCGCGGATCCTTTGGCGGCAGCTAATGATTTAGTGGCTTTGGCACCCTTGCAGAATAAAGAGACAAAGATTCCCATACTAGTGCGCAGTCTCGCAATAAATTTCAGTTAAAACATAACTTTTAATTTCTTATTGATATCCACATATGTGGTTCCTTAAAACACAGCAAAATAGAGACAAAAATAAGAAAAAATAAGGACATACACAAATACGATTGAAAATGCAGTAGTGCTCAGTCACAATGGCCCTCATTCAGAGCCGTACGCTCTGAGCAGAGCGCACGCTCTGAATGAGGACCGGCCTCCATGAAAATGGAGCGTCCTCCTGGACGCTCGTATAGCTGTGGGTCACCACCCACAGGCTATACGAGCGTGCAGTTTGATGGCCGCGATGGTCGTGACTAGGGGTGTGCACCGGCCACTTTTCGTGTTTTGTGTTTTGGTTTTGGATCTGGATCTTTCTTCGTGTTTTGGATCTGGATTGGTTTTGCCAAAACCACCCTTCCGTGTTTTGGGTTCTGGGTTTTGTGTTTTGGATCTGTATTTTTTTGAAAAAAAGCATAAAAACAGCTAAAATCACAGAATTTGTAGGTTTTTCTGCTCCTATGCTATTATTAACCTCAATAACCTTAATTTCCACTCATTTCCAGTCTATTCTGAACACCTCACAATAGTGTTTTTATGTCCAAAAGGTTGCACCGAGGTAGCTGGATGACTATGCTAAGCGACACGAGTGGGCGGCACAAACACGTGACCCATCTAGGAGTGACACTGCAGTGGCAGGCAGGATGGCAGTTAGAAAAACTAGGCCCCAAACTGTACATAATGCAAAGAAAAAAAGAGGTGCAAGATGGAATTGTCCTTGGGCCCTCCCACCCACCCTTATGTTGTATAAACAGGACATGCACACTTTAACAAATCAATCATTTCAGCGCCAGGGTCTGCCACACAACTGTGGCTGAAATGATTGGTTCGTTTGGGCCCCCACAAAACAAGCTGGCAATTAATGTGTCCCTGCACAAACTGGCTCTACGGAGGCAAGATGTCATCCTCATCCTCCTCATCCACCGATTCCTCACCCTCTTCAGTGTGTACATCCTCATCCTCACAAAGTATTAACTCGTCCCCACTTGAATCCACCACCACAGGTCCCTCTGTACCTTCTGGAGGCTGGTCTCCCTGGAAGAGCTGATAATTCATTTTGATGAACATCATCTTCTCCACATTCTGTGGAAGCAACCTCCTACGCCTTTCGCTGACAAGGTTCCCGGCTGCACTAAACACTCTTTCGGAGTACACACTGGAGGGGGGGCAACTCAGGTAAAATAGAGCCAGTTTGTACAGGGGCCTCCAAATTGCCTCTTTTTCCTGCCAGTACAGGTATGGACTGTCTGACATGCCTACTTGGATGCTGTCACCGATGTAATCCTCCACCATTCTGTCAATGGTGACAGTATCATATGCAGTGACAGTAGACATGTCAGAAATTGTTGCCAGGTCCTTCAGTCCGGACCAGATGTCCAAACTTGGTCCTGCCTGCCCTGCATCACCGCCAGCGGGTTGCTTAGGATACCTAAGTTTTTTCCTGGCAGCCCCAGTTGCGGGAGAAAATGAAGAAGGAGCCGTTGACGTGTCACGTTCCGCTTCAGCTGACAGTGTGTTCACCAGCAGGTCTTTGCACCTCTGCAGGCTTGTGTCGGCCGGAAAGAGAGACACCACATAGGCTTTAAACCTAGGATCGAGCACGGTGGCCAAAATGTAGTGGTCTGATTTCAACAGATTGACCACCCTGGAATCCTGGCAAAGCGAATGAAGGGCTTCATCCACAAGTCCCACATGCCGAGCGAAATCGCTCCGTCTTAGCTCCTCCTTCACTTTCTCCAGCTGCTTCTGCAAAAGCCTGATGAGGGGAATGACCTGACTCAAGCTGGCAGTGTCTGAACTGACTTCACGTGTGGCAAGTTCGAAGGGCTGAAGAACCTTGCACAACACGGAAATCATTCTCCACTGCGCTTGAGTCAGGTGCATACCCCCTCCTTTGCCTATGTCATAGGTGGATGTATAGGCTTGTATGGCCTTTTGCTGCTCCTCCATCCTCTGAAGCATATAGAGGGTTGAGTTCCACCGCGTCACAACCTCTTGCTTCAGGTGATGGCGGGGCAGGTTCAAGAGTGTTTGCTGGCGCTCCAGTCTTCGGCACGCAGTCGCTGAATGGCGAAAGTGGCCAGAAATTTTTCGGGCCACCCAAAGCGTCTCCTGCACGCCCCTGTCGCTTTTCAGAAAATTCTGCACCACCAAGTTTATTGTGTGAGCAAAACATGGGACGTGCTGGAATTTGCCCAGATGTAATGCCCGCACAATATTGGTGGCGTTGTCAGATATCACAAATCCCCAGGAGAGTCTAAGTGGGGTAAGCCACTGGGCGATGATTTCCCTCAGTTTCTCTAAGAGGTTGTCGGCGGTGTGCCTCTTACTGAAACCGGTGATACACAGCGTAGCCTGCCTTGTAACGAGCTGGCGTTTCTGAGATGCTGCTACTGGTGACGCTGCTGCTGTTGCTGCGTAAGGTGATACATCTACCCAGTGGGCTGTCACAGTCATATAGTCCTTAGTCTGCCCTGTTCCACTTGTCCACATGTCCGTGGTTAAGTGGACATTGTGTACAACGGCATTTTTCAGGACACTGAGGACACTTTTTCTGACGTTTCTGTACAGTCTCGGTATCGCCTGCCTAGTGAAGTGGAATCTAGACGGGATTTGGAACCGGGGACACACTACCTCCATCAATTGTCTAAATCCCACTGCACTAATGGCGGATACCGGACGCACGTCTAACACCAACATAGCAGTCAAGGCCTCAGTTATACGTTTTGCTTCAGGATGACTGCTGTCGTACTTCATCCTCCTCGCTAAGGACTGTTGGAGGGTCAATTGTTTAGTAAAAGTAGTGGTGTTCCTACTTCCTCTCTGGGATGATGAACGACTCCCAGCAGCAGCAGCAGCGGCAGCAGTAGGCGTAGCAATGCAGGATCCTCCGGAGGAATCCCGGATAGGAGAGTCAGTCATGCCAGTGATATGGCCTGCAGGACTACTTCCGATCCTGACTAAGGAGGAAATTGACGAGGAGGGAGTTGACGGTGTGGTTTGCAGGCGCTTGGATACAACAGGACAACGGGATTTAGGTGTCCCTGGACTGCTTACGGTCTGAGCCAAAGTTTCTGAACTTGACAGTAACTTTTTATGAACGCGCTGCAGGTGCCGTATAAGGGAGGATGTTCCTAGGTGGTTGACGTCCCTACCCCTACTTATTTCACCTTTACATATGGTACATATGGCAAGACAGTTGTTGTCCGGATTTGGATAGAAATATTGCCAGACCAAAGAGGTGGAATGTTTGGTCTTCTGCCCAGGCATGACCGTGATGGGCTTTTTCATCCCACGGACAACAACTGTCTCCCCCGGAGCCTGATTTAAACAAACCACATCACCATCAGAATCCTCCTCGCCAACTTCCTCCTCAGCGCCAGCTACACCAGTATCCTCATCCTGTTGTACTTCAACAGTGACATCTTCAATTTGCATATCAGCAAGTGGACTGTGGGTGCTCCTTTCAGCACTTGCAGGGGGCGTGCAAATGGTGGAAAGAGCCACCTCTTCCCGTCCAGTGCTGGGAAGGTCAGGCATCGCAACCACCACCACACTTGGACTCTCTTTGGGGATTTGTGATATCTTCTTAGAAAGCACAGTT
This sequence comes from Taudactylus pleione, assembly GCA_031769625.1. NCBI lineage: Eukaryota > Metazoa > Chordata > Amphibia > Anura > Myobatrachidae > Taudactylus > Taudactylus pleione. The sequence goes on along the minus strand of JAUIMM010000139.1, from coordinate 743,592 downwards.
CTTCGCTGTGCTTTTGCCAGCTTAACTCTTTTGATTTTTTTAGTGGGAGGAGTGCTTCCATCGTCATGTGAAGCTGAACCACTAGTCATGAACATACTAGGGATCGACCTTAGCCGTTCCTTGCCACTCCGTGTCGTAAATGGCATATTGGCAAGTTTACGTTTCTCTTCAGCTGATTTAAATGTCTTTTTCAAGGTCATTTTCCTGAACTTTGCCATTTGGGATTGTATGTGCCCTCTACTATGACATTGGGCATCGGCCTTGGCAGACGACGTTGATGGCATGTTATCGTCTATGTCATGACTAGTGGCAGCAGCTTCAGCACTAGGAGGAAGTGGTTCTTGATCTTTCTCTATTTTATTTTTATCGGAGAAAGTTTGGTCCTCCATTTATGTTATATCGATTTGATATATACGTGCGGCTAAACACAGAAAATAAATTTTTTTTTGGTTCGGACTGGAGTGTACTTTGTGGGTTACAGCACCCTTTAACGGTCAAGCCAGCCGGCCCTTTACTTATGACACAGGCGCACTCTTGGCACTACTTTGTTGATGCACGTGCGGCTACTGCGCACACAATTCACAAACACAGAAAATAATTTTTTTTTGGTTTGGACTGGAGTGTACTTTGGGGGTTACAGCACCCTTTAACGGTCAAGCCAGCCGGCCCTTTACTTATGACACAGGCGCACGCTTGGCACTACTTTGTTGATGCACGTGCGGCTACTGCGCACACAATTCACAAACACAGAAAATAATTTTTTTTTGGTTTGGACTGGAGTGTACTTTCGGGGGTTACAGCACCCTTTAACGGTCAAGCCAGCCGGCCCTTTACTTATGACACAGGCGCACGCTTGGCACTACTTTGTTGATGCACGTGCGGCTACTGCGCACACAATTCACAAACACAGAAAATAATTTTTTTTTAGGTTTGGACTGGAGTGTACTTTCGGGGGTTACAGCACCCTTAACGGTCAAGCCAGCCGGCCCTTTACTTATGACACAGGCGCACGCTTGGCACTACTTTGTTGATGCACGTGCGGCTACTGCGCACACAATTCACAAACACAGAAAATAATTTTTTTTTTGGTTTGGACTGGAGTGTACTTTCGGGGGTTACAGCACCCTTAACGGTCAAGCCAGCCGGCCCTTTACTTATGACACAGGCGCACGCTTGGCACTACTTTGTTGATGCACGTGCGGCTACTGCGCACACAATTCACAAACACAGAAAATAATTTTTTTTTGGTTTGGACTGGAGTGTACTTTCGGGGGTTACAGCACCCTTTAACGGTCAAGCCAGCCGGCCCTTTACTTATGACACAGGCGCACGCTTGGCACTACTTTGTTGATGCACGTGCGGCTACTGCGCACACAATTCACAAACACAGAAAATAATTTTTTTTTGGTTTGGACTGGAGTGTACTTTCGGGGGTTACAGCACCCTTTAACGGTCAAGCCAGCCGGCCCTTTACTTATGACACAGGCGCACGCTTGGCACTACTTTGTTGATGCACGTGCGGCTACTGCGCACACAATTCACAAACACAGAAAATAATTTTTTTTTAGGTTTGGACAGGAGTGTACTTTCGGGGGTTACAGCACCCTTAACGGTCAAGCCAGCCGGCCCTTTACTTATGACACAGGCGCACGCTTGGCACTACTTTGTTGATGCACGTGCGGCTACTGCGCACACAATTCACAAACACAGAAAATAATTTTTTTTTTGGTTTGGACTGGAGTGTACTTTCGGGGGTTACAGCACCCTTAACGGTCAAGCCAGCCGGCCCTTTACTTATGACACAGGCGCACGCTTGGCACTACTTTGTTGATGCACGTGCGGCTACTGCGCACACAATTCACAAACACAGAAAATATATTATTTTTTTAGCACTTGGGGGGAGCACCCCTGATGGACAGAGCACCCCCTGGACAACACTACAGCACCCCTTTAGGACTGGGACACTGCACAGGACTTTGGAACTGACTGCACAACACAGTCCAGCCAGCCCCTATGGACTTTGAAGTAGTGGACACAGCCCCTATTAACAACAGCAGCACAGCACAACACAGCCAGCCCCTATGGACTTTGAAGTAGTGGACAACAGCAGCACTACACTACACTACACTACACAGCACTAACTCCCACCCTCCCTCTTCACTGTCCACAGCCGAGTGAGAAAATGGCGCCGACGCGGGTACCTTATATAGGATCCAAAACCCGCGAGACTCGGAAGGCGGGATGATGACGTTTTGCCTCGATGTCAGATCCGAGTCAGGCGGGAAAAGTCGAGCCTGACTCGGATCGGACTCGGATCGGGGGGGCTCGGGGGGGTTCGGATTTCAGAAATCCGAACCCGCTCACCCCTAGTCGTGACCATCGCGACCATCGAAACTGCGAGCCAGAGCCTGCGGTTGAGGTTTTCAACCGCAAGCTCCGGAGTGATTTTGGCTCTATCAGAGCCAAAATCACTCCCACTGACATCACTAGTGATGTCAGTGGGCCGGCTTCTGACGGGAGGCGTTCCCGTGGGAACGCCCCCGTCAGGGAGGCACGCCCCCGGCACGCCCACCAAAGGGGGCGTGCTGTCAGTCAACATCGACAGCACGCCCCCTTTGAAGAGACACTACGAGCGAAGGAAAATGCTTCGCTCGTCGCGTCTGGCGCATGCGCACGACGGAGCTCCCTCCGTCGTGCGCATGCTCAGTCCAGAACATCGACCCACTTGCGAGTGGACAGCCGCTCGCGAGTGGGTCTGAATCAGGCCCAATGTCTTTTATTTATACACTTTATAGTGTTTTATTGTTTCTGAAATCTATATATTTAATTATCTAGTGCAGTATGGGTCTCATCCAGACCCGGTCGCAAGCACCGATGTGCTCGCAACCGGGTCGATAGTTAGTCCTGCGCACGCGAAGCGAGAGAAACTCTCTCACTCCGGAGCTCTCTACAAAAGGGGCGGCTGTCGATGTTGATCGACAGCTCGCCCCATTTTGTAGGCGGGCCGGGGGGGTGGTTTCCAAAACGGAGGCGTTCCTTAAGGAACTCCTACTGTTTTGTGGGCGGCCGTACTGACATCATCAGTGATGTCAGTGGGGAGCTTCCTGCTCCATCACAGCAGGAAGCTCCCTGGGGCTTGCGGTTGCCGAGACCCAACCTTAGGGTCTCGTCGCAAGCCCCGATGGTCGCGATGGTGTTCACCATCGCGACCATCAACCTGGTCAGTTGTTAAGTTGTGGGTGGTAACCCACAGCTTAACTAACGACCAGGAGGCCGCACTTCAAAAATTAAGCGGCCGCCATCATTCAGAGAGCGCGATCGCTTCTTGCGACCGCCTCTGAATGAAGGCCTATATCCTTATTTCTGCACTTCTATCGATAAATGTAACAATAGCGTGACACAGCTCTGGTTTAGCCACTCCATATTATCCTTCTGTTTGGTCAGAATTACCTAGTAGGTATTTAAATATGAGGCTATTTATTCATATTCTTGTTCAATATCATAACAGTTCATACTGATTCATCATGCCGCCTGGTATCTGGAGTATTGATTCATCTATACTAGTCTCTCCCTATATCACACGTTCTGACCTCGTATTCAAAGGATGTATGGCTAGAGTTATTAGGACCACTATCACCCGCAACGTTATAAACAGCGTTCCGTTCGTGATGAAATTATGTTACATACATTGATCTCCCCGTTTACATCCCTATGATCAGGTAATATGTCAGCCTCGTATTGTACATGTGTTTCACTTTAGTTAAACCTGTTGGAGGTGCTTTAAAATTTATTTAAATGTCATGGTATTCATACTAACCATTTAGTTCACTCCCATTGGGTTTTTATATTATATTTCATACTACTATAATCAGGTCATGTCTAAAACAGGACACTGATTCAGCTCCTCTTATTATCTTTTGTTATGTGGCACTTTTCTTGGCGGCGCAGTCCACGGCAGCCTCCCCAGAGTCGGCGAAGTCGTCTGCACACTTGCAGAAAACTTTGCGCCCCCCCCCACTCACAGGTCCATTTTTGCGCATTTACCATTTGCTAGGGGTCTTAAGCCCTGGTGCTGCGCCTTTTGGTTTCTCATTCTACGTCTGCGAATGTGGCTATGGATTTTCTGCCTGTTCTCCCTTCTCTCTCCTCTGCTGCGGCTATGACCTCTGCTGACCAGATTGGTGGCGCGGTGGTTTGCTGAATAGATTGGTTGCGTTGCTAAAATGAGTAACGTTAGCTGGGTGGACCAAAATGAATTTCATTTGCTCAAATTGGCATTTGCAATGGCGTTTCATGGCGCATTTCGTGTTTCGGCAGCTGCGCTGCTTTAGCGGGATGTATTGTGCGGCGAGGATTCTATGTTGCGCAGGTTCCTTCGCGGGCAGGCTGCTTGCTAGCGCTATTTGGCATGCTAACCAGGGGTTTAGACTACTCGCTTTCAGAGGTTTGGAGGGATTTTTATTTTTCCTACGGAGGCAACAAATATTCCCCATATAATTAGAAAAGATCCTAGTAGGTTTTGTTTTTACCTCCAGCCTGGTTAGCTTGCCTGTGTTTGTCACTAACATCGTTATTGTTGTTTTATGTTGTCTTGCCTGTGGATGGATAGAGGAATGCTGTGGCGTGAATTGAAAGGGCGTCTGATGAACACGGTGCGAATGTTTGGATGGCCTAAAGGTGTTGACCGTGCACTTGGATGGACATGATGGCGGAGTTGTTGGTTCATCATGCACTCATGATCTAATACAGGTTGAGTCTCCCATATCCAAAATGCTTGGGACCAGGGGTATTTTGGATATAGGGATATTCCGTTGTTTGGAATATGTTCATACCATAAAGAAATATATTGGGAATAGGACCCAGATCTAAACACAGAAAGCATTTATGTGCTATATACACCTTATACACACAGCCTGCAGGTCATTTTATACAATATTTTTTAATAATTTTGTGTATCAAAAAAAAAGATTGTGTACATACATTAAATTCATTTAGTTTCATAGACACCATATACACACAGCGTGAAGTTAATTTTATACTATATTTTAATAATTTTGTGCTTTAAACAAAGTTTGTGTACATTTGACCATCAGAAAGCAAAGGTTTCACTTTCTCAGTCATGCTAAAAATATTCAGTATTTCGGAAAATTTGGATATGGGAGACTCAACCTGTACGTGCATTTGTTAGGTCTGATGGGGACCTTGGCTTATCATGCACTCATAATATAAGATGTTGATCGTGCACTTGGATGGATATGATAGGGGAGTTGTTGGTTTATCATGCACTCATGATCTAATACGTGCATTTGTTGGGTCTGATGGGGACCTTTTTGTCAGGGGCAGTTTTGCTTCTGTTTTGTGGAGGCGTTGTTTAAGGTGATGGTGGAGTTGGGTTTAGTTTGTTTGGTGGCGGGCTGCGGCTTTGAGTTGCCCCACACTGGCTAACATAAGGCAGAATCAGCGCACCGCCCCCCGGGATAGTGAAGAGCGCTAAATTAAGCAACTGCACAGTTTATGATTACTGCTGCTAATTGAATTTGGCCAGGAACACTACATCTATCCCTCCAAATTCAGGACCTCATTCAGAGTCGGTCGAAGCGGCCGCACGGTCGTACGCCACCGATGTTCGCTATACTGCGCATGCGTAAAGGTCGCAATGCGCGTGCGCAAACTAGCCACTACGATCAGAAATTTCTCTCTCCTTGAACACAGCCAGGTCGGTAGTTTGAGTGACAGATTGAGGCGTTTGTGGGTGGTAACAGGGGAAGGTGCTTGAAAACGGGGGAGTGGAGATCCGAACGCAGGCGTGCCTAATTATTGCGAACGGCGTTTTATGTGCATACAGTTTATGGGAGTGCATAATTAACAAAGTAGCGTCATGGCACATGTGACATGGGAGGTTTTTACACTGACATGATCGTAGAGCTTAAGAGAGGGTATGGTCAACCTTAAGCTCTACGGCCAGTTCCGATGGTTCCCGATTAATCCTTATATGCCCGGAGATGACGTGCAATGCGTACGAGAAGGGGGCGTATTTTTTGTCTTGCAGCTGCTTCCTCCCCTTGGTCGCCCAGCTACCGATCCGAACTTAGGGACACAACTTGCGAGGGAATCATTTGCATATCCGGCCCCTTTTCCCGTACGACCGTGCGGTCGCTTCGACCGACTCTGAATGAGGTCCTCAGTCCCTGCCATGTGTCTCACCCCCATATGGCGTTCTCCTCTTAGACAGACTATGCAGTAATTTTCCTATTATATGTGTCTTGTTTCAGGACAGTATTGGAATACAGAAAAGTCACTGATTGTCCTATTTACCTCGTCACATGCTCGATGGGCTGATCTCAGAGATGTACGCTAATGCCGCCGGCACTGCGTCTGTGTGCGCAGCTGCTGTGACAAAATATGCAAATGTCACAGAAGCCGAGGAATATACTGAGACGCCCACCTGGGTACAAAGGTGCAGATAATTCCATTATCACAGTTCCGAGTAATCCTATAGTTACTTAGAATGGGCGCAGGAACTGAGGCACCAGAGACATTTTTATTGCGCACGGGTATGCAGATGTGGGTGTGACACGCCCTGAAAAACGTGGAGACACGCCTGCGTTTTTTGCTGCAACTGCCCATTACCTCCCCAAACGTTCCCTGGCTGTCAAACACACTGCGAGTAAAAAGTCGCTCTGAGCAACTACGGTAATGTACCTGGACTGCGACTTAGATGCGTGCGCAGTTTATCGATAATCACTAAATGTTAGCATTACGTACATCTCTGAATGAGGTCCTATATACCCTAATGCAAGAGGAAGAGGTAATAGTGATACAATGGGGCATATTTACCCTATAATTATAATTTCTTATCGCCACTTATCGCAGCAAAAAGAGGTAAAGTATCGCCAAAATGAATTAAAAAACTCTGGGACAGGGGCTCCAATAGAACGCTGGGCCTGATTCACGATCGCAGATGCGATTTTGTATGCAACGCAGCATCGAAAATATGCTAATATTATCAAAGATAAGGGGCGCTCACTGCTGCCTTCTCATCTGCCTGCGACATCGCTTACCTGCATAAATAACGGTAACATTGACGCACATCGAGCAGCCATCTTGCCCTTCCGGCAGATTTGACCAGCCGCAGACATTGCAGCTCTCCTCGCATGCTGAGAGCTCCCATCTGAGTAAATATCGCCATTGCATCCGTCTCTGAATCAGGCCGTCTGTCCCTGCGATGTGTTAGAAGTGAAGCGATCATTAATGTGATCATTTTACTTCCTGCGCCCCGGTAAGAAAGGGGACGTGACCTAATCGCGGGAAGCGCGGGCACGTCCCCTCAGCGCAGCGCATAGCCAGTGGGGGGCGCCATCAGTGTGATCACTCCCCCCACATGCATAGGAGATTTCTGTGCTGCTGTGAGCAGTCCCCCAGTGCAGCCCAAGCCCAGCACACAGCAGCACGTGCTGGGCTGTTGTGATGTAAGAAGGAGGGGGGGGGGGGGCAGTGCCAGACCCGGGCCCCTCCAGCAAGCCCGGGCCATGTGATTAGTACTTGCCCCCCCCCTCTCGGGGCCCCTGCCTGCCCGGTGATCAGTGCTCCGTTGAGGTCCTCTCTCTGGGGCTCTGATCAGCTGGTCTCCGGCCTCCTGCACTGTGACCCCGGTCAGCCGCTCTAAGCAGCAGCTGACCATGTTCACAGTGCAGGAGCCTGGAGACTAGCTGACCAGAGCCCCAGAGGACCTCACCGATCACCGGTCCATGGATGCAGGTAAGTGTTTGGGTTTTTTAACTATATGTTTTAAGTGATCATCTTGTGATCTAATTAGACCACAAAGCTAATAACAGGGATCGGCTCCCTGCTCTGCTTTGCTCCTCAGAGCAGAGCAGGAGTCGGGGAACCGGGAAAAAGCCCTGATTAACGCCATCTGAAGTGGTGTTATCTTCACAGGGCTTCCTCCGGTATGTTTTCACAATTTATTTTTAGTGAATCTAAGCAGTTTACATTTACCATTACAAGCCTGGGAAATGTGACCTGCTTACTAAAAATACATAAATTGAAGGAATTGGGGTAATTTTTCACAAAAACTGCTTCAAAAGCCCTTCAATAAATGTATGTGATACTAAAATAATGTAAAAAGGGTGCGAAAACACCTTTTTTCAAATTTTTTATGTAAAAATAATATTAATAAAAAGGCCCGACATTCACAGTAAATGTAGCTCAGACTCTCAAATATAAGCAGGAGCCTGTGCAATTTGCTAGCCATAGTGCCTGTCCCCTTATCTCCCCTTGACATGCACTTTTCTGACCACCAAGACACGACACTGCGCAAACTCTCAGCTAAGCTTGAAATCTTATCACAGTACTGTCTCTGCCCTCAAACGCAATAAATATACTGCAGTGTAGATAAAGTAGATACCCCTTGTTTGACACCTGGTGCCGAAAAGGGAGTGGTATCGGGGAAGGGGGTGTGGCCTCTGGGAAGGGGCATAGACTCACAGCCCGAACTCTGTCCCCAGCCCGTGGTTAAACTTATCAATGGGGGGGTGCCGCAGGTGCGGGCAGTGCCGGCTCACTGTCACAGGAACCGAGTGCTGCACTTAATGCTACAGTGCAGCACCCAGCTTCTGTCACTGAGGGGGAGCCTGCACCTTGGTGTCACCTGTTGGCGGGTGACACCCAGGTGCCGCCCGCACCCCCTTGTGACGCCACTGTCCCCAGTCGTCTGTACTTTTAGTCCAATCTGGGAATATCATTAATGATGCCATGCTGGCGAATGCACGTTGTTGCAGACATCGGCAAGTGTGTATGCACTTACCGATGCCGGGTCCCGCCGCTGGCGATATCGCTCATATAGCATATTGACTAGTGTGTATGGGGCTTACGTTCAGCTTACTTCAACAGATGTACACAGGAGCCTGTTTTTCAGGTTGCTTGTTACAGTATAGTGTCTGACCCTCACAGGCACACAGAATTACGATGCCTTATTTTCCACCCTTTTCCCACCCACTCCGACCACCAACAACTCCCTCCAATGGTGACTATTTAAGCACATCTACAGCCGACAACCCTCTCCATGCACTCTCCTGTGTAAAATAGCACCTGAAATCACAAGGGAAGAACTTATATGCAATCCAAAGCACGCGAGATGCGAGATTTCCAGAGAAATTACTTTTTGCCTTCTTTTGAGAACCGAATTTGGATGGAAAGAACCAAGTGAGGTCTCGGATCTACTCGGAAAGCCCAAATTCGGTTCTGTCGGATCTCTCCGATCCGGACCGTTCATCTTTACTTAAGGTCACAACAGATTTGAAAAAAACAATGACATATAGGGCCTGATTCAGACCCACTCGCGAGCGGCTGTCCGCTCGCAAGTGGGTCGATGTTATGGACTGAGCATGCGCACGACGGAGGGAGCTCCGTCGTGCGCATGCGCCAGACGCGACGAGCGAAGGAAAGTCCTTCGCTCATTGTGTCCGATCAAAGGGGGCGTGCTGTCAATGTTGATTGACAGCACGCCCCCTTTGGTGGGCGTGCCTCCCTGATGGGGGCGTTCCCACGGGAACGCCTCCCGTCAGAAGCCGGCCCACTGACATCACTAGTGATGTCAGTGGGAGTGATTTTGGCTCTGATAGAGACAAAATCACTCCGGAGCTAGGGGTTGAAAACCTCAACCGCAGGCTCCGGCTCGCAAATTCGATGGTCGCGATGGTCTCGACCATCGCGACCATCACAATGCACGCTCGTATAACCTGTGGGTGGTGACCCACAGCTATATGAGCGTCCAGGAGGACGCTCCATGAAAATGGAGCCCGGCCCTCATTCAGAGCGTGCGCTCTGCTCAGAGCGTACGGCTCTGAATGAGGGCCATAGTTAGCAATTCTATGTACAATGTATAGATCAGCTCACAATATTGTTTTCATCCGGTTTAAACCCTATATTTGCACCAGCTAGCTGGCTGACTAAGCTAAGCGGCAGCAGTGGATGGCACAAACATGTGGAAGTTCAATCCCCAAGATGGCACATAAGGAAACATATGTTTTCATTAATCAAGAGGCCTGAGGAAGATGGAGTATATATGTAGTTGAAGTTAGGAAAATGAAGGGTTGATTGGTAGTAAATTTAATAAAAAATTTTGATTCTGAAGCAAAATTTATGACGGAGGAGGGAAGAGCATGGGTGAACAATATGTCCCATGTTTTGCCCACGAAATCAACTTGTTGGTTCAGAATATTTTTTAAAATTAAAGGTGCATGCAGGAGATGCTAACTGTGGCCTTAAACATTTCTGGACATTTTTGCCATTCAGCAACAGCATGTCAAAGATTGCAGCTGCTTTGGCAGTTCAACTTCCAACATGGCACATCAGGAAACAAATGTTTTTATTATTAAAGAGGCCTGAGGGAGTTGGAGTACAGTATGTATGTAGTTGAAGGCGGGGAAAGGAAGATTTGATTAGTAGCACATTTAATTTTTTGATTCTGAAATGTAAAATTTATGAGGGAGGAGGGGAGGCATTTACAAAAAATATTTAAATCATTCACATCAGTCCTTGCCCCAGAAGAATCCTTGATCGCTATGCCTGCTGCTGCGAGTGGATTTACATCCCAGAAGGGGACCAGGAAGACTACTAGTAGTAATTTAAAAAAAACAAATGACTGTTATACAATCCTTTGCAAGGGGGAGCAAGTATGACAGCAGTCACCCAGTTGCACAGCAGATCACTGACACCATAACATGTATGCTTGTATTAGAGGTGCTTCCAATATCTGCCAATAACGCAGTGGGTTTTAGACAGTTAATTGAGGTCCTGTGTCCCCGTTATCAAATCCCATCTAGATTCCACTTCACTAGAAAAGCAATTCCCAACCTGGCAGCAGCCCCTTGATGAACAACACAGCACCCCTTCTTTATGGACAACAAAGCACCCCTGCCGAGTGCGGACAGATCACCTGCAGAGTCACAAATACGTGGATGATAAACTGTGGTCTGGCCGGCAGTGTCACCGAACAATAATAGCGTAGCTACTAGATACAGTAGAACACACACAAAAAATCAAAACAGATCTTTTATATTTTTTAACACTGGAGAAGAGAACCCCTGGATGACACAGCACCCCTTTAAGTACTGCAGCCCCCCTTTATATACTGTGGGCCTGATTCAGACCCACTTGCGAGAGCTGTTGGCCCAGTGCGCATGCGCACGACGGAGGCGGCTCCGTCGTGCGCATGCGCGAGACCCGGATAGCGACGGGCAAGCCATTGCTCCGGGTCTCGCTAAAAAGGGGGCGTGCTGTCTATGTTGAGTGGTTGGTGGGCGGGCCAGGGGCGTGGCTGCCCGAATGCCTACCGTCTGGGGCCGGCCCCACTGACATCACAAGTGATGTCAGTGGGTGGACTTCTTGCTCTGTAAGAGCAAGAAGTCCACTGGGACTTGCGGCAACGAGACCCTACCACAAGGGTCTCGTCGCAAGTCCAATGGTCGCGATGGTCTTGACCATCGCGACCATCATCCTGGCCGCTCGCACTACCTGTGGGTGGTTACCCACAGCTATGCGAGCGGCCAGGGGGCCGCTCTAAAAAAACAATAGCTGGGCACTGATTCAGAGCGAGCACTCTGAAAGAGCGTCTGGCTCTGAATCAGGCCCTGTATCCCCAGCCCAACAACACTGCACCATTGAACAACAGCAGCACAGACCCCCAGTCCAACAACACTGCACCCTTGAGCAACAGCAGCACAGACCCCCATCCCGACAACACTGCACCCTTGAACAACAATAACACAGACCCCCGGCCCGACAACACTGCACCCTTGAACAACAATAGCACAGACCCCCGGCCCGACAACACTGCACCCTTGAACAACAATAGCACAGACCCCCGGCCCGACAACACTGCACCCTTGAACAACAACAGCACAGACCCCCGGCCTGACAACACTGCACCCTTGAACAACAACAGCACAGACCCCCGGCCCGACAACACTGCACCCTTGAACAACAGCAGCACAGACCCCCGGCCCGACAACACTGCACCCTTGAACAACAATAGCACAGACCCCCGGCCTAACAACACTGCACCCTTGAACAACAACAGCACAGACCCCCGGCCCGACAACACTGCACCCTTGAACAACAGCAGCACAGACCCACGGCCCAACAACACTGCACCCTTGAACAACAGCACAGACCCCCGGCCCGACAACACTGCACGCTTGAACAACAGCAGCACAGACAGAGCACGTCTGTTCTGCACACTCTACAGCTGGAGTGAAAATGGCGCCGATCACCGGGACCTTTATAGAATCCAAAACCCACGAGAATCCGATGGCGGGATGATGATGTTTTGCTTCGTTTTCAGATCCGAGTCAGGCGGGAAAACCCGAGCCGGTCTTGGATCCGACTCGGAATTGCAATGCTCGGGTGGGGTTCGGTTCTCGGAGAACCGGACCCGCTCATCTCTAGTAGAAAAGCACACAGGCAGTTCTCTTGTCATCTTAAAGTGTGTAGCCCTTTGTGATCATCAGTTAATTGCCAATGAGCCGGGAATGGTGCATACAGGCCGCTGTTTGTGTGTTTGATTGAATCTGGTTAGTTACCAAAACATTTTCAAAAGTTATGGGAGAGATATGTACAGTATCAAACCTTCTAATGAGGACATGTGGAGAAGTAACCTATAGCAACCAATCAGCTTCTGCCTATCATTTTATAGAATGTATAAGATAAATGGTAGCTAGAAGCTGATTGGTTGCTACAGAATGAGTAACTTCTCCACTTCTCCTCTTTAGTAGGTTTGATACATCTGTTCCTTAACCTTCCTGGATGTCACTTGTCTAAGGGGGAGATTTATCAACTCTTGGAGAGAGATGGAGGGAGATAAAGTACCAGCCAATCAGCTCCTGTCATTTTTTAAACACAGCCAGTGACATGGTAGTTAGGAGCTTAGTGGCTGGAACGCTATCTCTGTTCACTTTATCTCTCTCTAAGGCTTAGGATATAGACCCCTTAAAGTACCACCCAATCAGCTTCTGTCAGGTTACAGGCTGTGCTAGATAAATGACCGATTGGTTGCCATGAGCAACTTCTCCACTTTATCTCTCTCCGAGATTTGATAAATCTCCCCCTAAGTGTTTAGTATGCACTGGCCCTGAAATCACAGCCCCATTTGGGAATATACTGGTTGTGGGTTGAGGCATACTGGTCTGTAGGTGCAGGGACTGACCTTGGTGGTCTCGGAAACCTCACTAGGGCACAGTGTAAGTTGGATGCAGAGATCCTCAGCTATATGCACCTGTCTTTTTAATCTGAATGAACACACGCCCATTGGCGCATCTATACCTGGGTCCAGGGGGACCGCCACTGCACACCCTGCACCCATATCATTAGTATACTTACCTCTCCAGAGTCCTGCGTTGGCCGGTTCTGCTGACATTAATTACCGGTAAATGGCGCGGTGTCGATTTCCCCGGTGAGTTGCGCATGTGCAGTAACGATGTCCCCAGGAATAAGGCGCGGTTGCCATGTTCTCGGAGACCTAGGTGTGCGCAGTAGACACTGTTACAAAGCCAGACTCTACTGCGATGCCGGAAAGGAAGGGTCCTGCACAGCGGCTGCACACGGACCCCTCCTCTCTTAAAATGCCCCTGCTGGCGCCTGTATTTCCATCCCATGAATTGGTGGGGTAACTTTGTGTGATCGCCGCATAGATAAGAGTTACATAGATAACAGCTGTAGTGTTGATGTTAATGCTGTTTTCACCTTGTTGTTAAATAAGTCTGAATGTCATATAAACGATGGATCCGATGTTCTCACTGTAGGCGGTGAAACTCCCCAGCAAATCCTACTGGTTTGTGCTGACAAAGCGATGAGCATTAAGACGCTTATAATCCATTCATGTAATTGAGGTGTTATATATTCTGCATCGTCCTATGACTCTGCCGGCACAGAGGTATCAGGGGAGTTTTATAGGAAACGTCCGCCTGCCAGAGGTTTTTGTACATTCGTTTTTTTCTATAAATGTACAAAATGGTCTAATTTGCAAATATAACCCTATATCCCGTCCCTAATCGTGTGTTACATGCAGTCTCACAGTCCCCTGTGTGTCCCCTGCCCTCACCTGCACAGAGCACACCTGGCGTCATTGGGTGCGGAATGAGTAGTGTGAATCCCGATGACGCAGCGGTGGGGGAGATGGGTGTACACAGAAAGCTCATACACGCATTTTCCTGACAACCAAAGAGCTGAAGCAGTGTTAAAGGTTAGATACATTCTATTAGAGAGTGTATCTAGCAAATACAGTCATTACGGCTAGGTAGGAGGACAGCAGCGGTGAGGATTGGTGGGGAATGGATGGGGCCATGGCAGAGGCTGACTGTCACATTTTAGCATGGGGGGCAAGTACACTCCACTGGCCCATAAGCAGTGGCCCATCCTAAAAAAACGATTTTGGTATAGAACACTGGGGGCCTGATTCAGAGCCGGACGCTCTTGGAGAGAGCTCGCTCTGAATCAGGGCGTCCCATTTTTTTTTAAAATACGGCCTCCTGGCCGCTCGCATAGCTGTGGGTGACCACCTACTGACATCACGAGTGATGTCAGTAGGGCCGCCCACACACGGCAGGCGTTCCTGCAGGAACGCCTCCGTTTGCCCAGCCACTCCCCCTGCCCGCCTCCAAAATGGGGCAAGCTGTCAATCACCATCGACAGCTTTGGTGCGAGACCCGTAGCGACGGAGCGCCCGTCTCTGGCCGGGTCTCGCTCATGCGCACGCCGGAGCCGGCGTGCGCATGTGCAGTGGGGGACCATCGACCCGATTGCGAGCGCTGTGCGCTCGCCAGCGGGTCTGAATCAGGCCCTGGGTCTGACTTATCAAAAGTAAAAAATCCCATTGCCCAGCAATAGTGCTTTTTTTTGTGCCTTGCTGCACATCTTAATGGGGTTACCACTAGTGACAATCCCCATTGGCAAATCCTATGTATCATTGTGGTAACCCACATACAGATAACCAGTCCGGAAGCATTATTTATTTTCTCTTTTTGTCCTTTCCTTTATACAGAGCATTGTCATTAAATGTAACACTGTTTAAATTATTTTTATTTCTCTACAAAAAAAAAAAAAAAACACACTTGTTAACTTCTGTATATGGGCACTGATGTAGCTCACTCCATAGGATCCCTCTTAGGGTCCCCCCACGACTAACGCATGCACAGGAGGACCACCGGGTCATAAACCTGGACGTCCCCACACCGCAACAGACAGCTCTTATTGGGAGGGCTCTCCTTTACTCAAATCTTCATGCATACGGCGTCACTAAATGCAGGTACTGTGGCCCTGATTCAGAGCCGGACGCTCTGACCAGAGCGCTCGCTCTGAATCAGGGCCCACCTCCATTAAAATTGAGCGTCCTCCTGGACGCTCGTATAGCTGTGGGTCACCACCCACAGCATATACGAGCGTCCAACAAGATGGTCGCGATGGTCTTGACCATCGCGACCATCGGACTTGCGAATGAAACCCTGTGGTCGGGTTTCTCAACCGCAAGCCCTGGAGTGATTTTGGCTCTATCAGAGCCAAAATCACTCCCACTGACATCACTAGTGATGTCAGTGGGGC
Organism: Taudactylus pleione; assembly: GCA_031769625.1. NCBI lineage: Eukaryota > Metazoa > Chordata > Amphibia > Anura > Myobatrachidae > Taudactylus > Taudactylus pleione. The sequence goes on along the minus strand of JAUIMM010000139.1, from coordinate 727,995 downwards.
CGGCTTCAGACGGTAGGCGTTCCCATGGTAACGCCTCCGTCTGGCAGGCACGCCCACCAAAGTGGGCGTGCTGTCAGTCACCATCGACAGCACGCCCCCTTTGGTGAGACACTCTGAGTGAAGGAAAGTCCTTTGCTCGCCGGGTCTCGCGCATGCGCATGACGGAGCTCCCTCCGTTGTGCGCATGCGCAGTGGGGAACATCGACCCACTTGCGAGCGTACTGCCGCTCGCGAGTGGGTCTGAATGACCCCCTGTATGCGATCAGTGGCTCCATGCATCCCGCCTCAGGTCTGACCAATTCACAAACCCTGCTCTGCCTCAGGGATTAAGCTCCTGCAATCTTACTGTGACTTCTGTCTTCCTTAACCCCCTAAGTAACTTCCCTAGTCTCATTAACAGAACCCCTTCAAGTTAATTAATTCAATAAAGGTCGTTATCAAACCCTTAAATAATTAAAATATTCTTATGTGCTACTATTCACTCTGGAATCATTATGAATCACCGCCGGACCAAAGCCCAGCGGATGAAATACCGATGCCGGAAGGCCGGCAGCTGAAGATCCCAACTAAGGTAAGTAACACCCCTAACCCTGCCCTTTCTCCCCCCCTAACCCTAACCCTCCCTTAGTGGTGCCTAGCCCTAACCTCCCCCCCTAGTTCCTAACCCCCCCCCCTAGTTCCCAGGTGGGGAGTTTGACTGGGGCGGTACTCCTGTCAAACCATAATGCAGGTGTCCTAAGGCGAACTCAGGGAGGACAAAAACCTCTCGTGGAGCAGAAGGGCATGCCTAAACCTAACCCCCCCTACCCGCACCCTAAACCTAACCCTCCCGGGGGGGTGCCTGAACCTAACCTCCCCCCGGTGGTGCCTGACCCTAACCACCCCTTCCCCTAGCCTAAACCTAACCTTCCTGGGTGGGGGGGGGCCTAACCCTAAATCCCCCCCTAATCCTAACCCTCCCCTCCGCAGCTAGGCACTCCCGACGCCTGGCTTAAGTATGATCAGTATGCCGGGCGTTGGGATTTCGGCGTGGGACTGATGATAGGCGTCAGTATTTAGACGCCTATCATTAGTCCCATGCCGGGATGTCACAGTTGGGAAGCCGGTGGTCGGCATTTCGACTGCCGGCTTCCTGACTACATCCCTTAACTCTAGCTGCTTCCAAATTCAATGTACAATAGATAATGTATTAGCACAGTATAACGGTGTGCACCTGGGCATGTGACCTATTAGCAGAGTATAGAGGAGTGCACCTGGGCATGTGACCTATTAGCAGAGTATAGAGGAGTGCACCTGGGCATGTGACCTATTAGCAGAGTATAGAGGAGTGCACCTGGGTATGTGACCTATTAGCAGAGTATTGTGGAGTGCGTCTGGGTATATGACCTATTAGACTATAGCGCATACTTGCCAACTCTCCCTCATTGTCAGGGAGACTCCCTGAAATAGTAGCAATCTCCCTCATTTCATCCTTACCCCCATTATGAAGCTGTTATATTAAAAAACAGAGATATATACATTCAAATGGGATCATTAGTGTAATTTCCTTGCATTGGTTATTATAAGGCACAATGATCCCTATGAATTCTGAAAAGTATTAGTGTGTTTTCATCAACAAACAGATCTTACTGACTGCTTTTGAGCTGGGTTTACATTGGATGTAAGTCAGGTTTAGGACACGCCCCTCAGATTTATTAGTACACGCCCACTGTAACACGCGCTCATAGGTGCTGCTTTCACAGTCTCCCTTAAATGCTTTTTCAAAAGTAGGCAAGTATGCTATAGCGGAGTGCGTCTGAGTACATGACATATTGGCAGCAGGGCCGGATTATTGGGAGGGTGAATGGGACGGTCGTCCAAGGATCCCTACACATAAGGGGTCTCCACACAGTGTCCCCGGCCCCAATCCCCAAGATGAACTGTTTTTTTTTTTCTTTAATTGGAGCTGCCTGCGGCCGCCCACAATTGAGTCCCGCCCCTGATATTTGGCTCCCTTCTGCTGCTGTTTGCCAATATGCCTTTCCCTGCCTCTGAAGAAGTAAGTAATGTATATATATAATGTATATGTGTACTATGTCTATGGGGCCTATTCATAACTAAACTTTCTCTGGAGGTAATTAGGTTTAGAGCTCGCATAGAGTTCTACCTAATTACCGGAGGATTCATCATTCCTCCTCTCCATAAGTATCTATTCCGAAAAGCTGTCATTTTTGCGATGACAGCTTTTCAGGAAATAGTTTTCCCTCTCTACTCTAACTTACCGAAGCTGTAATCCGTGCTGCGCATGCGCCATTACATCCGTATAAACCAGCGCATGCGCAGCACTGCCTACAGCTGCGGTAACTTTGTGTGCCCCCCCCTCCGCTCACCTCCTCCCAGTCCCCAACTTACCTGCCTGCTGCAGCCGCCTCTGGCTCTGGTGGCTGTGCTGACACTGTGTTCTCCGGGCAGAGAGCGACACCCTTCCCCGCTATAAGGTGACGCTCACCATCGATGTCCGGTGGATTGGGTAGGTTCTGAGAATCAGGTACACTGCAACAGGGATGTCTTCTCTTTCTTCCTTGGCAGAGAGGTGAAGACAAACCAACCCCAGACCCAAGAATCACACAGGGATAGAAAATCTCAGTTTATGTAACGGGCCGCGGTTCTGACTTTAGATGATGGAAAAGTTAGTCCATTTTAAACAGTAAAATAAGTAACATCCATGGTGCTATAGCATTTCATAGGTAAAGATAATTTACATATAACACATAACCATGTAATTGCGAATCCTTAAGTAAGCATTCCTCTTATACTAATAACATTTAAGCAAATCAATATATATTAATTTCACTCTGCCTTAGATACTGTAGGACTCACATGTCCTGACTTAAACCTAGTTGTTTCAATATTGGTGGCGCTCATAAATTGTTCCTGTGAATCTGCCCCCGGATCCATAACAGATTATACTCCTGTTTTGAGTTCACTTGTAAATAACAGTCTTAAAAGGTTGTCCTTGGTGCGTTGCAAATTTACAAATATATATACCGTATATACTCGAGGATAAGCCAAGTTTTTCAGCACATTTTTTGTGCTGAAAAAGTCCCCCCTCGGCTTATACTCGAAGTGATGCTCCAGGACCAGGACCGGTTCTCCCGTTACGCAGCTGTGTAGGGCGCCACATATTGGAGGGCGCCTCACTCAGCTGCGTACCATGCGGGCCGCGGTGCAGACTGTGTCTCTGTGACACAGCTGCACCGCGTGTGTAGCGCTGACCGGACGGAGTTAGGTCAGCACTACACAGTGCCAAACGCACAGCCGCCGGCGCTGGCAGCTGTGTGTTTGTTGTAATTAGCAGCTGATGAGAGTCTATCAGACTCTCATCGGCTGCTGCTGCTCCCACAGCGGGAGCCATCTTCCGGCTCCCACAGTGGGTAATGGGAGAGACGTCATGATGTCATGACGTCTCTCCCATAATGCAAAGCGGCCGGAGGAGCCAGTAGCAGCGTCGGGACCAGGAGCGGGGTACCGGTACGTCTCTCTCTACTGGGGGGGCTACTACTGAGGGCAGTACCAGGGGGGGATTACTACTGGGGACACTACCAGGGGGGGGATATTACTGCTGGGGACACTACCGGGGGGGTTACTACTGGGGGCACTACCAGGGGGGTACTACTGGGGGCACTACCAGGGGGGATTACTACTGGGGGCACTACCAGGGGGGGGATATTACTACTGGGGGTACTACCAGGGGGGGATATTACTACAGGGGGCACTACCAGGGGTATTACTACCAGTAGCTGCTGCATCTCCAACCCTAGGCTTATACTCGAGTCAATAAGGTTTCCCAGTTTTTTGTGGTAAAATTAGGTACCTCAGCTTATATTCGGGTAGACTTATACTCGAGTATATACGGTATATATATATATTAGGGGTGTGCACCGGCCACTTTTCGTGTTTTGTGTTTTGGTTTTGGATCTGGATCTTTCTTCGTGTTTTGGATCTGGATTGGTTTTGCCAAAACCACCCTTCCGTGTTTTGGGTTCTGGGTTTTGTGTTTTGGATCTGTATTTTTTTTTAAAAAAGCATAAAAACAGCTAAAATCACAGAATTTGTAGGTTTTTCTGCTCCTATGCTATTATTAACCTCAATAACCTTAATTTCCACTCATTTCCAGTCTATTCTGAACACCTCACACCTCACAATAGTGTTTTTATGTCCAAAAGGTTGCACCGAGGTAGCTGGATGACTATGCTAAGCGACACGAGTGGGCGGCACAAACACGTGACCCATCTAGGCGTGAAACTGCAGTGGCAGACAGGATGGCAGTTTGAAAAACTAGGCCCCAAACTGTACATAATGCAAAGAAAAAAAAGAGGTGCAAGATGGAATTGTCCTTGGGCCCTCCCACCCACCCTTATGTTGTATAAACAGGACATGCACACTTTAACAAACCAATCATTTCAGCGCCAGGGTCTGCCACACAACTGTGGCTGAAATGATTGGTTCGTTTGGGCCCCCACAAAACAAGCTGGCAATTAATGTGTCCCTGCACAAACTGGCTCTATGGAGGCAAGATGTCATCCTCATCCTCCTCATCCACCGATTCCTCACCCTCTTCAGTGTGTACATCCTCATCCTCACAAAGTATTAACTCGTCCCCACTTGAATCCACCACCACAGGTCCCTCTGTACCTTCTGGAGGCTGGTCTCCCTGGAAGAGTTGATAATTCATTTTGATGAACATCATCTTCTCCACATTCTGTGGAAGCAACCTCCTACGCCTTTCGCTGACAAGGTTCCCGGCTGCACTAAACACTCTTTCGGAGTACACACTGGAGGGGGGGCAACTCAGGTAAAATAGAGCCAGTTTGTACAGGGGCCTCCAAATTGCCTCTTTTTCCTGCCAGTACAGGTATGGACTGTCTGCCATGCCTACTTGGATGCTGTCACCGATGTAATCCTCCACCATTCTGTCAATGGTGACAGTATCATATGCAGTGACAGTAGACATGTCAGAAATTGTTGCCAGGTCCTTCAGTCCGGACCAGATGTCCAAACTTGGTCCTGCCTGCCCTGCATCACCGCCAGCGGGTTGCTTAGGATACCTAAGTTTTTTCCTGGCAGCCCCAGTTGCAGGAGAAAATGAAGAAGGAGCCGTTGACGTGTCACGTTCCGCTTCAGCTGACAGTGTGTTCACCAGCAGGTCTTTGCACCTCTGCAGGCTTGTGTCGGCCGGAAAGAGAGATACCACATAGGCTTTAAACCTAGGATCGAGCACGGTGGCCAAAACGTAGTGGTCTGATTTCAACAGATTGACCACCCTGGAATCCTGGCAAAGCGAATGAAGGGCTTCATCCACAAGTCCCACATGCCGAGCGGAATCGCTCCGTCTTAGCTCCTCCTTCACTTTCTCCAGCTGCTTCTGCAAAAGCCTGATGAGGGGAATGACCTGACTCAAGCTGGCAGTGTCTGAACTGACTTCACGTGTGGCAAGTTCGAAGGGCTGGAGAACCTTGCACAACACGGAAATCATTCTCCACTGCGCTTGAGTCAGGTGCATACCCCCTCCTTTGCCTATGTCATAGGTGGATGTATAGGCTTGTATGGCCTTTTGCTGCTCCTCCATCCTCTGAAGCATATAGAGGGTTGAGTTCCACCGCGTCACAACCTCTTGCTTCAGGTGATGGCGGGGCAGGTTCAAGAGTGTTTGCTGGCGCTCCAGTCTTCGGCACGCAGTCGCTGAATGGCGAAAGTGGCCAGAAATTTTTCGGGCCACCCAAAGCGTCTCCTGCACGCCCCTGTCGCTTTTCAGAAAATTCTGCACCACCAAGTTTATTGTGTGAGCAAAACATGGGACGTGCTGGAATTTGCCCAGATGTAATGCCCGCACAATATTGGTGGCGTTGTCAGATATCACAAATCCCCAGGAGAGTCTAAGTGGGGTAAGCCACTGGGCGATGATTTCCCTCAGTTTCTCTAAGAGGTTGTCGGCGGTGTGCCTCTTACTGAAACCGGTGATACACAGCGTAGCCTGCCTTGTAACGAGCTGGCATTTCTGAGATGCTGCTACTGGTGACGCTGCTGCTGTTGCTGCGTAAGGTGATACATCTACCCAGTGGGCTGTTACAGTCATATAGTCCTTAGTCTGCCCTGTTCCACTTGTCCACATGTCCGTGGTTAAGTGGACATTGTGTACAACGGCATTTTTCAGGACACTGAGGACACTTTTTCTGACGTTTCTGTACAGTCTCGGTATCGCCTGCCTAGTGAAGTGGAATCTAGACGGGATTTGGAACCGGGGACACACTACCTCCATCAATTGTCTAAATCCCACTGCACTAATGGCGGATACCGGACGCACGTCTAACACCAACATAGCAGTCAAGGCCTCAGTTATACGTTTTGCTTCAGGATGACTGCTGTCGTACTTCATCCTCCTCGCTAAGGACTGTTGGAGGGTCAATTGTTTAGTAAAAGTAGTGGTGTTCCTACTTCCTCTCTGGGATGATGAACGACTCCCAGCAGCAGCAACAGCAGCAGCGGCAGCAGTAGGCGTAGCAATGCAGGATCCTCCAGAGGAATCCCGGATAGGAGAGTCAGTCATGCCAGTGACATGGCCTGCAGGACTACTTCTGATCCTGACTAAGGAGGAAATTGACGAGGAGGGAGTTGACGGTGTGGTTTGCAGGCGCTTGGATACAACAGGACAATGGGATTTAGGTGTCCCTGGACTGCTTACGGTCTTAGCCAAAGTTTCTGAACTTGACAGTAACTTTTTATGAACGCGCTGCAGGTGCCGTATAAGGGAGGATGTTCCTAGGTGGTTGACGTCCCTACCCCTACTTATTTCACCTTTACATATGGTACATATGGCAAGACAGTTGTTGTCCGGATTTGGATAGAAATATTGCCAGACCAAAGAGGTGGAATGTTTGGTCTTCTGCCCAGGCATGACCGTGATGGGCTTTTTCATCCCACGGACAACAACTGTCTCCCCCGGAGCCTGATTTAAACAAACCACATCACCATCAGAATCCTCCTCGCCAACTTCCTCCTCAGCGCCAGCTACACCAGTATCCTCATCCTGTTGTACTTCAACAGTGACATCTTCAATTTGCATATCAGCAAGTGGACTGTGGGTGCTCCTTTCAGCACTTGCAGGGGGCGTGCAAATGGTGGAAAGAGCCACCTCTTCCCGTCCAGTGCTGGGAAGGTCAGGCATCGCAACCACCACCACACTTGGACTCTCCTTGGGGATTTGTGATATCTTCTTAGAAAGCACAGTTCTTCGCTGTGCTTTTGCCAGCTTAACTCTTTTGATTTTTTTAGTGGGAGGAGGGCTTCCATCGTCATGTGAAGCTGAACCACTAGTCATGAACATACTAGGGATCGACCTTAGCCGTTCCTTGCCACTCCGTGTCGTAAATGGCATATTGGCAAGTTTACGTTTCTCTTCAGCTGATTTAAATGTCTTTTTCAAGGTCATTTTCCTGAACTTTGCCATTTGGGATTGTATGTGCCCTCTACTATGACATTGGGCATCGGCCTTGGCAGACGACGTTGATGGCATGTTATCGTCTATGTCATGACTAGTGGCAGCAGCTTCAGCACTAGGAGGAAGTGGTTCTTGATCTTTCTCTATTTTATTTTTATCGGAGAAAGTTTGGTCCTCCATTTATGTTATATCGATTTGATATATACGTGCGGCTAAACACAGAAAATAATTTTTTTTTTGGTTTGGACTGGAGTGTACTTTGGGGGTTACAGCACCCTTTAACGGTCAAGCCAGCCGGCCCTTATGACACAGGCGCACTCTTAGCACTACTTTGTTGATGCACGTGCGGCTACTGCGCACACAATTCACAAACACAGAAAATATTTTTTTTTTTGGTTTGGACTGGAGTGTACTTTGGGGGTTACAGCACCCTTTAATTGTCAAGCCAGCTGGCCCTTTACTTATGACACAGGCGCACGCTTGGCACTACTTTGTTGATGCACGTGCGGCTACTGCGCACACAATTCACAAACACAGAAAATAATTTTTTTTTTGGTTTGGACTGGAGTGTACTTTCGGGGGTTACAGCACCCTTAACGGTCAAGCCAGCCGGCCCTTTACTTATGACACAGGCGCACGCTTGGCACTACTTTGTTGATGCACGTGCGGCTACTGCGCACACAATTCACAAACACAGAAAATAATTTTTTTTTTTGGTTTGGACTGGAGTGTACTTTCGGGGGTTACAGCACCCTTTAACGGTCAAGCCAGCCGGCCCTTTACTTATGACACAGGCGCACGCTTGGCACTACTTTGTTGAAGCACGTGCGGCTACTGCGCACACAATTCACAAACACAGAAAATAATTTTTTTTTTGGTTTGGACTGGAGTGTACTTTTGGGGGTTACAGCACCCTTAACGGTCAAGCCAGCCAGCCCTTTACTTATGACACAGGCGCACGCTTGGCACTACTTTGTTGATGCACGTGCGGCTACTGCGCACACAATTCACAAACACAGAAAATAATTTTTTTTTGGTTTGGACTGGAGTGTACTTTCGGGGGTTACAGCACCCTTTAATGGTCAAGCCAGCCGGCCCTTTACTTATGACACAGGCGCACGCTTGGCACTACTTTGTTGATGCACGTGCGGCTACTGCGCACACAATTCACAAACACAGAAAATAATTTTTTTTTTGGTTTGGACTGGAGTGTACTTTCGGGGGTTACAGCACCCTTTAACGGTCAAGCCAGCCGGCCCTTTACTTATGACACAGGCGCACGCTTGGCACTACTTTGTTGAAGCACGTGCGGCTACTGCGCACACAATTCACAAACACAGAAAATAATTTTTTTTTTGGTTTGGACTGGAGTGTACTTTCGGGGGTTACAGCACCCTTAACGGTCAAGCCAGCCAGCCCTTTACTTATGACACAGGCGCACGCTTGGCACTACTTTGTTGATGCACGTGCGGCTACTGCGCACACAATTCACAAACACAGAAAATAATTTTTTTTTGGTTTGGACTGGAGTGTACTTTCGGGGGTTACAGCACCCTTTAACGGTCAAGCCAGCCGGCCCTTTACTTATGACACAGGCGCACGCTTGGCACTACTTTGTTGATGCACGTGCGGCTACTGCGCACACAATTCACAAACACAGAAAATAATTTTTTTTTTGGTTTGGACTGGAGTGTACTTTGGGGGTTACAGCACCCTTTAACGGTCAAGCCAGCCGGCCCTTTACTTATGACACAGGCGCACGCTTGGCACTACTTTGTTGATGCACGTGCGGCTACTGCGCACACAATTCACAAACACAGAAAATAATTTTTTTTTTGGTTTGGACTGGAGTGTACTTTGTGGGTTACAGCACCCTTTAACGGTCAAGCCAGCCGGCCCTTTACTTATGACACAGGCGCACGCTTGGCACTACTTTGTTGATACACGTGCGGCTACTGCGCACACAATTCACAAACACAGAAAATAATTTTTTTTTGGTTTGGACTGGAGTGTACTTTCGGGGGTTACAGCACCCTTTAACGGTCAAGCCAGCCAGCCCTTTACTTATGACACAGGCGCACGCTTGGCCCTACTTTGTTGATGCACGTGCGGCTACTGCGCACACAATTCACAAACACAGAAAATAATTTTTTTTTTGGTTTGGACTGGAGTGTACTTTCGGGGGTTACAGCACCCTTAACGGTCAAGCCAGCCGGCCCTTTACTTATGACACAGGCGCACGCTTGGCACTACTTTGTTGATGCACGTGCGGCTACTGCGCACACAATTCACAAACACAGAAAATATTTTTTTTTTGGTTTGGACTGGAGTGTACTTTCGGGGGTTACAGCACCCTTTAACGGTCAAGCCAGCCGGCCCTTTACTTATGACACAGGCGCACGCTTGGCACTACTTTGTTGATGCACGTGCGGCTACTGCGCACACAATTCACAAACACAGAAAATAATTTTTTTTTTGGTTTGGACTGGAGTGTACTTTCGGGGGTTACAGCACCCTTAACGGTCAAGCCAGCCGGCCCTTTACTTATAACACAGGCGCACGCATGGCACTACTTTGTTGATGCACGTGCGGCTACTGCGCACACAATTCACAAACACAGAAAATAATTTTTTTTTTGGTTTGGACTGGAGTGTACTTTCGGGGGTTACAGCACCCTTAACGGTCAAGCCAGCCGGCCCTTTACTTATGACACAGGCGCACGCTTGGCACTACTTTGTTGATGCACGTGCGGCTACTGCGCACACAATTCACAAACACAGAAAATAATTTTTTTTTTGGTTTGGACTGGAGTGTACTTTCGGGGGTTACAGCACCCTTAACGGTCAAGCCAGCCGGCCCTTTACTTATGACACAGGCGCACGCTTGGCACTACTTTGTTGATGCACGTGCGGCTACTGCGCACACAATTCACAAACACAGAAAATAATTTTTTTTTTGGTTTGGACTGGAGTGTACTTTCGGGGGTTACAGCACCCTTAACGGTCAAGCCAGCCGGCCCTTTACTTATGACACAGGCGCACGCTTGGCACTACTTTGTTGATGCACGTGCGGCTACTGCGCACACAATTCACAAACACAGAAAATATATTATTTTTTTAGCACTTGGGGGGAGCACCCCTGATGGACAGAGCACCCCCTGGACAACACTGCAGCACTCCTTTAGGACTGGGACACTGCACAGGACTTTGGAGTGGACACAGCCCCTATGGAGAACTGACTGCACAACACAGTCCAGCCAGCCCCTATGGACTTTGAAGTAGTGGACACAGCCCCTATTAACAACAGCAGCACAGCACAACACAGCCAGCCCCTATGGACTTTGAAGTAGTGGACAACAGCAGCACTACACTACACAGCCCTAACTCCCACCCTCCCTCTTCACTGTCCACAGCCGAGTGAGAAAATGGCGCCGACGTGGGTACCTTATATAGGATCCAAAACCCGCGAGACTCGGAAGGCGGGATGATGACGTTTTGCCTCGATTTCAGATCCGAGTCAGGCGGGAAAAGTCGAGCCTGATTCGGATCGGACTCGGATCGGGGGGGCTCGGGGGGGTTCGGATTTCAGAAATCCGAACCCGCTCAACCCTAATATATATATATATATATATATATATATAACAATTCCATGCAGATAATAACTTTCTGGGCCAGGTGTAATGCTCAGCTATAGCTGCTAATTGGGTTTGTAGTTGTAATACTGTATATGGTATCATCCCCACAGAATACTAATCTGCTTGCAAAGTTGGCACTGTAGTTTGTGTAGTCAGAGTTCTTTGCTAAGTTTAGGGTGGAGATGCTATTTACAGTCAGTGGAGCAGCACTCAATCACCTCTCCTGAGGTACATCACTAAGGCATAGTCACCATGCTCCCAAGGATACTGAGGGGGATTAGTAGTTGGTAGTCAGTATTGGCTGTAGCAGTGGTGACATTCTATATTTCCTGTCTGATTTGTGTCTGACTATTTACTGTTACACATACAGACCTCTCTAGATGGCTTCACATCAGCATCACATCACAGTGGAGAGTCTCAGATGCTCTTCTCTGTCTCTTTTCTCTGTGCTGTCACATCTCAGTCTCTCAGCACTGGTTTCCCTGTACAGCCTACTACCTCTGACTGCTGCACTGCACTCTCTTCACAGGCATGGCTCTCCCACTAACACACTACACTCTCCTCACAGGCATGACTCTCCCACTAACACTGCACTCTCCTCACAGGCATGGCTCTCCCACTCACGCACTGCACTCTCCTCACAGGCATGGCTCTCCCACTAACACTGCACTCTCCTCACAGGCATGGCTCTCCCACTCACACACACTGCACTCTCCTCACAGGCATGGCTCTCCCACTCAGACACTGCACTCTCCTCACAGGCATGGCTCTCCCACTCACACACTGCACTCTCCTCACAGGCATGGCTCTCCCACTCACACACTGCACTCTCCTCACAGGCATGGCTCTCCCACTTACACACTCTGAACTCTCCTCGCAGGCTTGGCTCTCCCACTCACACACTGCACTCTCCTCGCAGGCATGGCTCTCCCACTCACACACTGCACTCTCCTCACAGGCATGGCTCTCCCACTCACACACTGCACTCTCCTCACAGGCATGGTTCTCCCACTCAGACACTGCACTCATCTCACAGGCATGGCTCTCCCACTCACACACTGCACTCTCCTCACAGGCATGGCTCTCCCACTCACACACTGCACTCTCCTCACAGGCAAGGCTCTCCCACTCAAACACTGCACTCTCCTCACAGGCATGGCTCTCCCACTCAGACACTGCACTCTCCTCACAGGCATGGGTCTCCCACTCACACACTGCACTCTCCTCACAGGCATGGCTCTCCCACTCACACACTGCACTCTCCTCAAAGGCATGGCTCTCCCACTCACACTCTCCTCACAGGCATGGCTCTCCCACTCACACTCTCCTCACAGGCATGGCTCTCCCACTCACACACTGCACTCCTCACAGGCATGGCTCTCCCACTCACACACTCTGCACTCTCCTCACAGGCATGGCTCTCCCACTCACACTCTGCACTCTCCTCACAGGTATGACTCTCCCACTCACAACACTGCACTCTCCTCACAGGCATGGCTCTCCCACTCACACACTGCACTCTCCTCACAGGCATGGCTCTCCCACTCACACTGCACTCTCCTCACAGGCATGGCTCTCCCACTCACACACTGCACTCTCCTCACAGGCATGGCTCTCCCACTCACACTGCACTCTCCTCACAGGCATGGCTCTCCCACTCACACACTGCACTCTCCTTACAGGCATGGCTCTCCCACTCACACTCTGCATTCTCTTCAAAGGCATGGCTCTCCCACTCACACTCTGCACTCTCCTCACAGGCATGGCTCTCCCACTCACACACTGCACTCTCCTCACAGGCATGGCTCTCCCACTCACACTGCACTCTCCTCACAGGCATGGCTCTCCCACTCACACACTGCACTCTCCTCACAGGCATGGCTCTCCCACTCACACACTGCACTCATCTCACAGGCATGGCTCTCCCACTCACACACTGCACTCTCCTCACAGGCATGGCTCTCCCACACACACTCTCCTCACAGGCATGGCTCTCCCACTCACACACTGCACTCTCCTCACAGGCATGGCTCTCCCACTCACACACTGCACTCTCCTCACAGGCATGGCTCTCCCACTCACACACTCTGCACTCTCCTCACAGGCATGGCTCTCCCACTCACACACTGCACTCTCCTCACAGGCATGGCTCTCCCACTCACACACTGAACTCTCCTCACAAGCATGGCTCTCCCACTCACACACTGCACTCTCCTCACCGGCATGGTTCTCCCACTCAGACACTGCACTCATCTCACAGGCATGGCTCTCCCACTCACACACTGCACTCTCCTCACAGGCATGGCTCTCCCACTCACACACTGCACTCTCCTCACAGGCATGGCTCTCCCACTCACACACTGCACTCTCCTCACAGGCATGGCTCTCCCACTCAGACACTGCACTCTCCTCACAGGCATGGCTCTCCCACTCAGACACTGCACTCTCCTCACAGGCATGGCTCTCCCACTCACACACTGCACTCTCCTCACAGGCATGGCTCTCCCACTCACACACTCTGCACTCTCCTCACAGGCATGGCTCTCCCACTCACTGCACTCTCCTCACAGGCATGGCTCTCCCACTCACACTCTCCTCACAGGCATGGCTCTCCCACTCACACACTGCACTCTCCTCACAGGCATGGCTCTCCCACTCACACTCTCCTCACAGGTATGGCTCTCCCACTCACACACTGCACTCTCCTCACAGGCATGGCTCTCCCACTCACACACTGCACTCTCCTCACAGGCATGGCTCTCCCACTCACACACTCTCCTCACAGGCATGGCTCTCCCACTCACACACTGCACTCTCCTCACAGGCATGGCTCTCCCACTCACACACTCTGCACTCTCCTCACAGGCATGGTTCTCCCACTCAGACACTGCACTCATCTCACAGGCATGGCTCTCCCACTCACACACTGCACTCTCCTCACAGGCATGGCTCTCCCACTCACACACTGCACTCTCCTCACAGGCAAGGCTCTCCCACTCACACACTGCACTCTCCTCACAGGCATGGTTCTCCCACTCAGACACTGCACTCTCCTCACAGGCATGGCTCTCCCACTCTGACACTGCACTCTCCTCACAGGCATGGCTCTCCCACTCACACACTGCACTCTCCTCACAGGCATGGCTCTCCCACTCACACACTGCACTCTCCTCACAGGCATGGCTCTCCCACTCACACTCTCCTCACAGGCATGGCTCTCCCACTCACACTCTCCTCACAGGCATGGCTCTCCCACTCACACACTGCACTCCTCACAGGCATGGCTCTCCCACTCACACACTCTGCACTCTCCTCACAGGCATGGCTCTCCCACTCACACACTGCACTCTCCTTACAGGCATGGCTCTCCCACTCACACTCTGCACTCTCCTCAAAGGCATGGCTCTCCCACTCACACTCTGCACTCTCCTCACAGGCATGGCTCTCCCACTCACACACTGCACTCTCCTCACAGGCATGGCTCTCCCACTCACACACTGCACTCTCCTCACAGGCATGGCTCTCCCACTCACACACTGCACTCATCTCACAGGCATGGCTCTCCCACTCTCACACTGCACTCTCCTCACAGGCATGGCTCTCCCACACACACTCTCCTCACAGGCATGGCTCTCCCACTCACACACTGCACTCTCCTCACAGGCATGGCTCTCCCACTCACACACTGCACTCTCCTCACAGGCATGGCTCTCCCACTCACACACTCTGCACTCTCCTCACAGGCATGGCTCTCCCACTCACACACTGCACTCTCCTCACAGGCATGGCTCTCCCACTCACACACTGAACTCTCCACACAAGCATGGCTCTCCCACTCACACACTGCACTCTCCTCACAGGCATGGCTCTCCCACTCAGACACTGCACTCATCTCAGAGGCATGGCTCAACCACTCACACACTGCACTCTCCTCACAGGCATGGCTCTCCCACTCACACACTGCACTCTCCTCACAGGCATTGCTCTCCCACTCACACACTGCACTCTCCTCACAGGCATGGCTCTCCCACTCACACACTGCACTCTCCTCACAGGCATGGCTCTCCCACTCAGACACTGCACTCTCCTCACAGGCATGGCTCTCCCACTCACACATTGCACTCTCCTCACAGGCATGGGTCTCCCACTCACACACTCTGCACTCTCCTCACAGGCATGGCTCTCCCACTCACACACTGCACTCTCCTCACAGGCATGGCTCTCCCACTCACACAT
Source organism: Taudactylus pleione (assembly GCA_031769625.1). Lineage (NCBI taxonomy): Eukaryota > Metazoa > Chordata > Amphibia > Anura > Myobatrachidae > Taudactylus > Taudactylus pleione. The sequence continues at coordinate 712,648 of JAUIMM010000139.1, read as the reverse complement.
TGCACTCTCCTCACAGGCATGGCTCTCCCACTCACACACTCTCCTCACAGGCATGGCTCTCCCACTCACACACTGCACTCTCCTCACAGGCATGGTTCTCCCACTCACACTCTGCACTCTCCTCAAAGGCATGGCTCTCCCACTCACACGCTGCACTCTCCTCACAGGCATGGCTCTCCCACTCACACACTGCACTCTCCTTACAGGCATGGCTCTCCCACTCACACTCTGCACTCTCCTCAAAGGCATGGCTCTCCCACTCACACTCTGCACTCTCCTCACAGGCATGGCTCTCCCACTCACACACTGCACTCTCCTCACAGGCATGGTTCTCCCACTCACACTGCACTCTCCTCACAGGCATGGCTCTCCCACTCACACACTGCACTCTCCTCACAGGCATGGCTCTCCCACTCACACACTGCACTCTCCTCACAGGCATGGCTCTCCCACACACACTCTCCTCACAGGCATGGCTCTCCCACTCACACACTGCACTCTCCTCACAGGCATGGCTCTCCCACTCACACACTGCACTCTCCTCACAGGCATGGCTCTCCCACTCACACACTCTGCACTCTCCTCACAGGCATGGCTCTCCCACTCACACACTGCACTCTCCTCACAGGCATGGCTCTCCCACTCACACACTGAACTCTCCTCACAAGCATGGCTCTCCCACTCACACACTGCACTCTCCTCACAGGCATGGTTCTCCCACTCAGACACTGCACTCATCTCAGAGGCATGGCTCTCCCACTCACACACTGCACTCTCCTCACAGGCATGGCTCTCCCACTCACACACTGCACTCTCCTCACAGGCATGGCTCTCCCACTCACACACTGCACTCTCCTCACAGGCATGGCTCTCCCACTCAGACACTGCACTCTCCTCACAGGCATGGCTCTCCCACTCAGACACTGCACTCTCCTCACAGGCATGGCTCTCCCACTCACACATTGCACTCTCCTCACAGGCATGGGTCTCCCACTCACACACTCTGCACTCTCCTCACAGGCATGGCTCTCCCACTCACACACTGCACTCTCCTCACAGGCATGGCTCTCCCACTCACACTCTTCTCACAGGCATGGCTCTCCCACTCACACACTGCACTCTCCTCACAGGCATGGCTCTCCCACTCACACACTCTGCACTCTCCTCACAGGCATGGCTCTCCCACTCACACACTCTGCACTCTCCTCACAGGTATGGCTCTCCCACTCACACACTGCACTCTCCTCACAGGCATGGCTCTCCCACTCACACACTGCACTCTCCTCACAGGCATGGCTCTCCCACTCACACACTCTCCTCAAAGGCATGGCTCTCCCACTCACACACTGCACTCTCCTCACAGGCATGGTTCTCCCACTCACACTCTGCACTCTCCTCAAAGGCATGGCTCTCCCACTCACACTCTGCACTCTCCTCACAGGCATGGCTCTCCCACTCACACACTGCACTCTCCTCACAGGCATGGCTCTCCCACTCACACTCTCCTCACAGGCACGGCTCTCCCACTCACACACTGCACTCTCCTCACAGGCATGGCTCTCCCACTCACACACTCTGCACTCTCCTCACAGGTATGGCTCTCCCACTCACACACTGCACTCTCCTCACAGGCATGGCTCTCCCACTCACACACTGCACTCTCCTCACAGGCATGGCTCTCCCACTCACACACTCTCCTCACAGGCATGGCTCTCCCACTCACACACTGCACTCTCCTCACAGGCATGGTTCTCCCACTCACACTCTGCACTCTCCTCAAAGGCATGGCTCTCCCACTCACACACTGCACTCTCCTCACAGGCATGGCTCTCCCACTCACACTCTCCTCACAGGCATGGCTCTCCCACTCACACACTTCACTCTCCTCACAGGCATGGCTCTCCCACTCACACACTCTGCACTCTCCTCACAGGCATGGCTCTCCCACTCACACACTGCACTCTCCTCACAGGCATGGCTCTCCCACTCACACTCTCCTCACAGGCATGGCTCTCCCACTCACACACTGCACTCTCCTCACAGGCATGGCTCTCCCACTCACACACTCTGCACTCTCCTCACAGGCATGGCTCTCCCACTCACACACTCTGCACTCTCCTCACAGGTATGGCTCTCCCACTCACACACTGCACTCTCCTCACAGGCATGGCTCTCCCACTCACACACTGCACTCTCCTCACAGGCATGGCTCTCCCACTCACACACTCTCCTCACAGGCATGGCTCTCCCACTCACACACTGCACTCTCCTCACAGGCATGGTTCTCCCACTCACACTCTGCACTCTCCTCAAAGGCATGGCTCTCCCACTCACACTCTGCACTCTCCTCACAGGCATGGCTCTCCCACTCACACACTGCACTCTCCTCACAGGCATGGCTCTCCCACTCACACACTGCACTCTCCTCACAGGCATGGCTCTCCCACTCACACACTGCACTCTCCTCACAGGCATGGCTCTCCCACTCACACACTGCACTCTCCTCACAGGCATGGCTCTCCCACTCACACTGCACTCTCCTCACAGGCATGGCTCTCCCTCTCACACACTGCACTCTCCTCACAGGCATGGCTCTCCCACTCACACACTACACTCATCTCACAGGCATGGCTCTCCCACTCACACACTGCACTCTCCTCACAGGCATGGCTCTCCCACACACACTCTCCTCACAGGCATGGCTCTCCCACTCACACACTGCACTCTCCTCACAGGCATGGCTCTCCCACTCACACACTGCACTCTCCTCACAGGCATGGCTCTCCCACTCACACACTCTGCACTCTCCTCACAGGCATGGCTCTCCCACTCACACACTGCACTCTCCTCACAGGCATGGCTCTCCCACTCACACACTGAACTCTCCTCACAAGCATGGCTCTCCCACTCACACACTGCACTCTCCTCACAGGCATGGTTCTCCCACTCAGACACTGCACTCATCTCAGAGGCATGGCTCTCCCACTCACACACTGCACTCTCCTCACAGGCATGGCTCTCCCACTCACACACTGCACTCTCCTCACAGGCATGGCTCTCCCACTCACACACTGCACTCTCCTCACAGGCATGGCTCTCCCACTCAGACACTGCACTCTCCTCACAGGCATGGCTCTCCCACTCAGACACTGCACTCTCCTCACAGGCATGGCTCTCCCATTCACACATTGCACTCTCCTCACAGGCATGGGTCTCCCACTCACACACTCTGCACTCTCCTCACAGGCATGGCTCTCCCACTCACACACTGCACTCTCCTCACAGGCATGGCTCTCCCACTCACACTCTCCTCACAGGCAGGGCTCTCCCACTCACACACTGCACTCTCCTCACAGGCATGGCTCTCCCACTCACACACTCTGCACTCTCCTCACAGGCATGGCTCTCCCACTCACACACACTGCACTCTCCTCACAGGCATGGCTCTCCCACTCACACACTGCACTCTACTCACAGGCATGGCTCTCCCACTCACACACTCTCCTCACAGGCATGGCTCTCCCACTCACACACTGCACTCTCCTCACAGGCATGGTTCTCCCACTCACACTCTGCACTCTCCTCAAAGGCATGGCTCTCCCACTCACACTTTGCACTCTCCTCACAGGCATGGCTCTCCCACTCACACACTGCACTCTCCTCACAGGCATGGCTCTCCCACTCACACACTGCACTCTCCTCACAGGCATGGCTCCCCACTCACACACTGCACTCTCCTCACAGGCATGGCTCTCCCACTCACACACTCTGCACTCTCCTCACAGGCATGGCTCTCCCACTCACACACTGCACTCTCCTCACAGGCATGGCTCTCCCACTCACACACTGCACTCTCCTCACAGGCATGGCTCTCCCACTCACACACTCTCCTCACAGGCATGGCTCTCCCACTCACACACTGCACTCACCTCACAGGCATGGCTCCTCACACTCTGCACTCTCCTCAAAGGCATGGCTCTCCCACTCACACTCTGCACTCTCCACACAGGCATGGCTCTCCCACTCACACACTGCACTCTCCTCACAGGCATGGCTCTCCCACTCACAAACTCTGCACTCTCCCCACAGGCATGGCTCTCCCACTCACACACTCCTCACAGGCATGGCTCTCCCACTCCCACTCACACACTCTCCTCACAGGCATGGCTCTCCCACTCACACACTGCACTCTCCTCACAGGCATGGTTCTCCCACTCACACTCTGCACTCTCCTCAAAGGCATGGCTCTCCCACTCACACTCTCCTCACAGGTATGGCTCTCCCAATCACACACTGCACTCTCCTCACAGGCATGGCTCTCCCACTCACACACTGCACTCTCCTCACAGGCATGGCTCTCCCACTCACACACTGCACTCTCCTTACAGGCATGGCTCTCCCACTCACACTCTGCACTCTCCTCAAAGGCATGGCTCTCCCACTCACACTCTGCACTCTCCTCACAGGCATGGCTCTCCCACTCACACACTGCACTCTCCTCACAGGCATGGCTCTCCCACTCACACTGCACTCTCCTCACAGGCATGGCTCTCCCACTCACACACTGCACTCATCTCACAGGCATGGCTCTCCCACTCACACACTGCACTCTCCTCACAGGCATGGCTCTACCACACACACTCTCCTCACAGGCATGGCTCTCCCACTCACACACTGCACTCTCCTCACAGGCATGGATCTCCCACTCAGACACTGCACTCTCCTCACAGGCATGGCTCTCCCACTCAGACACTGCACTCTCCTCACAGGCATGGCTCTCCCACTCACACATTGCACTCTCCTCACAGGCATGGGTCTCCCACTCACACTCTACTCACAGGCATGGCTCTCCCACTCACACACTGCACTCTCCTCACAGGCATGGCTCTCCCACTCACACTCTCCTCACAGGCATGGCTCTCCCACTCACACACTGCACTCTCCTCACAGGCATGGCTCTCCCACTCACACACTCTGCACTCTCCTCACAGGCATGGCTCTCCCACTCACACACTCTGCACTCTCCTCACAGGTATGGCTCTCCCACTCACACACTGCACTCTCCTCACAGGCATGGCTCTCCCACTCACACACTGCACTCTCCTCACAGGCATGGCTCTCCCACTCACACTCTCCTCACAGGCATGGCTCTCCCACTCACACACTGCACTCTCCTCACAGGCATGGTTCTCCCACTCACACTCTGCACTCTCCTCAAAGGCATGGCTCTCCCACTCACACTCTGCACTCTCCTCACAGGCATGGCTCTCCCACTCACACACTGCACTCTCCTCACAGGCATGGCTCTCCCACTCACACACTGCACTCTCCTCACAGGCATGGCTCTCCCACTCACACTCTGCACTCTCCTCAAAGGCATGGCTCTCCCACTCACACTCTGCACTCTCCTCACAGGCATGGCTCTCCCACTCACACACTGCACTCTCCTCACAGGCATGGCTCTCCCATTCACACTGCACTCTCCTCACAGGCATGGCTCTCCCACTCACACACTGCACTCTCCTCACAGGCATGGCTCTCCCACTCACACACTACACTCATCTCATAGGCATGGCTCTCCCACTCACACACTGCACTCTCCTCACAGGCATGGCTCTCCCACACACACTCTCCTCACAGGCATGGCTCTCCCACTCACACACTGCACTCTCCTCACAGGCATGGCTCTCCCACTCACACACTGCACTCTCCTCACAGGCATGGCTCTCCCACTCACACACTGAACTCTCCTCACAAGCATGGCTCTCCCACTCACACACTGCACTCTCCTCACAGGCATGGTTCTCCCACTCAGACACTGCACTCATCTCAGAGGCATGGCTCTCCCACTCACACACTGCACTCTCCTCACAGGCATGGCTCTCCCACTCACACACTGCACTCTCCTCACAGGCATGGCTCTCCCACTCAGACACTGCACTCTCCTCACAGGCATGGCTCTCCCACTCAGACACTGCACTCTCCTCACAGGCAAGGCTCTCCCACTCACACATTGCACTCTCCTCACAGGCATGGGTCTCCCACTCACACACTCTGCACTCTCCTCACAGGCATGGCTCTCCCACTCACACACTGCACTCTCCTCACAGGCATGGCTCTCCCACTCACACTCTCCTCACAGGCAGGGCTCTCCCACTCACACACTGCACTCTCCTCACAGGCATGGCTCTCCCACTCACACACTCTGCACTCTCCTCACAGGCATGGCTCTCCCACTCACACACTCTGCACTCTCCTCACAGGAATGGCTCTCCCACTCACACACTGCACTCTCCTCACAGGCATGGCTCTCCCACTCACACACTGCACTCTCCTCACAGGCATGGCTCTCCCACTCACACATTCTCCTCACAGGCATGGCTCTCCCACTCACACACTGCACTCTCCTCACAGGCATTGTTCTCCCACTCACACTCTGCACTCTCCTCAAAGGCATGGCTCTCCCACTCACACTCTGCACTCTCCTCACAGGCATGGCTCTCCCACTCACACACTGCACTCTCCTCACAGGCATGGCTCTCCCACTCACACACTGCACTCTCCTCACAGGCATGGCTCTCCCACTCACACACTGCACTCTCCTCACAGGCATGGCTCTCCCACTCACACACTCTGCACTCTCCTCACAGGCATGGCTCTCCCACTCACACACTGCACTCTCCTCACAGGCATGGCTCTCCCACTCACACACTGCACTCTCCTCACAGGCATGGCTCTCCCACTCACACACTCTGCACTCTCCTCACAGGCATGGCTCTCCAACTCATACACTCTGCACTCTCCTCACAGGCATGGCTCTCCCACTCACACACTGCACTCTCCTCACAGGCATGGCTCTCCCACTCACACTCTGAACTCTCCTCACAGGCATGGCTCTCCCACTCACACACTGCACTCTCCTCACAGGCATGGCTCTCCCACTCACACACTCTGAACTCTCCTCACAGGTATGGCTCTCCCACTCACACACTGCACTCTCCTCACAGGCATGGCTCTCCCACTCACACACTGCACTCTCCTCACAGGCATGGCTCTCCCACTCACACACTCTCCTCACAGGCATGGCTCTCCCATTCACACACTGCACTCACCTCACAGGCATGGCTCCTCACACTCTGCACTCTCCTCAAAGGCATGGCTCTCCCACTCACACTCTGCACTCTCCACACAGGCATGGCTCTCCCACTCACACACTGCACTCTCCTCATAGGCATGGCTCTCCCACTCACAAACTCTGCACTCTCCCCACAGGCATGGCTCTCCCACTCACACACTCTGCACTCTCCTCACAGGCATGGCTCTCCCACTCACACTCTGCACTCTTCTCACAGGCATGGCTCTCCCACTCACACACTGCACTCTCCGCACCGGCATGGCTCTCCCACTCACACTCTGCACTCTCCTCAAAGGCATGGGTCTCCCACTAACACTCTGCACTCTCCTCACAGGCATGGCTCTCCCACTCACACTCTCCTCACAGGCATGGTTTTCCCACTCACACACTGCACTCTCCTCACAGGCATGGCTCTCCGACTCACACACTGCACTCTCCTCACAGGCATGGCTCTCCCACTCACACACTGCACTCTCCTCACAGGCATGGCTCTCCCACTCACACACTCTGCACTCTCCTCACAGGCATGGCTCTCCCACTCACACTCTGCACTCTCCTCACAGGTATGGCTCTCCCACTCACAACACTGCACTCTCCTCACAGGCATGGCTCTCCCACTCACACTCTGCACTCTCCTCACAGGCATGGCTCTCCCACTCACACACTGCACTCTCCTCACAGGCATGGCTCTCCCACTCACACACTCTGCACTCTCCCCACAGGCATGGCTCTCCCACTCACTCACTCTGCACTCTCCTCACAGGCATGGCTCTCCCACTCACACTCTGCACTCTCCTCACAGGCATGGCTCTCCCACTCACACACTGCACTCTCCTCACAGGCATGGCTCTCCCACTCACACACTGCACTCTCCTCACAGGCATGGCTCTCCCACTCACACTGCACTTTCCTCACAGGCATGGCTCTCCCACTCACACACTGCACTCTCCTCACAGGCATGGCTCTCCCACTCACACTGCACTCTCCTCACAGGCATGGCTCTCCCACTCACACACTGCACTCTCCTTACAGGCATGGCTCTCCCACTCACACTCTGCACTCTCCTCAAAGGCATGGCTCTCCCACTCACACTCTGCACTCTCCTCACAGGCATGGCTCTCCCACTCACACTCTGCACTCTCCTCACAGGCATGGCTCTCCCACTCACACTGCACTCTCCTCACAGGCATGGCTCTCCCACTCACACACTGCACTCTCCTCACAGGCATGGCTCTCCCACTCACACACTGCACTCATCTCACAGGCATGGCTCTCCCACTCACACACTGCACTCTCCTCACAGGCATGGCTCTCCCACACACACTCTCCTCACAGGCATGGCTCTCCCACTCACACACTGCACTCTCCTCACAGGCATGGCTCTCCAACTCACACACTGCACTCTCCTCACAGGCATGGCTCTCCCACTCACACACTCTGCACTCTCCTCACAGGCATGGCTCTCCCACTCACACACTGCACTCTCCTCACAGGCATGGCTCTCCCACTCACACACTGAACTCTCCTCACAGGCATGGCTCTCCCACTCACACACTGCACTCTCCTCACAGGCATGGTTCTCCCACTCAGACACTGCACTCATCTCAGAGGCATGGCTCTCCCACTCACACACTGCACTCTCCTCACAGGCATGGCTCTCCCACTCACACACTGCACTCTCCTCACAGGCATGGCTCTCCCACTCAGACACTGCACTCTCCTCACAGGCATGGCTCTCCCACTCAGACACTGCACTCTCCTCACAGGCATGGCTCTCCCACTCACACATTGCACTCTCCTCACAGGCATGGGTCTCCCACTCACACACTCTGCACTCTCCTCACAGGCATGGCTCTCCCACTTACACACTGCACTCTCCTCACAGGAATGGCTCTCCCACTCACACTCTCCTCACAGGCATGGCTCTCCCACTCACACACTGCACTCTCCTCACAGGCATGGCTCTCCCACTCACACACTCTGCACTCTCCTCACAGGCATGGCTCTCCCACTCACACACTCTGCACTCTCCTCACAGGTATGGCTCTCCCACTCACACACTGCACTCTCCTCACAGGCATGGCTCTCCCACTCACACACTCTCCTCACAGGCATGGCTCTCCCACTCACACACTGCACTCTCCTCACAGGCATGGTTCTCCCACTCACACTCTGCACTCTCCTCAAAGGCATGGCTCTCCCACTCACACTCTGCACTCTCCTCACAGGCATGGCTCTCCCACTCACACACTGCACTCTCCTCACAGGCATGGCTCTCCCACTCACACACTGCACTCTCCTCACAGGCATGGCTCTCCCACTCACACACTGCACTCTCCTCACAGGCATGGCTCTCCCACTCACACACTCTGCACTCTCCTCACAGGCATGGCTCTCCCACTCACACTCTGCACTCTCCTCACAGGTATGGCTCTCCCACTCACAACACTGCACTCTCCTCACAGGCATGGCTCTCCCACTCACACTCTGCACTCTCCTCACAGGCATGGCTCTCCCACTCACACACTGCACTCTCCTCACAGGCATGGCTCTCCCACTCACACACTCTGCACTCTCCCCACAGGCATGGCTCTCCCACTCACTCACTCTGCACTCTCCTCACAGGCATGGCTCTCCCACTCACACTCTGCACTCTCCTCACAGGCATGGCTCTCCCACTCACACACTGCACTCTCCTCACAGGCATGGCTCTCCCACTCACACACTGCACTCTCCTCACAGGCATGGCTCTCCCACTCACACTGCACTTTCCTCACAGGCATGGCTCTCCCACTCACACACTGCACTCTCCTCACAGGCATGGCTCTCCCACTCACACTGCACTCTCCTCACAGGCATGGCTCTCCCACTCACACACTGCACTCTCCTTACAGGCATGGCTCTCCCACTCACACTCTGCACTCTCCTCAAAGGCATGGCTCTCCCACTCACACTCTGCACTCTCCTCACAGGCATGGCTCTCCCACTCACACACTGCACTCTCCTCACAGGCATGGCTCTCCCACTCACACTGCACTCTCCTCACAGGCATGGCTCTCCCACTCACACACTGCACTCTCCTCACAGGCATGGCTCTCCCACTCACACACTGCACTCATCTCACAGGCATGGCTCTCCCACTCACACACTGCACTCTCCTCACAGGCATGGCTCTCCCACACACACTCTCCTCACAGGCATGGCTCTCCCACTCACACACTGCACTCTCCTCACAGGCATGGCTCTCCAACTCACACACTGCACTCTCCTCACAGGCATGGCTCTCCCACTCACACACTCTGCACTCTCCTCACAGGCATGGCTCTCCCACTCACACACTGCACTCTCCTCACAGGCATGGCTCTCCCACTCACACACTGAACTCTCCTCACAGGCATGGCTCTCCCACTCACACACTGCACTCTCCTCACAGGCATGGTTCTCCCACTCAGACACTGCACTCATCTCAGAGGCATGGCTCTCCCACTCACACACTGCACTCTCCTCACAGGCATGGCTCTCCCACTCACACACTGCACTCTCCTCACAGGCATGGCTCTCCCACTCACACACTGCACTCTCCTCACAGGCATGGCTCTCCCACTCAGACACTGCACTCTCCTCACAGGCATGGCTCTCCCACTCAGACACTGCACTCTCCTCACAGGCATGGCTCTCCCACTCACACATTGCACTCTCCTCACAGGCATGGGTCTCCCACTCACACACTCTGCACTCTCCTCACAGGCATGGCTCTCCCACTTACACACTGCACTCTCCTCACAGGCATGGCTCTCCCACTCACACTCTCCTCACAGGCATGGCTCTCCCACTCACACACTGCACTCTCCTCACAGGCATGGCTCTCCCACTCACACACTCTGCACTCTCCTCACAGGCATGGCTCTCCCACTCACACACTCTGCACTCTCCTCACAGGTATGGCTCTCCCACTCACACACTGCACTCTCCTCACAGGCATGGCTCTCCCACTCACACACTGCACTCATCTCAAAGGCATGGCTCTCCCACTCACAAACTGCACTCTCCTCACAGGCATGGCTCTCCCACACACACTCTCCTCACAGGCATGGCTCTCCCACTCACACACTGCACTCTCCTCACAGGCATGGCTCTCCAACTCACACACTGCACTCTCCTCACAGGCATGGCTCTCCCACTCACACACTCTGCACTCTCCTCACAGGCATGGCTCTCCCACTCACACACTGCACTCTCCTCACAGGCATGGCTCTCCCACTCACACACTGAACTCTCCTCACAGGCATGGCTCTCCCACTCACACACTGCACTCTCCTCACAGGCATGGTTCTCCCACTCAGACACTGCACTCATCTCAGAGGCATGGCTCTCCCACTCACACACTGCACTCTCCTCACAGGCATGGCTCTCCCACTCACACACTGCACTCTCCTCACAGGCATGGCTCTCCCACTCACACACTGCACTCTCCTCACAGGCATGGCTCTCCCACTCAGACACTGCACTCTCCTCACAGGCATGGCTCTCCCACTCAGACACTGCACTCTCCTCACAGGCATGGCTCTCCCACTCACACATTGCACTCTCCTCACAGGCATGGGTCTCCCACTCACACACTCTGCACTCTCCTCACAGGCATGGCTCTCCCACTTACACACTGCACTCTCCTCACAGGCATGGCTCTCCCACTCACACTCTCCTCACAGGCATGGCTCTCCCACTCACACACTGCACTCTCCTCACAGGCATGGCTCTCCCACTCACACACTCTGCACTCTCCTCACAGGCATGGCTCTCCCACTCACACACTCTCCTCACAGGCATGGCTCTCCCACTCACACACTGCACTCTCCTCACAGGCATGGTTCTCCCACTCACACTCTGCACTCTCCTCAAAGGCATGGCTCTCCCACTCTGCACTCTCCTCACAGGCATGGCTCTCCCACTCACACACTGCACTCTCCTCACAGGCATGGCTCTCCCACTCACACACTGCACTCTCCTCACAGGCATGGCTCTCCCACTCACACACTGCACTCTCCTCACAGGCATGGCTCTCCCACTCACACACTCTGCACTCTCCTCACAGGCATGGCTCTCCCACTCACACACTGCACTCTCCTCACAGGCATGGCTCTCCCACTCACACACTCTGCACTCTCCTCACAGGCATGGCTCTCCCACTCACACACTGCACTCTCCTCACAGGCATGGCTCTCCCACTCACACACTGCACTCTCCTCACAGGCATGGCTCTCCCACTCACACACTCTGCACTCTCCTCACAGGCATGGCTCTCCCACTCATACACTCTGCACTCTCTTCACAGGCATGGCTCTCCCACTCACACACTGCACTCTCCTCACAGGCATGGCTCTCCCACTCACACGCTCTGAACTCTCCTCACAGGTATGGCTCTCCCACTCACACACTGCACTCTCCTCACAGGCATGGCTCTCCCACTCACACACTGCACTCTCCTCACAGGCATGGCTCTCCCACTCACACACTCTCCTCACAGGCATGGCTCTCCCACTCACACACTGCACTCACCTCACAGGCATGGCTCCTCACACTCTGCACTCTCCTCAAAGGCATGGCTCTCCCACTCACACTCTGCACTCTCCACACAGGCATGGCTCTCCCACTCACACACTGCACTCTCCTCACAGGAATGGCTCTCCCATTCACAAACTCTGCACTCTCCCCACAGGCATGGCTCTCCCACTCACACACTCTGCACTCTCCTCACAGGCATGGCTCTCCCACTCACACTCTGCACTCTCCTCACAGGCATGGCTCTCCCACTCACACACTGCACTCTCCTCACAGGCATGGCTCTCCCACTCACACTCTGCACTCTCCTCAAAGGCATGGCTCTCCCACTAACACTCTGCACTCTCCTCACAGGCATGGCTCTCCCACTCACACTCTCCTCACAGGCATGGTTTTCCCACTCACACACTGCACTCTCCTCACAGGCATGGCTCTCCCACTCACACACTGCACTCTCCTCACAGGCATGGCTCTCCCACTCACACACTGCACTCTCCTCACAGGCATGGCTCTCCCACTCACACTCTCTGCACTCTCCTCACAGGCATGGCTCTCCCACTCACACTCTGCACTCTCCTCACAGGTATGGCTCTCCCACTCACAACACTGCACTCTCCTCACAGGCATGGCTCTCCCACTCACACACTGCACTCTCCTCACAGGCATGGCTCTCCCACTCACACACTGCACTCATCTCACAGGCATGGCTCTCCCACTCACACACTGCACTCTCCTCACAGGCATGGCTCTCCCACACACACTCTCCTCACAGGCATTTCTCCCCCACTCACACACTGCACTCTCCTCACAGGCATGGCTCTCCCACTCACAACACTGCACTCTCCTCACAGGCATGGTTCTCCCACTCACACTCTGCACTCTCCTCAAAGGCATGGCTCTCCCACTCACACTCTGCACTCTCCTCACAGGCATGGCTCTCCCACTCACACACTGCACTCTCCTCACAGGCATGGCTCTCCCACTCACACACTGCACTCTCCTCACAGGCATGGCTCTCCCACTCACACACTGCACTCTCCTCACAAGCATGGCTCTCCCACTCACACACTCTGCACTCTCCTCACAGGCATGGCTCTTCCACTCACACACTGCACTCTCCTCACAGGCATGGCTCTCCCACTCACACACTGCACTCTCCTCACAGGCATGGCTCTCCCACTCACACACTCTGCACTCTCCTCACAGGCATGGCTCTCCCACTCATACACTCTGCACTCTCCTCACAGGCATGGCTCTCCCACTCACACACTGCACTCTCCTCACAGGCATGGCTCTCCCACTCACACTCTGCACTCTCCTCACAGGCATGGCTCTCCCACTCACACACTGCACTCTCCTCACAGGCATGGCTCTCCCACTCACACACTCTGAACTCTCCTCACAGGTATGGCTCTCCCACTCACACACTGCACTCTCCTCACAGGCATGGCTCTCCCACTCACACACTGCACTCTCCTCACAGGCGTGGCTCTCCCACTCACACACTCTCCTCACAGACATGGCTCTCCCACTCACACACTGCACTCACCTCACAGGCATGGCTCCTCACACTCTGCACTCTCCTCAAAGGCATGGCTCTCCCACTCACACTCTGCACTCTCCTCACAGGCATGGCTCTCCCACTCACACACTGCACTCTCCTCACAGGCATGGCTCTCCCACTCACACACTGCACTCTCCCCACAGGCATGGCTCTCCCACTCACTCACTCTGCACTCTCCTCACAGGCATGGCTCTCCCACTCACACTCTCCTCACAGGCATGGCTCTCCCACTCACACACTGCACTCTCCTCACAGGCATGGCTCTCCCACTCACACTCTGCACTCTCCTCAAAGGCATGGCTCTCCCACTCACACTCTGCACTCTCCTCACAGGCATGGCTCTCCCACTCACACTCTCCTCACAGGCATGGTTTTCCCACTCACACACTGCACTCTCCTCACAGGCATGGCTCTCCCACTCACACACTGCACTCTCCTCACAGGCATGGCTCTCCCACTCACACATTGCACTCTCCTCACAGGCATGGCTCTCCCACTCACACACTGCACTCTCCTCACAGGCATGGCTCTCCCACTCACACACTGCACTCTCCTCACAGGCATGGCTCTCCCACTCACACACTCTGCACTCTCCTCACAGGCATGGCTCTTCCACTCACACACTGCACTCTCCTCACAGGCATGGCTCTCCCACTCACACACTGCACTCTCCTCACAGGCATGGCTCTCCCACTCACACACTCTGCACTCTCCTCACAGGCATGGCTCTCCCACTCATACACTCTGCACTCTCCTCACAGGCATGGCTCTCCCACTCACACACTGCACTCTCCTCACAGGCATGGCTCTCCCACTCACACTCTGCACTCTCCTCACAGGCATGGCTCTCCCACTCACACACTCTGAACTCTCCTCACAGGTATGGCTCTCCCACTCACACACTGCACTCTCCTCACAGGCATGGCTCTCCCACTCACACACTGCACTCTCCTCACAGGCATGGCTCTCCCACTCACACACTCTCCTCACAGGCATGGCTCTCCCACTCACACACTGCACTCACCTCACAGGCATGGCTCCTCACACTCTGCACTCTCCTCAAAGGCATGGCTCTCCCACTCAAACTCTGCACTCTCCTCACAGGCATGGCTCTCCCACTCACACACTGCACTCTCCTCACAGGCATGGCTCTCCCACTCACACACTGCACTCTCCCCACAGGCATGGCTCTCCCACTCACTCACTCTGCACTCTCCTCACAGGCATGGCTCTCCCACTCACACTCTCCTCACAGGCATGGCTCTCCCACTCACACACTGCACTCTCCTCACAGGCATGGCTCTCCCACTCACACTCTGCACTCTCCTCAAAGGCATGGCTCTCCCACTCACACTCTGCACTCTCCTCACAGGCATGGCTCTCCCACTCACACTCTCCTCACAGGCATGGTTTTCCCACTCACACACTGCACTCTCCTCACAGGCATGGCTCTCCCACTCACACACTGCACTCTCCTCACAGGCATGGCTCTCCCACTCACACACTGCACTCTCCTCACAGGCATGGCTCTCCCACTCACACACTCTGCACTCTCCTCACAGGCATGGCTCTCCCACTCACACTCTGCACTCTCCTCACAGGTATGGCTCTCCCACTCACAACACTGCACTCTCCTCACAGGCATGGCTCTCCCACTCACACACTGCACTCTCCTCACAGGCATGGCTCTCCCACTCACACTGCACTCTCCTCACAGGCATGGCTCTCCCACTCACACACTGCACTCTCCTCACAGGCATGGCTCTCCCACTCACACACTGCACTCTCCTCACAGGCATGGCTCTCCCACTCACACACTGCACTCTCCTCACAGGCATGGCTCTCCCACTCACACTCTGCACTCTCCTCAAAGGCATGGCTCTCCCACTCACACTCTGCACTCTCCTCACAGGCATGGCTCTCCCACTCACACACTGCACTCTCCTCACAGGCATGGCTCTCCCACTCACACACTGCACTCTCCTCACAGGCATGGCTCTCCCACTCACACTCTGCACTCTCCTCACAGGCATGGCTCTCCCACTCACACACTGCACTCTCCTCACAGGCATGGCTCTCCCACTCAGACACTGCACTCTCCTCACAGGCATGGCTCTCCCACTCACACACTGCACTCTCCTCACAGGCATGGCTCTCCCACTCACACACTGCACTCTCCTCACAGGCATGGCTCTCCCACTCACACTCTGCACTCTCCTCAAAGGCATGGCTCTCCCACTCACACTCTGCACTCTCCTCACAGGCATGGCTCTCCCACTCACACACTGCACTCTCCTCACAGGCATGGCTCTCCCACTCACACACTGCACTCTCCTCACAGGCATGGCTCTCCCACTCACACACTGCACTCTCCTCACAGGCATGGCTCTCCCACTCACACACTGCACTCTCCTCACAGGCATGGCTCTCCCACTCACACACTCTGCACTCTCCTCACAGGCATGGCTCTTCCACTCACACACTGCACTCTCCTCACAGGCATGGCTCTCCCACTCACACACTGCACTCTCCTCACAGGCATGGCTCTCCCACTCACACACTGCACTCTCCTCACAGGCATGGCTCTCCCACTCACACTCTGCACTCTCCTCACAGGCATGGCTCTCCCACTCACACACTGCACTCTCCTCACAGGCATGGCTCTCCCACTCACACACTCTGAACTCTCCTCACAGGTATGGCTCTCCCACTCACACACTGCACTCTCCTCACAGGCATGGCTCTCCCACTCACACACTGCACTCTCCTCACAGGCATGGCTCTCCCACTCACACACTCTCCTCACAGGCATGGCTCTCCCACTCACACACTGCACTCACCTCACAGGCATGGCTCCTCACACTCTGCACTCTCCTCAAAGGCATGGCTCTCCCACTCACACTCTGCACTCTCCTCACAGGCATGGCTCTCCCACTCACACACTGCACTCTCCTCACAGGCATGGCTCTCCCACTCACACACTCTGCACTCTCCCCACAGGCATGGCTCTCCCACTCACTCACTCTGCACTCTCCTCACAGGCATGGGTCTCCCACTCACACTCTGCACTCTCCTCACAGGCATGGCTCTCCCACTCACACACTGCACTCTCCTCACAGGCATGGCTCTCCCACTCACACTCTGCACTCTCCTCAAAGGCATGGCTCTCCCACTCACACTCTGCACTCTCCTCACAGGCATGGCTCTCCCACTCACACTCTCCTCACAGGCATGGTTTTCCCACTCACACACTGCACTCTCCTCACAGGCATGGCTCTCCCACTCACACACTGCACTCTCCTCACAGGCATGGCTCTCCCACTCACACACTGCACTCTCCTCACAGGCATGGCTCTCCCACTCACACTCTGCACTCTCCTCACAGGCCTGGCTCTCCCACTCACACTCTCCTCACAGGCATGGTTTTCCCAGTCACACACTGCACTCTCCTCACAGGCATGGCTCTCCCACTCACACACTGCACTCTCCTCACAGGCATGGCTCTCCCACTCACACACTGCACTCTCCTCACAGGCATGGCTCTCCCACTCACACACTGCACTCTCCTCACAGGCATGGCTCTCCCACTCACACACTGCACTCTCCTCACAGGCATGGCTCTCCCACTCACACACTCTGCACTCTCCTCACAGGCATGGCTCTCCCTCTCACAACACTGCACTCTCCTCACAGGCATGGCTCTCCCACTCACACACTGCACTCTCCTCACAGGCATGGCTCTCCCACTCACACACTGCACTCATCTCACAGGCATGGCTCTCCCACTCACACACTGCACTCTCCTCACAGGCATGGCTCTCCCACACACACTCTCCTCACAGGCATTTCTCCCCCACTCACACACTGCACTCTCCTCACAGGCATGGCTCTCCCACTCACAACACTGCACTTTCCTCACAGGCATGGCTCTCCCACTCACACTCTGCACTCTCCTCAAAGGCATGGCTCTCCCACTCACACTCTGCACTCTCCTCACAGGCATGGCTCTCCCACTCACACTCTCCTCACAGGCATGGTTTTCCCACTCACACACTGCACTCTCCTCACAGGCATGGCTCTCCCACTCACACACTGCACTCTCCTCACAGGCATGGCTCTCCCACTCACACACTGCACTCTCCTCACAGGCATGGCTCTCCCACTCACACTCTGCACTCTCCTCACAGGCATGGCTCTCCCACTCACACACTCTGAACTCTCCTCACAGGTATGGCTCTCCCACTCACACACTGCACTCTCCTCACAGGCATGGCTCTCCCACTCACACACTGCACTCTCCTCACAGGCATTTCTCCCCCACTCACACACTGCACTCTCCTCACAGGCATGGCTCTCCCACTCACAACACTGCACTCTCCTCACAGGCATGGTTCTCCCACTCACACTCTGCACTCTCCTCAAAGGCATGGCTCTCCCACTCACACTCTGCACTCTCCTCACAGGCATGGCTCTCCCACTCACACACTGCACTCTCCTCACAGGCATGGCTCTCCCACTCACACACTGCACTCTCCTCACAGGCATGGCTCTCCCACTCACACACTCTCCTCACAGGCATGGCTCTCCCACTCACACACTCTGCACTCTCCTCACAGGCATGGCTCTTCCACTCACACACTGCACTCTCCTCACAGGCATGGCTCTCCCACACACACTCTCCTCACAGGCATTTCTCCCCCACTCACACACTGCACTCTCCTCACAGGCATGGCTCTCCCACTCACAACACTGCACTCTCCTCACAGGCATGGCTCTCCCACTCACACACTGCACTCTCCTCACAGGCATGGCTCTCCCACTCACACACTCTGCACTCTCCTCACAGGCATGGCTCTCCCACTCACACACTCTGCACTCTCCTCACAGGTATGGCTCTCCCACTCACACACTGCACTCTCCTCACAGGCATGGCTCTCCCACTCACACACTCTCCTCACAGGCATGGCTCTCCCACTCACACACTGCACTCTCCTCACAGGCATGGTTCTCCCACTCACACTCTGCACTCTCCTCAAAGGCATGGCTCTCCCACTCACACTCTGCACTCTCCTCACAGGCATGGCTCTCCCACTCACACACTGCACTCTCCTCACAGGCATGGCTCTCCCACTCACACACTGCACTCTCCTCACAGGCATGGCTCTCCCACTCACACACTGCACTCTCCTCACAGGCATGGCTCTCCCACTCACACACTCTGCACTCTCCTCACAGGCATGGCTCTCCCACTCACACACTGCACTCTCCTCACAGGCATGGCTCTCCCACTCACACACTCTGCACTCTCCTCACAGGCATGGCTCTCCCACTCACACACTGCACTCTCCTCACAGGCATGGCTCTCCCACTCACACACTGCACTCTCCTCACAGGCATGGCTCTCCCACTCACACACTCTGCACTCTCCTCACAGGCATGGCTCTCCCACTCATACACTCTGCACTCTCTTCACAGGCATGGCTCTCCCACTCACACACTGCACTCTCCTCACAGGCATGGCTCTCCCACTCACACGCTCTGAACTCTCCTCACAGGTATGGCTCTCCCACTCACACACTGCACTCTCCTCACAGGCATGGCTCTCCCACTCACACACTGCACTCTCCTCACAGGCATGGCTCTCCCACTCACACACTCTCCTCACAGGCATGGCTCTCCCACTCACACACTCTCCTCACAGGCATGGCTCTCCCACTCACACACTGCACTCACCTCACAGGCATGGCTCTCCCACTCACACACTCTGCACTCTCCTCACAGGCATGGCTCTCCCACTCACACACTCTGCACTCTCCTCACAGGCATGGCTCTTCCACTCACACACTGCACTCTCCTCACAGGCATGGCTCTCCCACTCACACACTGCACTCTCCTCACAGGCATGGCTCTCCCACTCACACACTCTGCACTCTCCTCACAGGCATGGCTCTCCCACTCATACACTCTGCACTCTCCTCACAGGCATGGCTCTCCCACTCACACACTGCACTCTCCTCACAGGCATGGCTCTCCCACTCACACTCTGCACTCTCCTCACAGGCATGGCTCTCCCACTCACACACTGCACTCTCCTCACAGGCATGGCTCTCCCACTCACACACTCTGAACTCTCCTCACAGGTATGGCTCTCCCACTCACACACTGCACTCTCCTCACAGGCATGGCTCTCCCACTCACACACTGCACTCTCCTCACAGGCATGGCTCTCCCACTCACACACTCTCCTCACAGGCATGGCTCTCCCACTCACACACTGCACTCACCTCACAGGCATGGCTCCTCACACTCTGCACTCTCCTCAAAGGCATGGCTCTCCCACTCACACTCTGCACTCTCCTCACAGGCATGGCTCTCCCACTCACACACTGCACTCTCCTCACAGGCATGGCTCTCCCACTCACACACTGCACTCTCCCCACAGGCATGGCTCTCCCACTCACTCACTCTGCACTCTCCTCACAGGCATGGCTCTCCCACTCACACTCTCCTCACAGGCATGGCTCTCCCACTCACACACTGCACTCTCCTCACAGGCATGGCTCTCCCACTCACACTCTGCACTCTCCTCAAAGGCATGGCTCTCCCACTCACACTCTGCACTCTCCTCACAGGCATGGCTCTCCCACTCACACTCTCCTCACAGGCATGGTTTTCCCACTCACACACTGCACTCTCCTCACAGGCATGGCTCTCCCACTCACACACTGCACTCTCCTCACAGGCATGGCTCTCCCACTCACACACTGCACTCTCCGCACAGGCATGGCTCTCCCACTCACACACTCTGCACTCTCCTCACAGGCATGGCTCTCCCACTCACACTCTGCACTCTCCTCACAGGTATGGCTCTCCCACTCACAACACTGCACTCTCCTCACAGGCATGGCTCTCCCACTCACACACTGCACTCTCCTCACAGGCATGGCTCTCCCACTCACACTGCACTCTCCTCACAGGCATGGCTCTCCCACTCACACACTGCACTCTCCTCACAGGCATGGCTCTCCCACTCACACACTGCACTCTCCTCACAGGCATGGCTCTCCCACTCACACACTGCACTCTCCTCACAGGCATGCCTCTCCCACTCACACTCTGCACTCTCCTCAAAGGCATGGCTCTCCCACTCACACTCTGCACTCTCCTCACAGGCATGGCTCTCCCACTCACACACTGCACTCTCCTCACAGGCATGGCTCTCCCACTCACACACTGCACTCTCCTCACAGGCATGGCTCTCCCACTCACACTCTGCACTCTCCTCACAGGCATGGCTCTCCCACTCACACACTGCACTCTCCTCACAGGCATGGCTCTCCCACTCAGACACTGCACTCTCCTCACAGGCATGGCTCTCCCACTCACACACTGCACTCTCCTCACAGGCATGGCTCTCCCACTCACACACTGCACTCTCCTCACAGGCATGGCTCTCCCACTCACACTCTGCACTCTCCTCAAAGGCATGGCTCTCCCACTCACACTCTGCACTCTCCTCACAGGCATGGCTCTCCCACTCACACACTGCACTCTCCTCACAGGCATGGCTCTCCCACTCACACACTGCACTCTCCTCACAGGCATGGCTCTCCCACTCACACACTGCACTCTCCTCACAGGCATGGCTCTCCCACTCACACACTGCACTCTCCTCACAGGCATGGCTCTCCCACTCACACACTGCACTCTCCTCACAGGCATGGCTCTCCCACTCACACACTCTGCACTCTCCTCACAGGCATGGCTCTCCCACTCACACTCTGCACTCTCCTCACAGGTATGGCTCTCCCACTCACAACACTGCACTCTCCTCACAGGCATGGCTCTCCCACTCACACACTGCACTCTCCTCACAGGCATGGCTCTCCCACTCACACACTGCACTCATCTCACAGGCATGGCTCTCCCACTCACACACTGCACTCTCCTCACAGGCATGGCTCTCCCACACACACTCTCCTCACAGGCATTTCTCCCCCACTCACACACTGCACTCTCCTCACAGGCATGGCTCTCCCACTCACAACACTGCACTCTCCTCACAGGCATGGTTCTCCCACTCACACTCTGCACTCTCCTCAAAGGCATGGCTCTCCCACTCACACTCTCCTCACAGGCATGGCTCTCCCACTCACACACTGCACTCTCCTCACAGGCATGGCTCTCCCACACACACTGCACTCTCCTCACAGGCATGGCTCTCCCACTCACACACTGCACTCTCCTCACAGGCATGGCTCTCCCACTCACACACTCTGCACTCTCCTCACAGGCATGGCTCTTCCACTCACACACTGCACTCTCCTCACAGGCATGGCTCTCCCACTCACACACTGCACTCTCCTCACAGGCATGGCTCTCCCACTCACACACTGCACTCTCCTCACAGGCATGGCTCTCCCACTCACACTCTGCACTCTCCTCACAGGCATGGCTCTCCCACTCACACACTGCACTCTCCTCACAGGCATGGCTCTCCCACTCACACACTCTGAACTCTCCTCACAGGTATGGCTCTCCCACTCACACACTGCACTCTCCTCACAGGCATGGCTCTCCCACTCACACACTGCACTCTCCTCACAGGCATGGCTCTCCCACTCACACACTCTCCTCACAGGCATGGCTCTCCCACTCACACACTGCACTCACCTCACAGGCATGGCTCCTCACACTCTGCACTCTCCTCAAAGGCATGGCTCTCCCACTCACACTCTGCACTCTCCTCACAGGCATGGCTCTCCCACTCACACACTGCACTCTCCTCACAGGCATGGCTCTCCCACTCACACACTCTGCACTCTCCCCACAGGCATGGCTCTCCCACTCACTCACTCTGCACTCTCCTCACAGGCATGGGTCTCCCACTCACACTCTGCACTCTCCTCACAGGCATGGCTCTCCCACTCACACACTGCACTCTCCTCACAGGCATGGCTCTCCCACTCACACTCTGCACTCTCCTCAAAGGCATGGCTCTCCCACTCACACTCTGCACTCTCCTCACAGGCATGGCTCTCCCACTCACACTCTCCTCACAGGCATGGTTTTCCCACTCACACACTGCACTCTCCTCACAGGCATGGCTCTCCCACTCACACACTGCACTCTCCTCACAGGCATGGCTCTCCCACTCACACACTGCACTCTCCTCACAGGCATGGCTCTCCCACTCACACTCTGCACTCTCCTCACAGGCATGGCTCTCCCACTCACACTCTCCTCACAGGCATGGTTTTCCCAGTCACACACTGCACTCTCCTCACAGGCATGGCTCTCCCACTCACACACTGCACTCT
This sequence comes from Taudactylus pleione, assembly GCA_031769625.1. NCBI lineage: Eukaryota > Metazoa > Chordata > Amphibia > Anura > Myobatrachidae > Taudactylus > Taudactylus pleione. The sequence continues at coordinate 689,070 of JAUIMM010000139.1, read as the reverse complement.
CCTCACAGGCATGGCTCTCCCACTCACACACTGCACTCTCCTCACAGGCATGGCTCTCCCACTCACACACTGCACTCTCCTCACAGGCATGGCTCTCCCACTCACACACTGCACTCTCCTCACAGGCATGGCTCTCCCACTCACACACTCTCCTCACAGGCATGGCTCTCTCACTCACAACACTGCACTCTCCTCACAGGCATGGCTCTCCCACTCACACACTGCACTCTCCTCACAGGCATGGCTCTCCCACTCACACACTGCACTCATCTCACAGGCATGGCTCTCCCACTCACACACTGCACTCTCCTCACAGGCATGGCTCTCCCACACACACTCTCCTCACAGGCATTTCTCCCCCACTCACACACTGCACTCTCCTCACAGGCATGGCTCTCCCACTCACAACACTGCACTTTCCTCACAGGCATGGCTCTCCCACTCACACTCTGCACTCTCCTCAAAGGCATGGCTCTCCCACTCACACTCTGCACTCTCCTCACAGGCATGGCTCTCCCACTCACACTCTCCTCACAGGCATGGTTTTCCCACTCACACACTGCACTCTCCTCACAGGCATGGCTCTCCCACTCACACACTGCACTCTCCTCACAGGCATGGCTCTCCCACTCACACACTGCACTCTCCTCACAGGCATGGCTCTCCCACTCACACTCTGCACTCTCCTCACAGGCATGGCTCTCCCACTCACACACTCTGAACTCTCCTCACAGGTATGGCTCTCCCACTCACACACTGCACTCTCCTCACAGGCATGGCTCTCCCACTCACACACTGCACTCTCCTCACAGGCATTTCTCCCCCACTCACACACTGCACTCTCCTCACAGGCATGGCTCTCCCACTCACAACACTGCACTCTCCTCACAGGCATGGTTCTCCCACTCACACTCTGCACTCTCCTCAAAGGCATGGCTCTCCCACTCACACTCTGCACTCTCCTCACAGGCATGGCTCTCCCACTCACACACTGCACTCTCCTCACAGGCATGGCTCTCCCACTCACACACTGCACTCTCCTCACAGGCATGGCTCTTCCACTCACACACTGCACTCTCCTCACAGGCATGGCTCTCCCACACACACTCTCCTCACAGGCATTTCTCCCCCACTCACACACTGCACTCTCCTCACAGGCATGGCTCTCCCACTCACAACACTGCACTCTCCTCACAGGCATGGTTCTCCCACTCACACTCTGCACTCTCCTCAAAGGCATGGCTCTCCCACTCACACTCTGCACTCTCCTCACAGGCATGGCTCTCCCACTCACACACTGCACTCTCCTCACAGGCATGGCTCTCCCACTCACACACTGCACTCTCCTCACAGGCATGGCTCTCCCACTCACACACTGCACTCTCCTCACAGGCATGGCTCTCCCACTCACACACTCTGCACTCTCCTCACAGGCATGGCTCTTCCACTCACACACTGCACTCTCCTCACAGGCATGGCTCTCCCACTCACACACTGCACTCTCCTCACAGGCATGGCTCTCCCACTCACACACTCTGCACTTTCCTCACAGGCATGGCTCTCCCACTCATACACTCTGCACTCTCCTCACAGGCATGGCTCTCCCACTCACACACTGCACTCTCCTCACAGGCATGGCTCTCCCACTCACACTCTGCACTCTCCTCACAGGCATGGCTCTCCCACTCACACACTGCACTCTCCTCACAGGCATGGCTCTCCCACTCACACACTCTGAACTCTCCTCACAGGTATGGCTCTCCCACTCACACACTGCACTCTCCTCACAGGCATGGCTCTCCCACTCACACACTGCACTCTCCTCACAGGCATGGCTCTCCCACTCACACACTCTCCTCACAGGCATGGCTCTCCCACTCACACACTGCACTCACCTCACAGGCATGGCTCCTCACACTCTGCACTCTCCTCAAAGGCATGGCTCTCACACTCACACTCTGCACTCTCCTCACAGGCATGGCTCTCCCACTCACACACTGCACTCTCCTCACAGGCATGGCTCTCCCACTCACACACTCTGCACTCTCCCCACAGGCATGGCTCTCCCACTCACTCACTCTACACTCTCCTCACAGGCATGGCTCTCCCACTCACACTCTGCACTCTCCTCACAGGCATGGCTCTCCCACTCACACACTGCACTCTCCTCACAGGCATGGCTCTCCCACTCACACTCTGCACTCTCCTCAAAGGCATGGCTCTCCCACTCACACTCTGCACTCTCCTCACAGGCATGGCTCTCCCACTCACACTCTCCTCACAGGCATGGTTTTCCCACTCACACACTGCACTCTCCTCACAGGCATGGCTCTCCCACTCACACACTGCACTCTCCTCACAGGCATGGCTCTCCCACTCACACACTGCACTCTCCTCACAGGCATGGCTCTCCCACTCACACACTCTGCACTCTCCTCACAGGCATGGCTCTCCCACTCACACTCTGCACTCTCCTCACAGGTATGGCTCTCCCACTCACAACACTGCACTCTCCTCACAGGCATGGCTCTCCCACTCACACACTGCACTCTCCTCACAGGCATGGCTCTCCCACTCACACTGCACTCTCCTCACAGGCATGGCTCTCCCACTCACACACTGCACTCTCCTCACAGGCATGGCTCTCCCACTCACACACTGCACTCTCCTCACAGGCATGGCTCTCCCACTCACACTCTGCACTCTCCTCAAAGGCATGGCTCTCCCACTCACACTCTGCACTCTCCTCACAGGCATGGCTCTCCCACTCACACACTGCACTCTCCTCACAGGCATGGCTCTCCCACTCACACACTGCACTCTCCTCACAGGCATGGCTCTCCCACTCACACTCTGCACTCTCCTCACAGGCATGGCTCTCCCACTCACACACTGCACTCTCCTCACAGGCATGGCTCTCCCACTCAGACACTGCACTCTCCTCACAGGCATGGCTCTCCCACTCACACACTGCACTCTCCTCACAGGCATGGCTCTCCCACTCACACACTGCACTCTCCTCACAGGCATGGCTCTCCCACTCACACTCTGCACTCTCCTCAAAGGCATGGCTCTCCCACTCACACTCTGCACTCTCCTCACAGGCATGGCTCTCCCACTCACACACTGCACTCTCCTCACAGGCATGGCTCTCCCACTCACACACTGCACTCTCCTCACAGGCATGGCTCTCCCACTCACACACTGCACTCTCCTCACAGGCATGGCTCTCCCACTCACACACTGCACTCTCCTCACAGGCATGGCTCTCCCACTCACACACTGCACTCTCCTCACAGGCATGGCTCTCCCACTCACACACTCTGCACTCTCCTCACAGGCATGGCTCTCCCACTCACACTCTGCACTCTCCTCACAGGTATGGCTCTCCCACTCACAACACTGCACTCTCCTCACAGGCATGGCTCTCCCACTCACACACTGCACTCATCTCACAGGCATGGCTCTCCCACTCACACACTGCACTCTCCTCACAGGCATGGCTCTCCCACACACACTCTCCTCACAGGCATTTCTCCCCCACTCACACACTGCACTCTCCTCACAGGCATGGCTCTCCCACTCACAACACTGCACTCTCCTCACAGGCATGGTTCTCCCACTCACACTCTGCACTCTCCTCAAAGGCATGGCTCTCCCACTCACACTCTGCACTCTCCTCACAGGCATGGCTCTCCCACTCACACACTGCACTCTCCTCACAGGCATGGCTCTCCCACTCACACACTGCACTCTCCTCACAGGCATGGCTCTCCCACTCACACACTGCACTCTCCTCACAGGCATGGCTCTCCCTCTCACACACTCTGCACTCTCCTCACAGGCATGGCTCTTCCACTCACACACTGCACTCTCCTCACAGGCATGGCTCTCCCACTCACACACTGCACTCTCCTCACAGGCATGGCTCTCCCACTCACACACTCTGCACTCTCCTCACAGGCATGGCTCTCCCACTCATACACTCAGCACTCTCCTCACAGGCATGGCTCTCCCACTCACACACTGCACTCTCCTCACAGGCATGGCTCTCCCACTCACACTCTGCACTCTCCTCACAGGCATGGCTCTCCCACTCACACACTGCACTCTCCTCACAGGCATGGCTCTCCCACTCACACACTCTGAACTCTCCTCACAGATATGGCTCTCCCACTCACACACTGCACTCTCCTCACAGGCATGGCTCTCCCACTCACACACTGCACTCTCCTCACAGGCATGGCTCTCCCACTCACACACTCTCCTCACAGGCATGGCTCTCCCACTCACACACTGCACTCACCTCACAGGCATGGCTCCTCACACTCTGCACTCTCCTCAAAGGCATGGCTCTCCCACTCACACTCTGCACTCTCCTCACAGGCATGGCTCTCCCACTCACACACTGCACTCTCCTCACAGGCATGGCTCTCCCACTCACACACTCTGCACTCTCCCCACAGGCATGGCTCTCCCACTCACTCACTCTGCACTCTCCTCACAGGCATGGCTCTCCCACTCACACTCTGCACTCTCCTCACAGGCATGGCTCTCCCACTCACACACTGCACTCTCCTCACAGGCATGGCTCTCCCACTCACACTCTGCACTCTCCTCAAAGGCATGGCTCTCCCACTCACACTCTGCACTCTCCTCACAGGCATGGCTCTCCCACTCACACTCTCCTCACAGGCATGGTTTTCCCACTCACACACTGCACTCTCCTCACAGGCATGGCTCTCCCACTCACACACTGCACTCTCCTCACAGGCATGGCTCTCCCACTCACACACTGCACTCTCCTCACAGGCATGGCTCTCCCACTCACACACTCTGCACTCTCCTCACAGGCATGGCTCTCCCACTCACACTCTGCACTCTCCTCACAGGTATGGCTCTCCCACTCACAACACTGCACTCTCCTCACAGGCATGGCTCTCCCACTCACACACTGCACTCTCCTCACAGGCATGGCTCTCCCACTCACACTGCACTCTCCTCACAGGCATGGCTCTCCCACTCACACACTGCACTCTCCTCACAGGCATGGCTCTCCCACTCACACACTGCACTCTCCTCACAGGCATGGCTCTCCCACTCACACACTGCACTCTCCTCACAGGCATGGCTCTCCCACTCACACTCTGCACTCTCCTCAAAGGCATGGCTCTCCCACTCACACTCTGCACTCTCCTCACAGGCATGGCTCTCCCACTCACACACTGCACTCTCCTCACAGGCATGGCTCTCCCACTCACACACTGCACTCTCCTCACAGGCATGGCTCTCCCACTCACACTCTGCACTCTCCTCACAGGCATGGCTCTCCCACTCACACACTGCACTCTCCTCACAGGCATGGCTCTCCCACTCAGACACTGCACTCTCCTCACAGGCATGGCTCTCCCACTCACACACTGCACTCTCCTCACAGGCATGGCTCTCCCACTCACACACTGCACTCTCCTCACAGGCATGGCTCTCCCACTCACACTCTGCACTCTCCTCAAAGGCATGGCTCTCCCACTCACACTCTGCACTCTCCTCACAGGCATGGCTCTCCCACTCACACACTGCACTCTCCTCACAGGCATGGCTCTCCCACTCACACACTGCACTCTCCTCACAGGCATGGCTCTCCCACTCACACACTGCACTCTCCTCACAGGCATGGCTCTCCCACTCACACACTGCACTCTCCTCACAGGCATGGCTCTCCCACTCACACACTGCACTCTCCTCACAGGCATGGCTCTCCCACTCACACACTCTGCACTCTCCTCACAGGCATGGCTCTCCCACTCACACTCTGCACTCTCCTCACAGGTATGGCTCTCCCACTCACAACACTGCACTCTCCTCACAGGTATGGCTCTCCCACTCACACACTGCACTCTCCTCACAGGCATGGCTCTCCCACTCACACTGCACTCTCCTCACAGGCATGGCTCTCCCACTCACACACTGCACTCTCCTCACAGGCATGGCTCTCCCACTCACACACTGCACTCTCCTCACAGGCATGGCTCTCCCACTCACACACTGCACTCTCCTCACAGGCATGGCTCTCCCACTCACACTCTGCACTCTCCTCAAAGGCATGGCTCTCCCACTCACACTCTGCACTCTCCTCACAGGCATGGCTCTCCCACTCACACACTGCACTCTCCTCACAGGCATGGCTCTCCCACTCACACACTGCACTCTCCTCACAGGCATGGCTCTCCCACTCACACTCTGCACTCTCCTCACAGGCATGGCTCTCCCACTCACACACTGCACTCTCCTCACAGGCATGGCTCTCCCACTCAGACACTGCACTCTCCTCACAGGCATGGCTCTCCCACTCACACACTGCACTCTCCTCACAGGCATGGCTCTCCCACTCACACACTGCACTCTCCTCACAGGCATGGCTCTCCCACTCACACTCTGCACTCTCCTCAAAGGCATGGCTCTCCCACTCACACTCTGCACTCTCCTCACAGGCATGGCTCTCCCACTCACACACTGCACTCTCCTCACAGGCATGGCTCTCCCACTCACACACTGCACTCTCCTCACAGGCATGGCTCTCCCACTCACACTCTGCACTCTCCTCACAGGCATGGCTCTCCCACTCACACACTGCACTCTCCTCACAGGCATGGCTCTCCCACTCAGACACTGCACTCTCCTCACAGGCATGGCTCTCCATCTCACACACTGCACTCTCCTCACAGGCATGGCTCTCCCACTCACACACTGCACTTTCCTCACAGGCATGGCTCTCCCACTCACACTGCACTCTCTTCACAGGCATGGCTCTCCCACTCACACACTGCACTCTCCTCACAGGCATGGCTCTCCCACTCACACACTGCACTCTCCTCACAGGCATGGCTCTCCCACTCACATACTCTGCACTCTCCTCACAGGAATGGCTCTCCCACTCAGACACTGCTCTCCTTCACACAGGCATGGCTCTCCCACTCACACACTGCACTCTCCTCACAGGCATGGCTCTCCCACTCACATACTCTGCACTCTCCTCACAGGCATGGCTCTCCCACTCAGACACTGCACTCTCCTCACAGGCATGGCTCTCCCACTCACACTGCACTCTCTTCACAGGCATGGCTCTCCCACTGACACACTGCACTCTCCTCACAGGCATGGCTCTCCCACTCACACACTGCACTCTCCTCACAGGCATGGCTCTCCCACTCACACACTGCACTCTCCTCACAGGCATGGCTCTCCCACTCACATACTCTGCACTTTCCTCACAGGCATGGCTCTCCCACTCAGACACTGCACTCTCCTCACAGGCATGGCTCTCCCACTCACATACTCTGCACTTTCCTCACAGGCATGGCTCTCCCACTCAGACACTGCACTCTCCTCACAGGCATGGCTCTCCCACTCAGACACTGCTCTCCTTCACACAGCAAGGACAGTCACAGCACCCCCTTCTTCCTGTGTCTCAGCCTGCTCCGCTGTTTCTAACTGGGCAAATCACCCAGATCTGTATCACTCCGCCTCCACATTGGAAATCACAGGAGTCATCCAATATAGTTTCACAATATATAATCCCATGACTGTTATATAGCGACATGTGCTCCTTCTGAGCCTCCTTGGGTCAAGTGATGCCCCTCTTTGGGGGTGTCACACGAGCACAGTAATGTTTTTAGAGAAAAAAAACTTTTTTTTCTTCTAATCTTTACTGTGTTCTGCCGGGAGAACACAGTGTCAGAGCAGCCAGAGCGCTGGAGGAAGACTGCGGGGGACCTGCCCAGCTGACAGCAGGTAAGTGTCACCCGGTATACGACACCTTACAGTGGCGAATAGTAACTCCATCAAATTCCAAAAATACATAATTTTCAGAATTTGCTGAATACCATAATTTCCATATCCCCATACTAATGTACTAATGTACCCATACTAATGTACTAATGTGCTAATGTATGGGGAGTGTGGAAATTAACGCAGGGGGACTTAACCAGGAGATATCAGTGATATTTCCTGTGTTAATTGTCTTCATGAATATTAAAATAACGTTAATTAAGGAAAATGTCCTTTAAAAATGTTATTTTAGTGTTGATGAATAGGCCCCAATTACTCTGTGTGTGTGTGTGTATATATATATATATATATATATATATATATACACTCACACACACAGTATATATATATATACACACAGTATATGTATATATATATATATATTATACACACATACTTGCCTACTCTCCCGGGACTGTCGGGAGCCTCCCAAAAATCGGGTGCCGCTCCCGACACCAGCAAGACTAGGCAAGTCCCCCGGAATGGCTGCCAGCACCCCGCAAAACCATGCACCAGCCGCAAAAGTGGGCGGTCCGGGGTGCGATGACGCGATTCGCACTGAATCGCGTCATCGTAGCCCTGCCCCCTGCCTTATAATGCCAATAATATTGGCATTATAAGGCAGGGCCACTATGACGCGATAGCGTCGGCACGCCCCCACTCCGCCTACTTGAACCGCCCCCACCTTCCCTTCTGGTGGACCTGCCAGCCCTCTCCCGGATCCCACGCAAGAACTGTCGGCAAGTATGAGATATATATAGGCCCTCACACGATTGTTGCCCAGGGGCCCACACAGACCTTAATCTGGCCCTGATTGGCAGAGTCACCAGAGAAGGACATTGGGGTTCGTAACTTGGTAAGTGGTATGATGTATATATATATATGTATGTAACCACAGACAGTACACTGGGCCCTGGGTGTACAGGATGATAAGGGATTTGCACAGCAGATGTGATGGTGGCGTTTAGTCCTTACATCGTACAGCTTAACCAGGTTTCAGGTTTATTTAACCAGGTATAACAACAAGGTGGCATAGAGACACAGGGATGAACAGGTACAATAACAATACTGGAGCGTAAGGTTATTTCTTACGCATTGTATTGCACTGGGCAGCAGGATGGTACTTGTGGTACTCATAGGGCTCTATGTGGCATATGTGGCAACTCACAACTATGTATGTGGCAACTCACTCGCCATCTGTAGATGGCGAATGCTCCCGCAGTCAAGCTACGTAAATATTATATTTTCAGAGCTGATGAATTTCGGTCCCCGTACTAGTGTATGGGGACAGCGGATCTCATCGGAAGTGAATATCTGTGATATCTCCTGCGTTACCTGTATAATGAATGGCCCAAAAACTTAATTTCTACAAAAGTACTGTAGGCGAAAATTTTCATTTTCTCCTGCTTCAGTATAAATTAAATGATAATGAATATACCGCTCCCTCTCTCATTAGTGTGTAAGCTCTCCCTTATGCTTTCATGCCTGCATTTATTTTGACTACCTTGCATTTTCAGTTCATGCACCAGTGCTCAGCGCTGAAATAATGTTAACAAAATAATATGTTCTAAATTATTTTGCTCATAAATATATACACACGCACGGTTCATTTATATGAAATATTTAGACTGTGTATACAGAGCTAAAACAATTGAGTATTCAGTATGTTAAATTAATAGTCATACACAGAAGTCAATAAATAAGTAATTTAGCAGTTGGACAGCAAGTGAGTTAATGTAGCACAAACAGCGGGAAGTCACATTACGAATGCCTAGAACAATGTGCGTGATCCTGCAACTTACGCCTGCCTGCGCCTGGATGGGCAGGACGGGGTGCTGTAACATAGGCATGGTATAATAAAGCTGCTGGTAGACTGGGGAAAAATATGACTATACACTGGAGTACGCTGTATTATTTGTGCACGGTCAGGACACCTGCAAATACTAGAGGATGATGGAGATGTAGGTCGCTGGGATTGGCTGCTTGCGCGCGATCTCCTGGCGCTGACTTGTGCTTTTATTGCTCGGCATAGATTACGCTTTTCTGAGCGTGATTCCTCTCTGTACACAAGATGGAGAGTTGTTTCTACCATTTAAGAGAGGAATTAGAAGTTTAAGTGATGCATAATAGCCAACGTGTTTGTGGCAATATAAAATACATGGTTTACATTACCTGGGTACCAGTGGGACATAAGCACATGTGACATCTGCCTGGAGTAAACCAGACACACATGCTACAGTACATGCGCCTACAGGAACGCATCATGAGCTGCGCAGATGGGCGGGAAAGCGCAATTTTGCCCATCTTTCTCAATCGTATATATATATCTCACTCGTTTTGCTATTATCCCTCCATCAGCAGAATTTGTCCGAATCAAAAATCTTTATTTTATTAGATATGTACAGATCTATAAATATTCCTGTAGATAACAGGGACAACAACCCCAAGAGATTTATGTACTATGTAACCCCCCTTTTACCCTCTCTAGGGTCACCAGGTTACTAACGCCCTTGTTATCTAATGTACCCACCCTTCTCATTCCTCTAAGTGCCTCAACCCAAGTATTAGTGGTCAGTCTGGGCCTACTTGGGAAAACCCAAATGTTAGTAGGAATTAAGTAATTTGGGGTAGATAACCCAGTATATAAATTACTATAGTGGTCCTGTTCAAATCCTGTCCCTCTTAGGTTTGGCGTTCACCAATAACTCTCTGTGCTCCTCCAGGTAAGTAACACACTTATGATTATAATTCATATATCTTTATATGTATAAGTAATACCAAGGCAATAACAAATGTTTGCTATATACCTTAACTTTGAAATACACAGTTATACATGTTTATACGTTCATAAATTTTAACTGAACAATACATTTATACCACATCAGAATAATCTATATAAAGATATATTGATCCGTAAATAGAAACTATGCAGCAATCTAGAATCTTACAGCTAATCCGACATCCCTGGAAATATCACAGTCATATACAGTTATCCATGTCCACTTGTGTGAATAGTTTCATACAGTAAAGTAGTTGGATCAGAGTATTAATGAGGTGTCATACAGGCAGCAGAGGATGTACCCATAGAGTAATAATGATGTGTCATACAGGCAGCAGATGAAGTAGCCATAGAGTAATAATGACGTATCATACAGGCAGCAGATGAAGTAGCCATAGAGTACTAATGACGTGTCATACAGGCAGCAGAGGAAGTAGCCATAGAGTACTAATGACGTGTCATACAGGCAGCAGAGGAAGTAGCCATAGAGTAATAATAACGTGTCATACAGGCAGCAGAGGATGTACCCATAGAGTAATAATGATGTGTCATACAGGCAGCAGAGGAAGTAGCCATAGAGTAATAATGACGTGTCATACAGGCAGCAGAGGAAGTAGCCATAGAGTAATAATGACGTGTCATACAGGCAGCAGAGGAAGTAGTCATAGAGTAATAATGACGTGTCATACAGGCAGCAGATGAAGTAGCCATAGAGTAATAATGACATATCAAAGGCAGCAGAGGAAGTAATCATAGAGTAATAATGACGTGTCATACAGGCAGCAGAGGAAGTAGCCATAGAGTAATAATGACGTGTCATACAGGCAGCAGAGGAAGTAGCCATAGAGTAATAATGACGTGTCATACAGGCAGCAGATGAAGTAGCCATAGAGTAATAATGACGTGGCATACAGGCAGTAGATGAAGTAGTCATAGAGTAATAATGACGTTTCATACAGGCAGCAGATGAAGTAGCCATAGAGTAATAATGACATATCATAAAGGCAGCAGAGGAAGTAATCACAGAGTAATAATGACGTGTCATACAGGCAGCAGAGGAAGTAGCCATAGAGTAATAATGACGTGTCATACAGGCAGCAGATGAAGTAGCCATTGAGTAATAATGACGTGTCATACAGGCAGCAGAGGAAGTAGCCATAGAGTAATAATGACGTGTCATACAGGCAGCAGAGGAAGTAGCCATAGAGTAATAATGACGTGTCATACAGGCAGCAGAGGAAGTAGTCATAGAGTAATAATGACGTGTCATACAGGCAGCAGAGGAAGTAGCCATAGAGTAATAATGACATGTCATACAGGCAGCAGAGGAAGTAGCCATAGAGTAATAATGACATGTCATACAGGCAGCAGAGGAAGTAGCCATAGAGTAATAATGACGTTTCATACAGGCAGCAGATGAAGTAGCCATAGAGTAATAATGACGTGTCATGCAGGCAGCAGAGGAAGTAGCCATAGAGTAATAATGACGTTTCATACAGGCAGCAGATGAAGTAGCCATAGAGTAATAATGACGTATCATACAGGCAGCAGATGAAGTAGCCATAGAGTAATAATGACATATCATAAAGGCAGCAGAGGAAGTAATCATAGAGTAATAATGATGTGTCATACAGGCAGCAGAGGAAGTAGCCATAGAGTAATAATGACGTGTCATACAGGCAGCAGAGGAAGTAGTCATAGAGTAATAATGACGTGTCATATAGGCAGCAGAGGAAGTAGCCATAGAGTAATAATGATGTGTCATACAGGCAGCAGAGGAAGTAGCCATAGAGTAATAATGACGTGTCATACAGGCAGCAGAGGAAGTAGTCATAGAGTAATAATGACGTGTCATACAGGCAGCAGAGGAAGTAGCCATAGAGTAATAATGACGTGTCATACAGGCAGCAGAGGAAGTAGCCATAGAGTAAACTTATGTGCTGACCTGTGGCCTCCTCTATACTCTATCTGTAACTGTAGTAATATACTTATTTTACTTTTTCAAGCTGAAGATTTCTTGGAAGGGCTGAGTGTAATATTGTGTTCCAATCACTCACTGCCTGTTCTCCTATCTAGCTGACAGCCATAGTGGCCATTTATACAGTACGTGAATGATATATCTCCTATGTGTGCTGTTGGCTGCTAGGTGGGTGCTCACCACCTCCTATAGTAGTGGGGACTTCTGCTATCCAGGGTCTGCTCAGCTGACAGACCCTTGAAGTTTGCTAAATGCAGCGTTCTCCTCCCGGGCGGCTGAATAGTGCGGCCCCTCAGGTGCTGCATTGTCTCCTATTACAGCCGAGCCCCGTCAGCTGACTGACTCATCTCCGCTACTGCTGCTGAGCTCAACTGCTGCCTGCTCGCCTCCTAAACTGCAGGCGCGTCCCCTCTGTGCCGCAACTCCACCTTCAATGTCAGCGGGGCACCTTTTGTCACCGCCAGTTCCCACCTCCACTCCCACACTGCCGCTGGCCACCGCAATCGCCTCTCTGGGCAGGGCAGGGTGAGTACCACTTCTCCCACCAGCTTCCCTGCTCCCTCTCTGACTCCACCCCCCTGTGCCCGAAACTGCTCGGGACACAGGGGGGTGACACTGTAGGGAGAGATCTACAGACTCTGTCAGCTGTGCTGAGTAGAGATGGCTACTGAGTGACTGTCTCGACACAATGACTCGAATCATTTAGATGTTCGAATGATACGAGTCATTCAATGTTTGAAGTGTCGAGACAGCCACCCCTTTAGCCTCTCTGTCAGACACAGAGGGAGCCGCTACCGCCGGGCCCAGGGTGATTCAGTGAAGTAGCCAGTAGAAAGTATAGCAGCACGTGTGGGTCTGGCAGGGGCGGAGCTGGCAGCGAGTCACTGAGTCACACTGCTACTGCCGGGAGTATCGGGTCTGTGCTTGTGCACTGATCTGCAGTGCTGGGCTGCGGGGGCGATGGGGGAGGCGGAGCTCAGTACGAGTCAGCGGCTCACTGCCGGATGTTCTGCAGTGTGTGGGTCTGGCGGAGGGCGGAGCTGGCCACTCGGAGTCGCGCTGCTAATGCCGGGAGAGGTCGGGTCTGTGATTGTGCACTGATCTGCAGTGCTGAGCTGCGTGGGGGCGGAGCTCACTTCGAGTCAGTGGCTCCCCTGCTTCCTATTGCTCCACTGTATGTAAATGAGCCGTGTCTCAAGACACTGCCATGTGGCTCAACTTAGAACACTGAGTCACTCTGCCCATGATGACTAGTCCTGAGAGCTGTTCTCTAATGGTGCGTACACACTGGGCGATTAAAGTGGACGACTGAACGATATCGTTATCGTTCAGTCGTCCACTTTATCATCCATTTTTAACACCAAAACGATGAACGATAAGGACGATGCGCGTTCCAGCGGGTCGTTCGTCGTTATCGTTCATCGGGTAAACATGCAGGCCAACCTGACGACATTGTCAGGTTGCTGCATGTTGGGGAATGAGGGAGAGAGCCCGGCGCTGAACGATATCATTATTGATATCGTTCAGCAGGTGTGCTCAATGTCATGAACGACATTGAGCATACCCTGCCGGGGACACAGTAGATGATATCGCTCAGGGAGCATATCGTCTAGTGTGTACGCGCCTTATCTCCTGAGGACTGGACTCTCTTTCTCTGACAGGAACCAACTTATTCCCAGGGGTATCACTCCACCCCCTTCCTCCACAGTGCATGTACCAGACTCTCCAACATGACCCCTTCCATCCGGTGCAAAAAGCTCTGCTCCTGGATTTCTCTCTTATTTGATGAATGCAGCCACCTGTGGTGATACACCTGCCTCATCTATTAACAAGCTCAACACAGGTGTCTGCAATCATTAATTAGGTGGGAAGCCCAGGAGCAGAGCACTTTGTACCGGATGGAAGGGGACATGTTGGAGGGTAGGCATGTACATCCCACACACTGGAGCACAGCCTCACCACAGAAAAAAGTACCACATCAACCCATATATAAATACATGAATCACATATACCTATTATACATGGATTAAATCATATATATATTTTACATACAGTGTTTGTTTTTCTTCTACATATTTGTAGCAACACATGTTTACTAATATATGCAACATACTTTTACCAACTTTAACTAGTTAAATTCCCTCAAGTGTAAATATATAAAATATACACCTACATGCTTATTAATTCAGTATATTTCTCTAACCCGTAACCTGGGTTACAACTAAGCTCTGGAAAGTGATAAATTGGAAAGTGATAAACGACCAACCACTCACCTCCTGTCATGTTACAGGCTGTGTTTGAAAAATGACAGTGAGGAGCTGATTGGTTGGTAGTTTATCACTCTCCAATTTAATCACTTTCCAGAGCTTCAGAGCTTAGTACATCTTCCCTTGAGAAACAAGTGTTGCACTGTCTCGGTTTCAGAAATTCTGATTATCCTGACCAAGGGCAGTCCCAGACAAGAGCAATGGAATACCGCCTAATGACCCAGCTGAGGTTCTGTCTCTCATGCAGGCTCCTGAAAGGTGTCAGTACAATAAGAAGTGCAGGTAGCAGATGCAGCAGATGGCCCATTCTGTCCATATCCAATAAAAATGCATCGTCCATTACACATGAGAGAGGTATTAGTAGAGTGACCAGGGTTAGGACACTGGGGGTCTCATTCAGACCCGCTCGCAATCGCCTATGTGCTTGCAAGCGGGTCGATGGTGAGGCCCTGCGCACGCACAGTGGCCGCACTGCGCGTGCGCATGCCCCGGAGCGAGAGAGAAATTCTTTCGCTCTGGGAATCACTACAAAAGGGGCGGCTGTCGATGGCGATCGACAGCTCGCACCGTTTTGTGGGCGGGGCGGGGGGTGGCTACATTCCCGACGGAACGCCTGCTGTTTGGGGGCGGCCCCACTGACATCACTCGTGATGTCAGTGGTGAGCTTCTGGCTCTAATTGAGCAGAAATCTCACTGGGGTTTGCGATAGATGAGACCCTACCACAAGGGTCTCGTCGCAAGCCCCGTTGGTCGCGATGGTCTTGACCATCGCGACCATCAACCTGGCCGCTCGCTAAAGCTGTGGGTGGTCATCCACAGCCTAGCGAGCGGCCAGGAGGCTGGCTCTGAACCTAGAAGTGGAAGCCCTCATTCAGAGCGAGCGCTCGCATTTTGTGAGCGGCTCTGAATGAGGTCCTGGGTCCGTAGCCTATTAGGAGAGCATTAGCAAAATTGGGGCTCTTAACAGTACTCTGAGCCCCAGGAGTACTGATGGTGCCTGCTGGATTGGTGAAGTGTGCAGCAATGGTGCTGGTGGCGGTTAGCCCACGCGTGAAATAGCTTACCCAAGTCTTAAGGGGCCTCTCCATTAGCAGATCTTTCTCTATGATGAAATACAAAAGATTTATCCCTTGAAAATATCTGTCATGAGATATGAGATATCTGTCATGTACATGACAGATTTTTGCGAACGATGAACGATATTGCATGACATCATTCAGGGAGTGAATTTTTTTTAATGTTTCTATTAATTTTCATTAAAAATATCGTTCGTCGTTTACCGCTTATAAACTGACAGATATTTCTAATATCTGTCAGCGATAAGCGATAATTGACCAACATGTTGGAGAGACGAAAGACACAATTTGTCGGCCGCAGGAGTGCGCATCTGTCATTGTTCAGGGCCTATCCATGACAGATAAATTGAACCACTGAACGATATATCATTCATCGTTCAAATTTATCTGCTAATGGATAGGCCCCTTTAGGCTTAATAAGCAGGCAGAAATACAGGTCGCTATAGACACAGGGATAAAGCAGGTACAATATAACTGGAAATTAGATGCAACCTGGAGCGAGTAGGTATGCTGGGCGTTGTAGTGCGCCAAGTGGTATCGGAGCATACACACTAGTGGTATGTGGTACTGTGCTCTACTAGACAGACGGTGGTGGCACAGGGTGTTTGGGATGGAATACATATGGGATGCCAACGTTCGGGATCCCCGCGGTCAGAATCCTGATGCCGGCATCCTGATTGGGTTAGAATACAGACACATTTTGTTGGTTGGTATACTAACCCTCCCCCTGTCCCTACCCTAACCCAAACCCTCCCTGGTGCCTGAGCCTAACCTCCCCCCCTAGTGCCTAAACCTAACCTCCACCTCTCCGCACCCTAAACCTAACCCTCCCCCCTTAATGCCTAACCCTAACCCACCCTCTAGTGCCTAACCGTAACCCCTAACCCTCCCCTTAACCCCAGTACCTACCTTTGTGATCCTAGTGTTTGGTAATGCTGGCGCCAGTATTCTGACTAGTGTCGTGATTCTGGTGTTGGCACTCTGACAGTCGGAATCTCAGCGGTTGGGATATTGACCGCATCCCGTTTGGGACATCCCGTGTGGCCTTGTATGGCTGTAAGTCTGGGGAATGTCTCAGGGCACGTCTTTCTAACATGGACGCAGAGGAGAAAGATGCGCTGAAAAGCTCCACATGTCGAAGGTCAGACCTCCGGACAGAGGCGCTGCGGGTCCTAGAGACTGCCAGCTCTCACTAGTAGTATGGATGGAGGCAGTGCAGAGCGTTAATCCTCCAACTGGAGGTCCATCCTTGCCTTTGCAACCTGGAAGGGGCCACATGTCTCAAAGCCCTACTTACAGCTGTTTCTCATGTCTGATGGCAGAAGGGCATTAAAAACAGATTGAAATAAAAATAATACATTAATGTAAAGGTGACTATTATTATTATCCTTTATTTATATGGCTCCACAAGTGTTCTGCAGTGCCTTATAGAGTACATAAACTAATAAGTGAACAAGAAACCAGTGGCTTACAGTACATTACAGTGCAGGACAAGGACATGGTTTATATACATTGCTGCAATAGCAATTAAACTACTCACAATGAGCAGCAGGGAGTCAGCAGTCAAGTGTTAGGTGCCCTTGTGGGGAGTAAGGAGTAGAAGAAAATGTAAGGAGAAGCACATGAGGGAAGAGGGCCCTGCTCGTGAGAGCTTACATTCTAAAGGGGAGGGGCAGACAGACAGGTGTGACACAGAAGGGGAAGATAGGGAGGAAAGAGCATAAAGTGGGTTAGGATGAGAGCTGGAAGGCCTTGATGAAGTAGTGGGTCTTGAGAGCCCATTTGAAGATTTGTAGAGAGATGGAGAGTCTGAAAGGGAGAGAGAGAGAGTCCCAAAGGTGGGGAGCACCTCTGGCAAAATCTTGGAGGCGGGAGTTGGAGGAAGTAACCAGTTGGCAAGAGAGGCGGCGTGTATTTGTTGAGCGAAGTGGACGGGTGGGAGTGTGAAGGGAGAAGAGGTCAGAGATGTATGTGGGAGAGGATTTGGTGAGAGCTTTGTAGGCAAGTGTAAGAACCTTGAATTGGCATCTGAAGGGGAAGGGGAGCCAGTGTAGGGCTTGAAGGAGAGGGGAAGCAGATGTAGAACGTCTGGAGAGGAAGATGAGCCGAGCAGCAGCATTGAGGACCGCTTGTAGAGGAGAGAGGCGAGAGACTGGGAGGCCAGTTAGGAGAAGGTTACAGTAGTCCAATCTGGAGATGACCAGCAAGTGGATCAGGGTTTTAGTGGCATCCTGGGTGAGGAAGGGTCTAATCCTGGAAATATTTTTTAGGTGGAAACGGCAGGACTGCGAGAGGTGCTGAATGTGTGGTTTAAAGGAGAGGGAGGAGTCTAGGATAGCTCCAAGACAGCGCACTTTGGGACTAGAGGAGATAATTGTGCCATCAATAGATAATGAAAATTGTGGGAAGTGAGGTAGTGGAAGAGGGAGGGAAGATGATCAGCTCAGTCTTAAACATGTTAAGTTTAAGAAAGCGCTGGGACATCCAGGTCAAAAGAGTTGAGTTCACCTAAAGAGGGCATACTGTATATAGGGAGAATAGGAGAGGTCCATGAACAGAACCTTGGGGAACTCCTACTGTTAGTGGAAGTGGGAAGAAGAGGAGTCATGAGAGGAGACCGAGAAGGAATGATCAGAGAGGTAGGAGGAAAGCCAGGAGATGGCAATGCCACGTACACCAAGAGAGTGAATGCTTTGCAGTAGGAGAGGGTGGTCTACAGTGTCAAATGCTGCGGAGAGGCCAAGGAGAATGAGCAGAGAGTAATGGCTAGCAGATAGTAGAGACTATGCATATAGGGCAGCCAGGACAGCCCTGTGGGGCTGTTTAGAAAAAAACAGGACTGGATTAAGGCTTGTGGATGCTCCAGGGCAACTCAAATGTGGGGGCCCCCTTCAAAGTACAGGGAGCCTACCAACACCCCCCCCCACACACACACACCCCACCCCACGGAGCCTACCAAAGAGTGTGAGTAAAGCACAGTAATTGACGAGAGGGCCTCTGCACTGAAAAAGGTTGGGACAATCGCTAGAATACAATATGTAATACATTCTGCTCGTTATCTTCTCTGACAAATTACTTCTCTTCATTCTTAAAGGATTTTTAATCTAAAAATATGCTGATTCGTATTTGCAACCCCAGAAACAAATTAAATTATAATCTTGACATCAGATAGTCTATGCTCATGTTTGATTTAAATGAGATTTTTCAACTCGCGCAATGGAATGTTTCCAAACCACTAGTATTAACCCCTTTTGTCTCCATCTACAGAATTATATTCTTTCATTGCATATTGTCAATCACTGCTAGGCAGCGGCATTTGAAACTATTTTCCGAAAACATTGTGTAAGTGTGTGAAGGGGAGGTGGATAGTGGATACTGTTGAGATAAAAAAAAAATGAGTGGATACTGTAAATTGATTACTGAATGTAGTTTGCCATCTAGAGGCGTGTTGTAGGTCCAAGTAGGTTGCGTGCATTATTTTCTGGTATTAATTTTTTTTTCATGTACATTTTTTTATTTGCAGGCAATACCGTAGTGATCGATTCATGGCCTGTGACGGACTTTAGCTTGGCTGTAACAAGCTATAATACAATGTTTTATCTCTTCACAAATCTTGGAGACTTCTTGTTACAGAGATCAAGGCTCCAAGGTATATATCGACTCCGAACACAGAGACCTTCAAGAACATTTACATTTCTTGTGGCTGTTTGGTGCTTTCTAATGGGACCACTCATGAAGCCTAGAGGGGTACAGGGCGTGAACTTTACAGTGGGCGTTGTTGGTCCCTGGAAATGTGATCCGTTCTTCTCGAAGGCCTTGCCGGAACTGGCTGCACATTTGGCGGTGAGCAAAATCAATAATGACTCCTCGCTAGAACTCCGCCACAAGCTGGATTACAAAATCCTGGAGGAAAACTGTGAAACGTCCAAAGCGTTGGTGGAGTTTGCCGATTTTGATCAACTGTCATCTGCATTCATAGGTCCGCAGAACCCAGGGTATTGTGACGCCGCCTCGCTTTTAGGAAAACACTGGAACAAGGCCATATTCTCTTGGGCTTGTATAAACCATGACTTGGACAATAAAAACAGTTTCCCGACATTTGCCAGGACTTTGCCAACTCCCGTCAAAGTTTTGTATCAATTTATGAAGTATTTTAGGTGGGCTCATGTTGGGGTTGTGTCCTCTAACGAGGATATATGGGTGGACACGGCACAAAAAGTCGCTAGTGCGCTAAGAAATCAAGGTCTTCCTATTGGTATCGTAACAAATATGGGCAACGGAGATGAAGGTATCAAAGCTACATTGACCGCTATAAAGGAAATTCACGCTCTCCGAGGTAAGTGGAACTCTGAACAGTTAATGGTTCGAATCTAGGTAAATATGCAGAAACATGGAATAGTTATTAGTAGCAGGAAGATGCTGTTTGTAACGCCTCTTTATAAGTCATCAGTAAGACCTTACCCCAAATATTGAGATCAATTCTGGAGCCAACATAATTTCAGTGCATGGCTGTTAAAATGGTCCTTGTAAAAGTTTTCAACAAGGCATAGAAGACGTGATATGATAGATACACTTAAGGCTCGATCCAATTAGGTGCGAATTGCAAGTAGCGAGTTTGTTTCTTTAAACTCGTACACTTCGCCGCGAAGCGCGCTCCCGAAAATCCTCCAATCCAATTAAAAATGCCTACTCGCAGCGGAGGGGTGCGAATTGACTGCCAAATGAGATTTGCGAGAAATGCATGAAAATGTGGGGAGACCATCCTAGACCCCCCAAAATGGATAATTTCGTTAGCAGGACTCTATAGATGGCTGTTTGTGGCCATTAGGAAGTTACTGTAGGTTTTGAAATGTCAAATGGCTGATTTGTGCTTTTTTTTAAAATGCAAGAAAATTATAAAAAAACTAAGTTTTTTTGTTTAATCACAAACGAATTAAACGAAAAATGCCAAAAAAACTAAAAAAAATTTCAACTAAAAAACTATTGTATTTAAATTTGGGGTGCCTAAACTAACGAAAAAGTTGAGTTTGGGGTAATTTGAGGACTTTTATTTTTTACCTCCAAAAATGACATGTAGTTATTAGACTAAGGGGTCTATGTACTAAGCAGTGTTAGGAGACAGAGTGAAAAGTGATAAGTAAGTGATAAGGTGCCAGCCAATCAGCTTCCAACTGTCATCTCACAGGCTGTGTTTGAAAAATGACAGTTGGGAGCTGATTGGCTGGCACTTATCACAGACTTATCACTTTTCACTCTGTCATATATCACTGCTTAGTACATAGACCCCTATATAAGCTGAAAGCTAATTAGAAACTTCCAATTGCCTAATTGGTCATTGGGGTGGGGGGTATCCAAGGGGTTCAGCACAGTGTCCACACATTTTAGCATTAAAATAAAGATTTTCCTCTCCATCTCTCACCCTCATGGAGGTGCGAGTGGAAAGTTGCGAATTCAGTCTGACTGATCTGACTGTATGAGAGACCCTAACCCCCCCTTATACATCACTGGCCGATGAATGCAGAAGGTAACACAGTGACTCACGCAAGGGAGACGCCCCAACCACTTAGCCTTTACGTTAGCCAGTTTAAGGAGCACTGACTGTGGCCCTGATTCAGAGCCAAACGCTCTGACAGAGCGCTCGCTCTGAATCAGGGCCGTCCCTCCTACCTTTTGGAGCGGCCTCCTGGCTACGGACCCAGGACCTCATTCCGAGCCGCTCGCAAAATGCGAGCGCTCGCTCTGAATGAATGCTTCCACTTCTAGGTTCAGAGCCAGCCTCCTGGCAGCTCGCTAGGCTGTGGGTGACCACCCACAGCTATAGCGAGCGGCCAAAATGATGGTCGCGATGGTCAAGACCATCGCGACCATCGGGCTTGCGACGAGATCCTTGCGGTAGGGTCTCGCTGCCGCAAGCCCTGGAGTGCTTTTGGCTCTATCAGAGCCAAAAGCACTCCCACTGACATCGCTTGTGATGTCAGTGGGGCCGGCCCCAGACGGTAGGCGTTCCCATGGGAACACCTCCGTCTGGGCAGCCACGCCCCCGGCACGCCCACCAAAGTGGGCGTGCTGTCACTCACCATCGACAGCACGCCCCCTTTGGTGCGAGACCCATAACGACGGCTTGGCCGTCGTTATTCGGGTCTCTCGCATGCGCATGACGGAGCCGCCTCCGTCGAGCGCATGCGCACTTGGGCAATATCAGCGCTCGCGAGCGGGTCTGAATCAGGCCCTGTGATACAATTGGGGGAGATGTAACAAGCCTTAGAGAGAGATAAAGAAGAGAAGTTACACAAAGCCTCTGTCATCTATCTAGCACAGTCTATGAAATGACAGACGCTGACTGGTTGCTATGGCAAACGTCTTCTTTTCATCTCTCTCCAATTATATCTCTCCCCAACGCTTGATACATCTCCTCCAGGTCACGTTTATATGAGTTGTTTAGAAGGAACCTAATCGCGCCATGAACTTTAGATAACTTATAGATTGTATAGCTCTGACACCATGGCAGAGATTGAGGTTCAATGTGACCTTTGGCTGTAAAATGCTTCTTTTTCCCTCCTATGTCTTTCTCTCCCGTAAATGCCAAAACTGACAGAAGCGATGCTGGCACCATCCACAAAATAAATAAATGCTAAATAAAAAATAAAAATATTCCCTAGATCACTGAAAGTGAAACGAATCAGGAGATCACAGAGGTGTCAAACAGAAAACCAATACGGCAAACAGAGCCAAAGGACAATCAATACACCCAGGAACCTTGTGGTTTCTTTTTTTCATGCTATTAATCTGTTTTAAAATAAATAAAAAAATAATAAATGAAAAGCCAAATCTCTTTTTAATAGTGTATTGATAGATTTTGCAAGTGCATTTACAGAATATTCCCTTATTGCATTTAAATTGCTCCTGTCATTCAAAAATAAGATTAAAAGCGCAAACTGATTAACCCCTGAATTACAAGGTGCAGCTACTGTATTGTACTCTCACCTCTAAGCCCTTAACTCCAGACCATATAGCAAATCACGTACTTGCCATGGGATGTAGTCGGCATCCCAGCGTGCGGGATGCCGAAAGTCTAAATATCGGCACCGAAATCCAGACGGCCGGCATTACGAAGGTAAGTATCACCAGTTAGGGGAGGGCGTAGGGATAGGGTGCGGGCTTAGGGTTAGGCACTAGGGGAAGGGTTAGAGTTAGGCACCAGCAGGGCCGGCGCTAGGTGTCTCTGTACCCAGCGCCATCCCGTGCTTCCCCTCCGCCCGCTCCATCCTTGCGTCCTCCCCCTTGACCGTAAAATAATACCTGCAGCAGGTGGGCGGAGGGTGGGGATTTTCTTCCGACGGACCAGGTACCCCTGTGCGGCCGCACTGGCCGAACATGTCAGGTGATAACACTGCTATTACCAGGCGGTGATACTTTTCAGCTGCTTGGGCTGTCGGTGACTATCCCAAAGCAGGAAGAAGCCTATTTGAGAAGGATTGTGGTGGTAATTATATTAATAACAATCAGCTGCCCACAGAGTTACACGCTGTGCAGATGAGTGTCGAGCCTACTTAGCGCAACATATAAAGCAGTGGCATGCGGTGAGGTCAATGGCTGGGTAGGCACACATGGAGATGGGTCTGAGTGCTGGAATCCTGTCTCGCCCCCTACTCACTTTAACTCTCCCCTCACTACACTAAGCTTTAGTGTCCATTGATTCTCCCACCTGCATCAATGTGCCTTCTCTTGCTGCTGCTGACTGAGTTCCGATCTCTAAATACTGCAGTGCAGTTGCTGGTCACATGACACATCCAAGGTGTCCATCAATGCTCAAGGCACGTCCCCCATACTCAGAGGCATGCCTCTATTAGCTTTCTTTCTGTGCAGCTTACTGCCAGTGGTGTGGCCCTGCCCCCAGCTCTGCAAGCAGTATCTGACTATACAGAAGTGAGGCTGAGCAGTTGCTGCCTCATCTCTCATCTCCCTGCAGTCCCAGGGAGCTCTACAAAGCTGGTGAGTGTTAACTATAACAATGATTACAATAAACAAAGAAGATGTTTATAATATATAAATATCTTCTTTGTATTATGCTTATCATTTTTATATCAAATCTCAGGAGTATGACACGTCCCTAATGTAAAGTATATCTACACCCCATCAACACCACCATAGGCATGTGCAGCACATTTATCAGGGTGTGCATCACTGGAAAAGCATGTCTAGCTTTGCTTTTGGGGTTCTACCACCAGTCAGGGAGCGAGTCTCGTATTATTTTATGTCATCAATCCGCTTCTTACCCTAATGTTTTCCCAATCCTTCAAATATCATATCTCACACAATATTCGCTCATTACCCCACCTTGTTTACCCATGACCTTGCCAGGGCCAGATTAACAAAGGGGGCGGATGGAGCAGCAGCTCCAGGCCCCCACATAAAAATAGGCCCTTCATCACGACAGCATAATGATGACCAGCCACTTCCCCTTCACAGAATTATATTGTGCTGGCAGATTTATTGCTTTTCTTGCCCTTGGATACGTCAACAAATCTGATGTGTAGATACAATCGTGTTCCCATACACAATTATAAGTTTATATTTAGTATTCAAAAGCTCTAGAAATGAACAAATCTGATAGGACAACATAATTCTCTATTATGTACTGTATCTCCCATTACTGTCATTATTTTGGCCTATCAGTAGCGTGTTTATTCTCCCGCAGCGATTGTTATTCATTAACCATGTCTGTTATTTTTGTGTTCTAGTCATTGTTATGTGCATGCATTCTGTACTGGTTGGAGGGGAAGAACAAGCCGCCTTTCTAACAAAAGCGCATGAAATGGGACTAACCGATGGAAGATATGTCTTTGTACCATACGACACTTTACTTTACAGCCTTCCTTATAAAAACAACTCATTGTCCGTCTTTGATAAAAACAGCAAGCTGCAGGAGGCCTACGACGCGGTGCTGACCATCACAATGGATTACGAGGACAAGTCCTTTTATGACGCCTTTGCCGAATTCAAGCACAAAGGAGAAATAAAAACTAACCTGGAACCACAACAGGTAAGTAACCAAAATGTCATACTGCCCCCTAGTGGACAAATGAATATGGAGCGCAACTAAACCCTGCAATTCATTCAACTCTGCAATATATGTCATACGCTGAAATGTTTACATATTTTTTGGGCCATCTTAAAATATTATACAGGCTCCAGTGTAGTGTGTAATGTGTTACACGTGTAAGATTACAGAATAATAGCAGCCATAGACAGCACAAGAGTGCAGATGATACGGCAGAACGGTTGAGGGGCGGAGTGATGGCGTGATGGCGTGATAATCGGCGAGCCTCCATAGACTGCAAGATGTACAAAGTAGATGGACATCGGAAGCCTGGCATCAAATGGTTGCCTGGCCTCCGACATAAATCCAGTGTTGCTACTGGCCATCGCATCTGAACCATCCAATGCTATGACCATCAATGGTTATACTGTGCGCATACGCAAAAGCATTCATAGCTTCATTAGCTGAGCTGCGGAAACCACTTCTGGGTGTTCACAGATATATTAGAAGCTGTTACCCATCAGATTGGCATCAGAAAGCTGCATCCGATGGCTGGCAAACATTGAATACCCGTAATTTGATGGAAAAAGTACTGTACTTCTATCAAATCGGGAACCATCGGCTTCTAATGTCCATCCCTAGTACGGAGACAATCTCCATTGACAGCGTGGAATCAGCTGAACGACAGCTTGGAGGATCAGACTGGTTTGATAATAAGCCAATTAAAGGCTGTGAACAATTATTGTCCATGTCCATATACTGAACGATAATTGTTCAGAACAGTCACTTCATTGGCTGATCTCGATGTTTATCGTTCACGGTATGGCCAGCGTAAGATTTTATGGATAACTCCAGGATCACTAATGTTTGAATTAGTCCGCCCCACCACCTGGGCCCCTACCGTTCATGCAGCACACACATCTGTCGGCAGTGACCCTGTGAGTTGTGCTCATAAGTCCCAGTATTGGGGAAACTAATCCTTTAATACTCTGAATAAAATATGTTCCTTGCATGTAAGTAAGTAGTAGTAAGTAGGTATTGACAACATCATCTGTGCATACTTGGCTGATTTGCTGTCATTCTGGGTCTTGATCAGACTTACCATGAACAGGGTGATAACCTTACATGAATTTATAACCTGGGCGACTGCTCAAGCATTTTTAGGGGGTCCCAATAAATCTTTTTTTAAGTTACAAAGGTGCTTTGCCTATTAAGCACTGACCTACTTCCCCCATTCCAAAATGCCTTGGCGTGTATATGTAGACAATGAGCAACCAATCAGTATTTTTCATAGTACAGACTGTAAATTGAGAGTACACAATGGTTATTAAAAGGGGGGAGATTTATCAACCAGAGAGGAGGTGTTGTCCTTATCAACCAGAGTCTAGGGAGTAAATTTACTAAGATGGGAGTTCTATTAAGAAGTGATGTTGCCCATAGCAACCAATCAGATTCCAGGTATTATCTTCTAGAAGGTGCTAGATAAATGAGAAGTAGAATCTGATTGGTTGCTATGGGCAACATCACTTCTTAATAGAACTCCCATCTTAGTAAATTTACCTCTAGCCGTCATTTTACAGAACGTACTATATAAATTACATGGTTGCTATGGGAAACACCTCCACTTGTCCTCGTTAGATAGTTTGACAAATCTCCCCCTAAATACTTCCCAATTTTCTCCAAGTGGTTCTCAGCGTACAAATGGTACGAGGCATGTTGGTGTGACTTTGGCGAACCTGGGTGTAATGTTGTCAGATATGGGGATGAGATGGGTGGGTTAGGGGGCAAATGATGAACATTACCCTGTACAGTCAGCGCCACCTTCCCTTGCACCAGGTTTAGAAAATAAGAGATGTTGGCGATCGGTTTTCTTTTTGGATCCAGTGGTCACAACCGATAAACCTTTTTCAAACAGGTCTCACCGCTGTTTGGAACCATCTATGACTCGATGTACTTACTGGCCACAGCGATGAGCGCCGCCTGGAAGCGAGGAGCCTGGATCTCGGGAACGAACCTTGCGGAATATACCAAGAACCTGGATTACCCTGGATTTACACAGATGCTGTACACGGATGGGAAGGGGAACGGGCTGAGCAACTTTGTGGTCTTAGACACGCATGGTAAAATGAACCAGCTCTACCCAACCTACTTAGTGGAGATGTCGTCTAATTTGGTGCGTTTTTTGGGAAAGACCATTCGGTTCCCTGGAGGAACACCCCCTCCTGCAGACTCCAGCTGTTGGTTTGATCCAGACACTTTGTGCATAGGAGGTAATTGATGATGATGACGATGATGAATACATGGAAAATTAATGCGATGTTATGAATAGTGATTGAGGGCCTGATTCATCACGGATCGCAATAGCGATGATTACGCACGCAGTCTTACTGCGACAGTATGCTAATCCATTGCGATCACTATGTCGTCGCAGCACTACACACTTCCCTTTACTCACATCCATAATACTTAGCAAAACGGCGAAACCATCGGTAACATCGAGTACCGTCGCAGCCTCACGTACACTTGCACAAGCCCTGACCTTACTCAGGAATTGCTAACTTCATCGCACACTATCAAGAGTCAGGCTGCGTAGGGTACCGCAGCGGCTAATTTATGCACACACGGCAACGGCGTTCAAACGCACTGTCACGCCTGCATTTCGTTTTGTGGTCACCTCCCACAAACGGTACTTCCTGTCAATCACTCTGCAACGGGTCTATGGGTCTGCGTAGTCACTGCGATCTCAGCCCCGATCACAGTGGCTGATTCGCGCACGCACACTGAGATGCATATGTAGAATCGGCCCATTGCGTGCGTAATCGCAGTTGCGACCGGTAGTGAATCAGGCCCTGAGACACTATATTTTCATATATGCTAAAATGAAATTATAATTTAAACCCAACTTATAAAATGATGTTGGCTTTCATAAGTTTTTTTTTTTTTTTGCCATTATAATTTTCATTAGTATATTTACAAGTTGTTCCTAACCTAGCTACTTGTGCCACGGAGATTTCAGACAATGCCCTGATTCAGAGCCGCACGCAATGCCAAAGGTCACTTAGTTTAGCGGAAATCCCCGAAAACTCCCACGGTACATGCTATCGAGGCCACAATATTAGTAATGTCTTGGAAAAGTGATGGGTGATCCTGGGTGGTGACGGGGAGTTGGATTAGCGCACACATGGTCATGGTCCGTCTTATGGGCGTGTAATGGGAGTGTCGCAGGAAAATGGTGGCATTCACAGAGGCTCAAACGCCCACATCGGAAGCCATACACATCGGGAGACACTGCACCATAGGGCTGGTACAAGTTGATGGTGTGACCGGTGGTGGCATCTAAAGATGTGTCAATTGGTAATTCATCGCCTGCGGATGGCAGTGGGCATCTCGGTCCTTGCACATTTGGACACATAGATGTACAGCAGCGATGGGCTTTGTAGCATTTACAGCCAGCCACGTGGGGGCAAGATAGCCACGTCTGCATCCACCACTGAATCAGCGCCAATGTGTATACAGCGATATCTCCCCTTCCTACGTATAACAAAAGAATATGGCAGACACCTAGAACTGCTGGTGTATTCTTACATTGTTGCTATAGTTTTATTTTTAGTTTTAGGCTGCAGTTAGGGTTATGCAGTTAAGTTTAGGGTTAGGTTGCAGTTAGGATTAAAGTCAGGCTGTAGTTAGTGTTAGGCTGCAGTTAGGTTTAGCGTGCAGTTAGGGTTAGGCTGCAGTTAGGGGCAGTTAGGGTTAGGCTGCAGTTAGGGTGCAGTTAGGGTTAGGCTGCAGTTAGGGTTAGGCTGCAGTTAGGGTGCAGTTAGGGTTAGGCTGCAGTTAGGGTGCAGTTAGGGTTAGGGTGCAGTTAGGCTGCAGTTAGGGTGCAGTTAGGGTTAGGCTGCAGTTAGGCTGCAGTTAGGGTGCAGTTAGGGTTAGGCTGCAGTTAAGGTGCAGTTAGGGTTAGGCTGCAGTTAGGGTGCAGTTAGGCTGCAGTTAGGGTGCAGTTAGGGTTAGGCTGCAGTTAGCGTGCAGTTAGGGTTAGGCTGCAGTTAGGGTTAGGCTGCAGTTAGGGGCAGTTAGGGTTAGGCTGCAGTTAGGGTGCAGTTAGGGTTAGGCTGCAGTTAGGGTTAGGCTGCAGTTAGGGTGCAGTTAGGGTTAGGCTGCAGTTAGGGTGCAGTTAGGGTTAGGCTGCAGTTAGGGTGCAGTTAGGCTGCAGTTAGGGTGCAGTTAGGGTTAGGCTGCAGTTAGGCTGCAGTTAGGGTGCAGTTAGGGTTAGGCTGCAGTTAGGGTGCAGTTAGGGTTAGGCTGCAGTTAGGGTGCAGTTAGGCTGCAGTTAGGGTGCAGTTAGGGTTAGGCTGCAGTTAGCGTGCAGTTAGGGTTATGCTGCAGTTGGGGTTAGGATGAGGGCAGGGTTGCCTACCCTCCCAGAAGTCGTGGGAGGCTCCAGATTTCTTGGGTAACCCCCTCACCACGGAGGTGTAGGCACCTATCTCTTATTCCGCCCACTTCCTAGTGAAGTGGGCAGAATATTCCCGGTGATCGGCGGATCCGTAGGTAGGGGACGGCTCTAATGATGAGATTCTATGAGAATCGCATAATTTGGCTCCGCCCCCTATAAAAAATGCATTGTTTGCAGCAAATTGCCGCAAGGAGGCGGGGCTTAATTACGATAACCATCCAGTCCCGCACCCAACTCCACCCACCTGTTTCTCCTCCACGGGCTTCTTCCGGGAAGGAAACAGAAGAAGTCGGCAAGTATGGATTAGGGGCAGGATGCAGTTAGGGTTAGGCTGTAGGGTTAGGCTGCAGTTAGGGTTATGCTGTAGGGTTAGGCTGCAGTTAGGGTTAGACTGCAGTTAGGGTCAAATAGGACTGTCAAAATACTGATTGCTGACATGCCAAATGCTGACATTGTGATCCTGTTGACCTTTTGAATGTGGTCATTCTGTACGTAGACATGGAATACCACCATATAAGACACTTGGAAGAACACAGACAATGACTGTCGAAATATGTTCTAAATATCTGGACACAGACAGATAAAACCACACTCTCCACACAGGCGCAGTTTTAATAAACTTTAGTTTTTACAGTCTGTGAAATTTTATCACAGTGCCCGATTCATTACCGATTGCAACTGCGATTATAATAGCGATTACACACGCATTCTCACTGCGATAGTATGCTAATCCATTGCGATCGCTATGCCACCGCAGCACAACATAAGGACGCCCACTTTACCTTCTGTAATGTTTAGCAGGACTGCGAAACCATCGGTACAATCAAGTACCATCGCAGCCTCACGCACACTTGCACAAGGTCAGACCACCCACAAATGGCACTTCCTGTCAATCACTCTGCGATGTGCCTGCGTAGTCACCTCGGCCGGCTCACGCGCGCACTGTGATGCGCACGCAATGCGCAGAATGCAACAATCAGCCGATTGCGTGCATTTTAGCAACTGCGATCTTTGCTGAATCAGGCCCACAGTACGCAAGAGTTAAACAGTGATGCTTTCAAGTTGGTATTTGCCATGCCTCCTACAATCAGAGCGTTTCCGCAGGACACAGCCAATAACACAGATGACAGTTGGCAAATTTGGCTTAAAGTGTCGGTTACTTAAAATAACAGAATGTCCTACAAATTTGGAAGCAGATTCAACAACATTCCAGACATGTAACGGACTCCTTGTAGCCATGCTTGCAAGATTAGTAATAAACTAAGTGATTACTGTAATAAATAGAAGGGTGCAGGCGGGTAAGAATTGTACTTGCTCCTCTCTGATCTTTAAACATATCAGGATTGCGTGTTGTGTCCCTGATGCTTCTTACGCAATCTTTAATTAGGGCTGCTGACTTGCTAGCTTACAGTACATCCGGAAAGTATTCACAACGCTTCACTTTTTACACATTTTGTTATGTTACAGCCTTTTTCCAAAATGGAATAAATTAATTTTTGTCCTCAAAATGCTACACACAATACCCCATCATGACAACGTGTAAAGTTTTTTTGAGATTTTTGCAAATTTAATTTAGAAAACCACTGTACATAAGTATTCATGGCCTTTGCCATGAAGCTCAAAATTGAGCTCAGGTGCATCCTGCTTCCACTGATCATCCTTGAGATGTTCCTACAGCTTAATTTGAGTCCACCTGTGGTAAATTCAGTTGATTGGACATGATTTTGAAAGGCATACACCCGTCTATATAAGGCAGGGGTGGGGGTGTCTCGGGACACTAGCAGGGGTGCCTTAGGTTGGTGGTCCAGCACCAAATCAAATTCTTTATGGTCAATGTAATGTAAATATGTGGACAAACAGAAGCGCAAACCTGTCCCCCACCACATAACTGACCCTAAGGATGACTTTACTACATTTTTTTTCTGAATTTCTCAATAACAAACTTAAACTTAGGGGTGCCGGGAAAACAACGCTGATACTCTAGGGCGCCGTGATTCAAAAAAGTTTGGGAAGCACTGATGTAGAGATTGATATGTATTATCCGGTTTCTCCAGAAAAATTGATGTAAGCCTTGTTTACTGACACACAATGTCCGTTTTTCCCTTTATTACCATTCCTATGTCATTTATGTGAAAAACGATTCATTAATTTCAAAGTCCAATTCCCGGTAAGAGTCAGCTTTGGCATGACAATAAATAAAGCACAGGGACAGACACGTAACGTGGCCGGAGGTGACCTACGTGGAGACAACTTTACGTGGCCCTATTGCGTGTTACGTCAAAAACTAAATCTTTTAGTGTTGACGTCAGGAGAAAACACAACTAATGTCATCTACAAGGCAATCTTATAAGACCTCGGCTGAAAAAGACTAATGCCGTCAATTCAAAATAGCTCCCGTGTGATGCCGGGGAGGGTCGCTAGTTTAATCATATAATAATGTAGCCCATCCTTGGCAGGCAAGATGAAATCTTTTCAGTTTGCAGAATTTCCCAAGAATCTTGTGTAAAGCGAATGAAAGTATTATACATCGGTTTGGCCCATGGTTGAATCCAGGGCTCCGTATCTTGGGAGCTGTATACATTCAGGAAAAAAGTGGTTCTGACCTTGAGTGTGAAGCAGAGTCTTCTAAAAGTGGACACTGTAATGATCTAATACAGGAGCTTTGTTTAGTAGCAGTAATCAGGATCAGAGGTGTCTACAGGTAGGACTGCGAGGCCGGGAAAGAAAGTGAGAGAGACTTCTGCTCCCCAGAGTATAGTGCTCATTTATTGAAGACCGCACTTGTCAATATCTGCTGGAAAGTCATAGATTGTGCCCTGTTAGCCAGGTACTGTATGCTGCTATGTTGTCTGCATTAGCAGAGACCATGGGCATATCTACTGAGAGCCATCAGGTGTCCCTGACCTGCCAGGCCTAGTGTCACTATGACTGCTGACACTTTGTGGCCCTGAGAGCTTCCTGTTCTTTGTCTGACATCAATGCAGGAGATTAGAATCCCCACTCTAATCAGTGGTGGAACTGCCACACACGTGGCTGCAATTGAGCTGTAATGAATGCAACCAGCTACCCACATAAACTTGTATAGCTGCATGCGGTCATCACATATAGCAGCACCTATTTCCCATAGAGCACTATGGGGGTCATTCAGACCCGGTCGCAAGCGTTGATAGCTCGCAACCGGGTCGATGTTCTCCCACTGGGCATGCGCATGCGCGAGACCCGGCTAGCGACGGGCGCTCTGTCGCTAGGGGTCTCACACCAAAGGGGGCGAGCTGTTGATGGTGAGTGACAGCTCGCCCCGTTTGGGAGGCAGGCAGGGGGCATGGCCGGCCAAACGGAGGCGTTCCTGAAGGAACGCCTGCCGTTTGGGGGCGGCCCCACTGACATCGATCAGAGCAGGAAGCTCCCTGGGGCTTGCGAGTGCCGCGACCCAACCTTAGGGTCTCGTCGCAAGCCGCGATGGTCGCGATGGTCTTGGCCATCGCGACCATCACCCTGGTCGGTCGCTAGAGCTGTAGGTGGTAACCCACAGCTTAGCGATCGACTAAGAGGCGACACTACAAGATGCAAGTGGCCGCCCTCATTCAGAGCGACCGCTTGCATCTAACGACCGTCTCTGAATGAGGTCCTATGTGCTCACTGACGCTCAGTTGCCTTAAGGTCTTGTGTGCCTTAGTATAGGATTATAATAAAGACTGGTGCATACAGATGTGTCCTCTTGCATCTTTGCCGATCGCACTAACAAACGCGTGCACACATCACGCCATGCGATTACCCGCAGCAGCATACACTACGGTACGCTACGGCGCGCCCTGCGATCGCACCATGCAATCCTATGGACTCGCTGGTGCAAATGCGGTGTGGGTATCTGCTCGCAGCTGAACGCCTTGCGCCATACGTGGCCCGAAATAGTAAAGACTAGGGGGTTTATTTATGAAGTGTCAGATTGTGCAACCTGACTGTTCTGTTTGGGTTTATGCCCAATATTTAAAAGGGCAGTGCTTTTACTAGAAAGATGCGGCTAGTAAAAGCACTGCCCTTTTAAATATTGGGCATTAACATGAAAGAGAAGTACAGAACTTCGTCAAAAAAAAAACAACACAACAAGATCCTTGCGCTGAGACAAAGAAAAATGCCAGGTATATAATCAGAGGAGCAAGTAAAGGTAAGAATAGTCAGATACAATCCAAAATAAGGGCAGGAGGCAAACAGAATTGTTGGAAGTCACAAACCATGGTCAGGGCAGGCAGAAGACAAGGATACACCAAGCAAACTGATGTCAGTATAATCTGTAGACAAGGAACGGTCAGAGCAAGTAAAATTCAGTGATCGCAGCAGTAACAACAGTCAAAACAAGCAGATTATAAACAGCATTGCCTAAGTGAGCTTACACTATAACCAGCAATGAGTCAATGGTGCAGGCATCCAAATAAAAGACAGTAGTGACCAATCCCAGCAGCGGATCAATCAGTCCTCACAACACCAACAGTAATGCTAAGCACAAGAGTATTAGAGAAGTTAGGCAATGTCATGTCAACCAGTAGAAACAATAGAAATAGCCTGAATAGTAAATGAACACTTTCATCTGCCACTGTTTTAACCCTAGCCTCCTTTCCATAAGCTCTTTAAACTCTTCTCTTTCTTCTGTCTCCATCAACACCATCTCCCTTCCAACCCTTCAACACCATCTCCCTTCCAACCCTTCAACACCATCTCCCTTCCAACCCTTCAACACCATCTCTCTCCCAGCCTACAGTACCAATACGCTCTCCTTCCCAAATCACCAACACCATCTCCTCGACACACACCATCTGCCGTCCCCAGCCCAACCATCCATCGCCCTCCCAATACTCCAACACCATCAAATGACCTTATAATAAAGATGAGTGACAATGTTATGATGAGTAAACTTTAGTTGTGCATATTTAACATGAGGATTATTCCCATTGATTTTGTTGTTAGAAGAGTTTAAAATAACAAAAACAAACAATAAATTTCTCCATTATACAGCTCTTGGCTTGGAGTAAGTGAGCACCTATAAGAAATGAAATATACTTCTTTGTAACTTTTGGAAATAATTCCCTGGCTCCCTCTGTAATAGGCGATTAGGGAAGAGTACTATACATTTATTTGTTCCCACAGTAACTGGTCGACTGGTTCTGAATGTCGACAGTCATTTGTTCAACAACTAACATGTCGACATGCATTTAGGTCAACAGGGTTAAAATGTCTACACGTTCAGACATATGTTTTTTTTTGTTGAGTTTTAGAGTTTAGGTTAGGATTAGGCTAAAATAGGCAAAAAACATATTTCGACATATCTACACCAGATGTCGACAGAGGTAAACGGTCGACATCTGGTGTAAACATACTGAATGTCGATCTTCTGAATGTAGACAAGTCAAACCACACCTTTTCCCATCCTTCCCTAGTGTACAAGCCTGATTTACTACCTTATGCTGATATGAGTATCCATCCAAGTCATGTGGGGGTCTGTGCATCTGCAAGCGGGAAGCCGCTCCATCCATTGAATTACGCCGGTCGCAGCAACCGTCGTTATGTGTATTGGCACATGTATCGGCCCCATGCTAGGTGCAAGAGATCCGAACAGAAACAAGCCTCCCTTCCCCGTACGCACGGCTCAGAATCGCACGGAGCTTTTGATACACCCCCACGACCCTTCCATGGCATCCCAACAACTCAGGGCGGTTACGTGCAATTCACGCCACAAAATGCCTAACCCTAACCTCCCCCCAGGGGTGCTTAAACCTAACCCCCCCTCCCCGCACCCTAAACCTAACCGTCCCGAGGGGGTGCCTAACCGTAACCTCCCCTGGGGGTGCCTGATCCTAACCCCCCCTTCCCCTAGCCTAACCCTCCCGGGGGGTGCCTAACCCTAAGTCCCCCCCGGGAGACCCAAAATCTAACCCTCCCCCACCCCCCATGGCTATCCGCTCCCGGACCCCCGGCTTACCTACAATTGGTATGTCGGGAGTCGGGATTTTGGTGTGGGGCTAATGATAGGCGTCGGTATTTAGACACCTATCATTAGTCCCATGCCGTGAAGCCGGCGGTTGCCATTTTTTTTTTTTACATACAGTGCATGCGGTATGTAGTCAGGAAGCCGGTGGTCGAAATGGCGACTGCCGGCTTCCTGACTACATACCGCGTGCACTGTATGTAAAAACAAAATAACTGTCTTTGGGCCTGATACAGCAGCGCACTGCTAATCTCAGAATACCGATTATCGGGAATCTGCACGTGTGCAGGACCCATTCTGCGAGTGTGCAGAATGGTCCTGTGTAGATGCGCGCAGACCCTTGAATGCCTCTGCCTGATTGACAAGCAGAGGCATTTAAGGGGTGATGCGGGGGCAGGAGGCGGCCGCCGTTCCCAGAAATGGGGGCTTGTCCACCACGTTTTCCGGGAGTGACCAGCCCAGGATCTGTATTGATCAACACAGTGTCCTGGGCTTGCAAGCTGGCCAGTCTGAGTAAGCTGAGGCTTACTCAGCTGGCCGGAGGCCTGGAGCCGTCGACCATCGATGGTCGTGATGGTGAGATGGTGATTCCAGCCAGCGTCCTACGTCGCAGTGCTGGGATCGCAAATGCAGCAGGGGGTGTCATACACCTCCTGCTGCATTTGCATAATAGCAAGAATCACAATTGCAAAGCTGCCTGCGTGCATACATCATATACCTATAGCCTGCGTGCATACATCATATACCTATAGCCTGCGTGCATACATCATACATCTATAGTCTGCATGCATACATCATATACCTATAGCCTGCGTGCATACATCATATCTATAGCCTGCGTGCATACATCATATACCTATAGCCTGCGTGCATACATCATATACCTATAGCCTGCGTGCATACATCATCTACCTATAGCCTGCGTGCAGCTTTGCAATAGCGATCCTTGCTGAATCAGGCCATTTCTTCGTTAAGACTCAGAATCAACCCCATATAATACAAAACTAACGGAGATGTTAAATTCTACATGATAATGGTTGTGCTCCTGTTTTCTCCACATTTGTATTTGCTCATAAAGGGACCTATTCATCATCGATAAATGGCCCTGTAACCATGCAGAAATGCTAGTTTCCGCATATTTTAGTTACCGGCTATTCATTATCAGGGGTCCCAAATGGGCCACCTGATATTCAGCAAACTCTGACAACTGAAAGTTTTCGGAGCTTGCTTACGAGAAGAAGCCCCATCTTCAGACGCTGCTTGTTCTTGGGTCCCCGCTCCTTTCTATGGGAAGGAGTTTTTGGGGGATGTGCAGAGGGATCTGAACCGATTCCTCCGCCACCTCATCACTGCTTTCCCGGCGGCTTTGTGCATGCGTGAACTCGGATCACGTATGCATAGCCGTGCTGACAGGGAGGAGGTAAGTAACGCAGCTACTTCTGTAGCTGCGATACTAACAGAGGGGACTGCTGCTTTTCGGAGCAGCTGTCCCCATACCGGAGCACTGATGAATTGCTCCGGTGTCAGGTTTCCCCCGCTGCGAGTTGGATATGTAAGTATCTCTCGCAGCGAGATCAATACTTAGTCATCGGGGGCTTTACCAGTCTATATAATGGATGTGTGGCGATCCCTGTGGTTTTTTTTTTGGATCTGTATCTTCTTCCAGGTTTTGGATCTGGATTTGGTTTTGCAAAACCGCCGTTGCATGTTTTGGATTTTTCTAAAAATTTTTATAAAAACAGCTAAAATCACATAATTTGGGCTTGTTTTTGTTCCTACAGTATTATCAACCTTAATAACAATCATTTTCATGCCAGTATTTATTAACCACCTCACAGCTCACAATATTGTTTTCACTACTTTTCACCAATATAGGCCAAAGGCTGCAGCAAGCTGGCTGACTAAAGTAAGCGACAGAGCAGCGGCACAAATGCACGGCAGTTTGAAAAAATCTAGGACATCTATGAAACATTACCCAAATTGTGCAAAATGTCAAGAAAAGAGGTGCAAGATGGAATTATCCTTGGGCCCTCCCACACATTCTTATGTGGGATATTAAAAAGGACATGCACAGTTTAACAAACCAAGCACTTTAGCGACTAGGACTGACACTTTTGTGGCTGAAGTCCTTGGTTTGTTTGGGCTCCCACAAAACAATATTTTGGAAGGACTACCTCCAATCATTAAGGAGGAGATTGATGATGAGAATGTTGGTGGTGGAGATTGCATGTGCTGGTCCAAACTGCTGGTAGCTGATACTGGACTGCTTGTTATTCATTTATAAGTTATTATAATTTTCTTGGTCCTTTTCTGGGATGAAG
Organism: Taudactylus pleione; assembly: GCA_031769625.1. Taxonomy (NCBI): domain Eukaryota; kingdom Metazoa; phylum Chordata; class Amphibia; order Anura; family Myobatrachidae; genus Taudactylus; species Taudactylus pleione. Next base: position 651,346 of record JAUIMM010000139.1, on the reverse strand, counting down.
ATCCACTCCCAGCAGCAGAAGCAGGCCTAGCACTCAAGGATTCTTCTGAGGAATACTGGATAAAGGAGAAGTCACCTTGCCTTATCCTGGATGCAGAACTACCTCTGATTATTAGTGAAGATATTGATGATGAAGGTGTTGGCGGTGGAGATTGCAGGTGCTGGGATCTAGCTGAGGGAAGGGAGCTAACTTATGGTGCACTCTGTTGTTATTTTTTCAGCACCAGTTTCTGATTTTCCCAAAAATGTTCCATGAACTCGCTGCAAATGACGTAACAGGGAGGAGGTTCCTAGATGGTTGAGGTCCCTACCTCTACTTACTCTGGCTTCACAATGGCTACAGATGGCTTGACAATTGTTGTCTGGATTCAGTACAAATGACTCCACACATAAGAAGTGGATTTGACAATGGGCATGACAATGGGCTTTTCATTATCATGGGCATCAACTGTTTCCCTGATTTACACAAACTACATCCTCATCATCAACATCTTTTTTAGCGTCAGCTACACAAATATCCTCCTCATCCTGGTGCACTTCCACAGAAGCATCCTTGATTTTGCTTGATTGTGTTGCTCATCCCCACATTTGCAGAGGACGCACAAGTGGTGGAAGGAGGCTCCTCTTCAAGTACAGTATTGGAAAGGTCAAGCTCACACATGGCAGCCGCCGAAATATTTAAGTTCTTAGAAGTGGAGATGTTGCCCATAGCAACCAATCAGATTCTAGCTATTATCATCTAGAAGGTCTAGTTAAATGTTAAGTAGAATCTGATTGGTTGCTATGGGCAACATCTCAATTCTAAAGACCCGCCCTTTAGTAAATATACCCTTAATAGGTAGGCCCTTCTGCACAAGGCTTGCTTACAGTGTTGGTAAATGCCAATGACTCTCACTTTAGTAAATGTACCCCTTAGACTCTCCTCAGGGATTTGTGAGCACACAGTTGGTTCCTGTGCCCTAACGATTCTAACATCTACAGAGAGAAGGGCTTACATCATCATAAAATGCAGAACCACAAGTCATAAATAAAGGCCTTTCCTTGCCACTTCGTGTGGTGAGACGCATATTGCCAATTTTATGTCTTTCTGCAGCTAACTTTTCCTTTATTGTTTTTCTTTACGAATGTAAAAGATTGCTTCTTTGATATTAGATGCCCTGACTTAATCCCTGTATGCCCTTGGGCATCAGCTTTAGTAGATGATGTAGACGGACTAGTATCATCATATCTGGTAGCAGCTCAAGCACGAGTACTGTATGTGGTTCCTGCTCTCCTCTCAACTGATCGTTCTCCATATCAACAAACACGAACTAAGTGGGGTACAACACACACACATCAATTTGTACCAATTTTAAAAATTACACTGCGGTATCAATGACCTACAGTGTCACAATATTTTGTATTAATATTACACTGCGGTTCCACTCAGTTTCACAATATTTTTTAGGAATAATACACTGCTACCACTTACAGTGTAACAATATTTTTTAGGAACAATACACTGCGCTACCACATAGTTCCATATTCAATTTGAGGTGAAAAGTCTGAGGTCGGACTTTTTGCCATCATCAACGTTTTTTCCTGGGATAAAGTATCGGGCGTAGTCAGTTAAGAATCGGCGAAAACGGGACCCAGAGGAAAGGTAAGTATCGAAAAGTCCTGTCTATTTTGGGGAAATCAGCTTGTCACCCCCCCTAAAGATGGTCTGACATGGGGGATCACTATGGGTACCCACTGATTTGGCCTGCAGAAGGCAATTGGGGTTTTTAAACAGCCGTGGCAAGTGCATAAATGCGTCTTTGAAGAAGTGGTGAAGAATAGCACTTAGCTTTCTTTTTTGGAAAAAATAACTAGTCCCATCAAATTTGGGGTATATGAAAATGGGTGCAAGCATATTTTTAAGTCCCTAAAATGATTTTTAAAAATTCTTCAAAAATCCACCTGCCGCAACCACCTGCATTCTAGAAAACACCTGCAGTATACTTGGGGACTCCCCCTGAGTCAATTTCACTAGTTTTTAAGTTTGTCCTTCAACTGCACCTGCAAAAAGTCTTTGAAAGTGAATATGGAGATAAGTGAAAATGGCGAAAATGACGTCATCGGAGATAAATTGGACTTTTCGCTCCAAATTGAATATGGCCCTTAGTGTCACAATATTTTTTAGGAATATTACACTGCGGTTTCACTTACAGTGTCACAATAAGTGTATAAATACTACAGGCTGACCGGCAGCATCACACTAAAAATATAAATAAAATATGTATATTATATATATATATATATATATACATACATACACATATGTACAGTATATATATATATATATATATATATATATATAAATATATATATATATATATACACACATACAGTATATTACACTGGAGTACAGCACACACAAAAAAATTATTATTAATATTATTATTAGAGCTTTTAGTTTTTTTCACACTGGGTACCCCTGAAGGACGCAACAGCCCCTTTGATGGATGGACAGAGCACCCCTGGAGGACACAGCAGCCCCTTTGATGGATGGACAGAGCACCCCTGGAGAACACAGTAGCCCCTTTGATGGATGGACAGAGCACCCCTGGAGGACACAGCAGCCCCTTTGATGGAGGACACAGCAGCCCCTTTGATGGATGGACAGAGCACCCCTGGAGAACACAGTAGCCCCTTTGATGGATGGACAGAGCACCCCTGGAGGACACAGCAGCCCCTTTGATGGAGGACACAGCAGCCCCTTTGATGGATGGACAGAGCACCCCTGGAGAACACAGTAGCCCCTTTGATGGACGGGCATAGTACCCCTAGACAAGGGATGAGGAACCTTCTTCCCGGGGGCCGTATAAGGCCCTCGGAATCATTTGGTCTGGCCCTCTGAACTTTTCTCTGCTAGCCTCATCTGGATAGCAGGGTGCCTAGAATCGCACACTGCCGCCAGAATCTATGCAGCCGTGCCACCTGGAGCGTCCTTAGGAAGCTTCAGACAGTCACACTGCTGCCCTTACAGCTCCCCAGAGCATCCCAAAGATGCTCCGGGCATTGCTGTAATCACCGGCGATTGTGGCCCCACCCCTTGTAATGTCACACAGAGGGGGCGTAGCCTGTACAAGGCCTGCGAATAATGTTCTATATATCAAAATGGCCCTCAACAGAAAAAAGGTTCCCCACCCCTGCCCTAGACTGACAGAGAACCCCTGAAGGACACAGCAGTTCCTTTGATGGACGGGCATAGTACCGCTAGACCGACAGAGAACCCCTGGAGGACACAGCAGCCCCTTTGATGGACGGACAGAGCACCTTTAGACCAACAGAGCACCCCTGGAGGACACATACGTCTGTTCTCCACAGCCGGAGTGAAAATGGCGCTGATGACCGGGGACCTTTATAGATTCCAGAACCCGCGAGACTCTCACAGCGGTAGGATGACGTTTTGCCTCGTTTTGGGATCTGAGTCCTGGATCCCAAAAACCCAAACCGGACTCAGATCCCAGCCCAGATCGTGAAGTTCGGATGGGTCCGATTCTCATAGAACAAGACCCGCTCATCTCTAGTCTATATGGTGTCATTGCAGTAGCTGGAACACAAAGTCATATTTCATTCTCTACAGCAGCCCTAAATGTTGGCGCGTTGGTATATGTTGGGTATGTGGAGATATTGTGGCTTATTTGGGAGCAAATCAAAAAAGCAGCAAGTAACTTTATATCTGGAGAAAACCATGTTTCAATGAAAATGGTATAAATACATGTGTTAGTTCTGCATTCAGGGTACATTTTTGCATGTAGCCCACAAATGCTGGACAGTTATTATGATTGCACTGGAATTTAGATTTTAAGGCATGATTGGAAGATGCGCGCTAATGCCACCACTAATGCCACCACAGCTGCGAATTTATACTCAGCGGTTGTTTGAATATACCTGTATGCAAATTTCGCAGCCACTTGGATTTGTATTGAGACACCCACTGGCGGCTTCCCAGATCCAAGTGGCTGCGTACAGACGCAGCTCAGCCACAGATCGGTCTATTATCGTCCTCCTGACTAAGCCTATGGTCACAGGAACTGGAACGCCAGAGTAAGTGTTACTGCGTATGGGATCACAGTCACTGGCTGAGACACTCTAAAAATGGTTGAGACACACCTGCGTTTGAGTCGCCACCCCACCGTTGCCGCCCACAAATGGCTCTTGCCTGTCAGTAACTTGAATAAATAAATCCTCACTGCAGGCGACAACGTCACAGTGCGACTCAGATGCATGTGCGGATTACCAATAATCGCTCAACTGCATAAACATATCGCCATTGCGTCCATCTCTGAATCAGGACCTCTATGCTTTCATTCTCTCCCTCCATCCCTCCCATTCTCTCCCTCCATCCCTCTCATTCTCTCCATCCATCTCTCTCATTCTCTCCCTCCATCTCTCTCATTCTCTCCATCCATCTCTCTCATTCTCTCCCTCCATCATTCCCATTCTCTCCCTCCATCCCACTCATTCTCTCCCTCCATCTCTCTCATTCTCTCCCTCCATCCCTCTCATTCTCTCCCTCCATCCCTCTCATTCTCTCCCTCCATCCCTCTCATTCTCTCCCTCCATCACGCTCATTTTCTCTCTCAATCTCTCTCATTCTCTCCCTCCATCACGCTCATTTTCTCCCTCCATCTCATTCATTCTCTCCCTCCATCTCATTCATTCTCTCCCTCCATCTCATTCATTCTCTCCCTCCATCTCATTCATTCTCTCCCTCCATCTCATTCATTCTCTCTCTCCATCTCTCTCATCCTCTCCCTCCATCTCTCTCATTCTCTCCCTCCATCCTTCTCATTCTCTCCCTCCATCTCTCTCATTCTCTCCCTCCATCTCTCTCATTCTCTCCCTCCATCACGCTCATTTTCTCTCTCAATCTCTCTCATTCTCTCCCTCCATCACGCTCATTTTCTCCATCTCATTCATTCTCTCCCTCCATCTCATTCATTCTCTCCCTCCATCTCATTCATTCTCTCCCTCCATCTATCTCATGTCCTTCCCCAACCCATCTCATTCTCTCACTCCATCCCTCTCATTCTCTCCCTCCATCCCTCTCATTCTCTCCCTCCATCACGCTCATTTTCTCCCTCCATCACGCTCATTTTCTCCCTCCATCACGCTTATTCTCTCCCTCCATCTCATTCATTCTCTCCCTCCATCTCATTCATTCTCTCCCTCCATCTATCTCATGTCCTTCCCCCACCCATCTCATTCTCTCACTCCATCTCTCTCATTTTTTCCCTACATCCATCTCATTCTCTCCCTCCATCTCTCTCATTCTCTCCCTCCATCCTTCTCATGTCCTTCCCCATCCCTCTCATTCTCTCCCTCCATCATTTTCTCCCTTCATCTCGCCCATTCTCTTCCTCCATCCATCTCATTCTCTCCGTCCATCTCTCTCATTCTCTCCCTCCATCTCTCTCATTCTCTCCCTCCACCTCTCTCATTTTCTCCCTCCATCTACTTCATTCTCTCCCTCCATCTAATTAATTCTCTCCCTCCATTTCTCTCATTCTCTCCCTCCATCCATCTCATTCTCTCCGTCCATCCATCTCATTCTCTCCCTCCATCCATCTCATTCTCTCCCTCTATCCATCTCATGTCCTTCCCCATCCCTCTCATTCTCTCCCTCCATCATTTTCTCCCTTCATCTCATTCATTCTCTCTCTCCATCTCTCTCATCCTCTCCCTCCATCTCTCTCATTCTCTCCCTCCATCCTTCTCATTCTCTCCCTCCATCTCTCTCATTCTCTCCCTCCATCTCTCTCATTCTCTCCCTCCATCACGCTCATTTTCTCTCTCAATCTCTCTCATTCTCTCCCTCCATCACGCTCATTTTCTCCATCTCATTCATTCTCTCCCTCCATCTCATTCATTCTCTCCCTCCATCTCATTCATTCTCTCCCTCCATCTATCTCATGTCCTTCCCCAACCCATCTCATTCTCTCACTCCATCCCTCTCATTCTCTCCCTCCATCCCTCTCATTCTCTCCCTCCATCACGCTCATTTTCTCCCTCCATCACGCTCATTTTCTCCCTCCATCACGCTTATTCTCTCCCTCCATCTCATTCATTCTCTCCCTCCATCTCATTCATTCTCTCCCTCCATCTATCTCATGTCCTTCCCCCACCCATCTCATTCTCTCACTCCATCTCTCTCATTTTTTCCCTACATCCATCTCATTCTCTCCCTCCATCTCTCTCATTCTCTCCCTCCATCCTTCTCATGTCCTTCCCCATCCCTCTCATTCTCTCCCTCCATCATTTTCTCCCTTCATCTCGCCCATTCTCTTCCTCCATCCATCTCATTCTCTCCGTCCATCTCTCTCATTCTCTCCCTCCATCTCTCTCATTCTCTCCCTCCACCTCTCTCATTTTCTCCCTCCATCTACTTCATTCTCTCCCTCCATCTAATTAATTCTCTCCCTCCATTTCTCTCATTCTCTCCCTCCATCCATCTCATTCTCTCCGTCCATCCATCTCATTCTCTCCCTCCATCCATCTCATTCTCTCCCTCTATCCATCTCATGTCCTTCCCCATCCGTCTCATTCTCTCCCTCCATCATTTTCTCCCTTCATCTCGCCCATTCTCTTCCTCCATCCATCTCATTCTCTCTCTCCATCCCTCGTATTCTGGGTCTCAATTTTCTCCTCAATCTCTCATTCACTCCCTCCATCTATCATTCTCTCCCTCCATCCCTCTCATTTTTTCCTCTACCCATCTCATTCTCTCCCCCCATTTATCATTCTATCCCTCCATCTCTCTCCATCTATCAGTCTCTCCCTCCCTGCATCTATTTAATTCTCTCCATCCATCACTCTCTCCCTACATATCTCTCATTTTTTCTGTCACAACCGGGCACTAGGGATACCTCTGTAGAGGTCAAGTACCGGAGGATTAGGGTGGTAGAGCAGCAACTGATGGGGGTGACAGAAATAATGTCTTCCTATTGTGACCAAACCCAGGTTTGGCTAGACCTGCCCAGAGGCACGGAGTTTAAGCCACTTGGTGGTATTCACCAGTGACCTCTCCTATTGGGAATTGGGTTTCACCCACACCAAGTGAGCAGATCGCTGCCCTCTGGACAGGTACCTGGGAGTGGCAGAAGACAGATATATAATACTAGAATTGGGATGGCACTGGGAAACACTGGAGAAAGGAGTGGCACTGGAAATAGACCATACGCAGGTTTGCTCTGGGAAACACACAAGATCCTGAGACTGACTTGCTATCCAAACACTGAATGCTGTAAGAAACACCAGAGATCCAGATGCAGCTTCGCTCAGAGTAACAACACTGGAGAACAATGTGAGAGCTGAACATGTCAGGGAAATCAGCATGAGAGGTGAAACTTGGAACACTGGTAATCAGCTAACAGCTAAAACATGTAACACAGGGAGTCAACATGAGAGCTGAACAGCACACCAGAAATCAGCATGAGAGCTGATACATATAACACAGGGAATCAGCTTGAGTGCTGAACTGCACACTGCAGAGAGAATCGCTGGAATTCACTGGAAGTTGAAGACAACAGGGAGCCTGGAGTGAAGAAATAGTACTCAGTCACTGGAACACTGAAGACATGAAGTAAATGAAGTTGATCAGGCAACTTCCTGTTCCTGGAGTCAGACCTAAATAGCTCTAGGCAGTTGGTCATTGGATCAGGAGATCAGCTGAGTGACCGCAGGACTACCATTGGGAGAGACTAGTCAGGTGGCAAGGACCAACATTGCTGCAGCCATGCCCGCCACCGCGGGTACCAGGATGCACACGTGTGGAAAACCTACAGTAGCAGACCCTGGGGAGCATACTCAGCCCACCACTCACCACCTACACACGGCAACAGAACACCCAAGCCCATGGATCCTGGCACAGTGATGAGTAACGGCCGATCATGCTGCCACTCTCCCTCCATATCTCTCATTCTCTCCCTCCATTCATCTAATTATCTCCCTCCATTTCTCTCCATCCATCCTTCTCATTCACTCCCTCTACCCATTTCATTCTCTCCCTCCATTTATCATTCTCTCCCTCCTTCTCTCATTCCCTCCCTCCAGATTTCTCATCCTCTACCTCCATCCATCCCTCTCATTCTCTCCATCCATCCCTCTCTTCTCTCCCTCCATCCCTCTAACTCAATGCCTTAATTTTTCATCCTCTCTTTATCCTTCTCTCCCTCATGCCACCCTTCACTCATTCTCCCTCTCATGCCACCCCTCTCTCATTCTTCCATCCCGACCCTCACTCTCATTCTTTGCCTCGATCACTCATCCCCCCCCTCACTTCTTCACTTTTCACTATTTGCAGCCAGTACCAAGGAATCTCTGTGTACACAGGAAATGGCACTGAATGTGCTTCCTATGGAATCTCACATTGATGTAAAAAAAAAACTGATCGAAACTTGATAATCCATATTCCAGAGATTTTGCTTGTGTACAAATAACTACTGTATGTGAGGCCATGTGTGATTATATCCTACAAATGCACCTCGATGTACCTCTGCTGCTCTAGCTGACGTTCTCTGTGTATTCCAGGCATTGAACCATCTATCGTCATCCTGGTGTTCGGGCTGGTGTTTGCCTTGGCTCTAGGCGGTGTTGCAGTCTCTTATCTCATCAGGTAAATCCATGTGCAGATGTTCTAGTTTGCAGGATGTGAATGGGATTATAGGACATAACTAGGATGTGAGGAGTGTGGAGAGGATGTGCTCCTGAAGTTTAACAAGTACACGTTCATTTTCCCTTGCTGAAAGGTACAAAGTGAGCCTGATTGAGAGTTGGACGCAGTGTCGAGGGCAATGTCTTTGTTGCTATGTGTGCGGTATTTGTCAGCGGTATGCAGAGTTATTAGCATCACTACCGGACCTGCAGCTACACCAAACAGTCCAGGTGCTTGACCAGGTGTCAGGTTTATTGTAGTGTAGTAAAGATGGGTCTCCATTACCATCTCCCTCCCCCCACCAACACCATCTCCCTTTACCTTCTTAATAGTCCACCAACACCATCTCCCTTTATCTTCTTAATAGTCCACCAACACCATCTCCCTTCCAATGCAATCTCTCTCCCAGCCTACCAATACCCTCTCCTTCCCAAGTCACCAACACCATCTCCCTTTATCTACTGAATAGTCCACCAACACCATCTCCCTTTATCCTCTTAATAGTCCACCAACACCATCTCTCTTTATCTTCTTAATAGTCCACCAACACCATCTCTCTTTATCTTCTTAATAGTCCACCAACACCATCTCTCTTTATCTTCTTAATAGTCCACCAACACCATCTCCCTTTATCTTCTTAATAGTCCACCAACACCATCTCTCTTTATCTTCTTAATAGTCCACCAACACCATCTCTCTTTATCTTCTTAATAGTCCACCAACACCATCTCTCTTTATCTTCTTAATAGTCCACCAACACCATCTCTCTTTATCTTCTTAAACAGTCCACCAACACCATCTCCCTTCCAATGCCATCTTTCTCCCAGCCTACCAATACCCTCTCCTTCCCAAGTCACCAACACCATCTAGTCGACACACACCATCTGCCACCCAGCAACACCATCCATCGCCCTCCCAATGCTCCAGCACCATCAATTACCTGACAATGTTATGATGAGTAAATTTTCACTTACTGTATAAAATACTTTTTAGTAGTGGAAATTTAACATGAGGATTATTCTTACTGATTTTTTTATTAGAAGAGTTTAAAATACAAAACACAAACAATAAATTACTCCTTTATACAGCTCTTGTCTTGGAGCAAGTGAGCTATGATATATGAAATATACTTCTTTGTAACTTTTGGATAGAATTCCCTGGCTCTCTCCCTAATAGGCGATTAGGGAAGAGTGCATAGTACATTTATCTCTGTCCAATTATCTGCTCCCACAGTAACAGGTCGTCTGGTTGACATTTAGAATGTTGACACCACTTTGTTAACAGTCAATGTGGACAGTCAGTTCAATAACTAAACTGTCGACATGAATTTAGGTCAGGGTTAAAAAGTCTACACGTTCAGAATGTTGACATTTAACATGTCGACAAAGCTTGTGTTGAGTTTTATAGTTAAGGTTAGGATTAGGGTTAGGTTATAATCTGCAAAAACCATATTTTGACATTCTCTGGTGTAGACACACTGAATGTCGATCTTCTGAATGTAGACAAGTCATACCATACCTGTTCCCATCCTTCCCTAGTGTACAAGCCTGAGTTACTACCGTATGCCGATATGAGTATCCATTCAAGTCATGCGCATCTTTACTACATACGTGGCAATTAGCGTCACGCATGGCACAAGGCGTGCTCCCACGAGTGGATAGACGCATTGGGTTCGCACCCGCGAGTCCATAGGATTGCATAGTGCCATCGGCAAAGGTGCAAGAGAACACATCTGTAGTAGTTACAGCCATACTCACAGTTACACACTAGTTCATCTGGATGGAGCGGAGTGTGACGGAACATACAGAGCACCAGCCGGTGATGTATGTTGGCAGCAGAAGTATACAAGGATACGCAGTATATACAGGTCAATATGCAGGATACGATAGCACAGTCTCTAGAGCTAAATTGAATATTCCGTGTTCCACTGTGACTCTCATACACCAAACAGCGGCCATCTTGGTTAGGTAAAATGCTTCAACTAAGAAGCATTTATGGAGGCAGCGCAGTAGTGCACTCCATATTCCAACAGTTTTTAGTCTGCACATGTATCCGAGCCGCACTGCGCATTCATGCCAATGGCTAACTCCGGGAGTCGCAGAACTAATTTGGACGCTGGGAGAGGTCATTACAGCGGGCATGGTAATGGAGAAGGTGGCTTCACGGGCGTGTCGCGATCAGTGACTGCTGTGCTGATACTGACGCCCATCTTCAGACAGATAAACTGAGCCTCCATATGGCTGGTACAATATTCGGTGGTGCATCTTAATGTGCACCACGTTGGAAATAATATTGGCATTTCGTCCATCAGACCCATTGTTACATAAGAAAGAATTCAGATGTTCCTAATGGTGCATACACACAGTCAGATATTACTGGTCGATTTGTACGATAACGATCATATCATTATAGTTAAAATTGTCCAGTTTTTGGCCCCTTCAAACTACCAAACGATGGTCGATGCACGGGCACAGATAGTCAATATCGACCATTGCCCGAGCATGCAGGCCAACCTTGTCGATATCGACCAGGTTGGCCTGGTTACTGTAGGTTACTATAGGGACCCACGATCGTTGATGGCGGGTCGTTGGGGCATTGGTGCATGTACTGGATGTTCGATATCGAACATAAAGCACATGCAGGACGATCAGACAACGATCGTGTGTGCGGAGCTTTACATTCACAGACTTTTACTGTATTATGTGCAGACTAGTTTGGAACTGAAAACAAAGAGTAATGAGAATTGGTCTTATAGTGATGGTAACTAGTTTCACCGTTGATGGGAGGCCACCGATTGCGATTTCCGGCCGTGGTCTGCACCTGTGCAAAGTTAAACCACAGATGACTTAACCATTGATGGTTTCTAGTCGAAAGTTTAAAATAGTCAACCACTGATAACAGAGCCGTCAATGTACAACTCTACTAAGAAACTCATATTAACCGGAGCCTATGAACCCAGACGAGCCCCCAATACTGCCAGGTACAGCCACCCTGGCATATGCCAAAATTGCCTGATACAGTATGTGTAGGATGGAAGACATTTCCCACCCCAAGCTTAATTACAATTAATGCTCTGTTTAAAACAGTTATAAACCTGTGTATAACTATATATATATATACACACAGTATATAATATATTTATTTTATATACATACACACACATACAGTATATGGGTGGAGATCAAAGACCCCCAATAATTACAGCCACGAGTTCTGCAGGGCCGAGAGATGAGAGGATCATGGGACCCTTACCATATTTATCCTACCCTTTCCAGCAGCTAGGAAAGTAGGTTTGTGTCTTCTTAACAGTTCTGCTGCCTCTCTTATCCCTTCAGGAGCCATATTGGCCACTTACAAATTGAGCAACAGTCAGTGTTATGAGAACCCCCCAGGAATGCACCAGAGTCACGATGTAGCAGTGAAATACAATGAGTTTATTGCAGAAATATAAAAACTTAACTATAGTTGTGGTCGGATAGTGCTGATAAAATTAAACAGAGTCCAGGAATAAACAGCAGACTGGTAATATACAAATGAATTAAGGGCCTGATTCAGAGCCGCTCGCACGATGTGCATGCAAATTGCGTAGGCAGTGCTACCACACAGCAATGCATTAGCACGCCCAGTATTTCTTAGAGAGCGATCACATAGTGTATGCAGACACCCACCAGCCTGTCTTAAGATGCCCACTTGTGTACGTCATGAAGTGTATGCAACCATCGGAACATCGGGTAACATCGGATGCTATTGCAGCACTTGAGGTTGACCATACCCTGCCGCAAACACTGCGAGCACTTCAGTGTAAAAACCAGCCAGGTGACGTGTACTATGATGCTGTCCTATAATTATGCACACCTGTAACACGCCGCTGAGATGCTCAGGCACGCCTGCGTTTACACCTCCACTCCCCCGTTTCTAATGGCCAGTCCCTGTTACCACCTACAAATGGCTTCCCCTGTCACTCACTCTGCTGGGCTGTCTATGCGCAGCGAGCGAACGCGTCCTGAACTTTACCATCGGCAGCAGCAAGAGTATGCATCTTAGCGAGTGGGTCTGAATCGGGCCCTAAGTTCCTTAAGCTTTAAGCTGGCCATAAACGCTACAATTATTGTGGCGATCGGACGGGCATGCCGAATTGTCCAGCATGCCCGTCCGATGCGATATTTATGAGGTAAACGGTCGGCCGCATCGGGCAGTGTATGCCCAGCCACGGCCGACAGACAGACATTTCTTGTGTTCCTTCCCATGGAAGGAACAGGGAAATGTCTCCTCCCCACGGGGGCGGAGCGCAGATGTCAGGCAAATACACTAATACCTCTTTTCCACCTAAAACCCAGGTCCGACCTGGGTTTTTGGACATGGTTCCAACCCTGGTCAGATCCAGGTTAGACCCATTTACACTGCACCTTCGATCTGGGTTACTACCAGGTCAGCCCTGTTCACACTGAACACAGGTCCTGCTAAACCTGTGAGATCATAAAAAGTGGGAGGTGAATGCCCCACAACCACCAATCAGCTCATTTTAGGCGTGACCCAGGTCAGATAACCCGGGTTGCACCGTTTACACTGCACCATTACTCTGGTCCATCCTGGGTCCAACCCTGGTAGCTACCTGGGTTGGATTGCTGGGTCACTTGACCTGGGTTATTTTTCAGTGACCCTTTTACACTGAGCTGCGACTCGGGTAGACCCAGTAAAAACCCAGGTTTTTGCTCTGGTGTAAAAGGGGTATAAGTAATGTCACAGTGTATGCCGCGGACATTTGCGGCTGGCAGGCTGCCAGATAAAATGTCTGTCGGTCTGACAGGCATTTTATCTGGACGTGTATGCCCAGCTTTACTGATACTGTGATTTGAAAGTACATGAGTCCAGAACATGAATAACAGGAAACAAATAAACAAAATATTGAGTATCAGGTAATAACAGGCTGTATCAGGTATAGCAGGATTCTCAGACACATGAAACTTTACTTTGAAAATGCAGATGAACTTGGCTAGTAATCCAGAAAACCAGAAAGCAGACAGGACCAGGATAAAAGTGCCCTCTTAACATCAGACCAAGAACATCTGTCAGATATCTGTCCAATCTGGCTGGTTGGAATGAAAACCTGTCATACAGGAAAAGGGGAAGAAGATTGATTGCACAGGAAAACAGTTAATTCTAATGATCTAATTATAGATTTATTGGATACACGTATCTAGGTATATTTCAAAAACTGGAGGTGCATCCCAGGAGTAAATATTATCAAGGTTTAGAAGAGGAGAGAAAAAAAAGAAAAGACTCCTATCAGGGCACACTCCTGTGCTGTATTGATGGCTACAAAATTAGTATTGGAGAAATAGGACAAACTGATTACATCTAAGTGAGATCATGATCATATGTGACATTTACATTAATGTCTCAATTAGCAGACAGACCACCATATATTTACCCATTTAATATATCTGAAATAGATGTATTGATGTTGATATTAAAACTAAAGTTTATTAAATTCTTAAAATGAAACATAGACACTCGAAATCAACTTATTATACAAAGACAGCATAGACAAATAAGAACATTAATAGTGTATGATACACTATATCTATTAACAGTGATCCACTATATCCAGGTCTATTTGACAGTACTGGAAGTATAGTTATAAATATTTGCTAATGATATACACAATTGAAATCGACAATTCATCGAAATGCCACCCTAAATAGTACACATGCGATAATTCACTTATCACAGAGACCATGCATATGGTGCTGGGGGTATAGTTATAAATATATGCACAATTGGAATAGATAATTCATCAAAGTACCACCCTACCTAGTACATATATTAAGATGCAATATTTCAATGATCACAGGAAACATACATATGGTATGTCTAGTGAAAGTAGTCCCTCAATAATCCACCGGAACCAGTGAAAAAATAATACATAGGATGAGCCCACCACAGCCTTCTAATGTGATATTAGTTAATAAAGGTGTAATGTACTGTTATCTAGGGTAGGATATTCTAAGGTTGAGTGGATCCACCTGTATATTTAGATATACAAATAACATATAAATATAAAAAACATGTATCACAATTGACATACAAAACTAAAGGCGAAATAATAAACAAATACACACTGTGGACCCCTGCACCACGGACGATCATACAGAAGGGAGACAATATTGGCAGGTACTTTCTTCCTTCTACTTTTTCCTGCTCTCTCATTATAGCCAGCTGCCTGGATTCCCTGCGCTGCTGTACGGCAACAGGGATACTGGTGAGACTGGGCCGTAACAGCGGAAGCAGCTTTCTAATTTCTGGTGCCAGTTCCTGGGACTCTCATTCCCTGTCCTCTAATATATAAGACAGGCAACAGCAGATCCTGGGCATATAAGCACACCACTCTATACCTGTATCTATATCAGGAAAATATTTAGTACCATATGTACTCTCCCAGATCGGAATAGAGGGACACCTCTAATAACCTTCATATTATATATATAGGTGGTATCCGTGGTGTTCAGCATTTTAATATTGTGGTATCATTATACCTTTTGCATGTTGTATGTATTTGTTTATTATTTCGCCTTTAGTTTTGTATGTCAATTGTGATACATGTTTTTTATATTTATATGTTATTTGTATATCTAAATATACAGGTGGATCCACTCAACCTTAGAATATCCTACCCTAGATAACAGTACATTACACCTTTATTAACTAATATCACATTAGAAGGCTGTGGTGGGCTCATCCTATGTATTATTTTTTCACTGGTTCCGGTGGATTATTGAGGGACTACTTTCACTAGACATACCATATGTATGTTTCCTGTGATCATTGAAATATTGCATCTTAATATGTGTACTAGGTAGGGTGGTACTTTGATGAATTATCTATTCCAATTGTGCATATATTTATAACTATACCCCCAGCACCATATGCATGATCTCTGTGATAAGTGAATTATCGCATGTGTACTATTTAGGGTGGCATTTCGATGAATTGTCGATTTCAATTGTGTATATCATTAGCAAATATTTATAACTATACTTCCAGTACTGTCAAATAGACCTGGATATAGTGGATCACTGTTAATAGATATAGTGTATCATACACTATTAATGTTCTATTTGTCTATGCTGTCTTTGTATAATAAGTTGATTTCGAGTGTCTATGTTTCATTTTAAGAATTTAATAAACTTTAGTTTTAATATCAACATCAATACATCTATTTCAGATATATTAAATGGGTAAATATATGGTGGTCTGTCTGCTAATTGAGACATTAATGTAAATGTCACATATGATCATGATCTCACTTAGATGTAATCAGTTTGTCCTATTTCTCCAATACTAATTTTGTAGCCATCAATACAGCACAGGAGTGTGCCCTGATAGGAGTCTTTTCTTTTTTTTCTCTCCTCTTCTAAACCTGGAATGAAAACCTGGTAATGTATGGGAGCAAATGATAATCCATCATATGGTTTTAAACACTGGAAAACAGCCAAAAAACAATTGTTCAAATTGGTTGAATTTGTGTGTTTTTTAACCAATTTGTCTCAACGACCAATTTTGTTTGTTTTCCACTATTTGTGAGCAAATGGACGATTGTCATTGGCTCCCATACATTACCAGATTTTCATTTCAACCAACCAGATTGGATACATATCTGACAGATAATTGTATAGTATATGCCCAGCATACAGAATGCTGGCTTCAGGCAGACTAAAAAGCAATCTGCCAGGTGTGGTCCATGCTTGCTAATTAGCTGATCACCAGGCACCCGATCTCCAGCAATGTCAAACAGCAGCACCTCTGGCAGGAACCAGAACTGCAGTTCCTTTCAGAGGGGCCTGGTGACACCTGCTGGTGAAAAGCATATACTGTAGCAAGGACAATTGCAAATCAGATAATAAAGTGTGGGTTTTTAGAAGTGGATATGTTGCCCATAGCAACCAATCAGATTGTAGCTATTATCTTCTAGAATGTGTTAGATAAATGTTAAGTAGAATCTGATTGGTTGCTCTGGGTAACATCTCTACTTCTAAAGACCCGCCCTTTAGTAAATATACCCGTAATAGGTAGGCCCTTCTGCACAAGGCTTGCTTACAGTGTTGGTAAATGCCAATGGCCGAGTTTTTTGAGGAGAGGACATTTACTGCTGAGATGTACGAACTATGATGCAATAAATAATAACATATACAGTATTACCCTGCAATTGACAGGCAAAACATGAAAACATGAGTCATTTAGTTTATTTGTGGCAGGATCAGGTTGTAGACAGCCCCGTAACTGCAGCCCTTTGCCCCCACATTATTCCAGCCGTTGGTGCAAAGTGCATCTGGCACAATGCAGAGATCAGTAACAGCTGGGGCAGATGGAGGCTCGCTCTGGAGGGTGTTCCGCAGCCTGTGGGGCAGCTTCTAGTAATAATCTCTAGAACTTAATTTGTTCTCATTGTGTAAATGTGCTGCAAATCCTCATGACATGGAAATGAAATTGGTTTCCAGGGTTTGGAGAAAGGTGACATACAGTAGTTGACGCTTTAGAAATTGCAGACGGGATGGGTCGGAAACGACAAGTTGCGGGTTATCTTTCCTGCGTATCCCGGGACACATGTAATCAGCACATACTTACTGATAATACGATTGGCATTACAAAGTTATTTTCACATCACGACATTAATGTTTCATGGAAAAGTAAAACTGGGCAGATTTGTTTTTTTTATAAGGAGAATTTACTGTGTTGTAGTCCACAAAGATGAAATCTAAAACAACCAGAAATAGGAGGCGCAAATAACTACGTGGCCGTAACATTTAGGGCCTGATTGTGCATTGGACGCAAGTCCAAATGTGGATGGATCTCGACGGTACCTGCAAACTGCGCAAACACACACGGACGGAGATTGAAAGTGCAAACAGATTGATCCGTCCATGGGCGTTTGTGGGCGGTCATCGTGTGGACGCTCGGATTAGATCTGTTGCATTGGAGTGTCATGCCAGTGTTGTGGCGTTTGTGCAGACTTCCAGGCTCGCTTGGAGCGCATCGATGGAAGTTGCGCTTGTTTCACACGGATATCTTGCACCCAGCATGCGGATGGAAAAACAGTGGGCTGCGCAGCCTTCCGCATGCAACGGATAAGCGGTATAAACAGGAGGATAATCTAATTTGTGCTGGACAGCAAGCAGACTGAATGGAAAAGTGATCGCGATGTGTCCGACCCAGGATCAGGCGCTTATTGTTACCACCCCCATTGTTACATACGTTTGTCTATCTCTATATAATCTTTTCATACTGTTGTTCAGTTATGATGACTTTGAGTTAAGGTTTCACATGAAATGTAACAATATGTTCATCGTCTGTATGTGTCGGCATTTCAGCAACCTAAAAATAAAATTATCAAATACAGCCCAACATGGACCTGGGGACCCAGGATCAATTCCAACATGAGATCCTTCTTTGTTACTCTGTAAAACCTCCTAAGGAGTCAGTGATTTACTAAGGAGAGCGGTCACCGTCTCATCCAGGAGGATGTTAAAACTCCGTAACAGTATGGCGGCAGGCCATGGTTCATGAGAAGAGTAATGAGGGAAGGGAAGGGGGAAAGGAGCAACCCTCACTCCCCCACCAATGGGTTCTTTAATTAACAGTAGACTCTAGATGCTTGCGCCATGTCACTTAGACACATGCACAGTAGCAAAACAATTCTCCACTACGTCCCAAATTGGCAGTGCTCCCACCTCTGCATCAGGTTTTGTGTCTCTGTCCGACCTCAGTCAACTATGTATAACTCTTTATTATATAATATGAGAAGACCATCAAGCAGTGGAGTAACACATGTTGTTAAAGGAGACAATACACCTTGAGAAAGGACATTGGAGCCATATCAAACCACAAGGTCCTTTTAAAGGAATTAAAGATGAAATCCATCTCTTGATGGTCTTCTCGTATTATATAAATTGACTGTGTTTAGGGGTGGTGATCCCGAGTTGGACACTTGCTGTGGGATTGGGAAACACAGGTTATACAATTTTGTAGGTTACTTCTTATGTATAACTCTTATTTCATTTCAGGCATAGCATCCTCCAGATCCAGCTGGTCAAAGGACCTAACAGAATATTACTGTCTCTGGAAGACCTGACATTCATCAATCCGAAGCTGAGTATTAAGGTTAGAGCGTGATGCTTTCATCACTTCATGCAGCATGTTCTTGGTTTGCCGGCATACTGTACAGTGTGTGTGTTTAACAGTCTCTCTGCCCTGCAATCAGAGAGTGCTATAGTATAGAAATGTGCTCCCAAAACCACAGTACTACACCTACTGTCACTACTACACAATAATAATAATAATAAAACCATCTCTCAGACATTTTCCGTACATCTATTTTATAGGAAAAATTAATTTTCCAAAACTAAAACTATTATTGGGAGTAAGACTGGCAACATTTAGGGCCAAATTCTGCCAGCGAAACATGGAGGGTCCAACACTCCATTTGCAATGCAGAGTGGCCAATTTGCGCTTTGTAAATGACCTTCACTATGGCCAAAGGTTACAGCTATCGGGCTTCTGAAAGTGCAAAGACTTTGGCGAGTTAACAGTCATACTGTATTTAAGACGGCAATGTTTATTAAGGCAAAAACAACCTGCTTTTGCCGTAATAAACTTTGCCGTTTTAAATTTGACTGCTAACTTGACAAAATACTGGCACTTTCAGAAACCTGATAGCCATTACATTTGGCCCTATAGTATAATATATCTACTTTGTTTTATTAATACTATATATGCAGATCATTATTAATATTTTATTCATTATTAATGGGGCATTACAATTACTTTCTTCTGTAAAATGCTTTATCCTATTTCCCAAATGTAAAGCATAAGGGTATAAGGGTATATGCTAGCTGCTAGCACTGTATAAATAAATGTTAATAATAAGAGTAATATTTCATATGGCCCTGTGATTGTTTTAATGCAATCATTTTTTTTTTATGTACACAGACAGCTATTTACTATACGATGGTAAAAATTCAAATATAACATAGGAACACATTGTATACTCAATTCAACTCTTTTTTTGCATAGTTCCAACGTAAATACATAAAGGGATCAGACACTGATTACATAACTATCATATGTCCTTTTTGCATTAGACAGGAATTAAGCCTGTACCGGAAGTAGCGTTTTATAAGCTGTTTGTAAAATGGTTTTAAATCCTGATGGATCTTAATGGTGAGTTGTGTGATGATAACCCAGTTTTATACATTTTAATATATAAGAGGTCAAAACAGAATACAAATGATGGAGGATTGTAAAAAAAGAAAAAGAAAAACTAAGAACAGGCTAGCTAGTAGTGCTCACAGTTTGTAATATAGAAAAAGTGAAATAACTTATTTAAATATATTTAAAAAGTATTTTATACTGTAAGGGAAATGGTGAACCCAAACCATGAACCTCAAAGGAGAACAGTCCCATCAAACCCAAGCAAATTACAGTTGCCAGGGCTTGCTGGGAACAGAAAATTAAATTGATGCTAATTAACTTGTTATTTCCCCACACCCCTTAGTCAGAGGTGTGAGGGATGAGCCCTAATGTACTGAGGGCCTGACTCAGAGCCGGACGCTCTTTGAGAGCGCTCGCTCTGAAACAGGGCGTCCCTGTTTTTTTTAAAGATGGCCTCCTGGCTGCTAGCTAAGCTGTGGGTGACCACCCACAGCTTTAGCAAGCGGCCAGGTGATGGTTGCGATGGTCTCGACCATCTGGGCTTGCGATGAGACCCTTGTGGTAGGGTCTCGTTTCCACAAGCCCCAGTGAGCTTTCGGCTCTAATAGAGCCGGAAGCTCACCACTGATATCACTCGTGATGTCAGTGGGGCCGTCCCCAAATGGCAGGCGTTCCTTTGGGAACGCCTCCGTTTGGCCAGACACCCCCCCTGCCCGCCTCCAAAACGGGGCAAGCTGTCATTCAAAATCGACAGCCTCCCCGCTTCGGTGCGAGACCCGTAGCGACGGAGCGACCGTCGCTGGCCGGGTCTCGCGCATTCGCAGTGGGGGACCATCGACCCGCTTGCGAGTGCTGTGTGAACTACAGGTCACAGTGGGCCCTTAATGCCCTGCATGCTGGTACTTGTGGTTCTCCAAGTACCAGCATGCGGGGGAGGCTTGCTGGGACCTGCAGTTCTGCTGGAAAGGCAATGTTTTTATACTTCTATTTTTACACAACACTCACGCAATCAACCCGCCACCCACCGCCCAGGGGTGGCGGGGATAGCCCCGGGCTATCAGCCTAGGCTAGGGGTGCCCTGGAGAGGGAGACCCCTTTATTGGAGGGGTCTCCAACTCCCCAGGGATCCCTGGCCTGGGCTGACTAGCGGTCAGGGCTGATGCTGCCGCTCGGGGGCCCAGTGATAGGGCTCCCCTGGCTGTGGCATGATGCCCCCGTTAGAAAGGGTCCAGGGTTGGTTCTGTGATTTACAGGGAGACCCTACGTCAGTTTTTCCCTGTAAATCCAGAACCAGCCCTGGTTCCCATAGTCCAGTGCTGGTTGTACTGAGTCCAGGGAGACCCTACGTAATTTTTTCCCTGTACTGTCAACCAGACCTGGGTTTGAACTAGGGGTGTGCATCGGCCACTTTTCGTGTTTTGTGTTTTGGTTTTGGATCTGGATCTTTCTTCGTGTTTTGGATCTGGATTGGTTTTGCCAAAACCACCCTTCGGTGTTTTGGGTTCTGGGTTTTGTGTTTTGGATCTGTATTTTTTTTTAAAAAGCATACAAACAGCTAAAATCACAGAATGTGTTGATTTTTCTGCTCCTATGCTATTATTAACCTCAAGATACTTAATTTCCACTCATTTCCAGTTTATTCTGAACACCTCACACCTCACAATAGTGTTTTTATGTCCAAAAGGTTGCACCGAGTTAGATGGATGACTATGCTAAGCGACACGAGTGGGCGGCACAAACACGTGGCCCATCTAGGAGTGACACTGCAGTGGCAGACAGGATGGCAGTTTGAAAAACTAGGCCCCAAACAGTACATAATGCAAAGAAAAAAAAGAGGTGCAAGATGGAATTGTCCTTGGGCCCTTCCACCCATGCTTATGTTGTGTAAACAGGACATGCACACTTTAACAAACCAATCATTTCAGCGCCAGGGTCTGCCACACGACTGTGGCTGAAATGATTGGTTCGTTTGGGCCCCCACAAAACAAGCTGGCAATTAATCTGGCCCTGCACAAACTGGCTCTACGGAGGCAAGATGTCATCCTCATCCTCCTCATCCACCGATTCCTCACCCTCTTCAGTGTGTACATCCTCATCCTCACAGAGTATTAATTCGTCCCTGCTGGAATCCACCACCACAGGTCCCTCTGTACGTTCTGGAGGCTGATCTCCCTGGAAAAGTTGATAATTCATTTTTATGAACATCATCTTCTCCACATTTTGTGGAAGCAACCTCCTACGCCTTTTGCTGACAAGGTTCCCGGCTGCACTAAACACTCTTTCGGAGTGCACACTGGAGGGGGGGCAACTCAGGTAAAATAGAGCCAGTTTGTACAGGGGTCTCCAAATTGCCTCTTTTTCCTGCCAGTACATGTACGGACTGTCTGACATGCCTACTTGTAATCCTTTAACAGACAGACGCACGCTTGTCGCTGCTGCTTTGAGGATGCAGGTGCGGCTACAGCCCACACAATTCACAAAGACAGGAAAAAAAAGAAGAATTTTTTTATTGTTTGTGGAGCACACTTTGAGGGTTACACCACCCTTTAACAGACAGACACGCGCTTGTCGCTGCTGCTTTAAGGATGCAGGTGCGGCTACAGCCCACACATTTCACAAAGACAGAAAAAAAAAGAATTTTTTTATTGTTTGTGGAGCGCACTTTGAGGGTTACACCACCCTTTAACAGACAGACGCACGCTTGTCGCTGCTGCTTTGAGGACAGTATCATATGCAGTGACAGTAGACTTGTCAGAAATTGTTGGCACGTCCTTCAGTCCGGACCAGATGTCCAAACCGGCCCTTGACTTATGACACAGGCGCGCGCTTGGCGCTGCTACTGTGTTGGTGCACGTGCAGCTACATTGCACACAAGTCACAAACACATAAAAAAAATAGTTTTTTATTTTTTGGAGCACTTTGAGGGTTACACCACCCTTTAACAGACAGACGCACGCTTGTCGCTGCTGCTTTGAGGATGCAAGTGCGACTACAGCCCACACAATTCACAAAGACAGGAAAAAAAAGAAGAATTTTTTTATTGTTTGTGGAGCGCACTTTGAGGGTTACACCACCCTTTAACAGACAGACGCACGCTTGTCGCTGCTGCTTTGAGGATGCAGGTGGAATCTAGACGGGATTTGTAACAGGGGACACACTACCTCCATCAATTGTCTAAATCCCACTGCACTAATGGCGGATACCGGACGCACGTCTAACACCAACATAGCAGTCAAGGCCTCAGTTATACGTTTTGCTTCAGGATGACTGCTGTCGTACTTCATCCTCCTCGCTAAGGACTGTTGGAGGGTCAATTGTTTTGTAAAAGTAGTGGTGTTCCTACTTCCTCTCTGGGATGATGAATCACTCCCAGCAGCAGCAACAGCACTAGGAGGAAGTGGTTCTTGATCTTTCCCTATTTTATTTTTATCGGAGAAAGTTTGGTCCTCCATTTATGTTATATTGATATATACGTGCGGCTAAGGCGCACACAAACACAGAAAATATTTTTTTATTTTTGCTGGAGAGTAGTGCACTTTGTGGGTTACACCACCCTTTAAGAAATGAGCCAGCCGGCTCTTTACTTATGGGACACAGGCGCACGCTTGGCGCTGCTCCTTTGTTGATGCACGTGCGGCTACAGTGCACACAATTCACAAACACAGAAAATATTTTTTTATTTTGTTTGGAGTGCCCTTTGGGGGTTACTGCACCCTTTAGCGGTCAATCCAGCCGGCCCTTTATTTATGGGACACAGGCGCACGCTTGGCACTACTTTGTTGATGCTCGTGCGGCTACTGCGCACACAATTCACAAACACAGAAAATATTTTTTTATTTTGTTTGGAGTGTACTTTGGGGGTTACAACACCCGTTAACGGGCAAGCCAGCCGGCCCTTTACTTATGACACAGGCGCACGCTTGGCACTACTTTGTTGATGCACGTGCGGCTACTGCGCACACAATTCACAAACACAGAAAATATTTTTTTATTTTGTTTGGAGAGTACTTTGGGGGTTACAGCACCCTTTAACGGTCAAGCCAGCCGGCCCTTTACTTATGACACAGGCGCACGCTTGGCACTACTTTGTTGATGCACGTGCGGCTACTGCGCACACAATTCACAAACACAAAAAAATATATTTTTTTATTTTGTTTTTAGTGCCCTTTGGGGGTTACAGCACCCTTTAATGGACAAGCCAGCCGGCCTTTTACTTATGGAACACAGGCGCACGCTTGGCGTTGCTCCTTCGTTGATGCACGTGCAGCCACAGTGCACACAATTCACAAACACAGGAAAAAAAAATGTATTTTGTTTGGAGTGCCCTTTGGGGGTTACAGCGCCCTTTAGCGGTCAATCCAGCTGGCCCTTCATTTATGGGACACAGGCGCACGCTTGGCACTACTTTGTTGATGCACGTGCGGCTACTGCGCACACAATTCACAAACACAAAAAAATATATTTTTTTATTTTGTTTGGAGTGCCCTTTGGGGGTTACAGCACCCTTTAACGGACAAGCCAGCCGGCCTTTTACTTATGGGACACAGGCGCACGCATGGCGCTGCTCCTTCGTTGATGCACGTGTGGCTACTGCGCACACAATTCACAAACACAGAAAAAATATATTTTTTTTTAGCACTTGGGGGCAGCACACCTGACGGACAGAGCACCCCCTGGACAACACTACAGCACCCCTTTAGGACTGGGACACTGCACAGGACTTTGGAGTGGACACAGCCCCTATTAACAACAGCAGCACAGCACAACACAGCCAGCACCTATGGACTTTGAAGTAGTGGACACAGCCCCTATGGACAACAGCAGCACAGCACAGCACAACACTACACTGCACTACACTACACTATAACACTACACTACACTACACAGCCCAGCCAGCCCTAACTCCCACCCTCCCTCTTCACTGTCCACAGCCTAGTGAGAAAATGGCGCCGACGCGGGTACCTTATATAGGATCCAAAACCCGCGAGACCCGGAAGGCGGGATGATGACGTTTTGCCTCGATTTCAGATCCGCGTCAGGCGGGAAAAGTCGAGCCTGACTCGGATCGGCCTCAGATGGGGGGGGTTCGGATTTCAGAAATCCGAACCCGCTCACCCCTAGTTTGAACAGTCCGGGGCTGGTTCTGATTTGGGGGGACCTCACGTCAATTTTTTTAAAACTTTTAACTGTTTAATTACTTTTTACAGTCAGATACAGGCAGGCATCTCACTGATGTCTACATGTATCTGTGTCAATCCGATCTGCTCATGCTCAAATCGAAAGCATGAAGCAGGTCTATTTTATTGGTGATTTGAAGTTCGATTTGAAGTCCGATTTTGAGGTCGATTTCAAATCAAATGATAGTAAATAAGGGTTTCGTGTGTTGGGCTATGTAAAAGTACCAATGTTTTTCCGATGGTTGATTTGACTAAAAATTCGATTTGAAGTTTGATTTTACATTCGATTTGGCCTTTAGTAAATACCCAAAAGCAGAATCGAATACAAATTGAATGAAAATCGCACCTCAAATCACTCAAAATGCCAAATCGACCTTTAATAAATTTACCCCTATGGGCGAGATGCACTAAGCATCATATTTTGCATGCGATGCATCCCACAACTCATGGCATGCATGCCGGCCTTAATTACGTGTTTCAACTCTTATAGAGTCACCAGCTCAGTATGTCACAGCCTAGTGTTGCTACCACCGTGCAGTTTTTTCTCCGGATTGTCCTTCTGCTCCATGGGATGTTTCTGCCCTCCCTGAGCGCGCCTTAGGACACCTGCGTTATGGTTTGACAGGTGTGCCGTCCCAGTAAAACTCCCCACATAATTACTCCGGTATGCATGAAGAAAACCGCAGAGGACAGCTCTCCCAATAAGAGCTCCATTGACCAGGCTGCGTAAGCTAAAGCTTCCCACAGACTGGGCGGATCACTTGTGAGGCCAGGAAATCTGCATCCACTGATGCAGACCCTGGCCTCATCAATAATTCTCATATTGCACGTCAACAAGGAATCGGGTAGTGCTACTTATCATGGAACACACCCTACACTGGGCCTGATATTGAGCCATCCTCTTCCCCGAAATATAAGCCACAAGAAGTAATTACAGGCTGCTTACACACTATGTATACACACCACAGGCTGCTTACACACTAGGCATACACCACAGGCTGCTTTCACACCACAGGCTGCTTACACACTATGCATACACACCACAGGCTGCTTACACACTATGCATACACACCACAGGCTGCTTACACACTAGGCATACACACCACAGGCTGCTTACACACTATGCATACACACCACAGGCTGCTTACACACTAGGCATACACACCACAGGCTGCTTACACACTATGCATACACACCACAGGCTGCTTACACACTATGCATACACACCACAGGCTGCTTACACACTAGGCATACACCACAGGCTGCTTTCAAACCACAGGCTGCTTACACACTATGCATACACACCACAGGCTGCTTACACACTAGGCTGCTTTCAAACCACAGGCTGCTTACACACTAGGCATACACCACAGGCTGCTTTCAAACCACAGGCTGCTTACACACTATGCATACACACCACAGGCTGCTTACACACTAGGCATACACCACAGGCTGCTTTCACACCACAGGCTGCTTACACACTAGGCATACACCACAGGCTGCTTTCAAACCACAGGCTGCTTACACACTATGCATACACACCACAGGCTGCTTACACACTATGCATACACACCACAGGCTGCTTACACACTAGGCATACACCACAGGCTGCTTACACACTATAGGCCTGATTCAGAGCCGCTCGTAAGCGGCCGCTCGTTCGTTCCGAGCGATGTTTGCACAACTGCGCATGCATACGGATCGTAATACGCATGCGCGAACCAGTCAGTGCAACCGAAAATCGTTTGTTCGCTAAATAGCGAATGCCTGCTATTTTGAGTGACAGGAGGAGGCGTATGTGGGTGGTAACAGGGGAAGGTGCTTGAAAACGGGGAGTGGAGATCCGATCGCAGGCGTGCTTAAAGGTCAAAACGGGCGTTTTATGGGTGTGCATAATTAATACAGCAGCGTCATTGACCACGTCACTGGGTTATTTTATAGCCTGAACTGCTCGCAAGATTGCGGTAGGAAAAACCAACCACAAGAATAGCGAGCAGTTCATACGCTGTTCAATGTTCTCGATTAATCTAATAAATAGCGGACATGACGTAGGATGCGAGCGGCCAGGGGGCGTAGTTTTCCAAAAAACGACCGCATGTTTTGTTCGCTTGATCAGACCTAGAGGCGTGAACAGACCGCAAAGAGCGAACGGTTCATTTGAATAGCCACCCCTTTTTTCTGAACGAGCGAGCGCAAATAGCGTCCGGCTCTGAATGAGGTCCTATGCATACACACCTTCATGGAGGATACGAGAATGAATGGTTTGCTCTCTGTAAGGCCGGATTGCTGTGTCCATAAAATGATGACGGTTATGACTGTGGGCGGAGCAATGCATAAAGCCGCACGAATACTCACGTAGATGGACAGATAGTCGCATTAGCATAAGGTAGTATATCTGGCAGCCTGTTATGAACCCCATGGGTGCGATGAACAAGGAGTCACAGGGTATGGTGGAATATATGAAGATATTTATTTAGGGCTGATATGAATTTAGCAATATAAATGAACTTTACAGGAGTACAGGTTTACAGGAGTATTGCAATAATAATGGCAGAAGTACACAGAGGGCCAGATTCAGATCTGCACACAAATGCCATCAAAGCTCCAATTTGCCAGGGATTGCAATAGTGATAATATGCTAATGTCTCACCCGCCGTCCAGTGTTTAGAGCCGCCTACTGACAGCATCTCACATCTGCTGCTAGCCCACAAAACCGGAAACATTGAGCACAGATCAGATGGCCACCAGCCTTCTGAGTAAAGGTGCCCATCCACTAGCCGATTACACTGTACGATTGCACAATTACGACATCGTAATCGTGCAATCGCTCAGTAATCGGCCGCAAATCCTGCACAAATTGTGCATCCAAATGTCAGAAACGACCAGCGATGCGCGCTCCCGCTGGTCGTTTCCGACATCAATCATCGGCCGAACATGCTGGTCAATCTGCCAATAATGACAGATTGGCCATGTTCGGGGATGATTAATGTGCCTACACTGAACGATCAATCGTTCATTGTAGGCACTGCACCCTGTAGGGGAACGACGGTACGATTACGACATCGTAATCGTACCGTCTTTCCCTGATCTACTAGTGGATGGACACCTAAAGTCTAAGGTGCCGCAGACACAGCAGGTCTCTAGACACCCAGAGGGCTCTCCTGCTGCGAGCAAGGATGTCCAGAAAACAGTGTTTAAATGGTGCGACACACCTGCGTTTTCTAACCACTCCCCATTACCTCCACCAAACGCTGACTATCTGTCATTACCTCCCCCAAACGCTGACTCACTGTGAGTGAATCCTCTGTGTGTGCGTGATTGAAAAAAAAAAAAATAGGAGGAGGAGCAACAGAAACACAATCCAGAAACAATGGTAATACTACACAGCAGGAGGATTACCTGAGAAGTATCAGAGTTCCCTACATGGCAGGCACATAAACATTAACAGCAATTCAGAGATCTTGCAGGAACATTGATCCAAACATATAGACAGAATACATTGTTGACCCAGCAATGAGTGCTGAGTTCAGGCAAACTTAGGGCCTGATTCAGACCCGCTCGCGAGCACTGAGCGCTCGCAAGCGGGTCGATGTTGCCCAAGTGCGCATGCGCACAACGGAGGCTGCTCTGTCGTGCGCATGCGCGAGACCCAAATAACGACGGCCAAGCTGTCGTTAAGGGTCTCGCACCAAAGAGGGCGTGATGTCGATGGTGATTGACAGCACGCCCCCTTTGGTGCACGTGCCGGGGCGTGGCTGCCCAGACGGAGGCGTTCCCATGGGAACACCTACCGTCTGGAGCCGGCCCCACTGACATCACTAGTGATGTCAGTGGGAGTGCTTTTGGCTCTGATAGAGCCAAAAGCACTCCAGGTCTTGCGGCAGACGAGACCCTACCACAAGGGTCTCGTCGCAAGCCCGATGGTCGCGATGGTCTTGACCATCGCGACCATCATCATGGACGCTCGCATAAGCTGTGGGTGGTAACCCACAGCTATGCGAGCATACAGGAGGACGCACATAAAAAAAAAAAAACGCCCTGATTCAGAGTGGGCGCTCTTTCAGAGCGTCCGGCTCTGAATCAGGCCCTTAGTCCCTTATTCAATTACAGGCGAAAAGTCGGCAAAGTTTCGCCTGTCCGACTTTCCTCCTCATTCGCCTGTTTCAGAGGTGAAATCTTTCCGTGCACGTCACCGCTTTTCGCCTAATTCAATTCCAAAGCAGGCGAAAACGGAAAGCAGCGAATGCGGGACGGGCGGAAAGTACTGATAACATTGGGGGAATCAGTCTTTACCCCAAAATAAGATGCACTGACAATGGAAATCAGTACAGATGTGTACTATTAGCCCTAATTAAGGGCCTTTGTGTCATTAATTTGTGTTAAAATCTTTCTAGCTGCTTATTTGTAAAAGTGCTGGAAAAATGATAGAAAACAGTATTTTTGGGTGAAAATAAGTAGTCCAGTCAAATTTGGGGTACTTGAGAATGGGTGCTAGCATATTTTTGTGTTTCTAAAGTGAACTTTTAAAAAACACTCATACACGCACCTGCAATCCCAAAAACACCTGGTCCCTCCTTACAGCGCCCCAAGAACCCTATTTAGCTAGTTTTTATACTTGTCCCCCCACTTTTTACGTTTTTGCCACAAAAATTATATTTTTTGGGGGTGTTCTGTGGTAATTTTTTTTTTTTTTTTTTGGCTGATTTGTGCTTTGGGGGGCTGTCCCAAGAGTTCTGAGTCAATTCCGCACGTTTCCACCCCAAAATAAATATTTTGCATTTTTTTCACCTCCTATTCAATGGAGATATTTTTTCGCCTATAAAAGCTTTTTTAATGAATTTATGTGATACTTATAGATTTTTGGCTTCTGAACACGAAAATTATTCCCGATTTTGCATATCACATCACGTTTTTCGGCAAAACGTGTATTTATGAATAAATCATTTTTTTCATATTCTTTAAAGTAATAAATGTATTCTGCCTACATTTATTATAAAACATTGTATGAAATGAATTCAGTCAGTAGTATAGAACGTTGCAATTCAGTTCTCATCATAAAACTTTCCCCCGCCCAGTGCCAAATTAAGGTCCACATGTTTTGGAACTGATTGGATATGCAAGACACAACTGGTTAATATGTGGAGATCTTAAAATTTTATGCATGGTACTTGGCCAGCAACAAGGTTACACTAAATTCCCATGTTTTCTTTGTCAATGGGATAGCAGAGCTAAAAATTTACATTGGCAAAAAAACAATTGGCCAGCTCGATAAAGTTTAGAAATTGGAAAAAATAATGTCATCAAATCCAGTTTAGTAGATCCAAATAAAGTTTTGATTCTACCTCTACATATAAAATTAGGACTGAGGAAACAATGTGTAAAAGCACTGCCTAAAGATGGAGAAACTTTCAAATATCTTTGCACCAAATTCCATAACCTATACGATGCTGAACTGAAGGAAGACATTTTTACAGGTCCTGACATTAGAAAGTTAATAAAAGATGAACATTTCTGGCGTGTAATGAATATTGTGGAACTTTCAGCATGGACTTCGTTGAAACAAGTGATTTCAAAATTTTTAGGCAATGTCAAGGATCCAAACTACAAAATTTGTTAGGGAAATGCTTAATAGTTACAGAAACCTTGGCTGCAATGAGTTTAAAGGTACAGTTTTTGAATTCCCATATTGAGCATTTCCCAAATAATCTCGGAGACTACAGTGAAGAACAGGGTGAACGGTTCCACCAAGACGTTAAAGATGTAGAGAGAAGACACCAGGGTCATTGGGACGTCAGCATGATGGCTGACTACTGCTGGATGATACACAGAGACAACACAGAAAAAGCTTATAAGCGAAAGGCGACAAAACGAAGTTTGAAGACAAATAAACAAGATAATGATTTTTTCAATAATTATGGTTTTGTTTCTTTTATTGTTTGATTTTATTGTTATTTATTATGTAATTAAGACAAAAACACAGTGATATCATCTGTACACTTTTTCGTATTTCACAATAAATATGTAAAAAACAATTAAACTTCTTGTTTTTTCTTAAAATGTATGTAACCCCCCTTATACTGTTGGTAAATGTGATGTGGTAAAAATTTTTATTATACTATTTCTTGATGTACACAGGGGTATAATTAAGAATATAAAAGTATTATTAAAAAAGCTTTCAATACCTTAAATTTCGTAGACCTGTGTTATCTGACACCTGGGTACAAAAGTCAGAAGAGCAGCACCTCTGGTAGGGACCAGTACTGCAGCTCACATAACAAAAAAAGCCTGGCGACTCCTAGTGGCGGGGAATGGATACTGCAAGGTAACATCACAGAACAGAGCAGAGTTTTAACGCAGCTGAGGACTTTGCATATGCCTGCACTTTTACATCAGACTCACAATAAGACTCGCCGACTGCAAAATTAAAGCACTGAGTATTATTTAACTAGAACAAGTTCATACTGCATTGTATTGTTACAAAGTATTAATACAGTAGTGAGAGAGTATAAATAGCCAATGGATCACTTGTTATTGCAAATTAATAACAAATTTAACATTTTCAAAGAGCATAAAAATAAATTCTATTATTCAAAAACTTATCAGAAAATATTTTTACGGCATAACTTGCTTCCCTACGTCTATTTGCTAGCATATACTTATCAGAACAGATGCACATTTCAGGGAAATGATAAACCCTCACACCGCTCAGAAAACGCGATTGGTTCCAGCCTCTGTCTATGTTTCAGGATGTCTTCTTGGTGTAATAATGGCAACAGTAAAGACATAACATAAGCTGCTCATATGAACTTTGCTCTCATTTACAGAAACTGAATATCGACAATATCAGCGACACCAAAAGCGTCTCTGACTGCAAAAGTATGAGATCCATAGCTCGCTCTGGGTCTACTAAAAGTGTGGGAGCCAACCACGAGAACTCCAATGTGGCCGTTTATGAGGTAAGGTATTGGCGAAAAATATTTGAATGTGCACCTGTCACCTGCAGACCCTGCATAGCTCACTACATGACCCATTCCAGAAGGGATACAATGCTCTGCTCCTGGACTTCCCTCTTAAGGCCCCCATACATCAACAATTGATTGCAGCAATCGTGCAATTTGCAATCGATTGTGTATAAATATCTTTCCCTTTTTCAATCGATTGTGGCAATTCTGCAATCTGCAATCAATTGAAAAAGGGAAAGACTTTTATACACAATCGATTGCAAATTGCACGATTGCTGCAATCAATTGCTGATGTATGGGGGCCTTTACTTAATGATCGCCATCACATGTGTTAAACTAGGTAATTGATGAGAAAGGTGTTTCATCACAGGTGATAGCAATCAAAAAGTAAGAGCGAAGTCCTGGAACGGAGCGTTTTGTCCCTCCTGGAATGGGTCATGTAGGGAGGTATGATTATGCTCCACACTATGGGCCATATTCAATTGCCGGTGAAAAGCCGTTATCGGCGATACTAATTTTTGCCGATGATGTCATTTTCGCTGCTTTCCAGTTATCCCCGTATTCAATTGTTCTGACTTTTCGCCGGTGTTGAAAGTCAGTGCATCGGGACCTGCGGAAAAGTATCACCTATGAATAGGTGGCGAGAAAAAGTGCAGAATTGGGGTTTTGGGGTGCAAACTTCCAAAAACCACCCTGCACCCCTTGGACCGCAAAGGTATTCCGTGTCAAAAACAATTTAAAAAGTACCATAGGACACCCAAAAAAAGTACTTTCGTTTTGGGGGCAAAAATAAAAAAGTTGGGGGACAAACTTTAAAACTAGTGAAATAGACTCGGGGGGGGGTCCCCAAGTATGCCCCATGTATCTTTTTGTTTGCAGGTGCTTGCAGCAGGTGGATTGTTCACTTTTTTAAAAATCTTCACATCAGCAAGTTTAAAATACGCTGGTACCCATTTTAATGTACCCCAAATTTGATGGGACTACTTATTTTTCCCCAAAAAAGTGGATAAATGCTATTCTTCACCACTTTCCAAAAGACGCCAAGCAGCACCTATTGAGACCATTTAAAGACCCCAAATACCTTTAGCAGTGCTATTAGGGGGTACCCATAGTGATCCCCATGTCAGAGCTTCTTTTGGGGGGTGTCAGGTTGATTTCCCCAAAAATGACAGCACTTTCCGCTGATTTCGTTTTCGCCGAGTCCCGTTTTCGCCGATTTGGAATTGAATACGGCGATACGCGTGTACGAGCACAATACTATTTCGCACCTGAAACCAGCGATGACGGCGAAAAGTCTGGCAATGGACTTTTTGCTTCTAATTGAATATGCCCCTATGTCTCAACGTGATGTCAATATGGCTTCCTCCTCTAACACCATAACACTTTCTTTGCGCTGCCAAATGGCAACTGGCACTCTTAGGGGCATATTTACTATAGGTCGATTTTAATTGATTTGGATCGAATTGTGTGTCTGGGTCTAAATCACACATTTACTAATACTTAAAAAAATAAAAATAAAAAATTGACTGTTAGTAAATGTGTGATTTTGCCCCAGACACACAACATCGATGTTGATCGATTTTCATCAATTGTAAATCGATCAATATCGATTGATAGCCTGAATGTCGACACTTTGACTGCATACCCACATAACAGCCTGATAGAAGAATATAGATATAAATATTTTTGCACAACTGGTAAATCAAAAATAAAAAAAAATTCCATGGTGCCTAATACATTGTGTCCTGGGTCATCAATAAAAACATACAGTATAAGCGCATGCTTCCAGAGTGCCACCTAGTGGTAAGAGCAGACTGTTACACAAACTGTGTCTTATTTCTTGGCTGTTGTATATTTTTCAATACATTACGGTGAGTTTGCACTTTCAGTAATTAGGGAGCACCACATATTTAGCATGTGACCCTTTTAGTTTCCACAGGTATAAAGCAATATAACAAGTAATATAGAAAAAATAATTGTTTAGTCAATAATAGCAATCAATGAATACAAAGCACACAAACAGTAAACTAACACTATAAAACCATAAACATGTATATTATTATCCATCTATAAGGCGCCTAACGTTGCATGCAGAAGACAATTATTCATTGTCATAGTCAAGTTTAGTATTTCAGTGGAACTTCAAGGCCTGTAGATAAAAATGAACACTTCAAACAATAAAATATCTTGGAGAATTTAGAAGCGCACTGAAACGTTATACCACACAGACAGGAGCGCGGTGCCGTCCTGCATATAACACAGCGGGGAACCTTCACATAAAAGTCGAGAGCTAGAGAAATTAGCTGGGACCGTGTATTTTGGAGGTTAGCAGATAATTTTAGGAACAGCGGGGTCTCTCCATAACATACATCACATATTGGATAAAAATTATTCAGTATCTTCACAGCAGTCTTCTTTAACAGATGGAACTGGCAAAATAGTATTCAACATCTAAACACTATTCTGGTGCCTTAAAGGACACTTATATTTGTATGTGTTTCATAAACTTCCCATATTATTATTATCTCATATTTGGTCCAGGGAATGTGGTTGGTTGGTTGGTTGATTAATTTTTGAATAGTGTTTTGTCTATGTTCTTTTTGTTGCTTGGACAATTTTTGTGTTCATTTGTGTTAGGGGTGTGCGCTGACCCCTGTGTTTTGGTTTTGGATCTGTATCTCCTTCAAGGTTTTGGATCTGGATTTGTTTTTGCAAAACCACCCTAAAGTGTTTTGGTTTTGGATTAAAAAAAAAAAAAAATAGATAAAAAGTTTTAAAAACAGCTAAAATCATGTAATTTATGCAATCCAAAACCCGAAATTCGGACTTAAAATCCGAATTCCGAACCGCAAAAAAATCAGAACCGCGACCCGGATTTACCCAGATCTCAGGAGATAGAACCGCAACTCTGATTTCCCCGGATTCATGAAATTCGGGTGGATTCGGATATCTGGATCTTTGTCCTGTAAAACACAATTTTGAGAACTTATTGTAGGAAGTAAGGGTAGCACTGGAGGCGTTAGAGAGGCATTGAAAGGGATTCTGCCCCTGAGTAACCCATGGAAGAGACACAGATCAAACATTAATCTAATAGTCCTCTAGGCAATCTCGGGCCCTGTTCCAGGCCTGCTTCTTGGGGCCACCCATAAGCTACTCCAGTGGTTCTCAAACTCGGTCCTCAGGACCCCACACAGTTCACGTTTTCCAGGTTACCAAGCAGGTGCACAGGTGTATTCATTACTCACTGACACATTTTAAAAGAGCCACAGGTGGAGCTAATTGTTTCACCTTCGATTCTGTGAGGAGACCTGAAAAACATGCACTGTTTGGGGTCCTGAGGACCGAGTTTGAGAACCTGTGAGCTACTCAAACAGCTTCCGTGAAAGGTGGCGCTGTGTGCGTTGCCTATGAGACATGTGACCGGGTGGGCCAATAGAAAGTTATTAGTCTTTGTAGTCCCTTCCCCGGTATTTATGGTAGTCATCCATGATTACCACCACCAGGCCCCCACAGCAGGCCTACCTGACCGCTTTCTCGGTGAACCATCTAATCTATTAGAAGGCGAGAATCTTGTGGTAAGCAAGTGCACCAACGGTCCCTTCACTGACCCCTATCATTTTTATTAATAGTCTTTGGAAGTTGGTGCTCACCGTTTATCCATCTTCAAGTTACAGGGATAAATTTACTAAAGCTTTAACCAATCAGGTTTCTCTATTGCTTTCTAGAAAATGATAGACAGAATCTAGTTGGTTGCTATGGGTGACATCTCCACTTGTCCTTTTTTGATGCTTTAGTAAATCTTCCCCACAACATTCCAAATGGTATAGCTGCTTGCTGTAGGTACGTGAAAGCAATAAGGCATCTGTTCTTTGGCATTGTTTTCACAGGGAGACTGGGTTTGGCTGAAGAAATTTGAGCCCGGTGCCTACCACGAGCTGCGGCCAAGCACCACCAGCACATTGCGCAAGGTGAGATTCACATACAGTCGGTTACTGGGCAACTGGTTACATTGTGTCACTGTTATCTGGCGTGCCGGGAGCATACTTTTATTCTCACCCAGATTGGCATTCTCCATCTGCATACAGCCATTAACAGGATAGGGCCCGATTTATAGTTGTACCTAAAGATGCCCCTTTGGCGTATGAGAACACCTGCGTACCCACATCGCTTTTGAGTAGAAGGCATCTTCATTGGGTGCTCTGGATGGGACGTAAATTGACAGGGTAGTAGAGTGTTTCCATAATCTGATTTTGTCAGTGATGCCATAGTTGTTAACTTGTTACAAAACTTTGGCCCTCATTCAGAGCCGTACGCTCTGAGCAGAGCGCACGCTCTGAATGAGGGCCATCCTCCATAATTATGGAGCGTCCTCCTGGACGCTCGTATAGCTGTGGGTCACCACCCACAGCCTATACGAGCGTGCAGTTTGATGGCCGCGATGGTCTTGACCATCGCGACCATCGCCACTGCGAGCCGGAGCCTGCGGTTGAGTTTTTCAACCGCAAGGCCCGGAGTGATTTTGGCTCTATCAGAGCCAAAATCACTCCCACTGACATCACTAGTGATGTCAGTGGGCCGGCTTCTGACGGTAGGCGTTCCCTTGGGAACGCCCCCGTCAGGGAGGCACGCCCCCGGCACGCCCACCAAAGGGGGCGTACTGTCAATCAACATCGACAGCACGCCCCCTTTGATCAGACACAACGAGCGAAGGAAAGTCCTTCGCTCATCGCGTCTGGCGCATGCGCACGACGGAGCTCCCGCCGTCGTGCGCATGCGCAGTGCACAACATCGACCCACTTGCGAGCGGACAGCCGCTTGCGAGTGGGTCTGAATCAGGCCCTTTATTCGGAAATGATGCAAATATCAGAAATATTCTATGACACAGAGCAGCCGATCAGTTATTAGTTTTCCTTTGCCTAATTTATTAATGTGATGAAAATATACAATGTAGTGAGGTTCTCCAACGCTTCCATGTAGACAAGCCTCTCGGTTCCTTCCCCAGTGAGTGGTCCAGGGACTTAATAATGCAATTCGCTGCTAACTGCGGCATCGTGGCCAATTGTGGTATACAGAGGGAGGGTGGGACCACCATGTCATTATTCACAGCCCCCAACCCTCCCGTCTAGGCCCTCCCCCTATGGAATCTCCCAAAAGGGACCACTGAAAAATGATAGTATACATTATAATTGCTCTATGTTTGGAAGAGTCACCGCATGTTACATCGCTGGTGCTGTTGCTGATTGCAGATGAAGGACTTGCGGCATGAAAATGTGAATCCGTTCCTGGGGTTCTTCTCCGACTGTGGAATCTTTGCTATTGTGACGGAACATTGCTCAAGAGGGAGCCTGGAGGATCTGCTTAGGAACGAAGACGTCAAACTGGACTGGATGTTTAAATCTTCACTGATTCTGGATTTGATAAAGGTATTCATTAGACGTTTATCTGAGTGCAGGCTCTGCAGCCAAGGCCCCCCCCCCCCCCCTTTAGTCATAGTGATCTGTGCAACTCTTATAGGTCAGCACAGTGGAAAAAGTGACCTAAGGTGCAGACTCATAATGACTTTATCCACGAGGTTGTATGGTTTAGAAAATAATGAGGATAAAATTATTGTATTTCATTTTCTTGTATATATCATACTAATTAACAAGTTTTACTCTACCGTATTGGAACTACCAAGAATACAGCAGATATAGATGTAATGTGATGCTGCTGCTTTTGTTTGGTTTCTCTGTCTAGCTTGTGTATTCCAGATGTACTTTCTATAATCAGTAAGAATTATATATTGCAGCAATCATTATAAAGGTTTAACAAGTTGTGAAGGGTTTTGTACAGCCCCTGTTCTCCCACACTAGGGGGCCGATGTTTACGCAGTGCGAGCGATTATTGGCCATTGTGCATGTGTGTAAGTCGCACTGCGCACGTGCAGCGATTGCATTGCGATTACGCACGTACAGAGGATCCACTCGCAAAGCGAGTGACGGTTAGTCAGCATTTGGGGGGGGTAACGAGGGGGGTGGTCAGAAAAACACAGACGTGTCTGACTGTTAGCGCCATTTCATGGGCGTGTATAAAATAGGCATTGCGATCTCTTGACCAGCACGACAGCTCTCAGCGTGTCAGGGGAGCTGCCAAGTCTACGGCTGGACAGACCTGCCGCAGATGAAGCATGGCTGTCCGCAGTGCGTCGATGGTACCGATGTTTAAGCTGTTTGCTCAATGTAACCACCTCCCATACTTACTCTGAACTTAGGGGCTGATTCAGACCCGCTCGCAAGTGGGTCGATTGTTGCCCCCTGCGCATGCGCCGCCTCCGGCATGCGCATGCACGAGACCCGGGCCAGCGACAGGCGCTCTGTCGCTACGGGTCTCGCACCAAAACGGAGCAGCTGTTGAATGTGATTGACATCTCGCCCCGTTTTGGAGGCGGGCAGGGGGATGGCTACACAAACGGAGGCGTTCCCGAAGGAACGCCTACCGTTTGTGGGATGCACCACTGACATCACCAGTGACCACTGACATCACCAGTGATGTCAGTGGTGAGCTTCCTGCTCTATTTAGAGCAGGAAGCTGACAGGGGCTTGCGGGAACGAGTCCCTACCACAAGGGTCTCGTCGCAAGCCCCGACCATCGCGACCATCACCTGGCCGCTCGCAAAAGCTGTGGGTGGTCACCCACAGCTTAGCGAGCGGCCAGGAGGCTGGCAAAAAAAAAAAAAAAGCCGCCCTGTTTCAGAGCTGAAAGAGCGTCCGGCTCTGAATCAGGGCCATAGACAGAATCAGCCCCTGCGGTGTTTGTTGTAGTAATCTGAAGAATGTGTATTTTGTTCTCTTTCCGCAGGGCATGAGATATTTACACCATCGAGATTTTCAACATGGACGTCTAAAATCCCGAAACTGTGTAGTGGATGGTAGATTTGTCCTGAAGTTAACGGATTATGGATTTAATGAAATTGTGGAAAACCAGAGGGCTCCGCGATGCTCTCATCCCGCCGGAGGTAATAAACAGAAATAAATACTGTAACTGATCATAGAATGAATATGTCCCCGTAGCCAAAGCGTACAGGGATGTCACCCGTTCCTAGTGTGTTTATAGGCTGAATTCTTAAGAATACTGAAAATGGTCTACAAAATCGCTGTCACGAATTGGGGTCTTAGCCCCACTTACCTCACCCGACGACGCCACATTGCGATACCCTGCCCCAGTACCTCAGCAGCAGGTCCGCTCTCCACAGCGCGGGATGTAAACAAACTGGCCTCCTGCATTGGAGCGGCCATATTGGGTTTCCCCATGTGACTTCCTAGTCAGGGGGTGGCCAACCAGTCAGAGGCAAAGAGCTAAAAAATATATGTGGTCAAGAACCGATATCATGCGCACACAAAAATGTGGCGTGGCCCTATTTTTGTGCGCACGCCTTTGGTATGACACTTGCAGGAGCATAACCTTGTGTCACAGCCCACCCCCGTAGTAGTGCCCCTTATGCAATGCCCCCTGTAGTAGTGCCCATTATGCAGTGCCTCCTAAAGTAGTGTTCCTTATGCAGTGCCCCCAGTACTTACCTGACTTCACTCTGGGCAACGCTCCTGCTGTCACTGATTGCTGGATCTAACTGAAACCAGGTGACACGCAGGCTCTTCATATCGCGGGTGACGTCATGACATCACCTGCGCACTGCATCACTGGGAACGCTGGCCTATGAAGCGATCAGAGGCTTCTTTAGCCTCTGATTGCTTCAGAGGCCAGCATTCACAGTTGCAGTGGCATAGCAATGGCCCCCAAGCCACCACGGGCTCTGCGGGGGCTGTTCCTACGAGCCTCAGCACAACAAAGAAAGAGCTGCATGCAGTGCGAAAGCCGCGGGTTGGCCGCCCCTGCTTTAGAGCATCACCAGATAACTGACACTGCTTGGACCAGAGACTGGGGGGCGAGAGAGAGAGACAAGAGAAAGACGTGGGAATGAGAGGACAAGAGGAATAAAGAGAGATGCAAAGGGAAAGAGATGGGAAAGAGGGTAGAGAAAGAGACGAGAAAGAAATGGGAGGGACAGAGAAAGGGGGTGGGAGAGAGAGAGGGGTAGACAGATGAGAAGGGTGTGCAAGGAAGAAAAAGCTCTGCAATGCAGGACACAACAGCCAGCAATCCTGCAGATGAGGAGTGGCCAACCAGTCAGAGGCAAAGAGCCCCAAAATCTCTGCAGGTATGTCAAAGAGCCGAGATCATGCGCACGCCGAAGGCGTGTCACTCCAGTCCCCTCATGTGTCACTTCAGCAGCCTCTCATGTGTCACTTCAGCCCCCATTTGTCACTCCAGCAGCTCCTCATGTGTCACTCCAGTCCCCTCATGTGTTACTCCAGCCCCCTCATGTGTCACTCCAGCCCCCTCATGTGTCACTTCAGCAGCCTCTCATGTGTCACTCCAGTCCCCTCATGTGTCACTCCAGCCCCCTCATGTGTCACTTCAGCAGCCTCTCATGTGTCACTCCAGTCCCCTCATGTGTCACTTCAGCCCCCATTTGCCACTCCAGTAGCCCCTCCATGTGGCACTCCAGCAATCCCCATTTGTATCACTCCAGCAACCCCCCAGTATCACTTCAGCAGCCCCTCATGTGTCATTCCAACCCCCCATATGTCACTCCAGCAGACCATCATGTGTCACAACAGCAGACCCCCATGTGCCACTCCAGCCCCACCCCTCTCTCACTGGGCCATTCTAGTTCAGCCACCTTCCCCCACACTCCCTCCCACTCCACGGGCCACTCCAGCCACCCGCATGTCACAAATAAAATAAAAAAAAATAATAATAAACCCCACAGCTGTCTGTGTCACATAGGAAGGCTCCGGCTTCTGCGACCACGTCCTTCTCGTGGCTGCAGGTTCAGTCACAAGTTGAGCTCCGCCTCCTGTTTGCGGCGTGGCATCACCACATCGTCCATAGATGCCTCCAGAGCATAGCAGACTGCTGCAACAAAGGACAAGCCTCCTAAGAACAGCTGCGCGCCTATCAGAGGAGGCAGTCAGTGTCAGTCAGGGGAGCCGCATGAGAACGGAAGAGCCGCATGTGGCTTAAGAGCTGTCCTAGTCCATTCCTTGCGCTGCACTCAGTCTCACATGACTGGCAGTCTATGTACTTCCTTGGCGGCCTATTTATACTTGCCTCTGAGGACATTATATTGCCAGAGCAACACCTTCCTGCTGGGATAGCTCCTGGTCCACAGGCTTCAGTCATTCCTGTGCTGTTCCTGACAACGTTTGCTGTACTTCAGTGTTGGACTACAGCTGCCAGCCTCTCCTGTGTGCAGCCTCAGCAAGCATCGCTTCATCTGCCAGCCTCACCTGTGTGCAGCCTCAGCAAGCATCGCTTCATCTGCCAGCCTCACCTGTGTGCAGCCTCAGCAAGCATCGCTTCATCTGCCAGCCTCACCTGTGTGCAGCCTCAGCAAGCATCGCTTCATCTGCCAGCCTCACCTGGGTGCAGCCTCAGCAAGCATCGCTTCATCTGCCAGCCTCACCTGTGTGCAGCCTCAGCAAGCATCGCTTCATCTGCCAGCCTCACCTGTGTGCAGCCTCAGCAAGCATCGTTTCATCCACCAGCCTCACCTGTGTGCAGTCTCAGCAAGCATCGCTTCATCCGCCAGCCTCACCTGTGTGCAGCCTCAGCAAGCATCGCTTCATCCGCCAGCCTCACCTGTGTGCAGCCTCAGCAAGCATCGCTTCATCTGCCAGCCTCACCTGTGTGCAGCCTCAGCAAGCATCGCTTCATCTGCCAGCCTCAACTGTGTGTAGCCTCAGCAAGCATCGCTTCATCTGCCAGCCTCACCTGTGTGCAGTCTCAGCAAGCATCGCTTCATCTGCCAGCCTCACCTGTGTGCAGTCTCAGCAAGCATCGCTTCATCTGCCAGCCTCACCTGTGTGCAGCCTCAGCAAGCATCGCTTCATCTGCCAGCCTCACCTGTGTGCAGCCTCAGCAAGCATCGCTTTATCCGCCAGCCTCACCTGTGTGCAGCCTCAGCAAGCATCGCTTCATCTGCCTGCCTCACCTGTGTGCAGCCTCAGCAAGCATCGCTTCATCCGCCAGCCTCACCTGTGTGCAGCCTCAGCAAGCATCGCTTCATCCGCCAGCCTCACCTGTGTGCAGCCTCAGCAAGCATCGCTTCATCTGCCAGCCTCACCTGTGTGCAGCCTCAGCAAGCATCGCTTCATCTGCCAGCCTCACCTGTGTGTAGCCTCAGCAAGCATCGCTTCATCTGCCAGCCTCACCTGTGTGCAGCCTCAGCAAGCATCGCTTCATCTGCCAGCCTCACCTGTGTGCAGCCTCAGCAAGCATCGCTTCATCTGCCAGCCTCACCTGTGTGCAGCCTCAGCAAGCATCGCTTCATCTGCCAGCCTCACCTGTGTGCAGCCTCAGCAAGCATCGCTTCATCCGCCAGCCTCACCTGTGTGCTTACCTGGATTTTCACCAGAGGGACTCTCTGGCTGTTCTGCATAGGCTATTACCATGGCTGGTTTCTCCTGTTCTGAGTATGTATACTAGGGGTGTTCCTGAGTTCCAGGGTTGTAGTAGGCTGAGGTACTGTATTCCTGGTTCATTCAGCTAGTTCAGTCGGGGGTCTGAAATATCTTATCTCAGTCTCAGCCCTGAGTTTCGGGTTCTGATTCCAATTCCAGGCTTGTGCGCTGGAGTGTGGGTTCCAGGACTTTGCAGCCTCTGTGGCTGTCCGTTCTGAATTCCCCATTCTTGACACTGGTTCTGAGTTCTGAGTTTCTCGATTCCAGGTTTGGTGCTTTGCAGCTCTGAGGGCTTCATTCAGAGGCGGCCGAACGGTCTACGACCGCACGGCCGCCTCGATGTTTGTCCAGTGCGCATGCGCACGAGGGAGCCGGCTCCTCCGTGCGCATGCGTGAGACCCGCTACGACCGACAGCGCCGGTCGTAGCGGCTCTCTTTCCAAAGGAGGCGAGCTGTCGATGTTGATTGACAGCTCGCCCCGTTTGGAAGGCGGGCCGGGGGGGGGGGGTGGCAGCACAAATGGAGGTGTTCCCATGGGAACGCCTGC
Organism: Taudactylus pleione; assembly: GCA_031769625.1. NCBI lineage: Eukaryota > Metazoa > Chordata > Amphibia > Anura > Myobatrachidae > Taudactylus > Taudactylus pleione. The sequence continues at coordinate 608,268 of JAUIMM010000139.1, read as the reverse complement.
CGTTTGGGGGAGGCCCCACTGACATCTCTAGTGATGTCAGTGGAGAGCTTCCGGCTCTGACAGAGCCAGAAGCTCTCCGGGGCTTACGACAAGTGAGACCCTACCCAAGGGTCTCGTCGTAAGCCCCGATGGTCGCGATGGTCTATGACCATCACGACCATCACCCTAGCGGTCGTTAGAGCTGTGGGTGTAAACCCACAGCCTAACGACCGAAACAGAGGCGGCCGGTCAGGATGCAAGCGGCCGCCCAGTTTCTGAGCGACCGCTTGCATCCTCCGACCGCCTCTGAATGAGGGCCTGAGTCTCTATAGTAGTGTTCATCTGATTTCCCAGTATTTGGTTCCAGTTCTGTTTGATCGGTTCCAGGCTCTCACAGCTGGGATATCCTGGTGCATAGTCCAGTTTAGAGTTGGCGTCTCATACTGACAAATAGCCATGGACGCTCAGTTTCTGCCCGTTCCTGCTCCATGAGTAGGCAACTTATGAAGTCTTCCAGTTTCACCCACACTCCCAGTTCAGCTGGTCCCAAGGGTCCCAAAACGGATCTCAAACCATTGATACCCATGACACGCTGCATCTATTGGACCGCAATGTCCACTGCAGCGCTGTGTGCCGTGCTTGTGTACTGCTGTGCCCAGATGGCCCATCCAACGCATTTTAACCTTCACGCCTAGTCTCCACTCATGGAGAAACCAGTTCATATGAAAAGTGTGCTCACTGCTTAGGTTCCCCCACACAATGCACTTTGGTGGAACTCCAGGTGCATATTACCAGCAAAAAGTACACTATTTCTTTGCATTCTGCAAATGACCTTCACTTGTACCTGTTGTTACTTGGTGACCATTGGTGTAAACTCAAGACGTCAAATATGCAATTCCTTTCTTGTGTTTCCCTTATACAGAATTGTTTTGGACAGCTCCAGAATTACTTCGAGATCAAAATCTGGCAGGGAGAGGAACCTTCAAAGGGGACGTATTTAGCTTTGCTATTGTTTTACAAGAAGTAGTTGTGCGAGGTCCGCCATACTGCATGTCGGGTCTCTCGGCTGAAGGTCAGTCCTGTTGGCATTACAACATATATATGTAGCTTGGACATGTTGGAAATGATGTGTGTGCAGGTGTTGATATTGCAGAGTTATGTAGGTCCACGCCAGAGGATGACTGAAACTATGAACAGCCCAGTTTACTCAACCAGTGGTGTTGGTTTATTGATAGATACCAGGTACAGCCGTACTCACTGTTACATGTACACTGGTAATGGAGCAAATCTTGAGCGGATCGGGGTTTCATACAGCTCACCAGCTGGTGAGTGTATGCTGATTGTGGGTAGCGGTGCTGGATGCTGGTATAGCAGTATATGCAAGTACTAACCGGGTCTCTCATAGGTGCTAAGTAGGAGACTACTGTCTCTCACCATGTCAGTATACACAGTAAAGACAAGATGGTCCCTGCACATGCTCAGTAGTGATCTCGGTGGCCATCTTGCATGAATCCTCCCTGGGTAGACAAGACTGGAGTCTGTACAGTAGCACACGCCTCTTTCAACAGGACATACCAAGGAGCCTGTAAATCCCAGCCCCATCTATGGCCGTGGTCCAGAGGATACTTTCAGGTCTATGTATCCCAGAGGTCCCAATTTGGCTCTAACTCACCTCCAGGGTTCCGTAGAGTTGTGTCCTGCACCATAAATGAAGTTTATGAGTTGGACCATTACTCTGGGGCGTGATTGATAGGCAGGGACTCCGCGGTCTATGTCTTCAGAGCAGGGGTGTATCTAGGGGCCCGAGAACAGGGGCGCCGAGAGGGGGGGGAGCAGGTACAGATTACCGGGGCCCGGGCTTCCTGAGGGGCCCGGTGGGGGCCCAGGTCCGGCACCGCTCCCCCCCTCCCTCACAGCAGCCCAGCACACAGCGTGTGCTGGGCTGCAGTGGAGACTGCTCGTGGTTGCTGAGCAGCAGCCACAGCGGTCTCCTATGCCTGTGAGGTAGAGCGATCACACTGATCGCGCCCCCCCTGGCTTTGAGCAGGGCTGAGCAGGCCCAGAGCGCTCTCCTCCCCAGCGCACAGCGCCACTTTGCGGCGCTGCAAATCTTTTTATGTTTCGGGAAGGGGGCGTGGTCACGCCTCCCGCAATTAGGCCACGCCCCCTATTACCCGGGCCTGCCGCTGCTCTCAGCGGGCCTGCCCGAGCACACCTAGCACAGTAAGGAGCTGGAGCCCCCTCCCCACCTGTTTTGTAGCACTGAATGCCCTGTAGCTCTATGGGAAGTCTGATGTGTGTGCTACGTGCCACTTAATCCCAGCTGCACCCAGGCCACAGTATGAACTGATGCTGGGTTAGTGTCAGCTCCATAGAAATTGCTAATTAGATGAGATGTTATCATCATATTCCAACATGCTGAGACTTGTGGTTCCACAGCAAGTGGGTGGTGCCTGTCCCTTACCTGGCCTGTGCCTCTGTGACTGGTCTCCTCCTCCCCCTCTCCTGACACTTCCTTCCGATTGGCCAGTTCTCTTCCCAGAATGCTATGTGGCCACAAAATCACTTGGCAGTGTGACAGTGGCAGTGTGCAGGGACCCCCATCTCCTCCAAGTCAGTGCCGGGATTCGGGCAGAAGAGGCGGAGCTAGCATGTGATCGGGGGTGTTGCCCGCCTCAGCTGCCGCGGTGTTGCCTGACTTTATGCGACACCGTGGAGGCTGTACAGGGGGTGATCACCCCCCTCATCGCCCAGCCCAGATGCTTTTGACAGCATTAGTACAGACTTTTGACAGACAGGACTGGTTGCGGATGGCACCGCTGGGAGGCGCCCCTAGCGAGTGCCATCTTGGCCAATAGGTACATATTCCCCTGCTTCAGAGAGTGATATCTAAGTTAGTGGGCACCAGCTATGGTATGAAGCAGCCTCTCTGATCCTTTTTATAATATATACCCCACATTATTGTACACATTTACCAGGCAACCTCTAAGAAGACAAATAATTAATTGTATATTGCTCCTTTTAATAGAACTAATGTGTGTCCATTTATTCCAAGCACGAGCTGCAGTGTGTGTATACCGAGTGTAGGCTGCAGTGCGTATATAGCGAGTATACCAGCTGCAGTGCATGTATGCCGAGTACAAGCTGGAGTGCGTATATAGCGAGTACCAGCTGCAGTGCATGTATGCCGAGTACAAGCTGGAGTGCGGGTATACCGAGTACCAGCTGGAGTGCGTGTATACCGAGTACCAGCTGGAGTGCGTGTACACCGAGTGTAGGCTGGAGTGCGTGTTGTCCCGAGTACTAGCTGCAGTGCGTGTATAATGAGTACAAGCTGGAGTGCGTGTATATCGAGTACCAGCTGCAGCGCATGTATAGTGAGTACCAGCTGCAGTGCATGTATAGCGAATACCAGCTGCAGTGCGTGTATACCGAGTACCAGCTGGAGTGCGTGTATACCGAGTGTAGGCTGGAGTGCGTGTTGTCCCGAGTACCAGCTGGAGTGCGCGTATGCAGAGTACTAGCTGGAGTGCGTGTATATCGAGTACCAGCTGCAGCGCATGTATAGTGAGTACCAGCTGCAGTGCGTGTATACCGAGTACCAGCTGGAGTGCGTGTATACCGAGTGTAGGCTGGAGTCCGTGTTGTCTCAAGTACCAGCTGGAGTGTGTGTATACCGAGTACCAGCTGCAGCGCATGTATAGTGAGTACCAGCTGGAGTGCATGTATACCGAGTACCAGCTGGAGTGTGTGTATACAGAGTACCAGCTGGAGTGCGCGTATACCGAGTACCAGCTGGAGTGAGTGTATACCGAGTACCAGCTGGAGGGCGTGTATACTAAGTACCAGCTGCAGTGCATGTATACCGAGTACCAGCTGGAGTGCGCGTATACCGAGTACCAGCTGGAATGCGTGTATACAGAGTACCAGCTGGAGTGCGTGTATAAGGAGTACCAGCTGGAGGGCGTGTATACCGAGTACCAGCTGGAGGGCGTGTATACCGAGTACCAGCTGGAGGGCGTGTATACAGAGTACCAGCTGGAGTGCGCGTATACCGAGTACCAGCTGGAGTGCGCGTATACCGAGTACCAGCTGGAGTGCGCGTATACCGAGTACCAGCTGGAGTGCGCGTATACCGAGTACCAGCTGGAGTGCGCGTATACCGAGTACCAGCTGGAGTGCGTGTATACAGAGTACCAGCTGGAGTGCGCGTATACCGAGTACCAGCTGGAGTGCGCGTATACCGAGTACCAGCTGGAGTGAGTGTATACCGAGTACCAGCTGGAGGGCGTGTATACAGAGTACCAGCTGGAGTGCATGTATACCGAGTACCAGCTGGAGTGAGTGTATACAGAGTACCAGCTGGAGTGCATGTATACCGAGTACCAGCTGGAGTGAGTGTATACCGAGTACCAGCTGGAGTGCGCGTATACCGAGTACCAGCTGGAGTGTGTGTATACTGAGTACCAGCTGCAGTGCGTGTATACAGAGTACCAGCTGGAGTGCATGTATACCGAGTACCAGCTGGAGTGCGCGTATACCGAGTACCAGCTGGAATGCGTGTATACAGAGTACCAGCTGGAGTGCGTGTATACCGAGTACCAGCTGGAATGCGTGTATACCGAGTACCAGCTGGAGTGCGTGTATGCCGAGTACCAGCTGGAGTGCGTGTATACAGAGTACCAGCTGGAGTGCGTGTATACAGAGTACCAGCTGGAGTGCGTGTATACAGAGTACCAGCTGGAGTGCGTGTATGCCGAGTACCAGCTGGAGTGAGTGTATACCGAGTACCAGCTAGAGGGCGTGTATACAGAGTACCAGCTGGAGTGCGTGTATACAGAGTACCAGCTGGAGTGCGTGTATACCGAGTACCAGCTGGAGTGCGTGTATACCGAGTACATGTGACATTACAGTAGCTCAACATATAAAATGTTCAAAATGTTGCCATTTGAGATGCCGACACCAGACTGTCGACAGTACATTTTTGTGTTATTTTTTATGGTTAGGGTTATGGTTAGATTTAGGATTAGGGCTGGTGTTATGGTTAGTTTTAGGGTTATAGTTAGATTTAGGGTCAGGTTTAGTGTTAAGATTAGGATTATTGTTATTGTCAAATTTAGTGTTAGGTTTAGATTTAAGGTTAGGTTCAGATTTGGGGTTCGGGTGAGAATTATGGTTATGGTTAAGTTTAGGGATAGGGTTATGGTTAAGGTTAGGCTTAAATAAGCAGTAAACTGTATGTCGACATTCTGGTGTCAACATGTTAAATGTCAACATTATGGACATGTCGATATGAATGGCAGGTATTTTACATGTCGACCTAATTTCCATGTCGACTTTCTGACTGTCGACATTCAGAACCTACATTCTGGCATTGACATTTTGATGGTCAACATTCTAAATATGGCATAGTTGCCGACATTCAGCTCCCTCCTTCCGGGAGGGAGCTGAATGCCTGCATTGTGTGGGGGCGTGGCCGGGCTATGATGCCGTTTTGGGGGCGGGGCCGGGGGCGTGACCGCACGATCGCGTCATCGTGGCCCCGCCCCCTCTTCACAATGCCGGAAAAAAGACATTGTGAAGCAGGGGGCGGAGCCACGATGACGCGATTCAGCGCGAATCGCGTCATCGGGCCCCCCACCAGCGGGGGTTTTTACTATTAGTCTGGGGGGGTAGGCGGCAGCCGGGAGGCTTGCCTGCCTTTCCGGGGGGTCGGGAGCGGCACCCAATATTCGGGAGGCTCCCGACCAAATCGGGAGGGTAGGCAAGCCTGAAATATGGACTTTTCATACCACCCCCTAACAGACTAACAGACCCCACAGTGAGATTAGAGGGACGTCACAGGCTGAATATCTACAGTAAAGCCGCATACCCACTAGACGATTTGTATGAACGATATGGACGATAACGATATCATTCAGCGATATATCGTTCATACAGTATCTTTCAGTGTGTATACAGTTAACGACCAACGATGCAGGCTCCCGTGGGTCGATAACGATGTCCAATCTGACGCTATCGTTTAGAATTGTTTGTTCAGAGATGTGGCAGGATGACTTCACTGAAATATATCTTTAAAGATATCAGTGTGTACACCCAACATCGTTTGTCCTGCACTACAGAAAGCTCAAGGGAAATCTTTCACCAATATCGTTCATACAGCACATCGTCCCATGGGATGCAGCCGGGAAGCCGGCGGACCTAATCCCGACAGCCGGCTTCCTGACTGTCATATCCCGGCAAGGGTCTAAAGACAGGCGTCGATATGCCGACTCCTGTCATTAGACATACGCCGGGAGCCCGACGCCCGGCATCCTGATCGAAGGGACGCCGGGCGCCGAGCGCGGATAGCCGAGGGGGGGAGGGTTAGGTTTAGGGTTCCCGGGGGAGACTTAGGGTTAGGCACCCCCCCAGGAGGTTAGGTTTAGGCTAGGGGAAGGGGGGTTAGCGTCAGGCACCCCCAGGGGGGACTTAGGGTTAGGTACCCCCCGAGGGACTTAGGTTTAGGCGGCGGGGAAGGTGTGGTTAGGTTTAGGCACTTAGAGGGGGGATTAGGGTTAGGCACTGGGGGGAAGGTTAGGGTTAGGCACCCCTAAGGGAGGGTTAGGGGGTAGAAATAGGTTAATTAGTACTTACCTTAGGACGATCTGGATTTCCTCCTCTGCCGGGATGCGGCTGTCGGGATTTCAAACACCGGGCATGGGTCCGGCGGTAAATCATACCGATTCCTCATCCCATGTGTATGAGCCTTTAGCTGCAACATTTTCCTGAGCACCAATCACATAATAAAGCAAAAAGTGTGTGTCATTTCATGTTCCATTTGTGGTTTTTCCTCCACCAGAAATCATTAGGAAGGTGAAAAAGCCCCCTCCATTATGTCGCCCAACTGTGGCCCCCGACCAGGCCCCTCTGGAGTGCATTCAGCTCATGAAACAATGTTGGAGTGAACTAGCAGAAAGGAGGCCGACGTTCGATGAGATCTTCGATCAGGTTGGTGATAGACGAAATCTAAGTTTCCCATAGCAACCAATAAACTTCTAGCTATCATTTATTCAGCACATTCTATAAAATGATAGCTAGAAGCTGATTGGTTGCTATGAGGTAACACCTCCACATGACCTCTTTTGAAGGCCTGATTAGTATCAAGTAGAATGAGACACAAGTAGACCAAGTAAGGTGTGATTGCACGGTCAATGGCTTCAGTAGCATCCTCAGTATAATACATACTTACCTACATTTCTGGGCAGCTTTCCGGGAGCAGCAGGAGGGGACCTGCTGCTCTCCTCTTTGGGGGGCGGGGCCAGACGATAAACGGCATTAGGCCCCACCCCCTTTACAAAAAACCTGTGATTCGCGGGTCAGTGAGGAGGGGGCGGGGCTAAATTACACGATTTGCCTAATTTAGCCCCGCCCCTTCCCGACGGACCCGATAATTTCAGGTAAAATCTCCCCATCCCGCCCACTTCACTAGGAAGTGGGCGGGATGCGGGAGAGATGCCTACCCTTCCGGGATCGCGGGGGGTTACCTGAAAAATCGGGAGCCTCCCGCGATTCCCGGGAGAGTAGGCATGTATGGTATAATATCATCATTGGAATAAATAAGGTGACTACTGTATGTTTCTAGGGTGGTTCAATGAATATGTAAGGTAATAACCTCAGATTGTGTAAATGTATTCAACTCGTACATATACCCAGGGCCGGATTAAGGTTTGTGGGGGCCCCGGGGCAACTAAATTGTGGGGGCCCCCGGGACCCACCAGGCAGTGGTGGCCGCGCATGTGCAGTACCGCACATGCGCAGAAGCCCCCGCAGCACTCCGAGGACATCGCAGGGATGGAGCCCCTGTCCCTGTGTGTGTCGGTTGTTATTCTACAGGTATGATCGCATCTTGCAGTGCGATCATGGGCGGAATGTCATGCCCAGATCATATTGCAAATGCGATAATAAATTTGCCACCATGACCTAGTATGCTGCCAGGGGCAAACGCAGAATTTTGAGTGTGGGGGGTGAGAGAAAGAGAAGGGAGTAGGAGGAAGGGGGGTAGAAAGGGAGAGACAGAGAGTGGAGAGAAAGAGAGAGGGAGGGACAAGGAGGGAGAGAGTGAGACAGACAGGGAAGGGAGAGCAAGATAGAGAAGAGAGATAGAGAAGAGGGAGAGAGACAGAGAGGAAGTGAGAAAGAGAGGGGTCACGGCTAATTAAAAATGCCCCAGTGACAGAGAAGTCATGAGTGACAAGGTGAGAGAGAGAGAGGAAAGGACAGAGGATACACACACACTGTACCTGATGCAGGATCAGATCAGGCAGGCACTGGGCAGAGCTCTTCTGAATGATGTGGGTCCCGACATTAGGCTCCGCCCCCTGCCCATTCACCCGTGAATCGCGGCAACGAGGGGGCGGGGCTTCCATCGTACTCCACGATCAGTGACAGAGTCAGTGTGCTCAGCTGTCACTGCTGCCGGCTGGAACCGGCCACAGAGTGTCCAGACTCCAGAGTGGCCCGGAATGCTTGCGGCAGTGTGGGGGCCCCAAATGTGTGGGGGCCCCTGGATGACCACTCCGTCCGCCCTGCCTATAATCCGGCCCTGCATATACATATAATCAATAGTATGGCCTTGGTACAGATTATTTGTCCCCATACTTGTCTAAGTATTTGTTCCAACAGTACACCAAGACATCACGGTGTCAGGTCAGGGATGTAGGGTGGATGGTCCAGTATCTCCCAATGATAGCGCCATAACTACTCACGCGTGCGGTTGGCCTGGCGTTATCGTGCAGCTGTACGGTGCTTGTTCACAGTAACCCATGCTGTTTTCAACTAATTGCCCTCTGCAATCGGCTCAATGTGTCCCAATAGCGGACAGCATTCACAGTAGCTCTCTTGGTGAAGAAATCAACAAGAAGCACGCCCTTGTGGTCCTAAAAACAGTCGCTATGATCTTTTTTGCTGATGGAGTTGTTTTGAATTTCTTTGAAGGTAGGGATGATGTGTGTTTCCATGTCATAGATGCTGGCTTCCTTAATCACCGGTGTCTTCGTACCACTGTCTCATCACTTGTAACAATACGCTGCAGGAACTGTGCTCCCTCATCATGGTACAGACTCAAGTGCACAAGAGACAATCACATCCTATTGGTTTTGTGAACTTCTGTGAGTTGTTCGGTACCCAGCGTGAGCACTTATTCCTGTACCCCAGTTGCTCATGAACGATGTTGTGCTCAGTACCCACTGAGAAGTTCAGTTCCTCAGCAATATCACTAACTCAAATGCGTCTGTCCTCCAGAATCAGACCCTCAATGCGGCACAAATTGTCATCAGTGGTGGACGTGCTTGGCCGACTGGATCGCCGCTCATCTTTCACGTCTGTCCTGACATTATCAAAGGCAGCGCACCAAGGGCCTGATTCAGACCCGTTCGCTAGGATGCGTTCGCACGCAGCCGTCAGCAGCCAAAGTATGCAAATCCTGCGATCGCAAGCAAGACCTTAGCACGCCCACTTTCCCCACGTCATCTCCAGGAAGTGTATTAAACAATCGGTAACATCGAGTAACATCGGACCCATACGCAGCACTTGTGGCTGACCATTCCCTACCGCAAGCACTGCGAGTGCTGCTGTGTGTAATACAGCCATGTGACGTGTATGCTGATGCTGCGTCTTAATTATGCACGTCCCTGAAACGGCGTTCAGATTCACAGACACGCCTGCGTTCGCACCACCACACCCCCATTACCATCGACCAACCCCTGTCACCACCCAAAAACGGCACGTCCTGCCACTCATGCTAGCGGAGCATCTATGTATAGAGGGCCTGATTCAGAGACGGACGCTCTGACCAGAGCGCTCGCTTTGAATCAGGGCCCTCCTCCATTAAAATGGAGCGTCCTTCTGGACGCTCGTATAGCTGTGGGTCACCACCCACAGCATATACGAGCGTCCAAAAAGATGGTCGCGATGGTCTTGACCATCGCGACCATCGGACTTGTGACGGAAACCCTGCGGTACGGTTTCCCAGCCACAATCTATCAGAGCCAAAATCACTCCCACTGACATCACTAGTGATGTCAGTGGGGCCGGCTTCAGACGGTAGGCGTTCCCATGGGAACGCCTCCGTCTGGCAGGCACGCCCACCAAAGGGGGCGTGCTGTCAGTCACCATCGACAGCACGCCCCCTTTGGTGCGAGACCCGGAGCAACAGCTTGGCTGTCGCAGTCCGGGTCTCGCGCATGTGCACGACGGAGCACCCTCCATCGTGCGCATGCGCAGTGGGGAACATCGACCCACTTGCAGGCGTACTCTCGCTTGCGAGTGGGTCTGAATGACCCCCAGAGTGCGAACACTTCCCGATCTTATGGACTAGTTTGCGCACGTGCACTGTGTCTTGTATGCATGCGCAGATTGCAAACATCGGCAGGCTACATGCGAACGCAGCCTAGCGAACGGGTCTGAATAAGCCCCCAAGCTCAAACCTGTTTTCGTGACATGGCGTTATTTCAGCTGCTGATGTGCCCTTTAGACGCAGAAATCTGATCACACTGCGCACCTCAATGTGTGACCATGTTGCCGCCAGCCCCGCCCTCTTACAGCTGATGTTGGGACAGTATGACTGATGTGAGGCGCAGTCTAATGGCCTGGCGGGGAATTAGACTGAAATAGACATTCCACACGTGAGAGGTCTTGTTTCTTATTGAACACCCCACGTATTTGGAATAGATGCACAGGACCAGGGAAATCCCATTTTTTAATAAATGTTCCAAACTCGAAAGACATAGGTATTTGTAAAGGTAAGGCACAGAAACAGACAAATCTCAGGTGCACAACTCCAAATTATTGATAATATATAAAAAATGCAAAATCAATAGAGGTTTTTAACATATTCATTGCCAAGGTTATGGGCCTACCCACCATATACAGGTAACCTCTGTAGGGTAGGTCCCTAACATACTAGGGTTCAAATCCAGAGCGCAGGACCCCCCCAAAACTGGCCCAGCTAAGCCGCCCCAGGGCACCGCCATAGTAAGAAAACTGCAGTGTAAAAGAGATAGTTAGGAGTAGCTGCAGCTGCATATAAAGAATGAAAATAAAAAAGTGAAGTACATGTATAATAAACAAACAGAGAAGGGTTAAAATGTGTTATAAAGGAAAATGTGTTATAATGCGGTGCCCTGAGACAGATCAACCAAAGCAATCCAGGGGGACCCACGCCCCAGAAATGAACCAAAGTTGCACTATAGTATATAACTTGTAGGACTTACCTAGAATTGTGCCTAATACTAGTGTGCATATACATTACCAGACTCATTGCTTATAAACCAATAAGGAAGGGTGCTAATCCAGAATGAGGGCGTCTCCTTTCCCTCAGAAGTGCAATAAAGCACATTAAATGGAGTATATGGGAAAGGTTCCTGGACTGCACAACCTGAATATATACTGTATAATGGGAGGTGCTACCAGATGAGACTAATTGCAGGCACAAAAACAGACAAATCTCAGGAGCACAACTCCAAATTATTGATAATATATAAATGCAATAAAATTTTGCAATCAATAGAGGTTTTTAGCATAATCATGGCCAAGGTTATGGGCCTACCCACCATATCCAGGTAACCTCTTTAGGGTAGATCCCTAACATACTAGGGTTCAAATCCAGAGCGCAGGATCCCCCCAAAACTGGTCCAGCTAAGCCGCCCCAGGGCACCGCCATAGTAAGAAAAGTGCAGTGTAAAGAGATAGTTAGGAGCAGCTGCAGCTGCATATAAAAAAGTGAAGTACATGTATAATAAACAAACGGTGAAGGGTTAAAATGTGTTACAGAAGAAAAATGTGTTATAATGCAGTGCCCTGAGACAGATCAACCAAAGCAATCCAGGGGGGACCCACGCCCCAAAAATGAACCAAAGTTGCACTACAGTATATAACTTCTAGGACTTACCTAGAATTGTGCCTAATACAGTGTGCATATACATTACCAGACTCCATGCTTTTAAACCAATAAGGAAGGGTGCCAGTCCAGAGTGAGGGCATCTCCTTTCCCTCAGAAGTGCAATAAAGCACATTAAATGGAGTATATGGGAAAGGTTCCTGGACTGCACAACCTGAATATATACTGTATAATGGGAGGTGCTACCAGATGAGACTAATTGCAGGCACAAAAACAGACAAATCTCAGGAGCACAACTCCAAATTATTGATAATATATAAATGCAATAACATTTTGCAATCAATAGAGGTTTTTAGCATAATCATGGCCAAGGTTATGGGCCTAGCCACCATATCCAGGTAACCTCTGTAGGGTAGGTCCCTAACATACTAGGGTTCAAATCCAGAGCGCAGGACCCCCCCAAAACTGGCCCAGCTAGGCCGCCCCAGGGTACCGCCATAGTAAGAAAAGTGCAGTGTAAAAGAGATAGTTAGGAGCAGCTGCATATAAAGAATGAAAATAAAAAAGTAAAGTACATGTATAATAAACAAACGGTGAAGGGTTAAAATGTGTTATAATGCAGTGCCCTGAGACAGATCAACCAAAGCAATCCAGGGGGACCCACGCCCCAAAAATGAACCAAAGTTGCACTACAGTATATAACTTCTAGGACTTACCTAGAATTGTGCCTAATAAAATGTTCATATACATTACCAGACTCCTTCCTTTTAAACCAATAAGGAAGGGTGCTAATCCAGAATGAGGGCGTCTCCTTTCCCTCAGAAGTGCAATAAAGCACATTAAATGGAGTATATGGGAAAGGTTCCTGGACTGCACAACCTGAATATATACTGTATAATGGGAGGTGCTACCAGATGAGACTAATTGCAGGCACAAAAACAGACAAATCTCAGGAGCACAACTCCAAATTATTGATAATATATAAATGCAATAACATTTTGCAATCAATAGAGGTTTTTAGCATAATCATGGCCAAGATTATGGGCCTACCCACCATATCCAGGTAATCTCTTTCGGGTAGGTCCCTAACATTCTAGGGTTCAAAACCAGAGCGCAGGATCCCCCCAAAACTGGTCCAGCTAAACCGCCCCAGGTCACCGCCATAGTAAGAAAAGTGCAGTGTAAAGAGATAGTTAGGAGCAGCCACAGCTGCATAAAAAGAATGAAAAGAATTTGTAAAGATAAACTTATGGCTTGGTGATCTTCTGCTACCCTTCTGTGTCATACGCATCGTGATGGTTTATTTCTTTATTTGTTAGTAACAGTTATTATATACTGTAGCACACACATATTCCGCAGAGATTTACAGAGAATACTGTATTGTAGTCATTTACATCAGATCCTGCCCCAGTGGAGCTTACAATATACACTGGGTGACAAAGTATTATGACCACCATTTTATGGATATGAGCTTTTCCGCAAATAATGTACATGGAACGGTTGTTGGCGCTCACAGCAGCAGTGCGAGCATAAGCAAAACGGCTGCACTGGTGGATTGTTCCAGGGCGGCAGTTGGTAAACTGTGCACAGAGTGCACCCAGCAAACATAAGACTGGGTCTGAGCGCAGGACCAGTGGCCATAAATGGTCACTGGATGCTCCAGCAGAAGTGAGAGTGGGCAGACATGCCCAGGCCCACAGATGGGCAACAGTGCATCAAATGGCGGGCAATCTGAATTAGGGAGCAATTGTGATGGCCTCTCAATGAACATTACGCCGCACATTATATCGTATGGGTTGCAGACGCAGAAGGGCCTGTGCGTGCGCCATTGCTATCTGCTGCCAACTGGGTGAAACGTCTCCAGTTTGCTCAGGAGCACAGGAATTGGCCAGTAAGTGACTGGAAGAGGATCATGTGGTCTGATGCATCATGTTTCCAAGGGCACCATGCAGACGTTAGGGTGAGGATATGGAGACAACGGCACGAGAGCATGGAAAGGATGACCCAACAAAAGGATCCGCCACCATCAAACCTTCAGGAACTGGAAGATGCAGTTTATGGCATTTGGGCTAATATTCCCCACCAAACACACTGACAGTTAGCAGAATCCATGCCTAGAAGAATTCAATCCGTATTAAGGGTAAAATGCTAACTGCGCGTGGTGCCGATGTGCATGTACAGTAGTTGGCCAATGTTATAAGTCCTGTGTTTGCGCCTAAGGGCGGTATTCAATTATTTTCGCACCCGCGATAAAGTTTTCCCTGCCGGACTTTTCGCCTACATAGTCTCTTTTGGCCGCAGAAACTTGTCGCGCGCGTCCTCGCTATTCGCCGTATTCAATTCCAAAAGACGCGAAAATGGCGACACGTGAAGTCAGAACAGGAGGAAAGTGGTGTCAGAATCGGGGAAATCATCCTGAACCCCAAAAAAGATGTAGAAACATTGGGGATCAATGCAGTAGTGCCCGATTAGCCCTAATTCAACTGTTTGGGGCACTTAAGTTGGTACAATTGCCTCTAATTAGTGTCTTTGCACAAGTGGTGAAGATAGGCATAAAGCAGGATTTATTGGAGAAAATAAGTAGTCCTGTCACATTTGGGGAACCTGAAAATGGGTGCTAGCATGTTTTACTGTCTCTAAAGATTTTAATAAAAGTGAAAATCCTCCCTTATAAAAGCACCTGCAATCCCAAAAAGACTTGACCCCTTCTTACAGCACCCCCAGAACCTTATTTCGCTAGTTTTTGTAGTTGTCCCCCCACTTTGTGCTTTTTCGCCCCCAAAATGAAAGTACTTTTTTTGGGGTGTTCCTCCATTTTTTCTTGGAATTTTTTGACGCAGTTGTCCTTTGGGGGGCTGTCCCAAGGGTTCTGAGTGGTCTCCCCACATTTGCACCCCAAAATAAAAATGTTTCCTGTTATTCAGAGGCGAATCCTTTTCGGGTGTGAGTTAGCATTGCGATTGCTCTGCGATCACTCACGGGGAAAGAAAGCCATCGCAGAGTGAGTGACGGGAGGTCAGCGTGTGGGGGGCGGGGGAGTGGTCGGAGCAAAGCAGGCGTGCCTGTCCGTTTGAACGCCGTTGCATGGGCTTTTCACAGACGCAAGACGCTGCAAGTGGGCGTCTCACTTTTAAAGAAATTGGCCGTGGCATTAGCATAAGATACAGGCGCAGCTACACCAATAGATGCAGCCACATTTGCGTCTCCAGAAGATTCAGAGTTGGACGCAGTTGCAGCTTCGATCGCAGAGGCTGTAATATCATATGTCAATGTTAGTTTCAGCCCTCCCCTTGTGCAGTAGCGTGCGCCGGACTGTACAAGCTCTGCCGGTGGTATGCAGTCAGGAAGTCGATGGTCAAAATGAGGACGGCCGGCTTCCCGACTGTGCAATCCCCACAGGGGACTAATGATAGGTGTCGAAATCCTGATGCCTATCATTATCCCTATGCCGGGAGCCCAACATCCCCGGCATACCGAACGAAGGTAAGCCGTGTGGCGGGCGCGGATAGCCACGGGAGGGAAGGTAGGTTAGGGGCTCACGGGGGGGACTTAGGGTTAGGCACCACCCTGGGAGGGTTACGGTTCGGCTAGGGGAAGGCACCCACGGGGGAGAGGTTAGGGTTAGGCACCCCCCTGGGAGGGTTAGGTTTATGCTGCGGGAACGGGGGGGTTAGGTTTAGGCACTTATGCAGGGGTTAGGGTTAGACACTGGGTGAGGAGGTTAGGGTTAGGCACCCCTAAGGAGTGTTAGGGTTAAGGGGGGGAAAGGGTTAGTTATACTTACCTTAATTCCCTGTCGAGATCTTCACTGCTGCCAGTCTTCCGGGGTCAGGATTTGAACCGCCGGACATAGGTCCGGCAGTATTTCATAATGATCCTCTGCCGGTGATACTGAACACTCCACCATCAGCGCACCATCGCATTCACCACCTCTTCGCAGTGTCTATTCCGGAACTCCAGCTAAATATGGCCTCTGTGGCTGCGACTTGGCGTTTTTGAAATGCATCCACACTCACTGACGCGCTCGTAACATTCCTTTTCCCATACCCCCCCAAGAACTATTGTAAATGTTTATTTGATGTATATATTATAGTGAGACTGAGGGGCCTATTCATTAAACGTAAAAATTCAATGGAGATAATTAGCTTTAGAACTCTCATGGAGTTCTAGCTAATTATAGGTGGAATTCATCATTCCACCTCTCCATAAGTATCTATTCCGGTACCTGTCATTTTTGCGATGACAGCTTTTCGGGAAATAGATACTTTTCCCTCTCTACACTACCTTATCGCGTCTGGAAACAGTGCCGCGCATGCGCTGTTACATCTGTAAAACCAGCGCATGCGCAGCACTGCCTACAGATGCGGTAAGTTTCTGTCCGCGCAGCAGCCTCCGGCTCTGTCCTGCTGGTCTGTCATGTGGTTTCCCAGCAGACCACATGACAGATTAGAAAAAATAAATATATTTTTTTTCTTTTTCTAAACTTTCTTGTGCTCTGCTGGGGAGCACACATGACAGACCAGCCTCCGGAGCCTGAGGACGGAGCAGAGCGCCGGAGGGACTCTTCGGGGGACCTGCACACGCGGATACAGGTAAGTGGATTCTGCTATTCGCCACCTCACAGTGGCGAATAGTAACTGCATCAAATTCCGAAAATTCATAATTTTCGGAATTTGATGAATGCCATAATTTCCACATCCCCATACTAATGTACTAATGTACTAATGTATGGGGAGTGTGGAAATTAACGCAGGGGAACTTAGCAAGGAGAAATCTGTGATATCTCCTGTGCTAAGTCTGTTCTTGAATACCAAAATAACGTTATTTAAGGAAAATGTCCTTAAAAACTTTATTTTAGTGTTGATGAATAGGCCCCTGAGTACAATAAAAATATTGGCCATTTTACATTAGGAAGCGCTTCATAAGGCCACTGTATTATTATAACTTATTATAACTTACCGCTACAAAGCTCCAACCACATCTTATCGTGTTTGTATATAAATTGTTTTTTTTTTATTTTACTTTTCTTGTAAAGCGAAAATGTTGTGTGCCGCAGGTGGGGGGAGATGTACTAAAGAGTGAGATACAGTGGAGAGATATATAGGGGTCTATTTACTAAGTATTGGATGGAAATAAGGTGGATGTAGATAAAGTACCAACCAGCTCCTAACTGTCATATTATATAACACAGCCTGTGACATGGCAGTTAGGGGCTGATTGGCTGGTACTTTATCTCTGTTCACTTTATCTCCATCCAAGGCTTAGTAAATAGACCCCAAAGTACCAACCAATCAGTTCCTAACTGTCATTTTTCAAACACAGGGGGAGATGTATAATAGCGGCACAGATCGTGCCGCTATATCGCTTCCTGCTTTGCCTCTTTACCGAGCGAGATCTCGCAAGATTCCACAGGCAGTCCCCGGAGCTGCAGCTGTCGAAATGGTCAGGCGAACTGACCGTACACACATTGCCCAGGTTATCGGCGCTGCTATCTTGTAGATAGCAGCGCCGATAATGATACATTTCCCCACCATACGAAAACAATTACCACAGGTTGGTTGAGGGTAATTTTAATTAAAAAAATTACATCTCCAGGTATCGCCGAGGATCGTCCTTATAGTTGAACAACATCCACAATTAACCTTATTTATTTATTAACAGTAACTTAAATAGCGCAGCATGTTCTATTGCACTTTTGAATTTGAAACAACACTAATAGAACAAAAATGGGTTGCAAGAGACAGACATAAAGGTAAGAGGGCCCTGCTCGCAAGCTTACAACCTCTGTCTTATTTCTAGTTTAAAACCATCAACAAGGGGAAGAAAACCAACATCATAGACTCCATGCTGAGGATGCTGGAGCAGTACTCCAGTAACTTAGAGGATTTAATCAGGGAGAGAACTGAGGAACTCGAGGTCGAGAAACAGAAAACAGAAAAACTCCTCTCACAAATGCTGCCGCCGTGAGTACAAACTGTCTCATTGTGTCCTGGGGCGCTGTAACTACTGAGGTCTTATGACAGATGACAGGTACTAAATACTGATAAACAGCCTGAAACGTTGTCTGTGATCAATTAGAATCATTATCATGGAATGGTGAGGAGGCTTCATCACCGCGCCTGCTCACCATGCAGTACAGTTTGTGTACTAACTAAATGTGTCAGCTGTCACAATTTTGAGAATTGTCCCCTATAGTACACTTATCAGCAGTGGCGTCACAGGGGGGGGCAGGGGATGCAGGCCGAACCTGTATGTCACCCGCCGAGAGGTGACACCAAGGTGCAGACTCCCCGTCAGTGACAGGAGATGGGTGCTGTACTGTATAATTAAGTGCAGCACTCGGCTCCTGACACTGTGAGGGAGCTGTTCGACACTGCACCCAGGTTAGCCCACACCTCCGGTACCCCCCCTGCACCCAATAATAAGCATGGTGACGGGACCACTGGGGTTCAGCCACGAGGCCACACCCCCTTCCCACGTGGCCAAGCCTCTGCCCATGAGGCCACGCCCCCTTCCCACATGGCCAAGCCTCTGCCCGTGAGGCCACGCCCCCTTCCCTTATGGCCAAGTTTCTGCCCGTGAGGCCATGCCCCCTTCCCACGTGGCCAAGCCTCTGCCCGTGAGGCCACACCCCTTTCCCACGTGGCCAAGCCTCTGCCCGTGAGACCATGCCCCCTTCCCACATGGCCAAGCCTCTGCCCGTGAGGCCACGCCCCCTTCCCACGTGGCCAAGCCTCTGCCCGTGAGGCCACACCCCCTTCCCACTTGGCCAAGCCTCTGCCCGTGAGGCCACATCCCCTTTTTGGCAGCTCTGGCATGCACACAGCATCCCTCCTTGCACCGGGTGACACCGCGGGGAGAGACGCCACTACTTATCGGCAACCAATTGCCATTTTCAGATCCAGTTGGAAATGCACATGGTGCAGAGGGTAAAAATGCCATTTCCACATTTGGTTACTATCACATCACCAACCAATCTCCCCCTCTACCAAGTACAACTTGTTATTTTTTCTTTTACTTTTTGCTCAAGAGGTCATCGGAACACTCGTAGATTCCAATGTTTTCATTTCTTTGTGCAGTCTATAAATACTTTTTGCTACATAAAGGGCCTTTATGATTCCTCCAGTCAGAATGAGCCGCATGTGCATGTTTGCGACCTTACGAGCGATTCAGAGTCGTTCGGTCATTTCTCTGCGATGGCTGAAGAGGCGTGTCCGGGCAAGAAGAATAGTAACAAGCATGTTTTGGGAGTGTTGTCGGCAAATATCTAGAGTTATTTTGAGTTGTGCGTTTCCAGAGAAGTCGCCAAATTAAGACGGAACTCCTGCACCCAGTGCAGGTGATATTCATGATGGCTGCTGTCGCAGACGCAGGGCCGGATTAAAGGCAACATGGGCCTGGGGCTGAAAAGGATCAAAGGCCTATTTTGATAGGAGGAGGATCTGTGTGGGTGTGGTCAGTGCCATGCGGGCGTGTACAGCCCCTACATTATCTGCCCCTATGTCTTCCTAAGTACTTAAATGCATGGAAAAAGTTCACCCTGAACCCATTTAGTAAACGTACCTGTCTGGATTACTGTGTCAGCACTGCGCATATCACCAGGAAAATCTGCACGGCTGCCATTTTCCCGAAGATTTGCGCATGTGCAGTCCAGCGCATGCTCAGTAGAGCTCAGGATAGTGCCATTGTCTACTAGCATCTGCGCCGCAGAGAAATAAGGGGGGTCCGCACTGAGGCTGCACACGGGCCCCTCCTCTTTTAGGCCGCCCATGCTTCTTGTACACAGGTGTAGTTTCCTTGATCTCTGATTAAGTAGCTGGTTTGTGCCTTTCAGGTCTGTTGCGGAAGCCCTGAAAACCGGAGCTACGGTGGAGCCAGAATACTTTGACCAGGTGACCCTCTACTTCAGCGATATTGTCGGATTCACCACGATATCAGCGCTCAGCGAACCTATCGAAGTGGTCGACCTCCTGAATGACCTCTACACTTTGTTTGATGCCGTCCTGGGCAATCACGATGTATATAAAGTAAGATAATGGGGCGATAATCCGCGCTGCGGCCTGGAGCCAGAGGCGTCAGACTGTAATGTAAAATAACATTTTATTAACCTACAGTATATAACATTCTAAACACATTTTATGGTAAACTAGCTGAAGGATCCGGCGTTGCCCAGCTTTAAATCTTCAAGTTGTTAAGTCATCAATGCCTTGGATGTTACTGTCAAAATGTACTTTCAAGACAATGAATAAGTGGTTGATTATTTTGTAAAAAGTTTTGTTGTTATGAATGTTTAGTGTACAGTATCTGAGAATACAACAGAAGTTACAATGACTGAAAAAAAAATTCGGATCAAAAAGTTCTTGATGCTATTAATTTATATATACAGTCAGGTCCATAAATATTGGGACATTGACAGAATTTTCAGATTTTGGCCTCTATTCACCACCACAATGGTTTTGACATGAAACAAACAAGATGTGCTTTAACTGCAGCCTTTCAGATTTAATTTGAGGGTAATTACATCCAAATCAGGTGAACGGTGTAGGAATTACAACGGTTTCTATATGTGCCTCCCACTTTTTAAGGGGCCAAAAGTAATGGGACTATCAACTCAAAAGCTATTTCATGGACAGGTGTGGGCTATTCCCTCGTTATTTCATTATCAATTAAGCAGGTAAAAGGTCTGGAGTTGATTCTAGGTGTGACATTTGCATTTGAAATCAGTTGCTGTCAACTCTCAATATGAGATCCAAAGAGCTGTCACTATCAGTGAAGCAAGCCATCATTAGGCTGAAAAATCAAAACAAACCCATCAGAGAGATAGCAAAAACATTAGGTGTGGCCAAATCAACTGTTTGGAACATTCTTAAAAAGAAAGAATGCACCGGAGAGCTCAGCAACACCAAAAGACCCGGAAGACCACGGAAAACAACTCTGGTGGATGACAAAAGAATTATTTCCCTGGTGAAGAAAAACCCTTCACAACAGTTGGCCAAATCAAGAACACTCTCCAGGAGGTAGATGTATGTGTGTCAAAGTCAACAATCAAGAGAAGACTTCACAACAGTGAATATAGAGGGTTCACCAAAAGATGCAAACCATTGGTGAGCCACAAAAACAGGAAGACCAGATTAGAGTTTGCCAAACAACATCTAAAAAAGCCATTACAGTTCTGGAACAACATCCTATTGACAGAAAGACAAAGATCAACTTGTACCAGAGTGATGGGAAGAGAAGAGAAGGAAAGGAACTGCTCATGATCCAAAACATACCACCTCATCAGTGAAGCATGGTGGTGGTAGTGTCATGGCGTGGGCATATATGGCTGCCAATGGAACTGGTTCCCTTGTCTTTATTGATGATGTGACTGCTGACAAAAGCAGCAGAATAAATTCTGAAGTGTTTCGGGCAATATTATATGCTCATATTCAGTCAAATGCTTCAAAACTCATTGGACAGAGCTTCACAGTGCAGATGGACAATGACCCGAAGCATACTGCAAAAGCAACCAAAGAGTTTTTTAAGGCTAAAAAGTGGAATGTTATTCAATGGCCAAGTCGATACCCTGACCTGAATCCGATTGAGCATGCATTTCACTTGATGAAGACAAAACTGAAGGGAAAATGCCCCAAGAACAAGCAGGAACTGAAGACATTTGCAGTAGAGGCCTGGCAGAGCATCACCAGGGATGAAACCCAGCGTCTGGTGATGTCTATGCGTCCCAGACTTCAGGCTGTAATTGCCTGCAAAGGATTTGCAACAAAGTATTAAAAAGTGAAAGTTAGATTTAGGATTGTTTAGTTTGTCCCATTACCTTTGCCCCTTAAAAAGAGGGAGGCACATATAGAAACCGTTGTAATTCCTACACCGTTCACCTGATTTGGATGTAATCACCCTCAAATTAAATCTGAAAGTCTGCAGTTAAAGCACATCTTGTTTGTTTCATTTCAAAGCCATTGTGGTGGTGAATAGAGGCCAAAATATGAAAATTCTGTCAATGTCAGAATATTTATGGACCTGACTGTAAAATGGGCTGAAAATAATGACTTAACGTTG
This sequence comes from Taudactylus pleione, assembly GCA_031769625.1. Classification (NCBI taxonomy): domain Eukaryota; kingdom Metazoa; phylum Chordata; class Amphibia; order Anura; family Myobatrachidae; genus Taudactylus; species Taudactylus pleione. Next base: position 586,355 of record JAUIMM010000139.1, on the reverse strand, counting down.
AATGAACAGATACAGTATATTGCTTTAACTGTAATATAATTTACATGGAATCACATTTGTTTTAAGATTATTATGTGATGTCATTCAAATCCATTCAGTAGAAGGCCCAGAACAGGCTCCCTGGGTCAAAGTTCTTCCCGACGCACTTCGCCGTGCGGTCCGACCGGGACCCCAACCACTCCATTAGGCATCCCAGACCAATTGCCACCCCTCAGTGAAGTTTTCAACCAAATCCATCCAGGCGAAGGCCCAGAGCAGGCTCCCCGGGTCACAGTTCTGCCCAGTTCTGAGGTCCGAATGGGATCTCAACCCCCTAGTATGTCTTCTGGGATCCAATGTTACCACTGTGTGAAGTTGTCGTCCAAATCCATTCAGCGGAAGGCTCAGAACAGGCTCCCCGGGTCACAGTTGTGCCCAGCGTACACCAACGGGAGGTCCGACCGGGACCGTGACACCCCCCCTAAAACCCAGCCATGATCCAACTGGCTGGACCACCTCGCGTTGGTTTCATCAGGGGTGCAGGGGTGTCTAAATGCATAACTGACAAACGAACAGATCAATGAATTCTATATATAAGATAGCTTAGGCTGAAGTATAACATTGGCCACGTCCACTTAGAAAACTTTGGCCTTTGGACATTTGGATTTTCAATTTATATTGTCTGTATTAACCAGAAGTAATTGATCTGTGTATCGGTTTGTTGATTTATGAATATAGTGATACAAAGGGGCATATTAGCCGCGAAAAGTAGAGTACTTTTCGTATGCCGGACTTTTCGCCGTCTTCGCTGGTTTTCCATGCAAAAAAGTAATGTGTGCATCACCGTATATCCTCGGATTCAATTAGAAAGCGGCAAAAACGGCACCCGGCGAATTCGGAACTAGAGAAAAGTCCTGTCAAAAATGGGGAAAAACAGTCTGTACCTCCCGAAAAACTGCACTAACATAGGGGATCACTATAGGGATGTTCTAGTACCCCTAAAGCTAATCTGGGTACTTAAGTTTTCTCAATTGCTTGCTATTAGCGTCTTTGCATAAGTGGTGAAGAATGGCACTAAGCAATATTTTTTCATCAAAATAACTAGTCCCAGCAAAGTTGGGGTACATGAAAATGGGTGCTAGCATATTTTGAAGTTGCTAATGTTGTTTTAAAAAACTTAAAAAATCACCTGCCACAAGCACCTGCAACCTTAAAAACACCTGGGGCTTCCTTGGGGACCCCCCTGGAGTCTATTTCGCTAGTTTTTAAGTTTGTCCCCCAACTTTGTTTTTTTCACCCCCAAATTTTAAGTACTTTTTTGGGGTGTTCTTAAGGTTTTTTTTACCCAGTTTACCTTTGGGGGGGCTGTCCTAAGAGTGCAGGGTGGTTCCCGCAAGTTTGCACCCCAAAACCCCAATTCTGCACTTTTTTCCGCCAGCTTTCATAGGTGAATCTTTTTCACATATTCCAATGTATTGACTTTCCCCACCGGTGAAAAGTTTTTGGAATTGAATACGGGGATAGGTTTTCGCCTGGCGAGATTATGTCACTGGCGAAACTTTTTGCCGAAAACGGCTTTTCGCACCTAAGTGAATATGGCCCATTGTGGTAAAATGTTTCTGTGGCTTATTTATTATTATTAATCTGTATTTTGGAATAGAGCGATTATAAAATATCTGAAATGAGCAAAGTACTGCAGGTAACAGATAATAGAACATATTTGACATTATTCGGCAAAATCATATTGGGGTGATTGAACTTTTCTGTTGTCTCCTGGTGCAAAAATCAGCAAATATGTCTATTTAACCTACTTGTGAGGTGATGATTTTAGCTGGCGTATAAATCCAATTTGAAAAGAGAGTAGACTGAGCTCTCAATATCCCAACCCCAACCCCTCCGCCCCTACCCTCCCTCACTGTCACTACAACAGCACTTGCCGGGCACCCAGGATTGTTGTTATGTGTTTAGCTTTGCTGTAACAATGTTGTAGCTGCCTGCCAAAGCAGAGAACCCTCGGCGCTATAGACAAGTAAAGCTGGGCATACACGGCCAGATAAAATGCCTGTCAGACCGACAGACATTTTATCTGGCATCCTGCCAGCCGCAGATGTCGCCGGCATACACTGTGAGATTTCTCTCACAGTGTATCAGCCCGACATCCGCGCTCCGCCCCCGGGGGGAGAAGACCTTTCCCTGTTCCTTCCCCTGACATTCGCGCTCCGCCCCCGGGGGGAGAAGACATTTCCCTGTTCCTTCCCCTGACATCCGCGATCTGCCTCCTGGGGAGGAGACATTTCCCTGTTCCTTCCCCTGACATTCGCGCTCCGCCCCCGGGGGGAGAAGACCTTTCCCTGTTCCTTCCCCTGACATTCGCGCTCCGCCCCCGGGGGGAGAAGACTTTTCCCTGTTCCTTCCCCTGACATCCGCGATCTGCCCCCTGGGGAGGAGACATTTCCCTGTTCCTTCCGTAGGAAGGAACACAGGAAATGTTGGTCTGTCGGCCGCGGCTGGGCATACACTGCCCGATGCGGCCGACAGTTTACCGGGAAATATTAATATGGTCAATCCAGCATGCCCGACCGAGCAATATCTAACCCTTAGTCGCCCCCCCACACGCTACAATTATCGGGGCGATCCGCGGGTATCGGGCGGATCGTCCCGATAATTGTAGCGTGTATGGCCAGCATAAGTAATAAGGCAGCAAGAAATTACTTATTATCGATTGGGGAAAATACTTTATTACTTTAATAAGTTTACGTTGCCATATACAGTAACATAAGGACTAAAAAAACAGAGTGTAAGCTCCGCAAGGCAGGGAATTATTCTTATTTTTCCATCATGATTGAGCATTATCAGGACACAATGACTTGTCTCTTCGCAGGTGGAAACGATTGGTGATGCCTATATGGTGGCCTCCGGCCTCCCTAAGAGGAACGGGAATAAGCACGCGGCAGAGATCGCCAACATGTCCCTAGATATCCTCTACGCAGTAGGCACCTTCCAGATGAGGCATATGCCGGACGTGCCGGTCAGGATCAGGATAGGCTTGCACTCAGGTATATAGTGGTTCTCTCAGTAATTTAGTAGTGTGTGTGTGTTTGTGATGTGGTGTAACTGGTTAGAGAATATCACTTAGTTCCAAAGATACACAGTGTATGGCTGGGGCTGCTTAGATGTGCAGAGCGGCCATCTTAGTTCAGAGGTTGATATCAGGGGTGTAGCCAGAACTTTGTGGGCCCCATAGCAACATTTTGAAGGGGATTCTGTCCCAGTGCTTTTAGAATGACGCCTCTCTGCAGCAGTTGTTCATTTTATGCCCCATAGTAGTGCCCTAGTTTATTTTATGTACCATAGTAGTGCCCTAGTTTATTTTATGTACCATAGTAGTGCCCTAGGTCACATTGTAGGGCTTCCAGTACACATTATGCCACATAGTACCCCATTTCACATTATGGGGTCTATTTACTAAGCAGTGTTAGGAGACAGAGTGAAAAGTGATAAGAGAGTGATAAGGTACCAGCCAATCAGCTCCCAACTGTCATCTCACAGGCTGTGTTTGAAAAATGACAGTTGGGAGCTGATTGGCTGACACCTTATCACTCTTTTATCACTTTTCACTCTGTCTCCTAACACTGCTTAGTAACTAGACCCCTTAGACATAAAGTGTCCCCAGTTCATATTATGCCACATTACAGTGACCTCCATTTCAAATTATTCCCCATTAGAGTACCCCCAGTTCATTTTATGCCACATTATAATATCTCCACATCATATTGTGCCGCATTACAGTGCCCCAGTTCATATTAAGTAACATTATAGTGCCCTCTAGCTCATATTATATTATATTATTAGTAGCCTAAGCCCCCCCCCCTCCACGCCTATTCCTAACCCTCCCCCGATGGTGCCTAACCCTAACCTCCCCCCGGTGGTGCCTAAGCCTACCCTCCATTCCCACGCCTTAAACCTAACCCTCCCCGGGCAGTGCCTAACCCTAATCTCCCCCCGGTGGTACCTAACCCTAACCCAGCCCTCACCGGTCGGTCCCTAACCCACCCAGGCAGGTCTCTAAACCTGACTCCCCCGTCCTAACCCTAATCCGCATACTTACCTTCGGAATGTCTGCGGTAGGGATGCCGACTTCGGTATCTTGATCCCTTCTGGATGCCGACGTCGGCATTCAGACGGGCGTCGGATTTCCGGCGTCAGTATCCCGACGTCAGGTATCCCGTCTGCCGTCATCTAAACTGGATTACAATTACAGTGCCCTCCAGTTCAGATTATGCCACGTTACAGTGCCCCCTTGTCATTATAACATCCAATACACACACCTCTCACTGAAAATGGAATTCAGGTTGGGCAACGGGTCGTACCCAACTGGTAAGCAGGGAAATCCAGGCAATCCAACTATAGTATATATCCGGGTTCAGAGCCCCCCAAGCCTCTGAGCCCCATAGCAATGACACCCGCTGCATCCCCTATAGCTGCACCCCCTATAGCTGCACCCATAATAGAGACCTAGGGCAGCAAGTACCCAACTTTATCACTGTACATTAGTTGAAATATTAATGATCAGTGTACATTGATTATCTCTCTGTCACCTTATGCAGGGCCATGTGTCGCTGGTGTTGTAGGCCTCACTATGCCACGTTACTGTCTATTTGGAGACACCGTGAATACAGCTTCACGAATGGAATCCACAGGACTGCGTAAGTCACAACAGCTTAGTATAGAAGTTTCCATTAACGATCAGGAAACTCCTTCAGTGAGTTGCACAGTTTTAAATGATTAATGGTGGTTCATACGGCAGCGAGGAAGCGATGTAGAGACAGCTCAGACAGATTATTATTATCATGTATTTACATTAAAGATCTGGGAAGTCACACGATCATTTTGTATAACACAGAGGATCTGTATATAAAGAGCACAGGGCCTGATTCAGTAAAGCTCGCAACTGCGATTGCTATAGAGATTACGCAATCAGTCTCACTGCGATAGCATGATAATCCATTGCTTTGCCGTCGCAGCACAACATAAGGACGCCCAGTTTACCTTACACACATCCGTAATCCTTAGCAAGACTGCAAAACCATCGGTAACAGTGAGTACCATCGCCGCCTCACACACACTTGCACAAGCTCTGACCTTACTCAGGAATTGGTAACCTCATCGCACGCTATCAGGCCTCACGCTACGTATGGCATCGCAGTAGCTAATTTATGCACGCCCCTGGAACGGCGTTCAAACGCACTGGCATGCCTGCGTTTCTACGACCACCCCCCCCCGTCACCGCCCACAAACAGCACTTCCTGTCGGTCACACTGCGAGGGGTCTGCGGTTCATCTTAATAAGGTACAAGTCACATGGGTTGATGTTAAGTGGGCAGAATTGAGAACTGGACACCAGTAACAATAACATTACATTATAGAACAGACAATGAAGAGTAAACATTTACATGTAAATATGTATGAATTCACTCCTCGTTACTGCTATTAGAGTGATTGATTATATTGACTGTACAGTATACTGTAGTTTGTCTAATCTGGGTAACAGATTGCCTGGTTCATTGTTATCTTATCTGCTGGTGTTAGCGCCATGCAAGACAGAAACACTAACTGCAATTCTAACCGCCCTAAAGCTGGGTACACGCTGGAGCGATGTTGGGCCGATTTGTCGTTTCCTAATGACAATTCGCCTACATCGCTCAGTGTGTACACTCAATATGGAGGTGCCCGCAGTTGCTAGCGACGTTGTCAGGTTTGACGCGCTGCACATCAAACCTGACGACATCACATGCAAATTAATGTATGTTAATGAAGGATGGAATGATATATCATTCCATCCTTCTAGTGTGTACGCTCAATCCCCACTCATGGGAAATCATCGGGAAAGTCGGTTGCCTGTCGCTCCAGTGTGTACCCAGCTTAAGAGGGAGATTTATCAAAGCTTAAGGGTCTCATACATCAGACGGCCATTTCCCTGATCCTCTGGTCGGAAACACCGTTTCGGAAAGAAGCTCATAGGCTTCTATTAGGCAACGCCATCTACAGATGGTTTTGCCTATCGGGTCGAAGCTTGGTGCATATGGGGATTGCGGTTAGACCTCTGAAAACTGCATTTTTGTTGTTGATGCATCCCGCCCACAGACCTTTCTACAAAGCCGAATAATGGATATTATTTTAAGATAAGTATTGGGCCTCATTCTGAGTCGCACACAAGTAGGAAAGGGAACAGATCTCTGCATAATGCGTATTCGTAAAAGAAAGAAATGGGCGAGTGCGCGTGTGCCGGGTCAGACTCACACTAACTGACGGAAATCGCTCCTGCGAATGGTTTGACGTTTATGGAAAACGGGGTTTTCTAGGAGGTAACTGGGCGGTGACTATGTGATCGCAAAGAACAGCCCCATTTCCTGGGAGTGTCATGGGAGTCTTGTGGGCGGGTAACTTGCACATGTGATAGTGGCGTTCGTATTCGTACAGAGATGGGACGTCTGTTTCTGCCGGACCTCTTGCTCTTGTTATGGGGCTGGTGCGCATCCAGGTACTAATGATGCGGCTGCGTTTGCAGACGAAAACCCAGTGGCAGGACAGGCTTCCACCGACAGTCGCTTTTTTTGCACACTTCGACGGATTCTCGCATTAGCATATGACAGTAAGTAGAGCGCCATGGATCTGTACGGAACAGCGGCCGCAGATGCCTGCGACTCATAATCAGGACCATTGTCTTTAACTTTTCACTTTCATCTCCACAAAGCTATTAGGCCACAGGTTCTCAAACTCGGTCCTCAGTACTCCAAACAGTGCAGGTTTTCCAGGTCTCCAAACAAAGGCCCTGATTCAGAGCTGGACGCTCTGACAGAGCGCTCGCTCTGAATCAGGGCGTCTTTTCTTTTTTTTTATGGAGCGGCCTCGCGGCCGCTCGCATTGCTGTGGGTTGCCTCCCACAGCTAATGCGAGCGGCCAGGATGATGGTCACGATGGTCAAGACCATCGCAACCATCGGGCTTGCGACGAGACCCTTGTGGTAGGGTCTCGTGGCCGCAAGCCCCAGAAAGCTTTTGGCTCAAACAGAGCCGAAAGCTCTCCCACTGACATCACTGGTGATGTCAGTGGGGCCGCCCCCAGACGGTAGGCGTTCTCATGGGATCGCTTCCATCTGGGCAGCCACCCCCTGGCCCGCCCACCAAAGGGGGCGTGCTGTCACTCAACATCGACAGCACTCCCCCTTTGGTGCGAGACCCGGAGCGACGGAGTGCCCGTCGCTATCCGGGTCTCGAGCATGCGCACGACGGAGCTGGCTCCGTCGTGCGCATGCGCTCTGGGCCACCATCGACCCGGTTGCGAGCGCTCAGCGCTTGCGACTGGGTCTGAATCAGGCCCAGAATCACAAGTGAAATAATTAGCTCCACATGTGGATCTTTTAAATGTATCGGTGAGTAATGACTACACCTGTGCCCCTGCTGGGTGACCTGGAAACATACTTGCCTACCCTCCCGATTCGGCCCCCGGCAACCTGCTGGTAAAAGTCGGTAAGTATGCCTGGAAAAGGTAACCTGTGTGGGATCCTGAAGACTCTGTATTAGATTATGAAACAAAGATAAAAGTTCTTTCTTAGGAAATCTGAAATGGAACAAAAAACGTTCCCTCCTCTCTAACTGCTGCAGTGTAATATGTTCTGCGTTGCGTCTTCTCCTTATTATAGGATGACTATATTAATAGGACATACATTGTTTATCTCTCTCAGCTTACAGAATCCACGTCAACCAAAGCACAGTGGCCACACTTCGCACTCTGAAAGAAAACTATAAAATAGAGCTTAGAGGAAAAACAGAACTAAAGGTAAGTACTCCTACAGGGTGCTGTTAGGTAGCGCTGACTTACCTTTCTCGGAATACTTCCTTTTATTTATTAAATCATTTGTTTACTTTACTTGCTCGTAGCTTCACTGGATGCTGTGTTAGATGTCGCAATAACTCGTATAAAGGGGAAAATAATTGAACTGGGCCGATGCACAAACAAATGATAAAACCTAACCTTTATTTTTTTAAACGATAATTAAAATAATAATAATTGCATAAAATTCAAAGGAACCATTGAAATTTGTAACTTTCCTTTTACAAATTTCGCTGGTTATAAGCTATGTACAGTATGCAATTATTTTAACTACTGTATTGCTTAAAATAAAGGTAAAGTTTTATCATTTGTGTGTGCATCACCCCAGGAGAATTACTTTCCCCCTTATATTTATTATCATGTCTCGTAATTGTCAGTGATAGCCCCCCTAGTGTTTAAAACAATTTACTCAAGAAAATAATATACCTGTGACCATTTTAGGGTTTTGCTCTGTGTACTTACATAGGGGGTCATTCAGACCCGCTTGCGAGCGCAGGACGCTCGCAAGCGGGTCGATGCTGCCCCACTGCGCATGCGCACGACGGAGGGAGCTCCGTCGTGCGCATGCGCGAGACCCGGATAGCGACGGGCTCTCCGTCGCTCCGGGTCTCGCACCAAAGGGGGCGTGCTGTTGATATTGATTGACAGCCCTTTGGTGGGCGTGCCGGGGGCGTGGCTGCCAGACGGAGGCGTTCCCATGGGAACGCTTACCGTCTGAAGCCGGCCCCACTGACATCACTAGTGATGTCAGTGGGAGTGATTGTGGCTCTGATAGAGCCAAAATCACTCCAGGGCTTGCGGCAGTGAGACCCTACCGCAGGGTCTCCGTCGCAAGCCCGATGGTCGTGATGGTCTTGACCATCGCGACCATCATCATGGACGCTCGCATAAGCTGTGGGTGGTAACCCACAGCTATGCGAGCATCCATAAGGCCGCTCCATTTTCAGGGAGGAGGGCCCTGATTCAGAGCGAGCGCTCTGGTCAGAGCGTCCGGCTCTGAATCAGGCCCATACTGTATAGATCACATCACAATAAATCCAGTGCGCAGCGATATATTGTCACATGTCTAATGTTACCGCATCGTCCGCGGCATCGCGCCATCTAATATGCAGCACATTCGATGGAGAGATGCAACCAACAAATTAATTTTTCAGGGTGGTTTTCAGGGTACACACTATACGATGGTCGTTCCGATCCGTCACGGACAATATATATCAGACGATATATTTTATAGTGTGTACCCAGATTTAGGCTAATGTTAAAAATGGACATACAGGGCCTGACTCGGAGCCACACGCAATGCGGACATATTGCGCGCTTGACATTAAAGGGCTGATTTGCTGTCACACGCTGCTGCGCTCACTTCATTGCCTTGTGCCGTAGTCGCACCTGCAACTTTATGCTGATGCTAATACCAGCTCTACCATTGGACGCACCATTGAAACTTGCCCCACGCTAGGAGCAGAATCTCGGTCAGAGTGTGGCCTCCTTTGTGAGTGTCTGAGCTTGCAATCAGGTATGCGACACGCCAGCAGTAATCCAACAACACGCCAATAGGACGGACCAGCTCCGTGTGTCTGAATGTCCACCTCCCACAGTCACCGCATGGATACGCCCATTACGTTACTAATACACTTCTGAGGCCGAGCGTACCCGCCATGTGACGCATGGGCCGCACAATGCTTTAGCTCCATACGCAGTTGGAAAACATCTCGGACCTATATATGTCACTTTCCCTTATATTCCTTTGCACCTGACTAATTAACTCTCTCTTCTTTAGGGAAAAGGTGTAGAAGAAACTTTTTGGCTAGTAGGAAGAGATGGTTTTACCAAACCTTTACCAAATCCTCCAGATGTAAAGCCGGGGTAGGTATATCTTTTACCACACTCATTAAATAACCTGCAGTACAGAGTCACATGACTGTGCACGTTGCTATAATGGGTGCAGGGTGTGCAGTGCACACGGGCCCCTGGATCCAGGGGGGCCCCACACCGCACACCCTGCACCCATACTTTTTAATACTTACCTCTCCGAAGTCCCACATCGGCTGGAGAGGCGCTACACAAAACACCTGGAAAATGGGCGCCAGGGCCATTTTCCCGGCGTTCTGCGCGAACGCAGAACACTTCAGGCACAGACTAGTGACCGGGGTCTACTGAGGCTGTCAGTGCATGGCGGCCGCTGGAGAGAGAGGAGGGGGCCCCGGACAGGGAGTGAACACGGGCCCCCGCCTCTCTTAATACACCCCTGCACACAGTACACAGCAGGACTGAATGAGTGAGCTCCTGTGCAGTCGTCCCATCTAATTTGTGACTATAAGATAGTTAGGGTTATATGATCAATGAGAGGGGCAGTGCTGCTATATAATCAATGAGAGGGGCAGGACTGCTATATAATCAATGAGAGGGGCAGTACTCCTATATAATCAATGAGAGGGGCAGGACTGCTATATAATCAATGAGAGTGGCAGTGCTGATATATATAATCAATGAGAGGGGCAGTACTGCTATATAATCAATGAGAGGGGCAGTACTGCTATATAATCAATGTGATGGGCAACACTGCTATATAACCAATGAAAAGGACATTGCTGCTATATAATCAATGAGAGGGGCAGGACTGCTATATAATCAATGAGAGGGACAGTACTCCTATATAATCAATGAGAGGGGCAGGACTGCTATATAATCAATGAGAGGGGCAGTACTCCTATATAATCAATGTGAGTGGCAGTACTACTATATAATCAATGAGAGGGACAGTACTGCTATATAATCAACGAGAAGGTGCAGTGCTGCTATATAATCAATACTAGAGACAGCACTGCTATATTATCAATACTAGAGACAGCACTGCTATATAATCAACGAGAAGGTGCAGTGTTGCTATATAATCAATACTAGAGACAGCACTGCTATATTATCAATACTAGAGAAAGCACTGCTATATAATCAACGAGAAGGTGCAGTGTTGCTATATATTCAATACTAGAGACAGCACTGCTATGTTATCAATACTAGAGACAGCACTGCTATATAATCAACGAGAAGGTGCAGTGCTGCTATATAATCAATCAGAAGGTGCAGTGCTGCTATATAATCAATACTAGAGACAGCACTGCTATATAATCATATAATCAACGAGAAGGTGCAGTGCTGCTATATAATCAATGAGAAGGTGCAGTGCTGCTATATAATCAATGAGAAGGTGCAGTGCTGCTATATAATCAATGCAGGGGATGTTAGTGCTACAGTAATTGATCGATGAGAGGGGCAGCACTACCATATCATCAATAAGAGGGTGCAGTGCTGCTATATAATCAACGAAAAGGTGCAGTGCTGCTATATAATCAATGAGAAGGTGCAGTGCTGCTATATAATCAATGAGAAGGTGTAGTGCTGCTATATAATCAATGAGAAGGTACAGTGCTGCTATATAATCAACGAGAAGGTGCAGTGTTGCTATATAATCAACGAGAAGGTGCAGTGCTGCTATATAATCAATACTAGAGACAGCACTGCTATATTATCAACACTAGAGACAGCACTGCTATATAATCAACGAGAAGGTGCAGTGTTGCTATATAATCAATACTAGAGACAGCACTGCTATATTATCAATACTAGAGACAGCACTGCTATATAATCAACGAGAAGGTGCAGTGCTGCTATATAATCAATGAGAAGGTGCAGTGCTGCTATATAATCAATACTAGAGACAGCACTGCTATATAATCATATAATCAACGAGAATGTGCAGTGCTGCTATATAATCAATGAGAAGGTGCAGTGCTGCTATATAATCAATGAGAATGTGCAGTACTGCTGTATAATCAATGAGAAGGTGGAGTGCTGCTATATAATCAATGAGAAGGGGCAGTGCTGCTATCTAATCAATGAGAAGGTGCAGTGCTGCTGTATAATCAATGAGAAGGTGCAGTGCTGCAATATAATCAATGAGAAGGTACAGTGCTGCTATATAATCAACGAGAAGGTGCAGTGCTGCTATATAATCAACGAGAAGGTGCAGTGCTGCTATATAATCAACGAGAAGGTGCAGTGCTGCTATATAATCAATACTAGAGACAGCACTGCTATATAATCAACGAGAAGGTGCAGTGCTGCTATATAATCAATGAGAAGGTACAGTGCTGCTATATAATCAATACTAGAGACAGCACTGCTATATTATCAATACTAGAGACAGCACTGCTATATAATCAACGAGAAGGTGCAGTGTTGCTATATAATCAATACTAGAGACAGCACTGCTATATTATCAATACTAGAGACAGCACTGCTATATAATCAATGAGAAGGTGCAGTGCTGCTATATAATCAATGAGAAGGTGCAGTGCTGCTATATAATCAATACTAGAGACAGCACTGCTATATAATTATATAATCAACGAGAAGGTGCAGTGCTGCTATATAATCAATGAGAAGGTGCATTGCTGCTATATAATCAATGAGAAGGTGCAGTGCTGCTATATAATCAACGAGAAGGTGCAGTGCTGCTATATAATCAATGAGAAGGTGCAGTGCTGCTATATAATCAACGAGAAGGTGCAGTGCTGCTATATAATCAATACTAGAGACAGCACTGCGATATAATCATATAATCAACGAGAAGGTGCAGTGCTGCTATATAATCAATGACAGGGGACAATACTGCTATATAATGAGTGACAGAGGGCAATGCTACTATATAATGAGTGACAGAGGGCAGTGCTACTATATAATCAATAACATCTGCAGTGCTGCTATATAATCAATGACAGGGGCAGTGCTACTATATATTCAATGACAGGGGGCAGTGCTACTATATAATCATATAATCAACGAGAAGGTGCAGTGCTGCTATATAACCAATGAGAAGGTGCAGTGCTGCTATATAATCAATGAGAAGGTGCAGTGCTGCTATATAATCAATGACCGGGGACAGCACTGCTATATAATCATATAATCAACGAGAAGGTGCAGTGCTGCTATATAATCAAAGAGAAGGTGCAGTGCTGCTATATAATCAATGAGAAGGTGCAGTGCTGTTATATAATCAATGAGAAGGTGCAGTGCTGCTATATAATCAATGAGAAGCTGCAGTGCTGCTATATAATCAATGCAGGGGATGTTAGTGCTACAGTAATTGATCGATGAGAGGGGCAGCACTACCATATCATCAATAAGAGGGTGCAATGCTGCTATATAATCAACGAGAAGGTGCAGTGCTGCTGCATAATCAATGAGAAGGTGCAGTGCTGCTATATAATCAATGAGAAGGTACAGTGCTGCTATATAATCAACGTGACGGTGCAGTGTTGCTATATAATCAACGAGAAGGTGCAGTGTTGCTATATAATCAATACTAGAGACAGCACTGCTATATTATCAATACTAGAGACAGCACTGCTATATAATCAACGAGAAGGTGCAGTGCTGCTATATAATCAATGAGAAGGTGCAGTGCTGCTATATAATCAATACTAGAGACAGCACTGCTATATAATCATATAATCAACGAGAAGGTGCAGTGCTGCTATATAATCACTGAGAAGGTGCAGTGCTGCTATATAATCAATGAGAAGGTGCAGTGCTGCTGTATAATCAATGAGAAGGTGCAGTGCTGCTATATAATCAATACTAGAGACAGCACTGCTATATAATCATATAATCAACGAGAATGTGCAGTGCTGCTATATAATCAATGAGAATGTGCAGTGCTGCTGTATAATCAATGAGAAGGTGCAGTGCTGCTATATAATCAATGAGAAGGTGCAGTGCTGCTATCTAATCAATGAGAAGGTGCAGTGCTGCTGTATAATCAATGAGAAGGTGCAGTGCTGCAATATAATCAATGAGAAGCTGCAGTGCTGCTGTATAATCAACGAGAAGGTGCAGTGCTGCTATATAATCAACGAGAAGGTGCAGTGCTGCTATATAATCAACGAGAAGGTGCAGTGCTGCTATATAATCAACGAGAAGGTGCAGTGCTGCTATATAATCAATACTAGAGACAGCACTGCTATATAATCAACGAGAAGGTGCAGTGCTGCTATATAATCAATGAGAAGGTACAGTGCTGCTATATAATCAATACTAGAGACAGCACTGCTATATTATCAATACTAGAGACAGCACTGCTATATAATCAACGAGAAGGTGCAGTGTTGCTATATAATCAATACTAGAGACTGCACTGCTATATTATCAATACTAGAGACAGCACTGCTATATAATCAATGAGAAGGTGCAGTGCTGCTGTATAATCAATACTAGAGACAGCACTGCTATATAATTATACAATCAACGAGAAGGTGCAGTGCTGCTATATAATCAATGAGAAGGTGCATTGCTGCTATATAATCAATGAGAAGGTGCAGTGCTGCTATATAATCAACGAGAAGGTGCAGTGCTGCTATATAATCAATGAGAAGGTGCAGTGCTGCTATATAATCAACGAGAAGGTGCAGTGCTGCTATATAATCAATACTAGAGACAGCACTGCGATATAATCATATAATCAATGAGAAGGTGCAGTGCTGCTATATAATCAATGACAGGGGACAATGCTGCTATATAATGAGTGACAGAGGGCAATGCTACTATATAATGAGTGACAGAGGGCAGTGCTACTATATAATCAATAACATCTGCAGTGCTGCTATATAATCAATGACAGGGGCAGTGCTACTATATATTCAATGACAGGGGGCAGTGCTACTATATAATCATATAATCAAGGAGAAGGTGCAGTGCTGCTATATAACTAATGAGAAGGTGCAGTGCTGCTATATAATCAATGAGAAGGTGCAGTGCTGCTATATAATCAATGACCGGGGACAGCACTGCTATATAATCATATAATCAACGAGAAGGTGCAGTGCTGCTATATAATCAATGCCCGGGGACAGCACTGCTATATAATCATATAATCAACGAGAAGGTGCAGTGCTGTTATATAATCAATGAGAAGGTGCTGTGCTGCTATATAATCAATGAGAAGGTGCAGTGATGCTATATAATCAATGCAGGGGATGTTACTGCTACAGTAATTGATCGATGAGAGGGGCAGCACTACCATATCATCAATAAGAGGGTGCAATGCTGCTATATAATCAACGAGAAGGTGCAGTGCTGCTATATAATCAATGAGAAGGTGCAGTGCTGCTATATAATCAATGAGAAGGTACAGTGCTGCTATATAATCAACGTGAAGGTGCAGTGTTGCTATATAATCAACGAGAAGGTGCAGTGTTGCTATATAATCAATACTAGAGACAGCACTGCTATATTATCAATACTAGAGACAGCACTGCTATATAATCAACGAGAAGGTGCAGTGCTGCTATATAATCAATGAGAAGGTGCAGTGCTGCTATATAATCAATACTAGAGACAGCACTGCTATATAATCATATAATCAACGAGAAGGTGCAGTGCTGCTATATAATCACTGAGAAGGTGCAGTGCTGCTATATAATCAATGAGAAGGTGCAGTGCTGCTGTATAATCAATGAGAAGGTGCAGTGCTGCTATATAATCAATGAGAAGGTGCAGTGCTGCTATATAATCAATGAGAAGGTGAGTGCTGCTGTATAATCAATGAGAAGGTGCAGTGCTGCTATATAATCAATGAGAAGGTGCAGTGCTGCTATATAATCAACGAGAAGGTGCAGTGCAGCTATATAATCAACGAGAAGGTACAGTGCTGCTATATAATCGAGAAGGTGCAGTGCTGCTATATAATCAACGAGAAGGTGCAGTGCTGCTATATAATCAACGAGAAGGTGCAGTGCTGCTATATAATCAATGAGAAGGTACAGTGCTGCTATATAATCAACGAGAAGGTGCAGTGCTGCTATATAATCAATACTAGAGACAGCACTGCTATATAATTAACGAGAAGGTGCAGTGCTGCTATATAATCAATACTAGAGACAGCACTGCTATATAATCAACGAGAAGGTGCAGTGCTGCTATATAATCAATGAGAAGGTACAGTGCTGCTATATAATCAACGAGAAGGTGCAGTGCAACTATGTAATCAACGAGAAGGTGCAGTGCTGCTATATAATCAATACTAGAGACAGCACTGCTATATTATCAATACTAGAGACAGCACTGCTATATAATCAACGAGAATGTGCAGTGTTGCTATATAATCAATACTAGAGACAGCACTGCTATATTATCAATACTAGAGACAGCACTGCTATATAATCAATGAGAAGGAGCAGTGCTGCTATATAATCAATGAGAAGGTGCAGTGCTGCTATATAATCAATACTAGAGACAGCACTGCTATATAATTATATAATCAACGAGAAGGTGCAGTGCTGCTATATAATCAATGAGAAGGTGCAGTGCTGCTATATAATCAACGAGAAGGTGCAGTGCTGCTATATAATCAATGAGAAGGTGCAGTGCTGCTATATAATCAATGAGAAGGTGCAGCTGCTATATAATCAACAAGAAGGTGCAGTGCTGCTATATAATCAATACTAGAGACAGCACTGCTATATAAACATATAATCAACGAGAAGGTGCAGTGCTGCTATATAATCAATGACAGGGAACAATGCTACTATATAATCAATAACAGGGGGCAGTGCTGCAATATAATGAATGACAGGGGGCAGTGCTGCAATATAATGAATGACAGGGGGCAGTGCTACTATATAATCAATGACAGGGGGCAGTGCTGCAATATAATGAATGACAGGGGGCAGTGCTGCAATATAATGAATGACAGGGGGCAGTGCTACTATATAATCAATGACAGGGGGCTATTCTACTATATAATCAATGACAGGGGGCAGTGCTACTATATTATCAATAACAGGGGCAGTGCTGCTATATAATCAATAACAGTGGGCAATGCTACTATATAATCAATGATAGGGAGCAGTGCTACTATATAATGAGTGACAGAGGGCAATGCTACTATATAATCAATGACAGGGGGCAATGCTACTATATAATCAATGACAGGGGGCAATGCTACTATATAATCAATGACAGGGGACAATGCTGCTATATAATGAGTGACAGACTGTTAGTGCTACTATATAATCAATGACAGGAAGCAGTGCTATGATATAATAAATGAAAGGGGGCAGTGCTGCTGTATAATCAATGACAGGGGGCAGTGCTGCTATATAATCAATGACAGGGGGCAGTGCAACTATATAATGAATGAAAGGGGGCAGTGCTACTATATAATGAATTACAGGGGGCAGTGCTGCTATATAATGAATGACTAGGCAGTGCTACTATACAATGAATGACAGGGGGCAGTGCTACTATATAATCAATGACAGGGGGCAGTGCTGCAATATAATGAATGACAGGGGGCAGTGCTACTATATAATCAATGACAGGGGGCAGTGCTGCAATATAATGAATGACAGGGGGCAGTGCTGCAATATAATGAATGACAGGGGGCAGTGCTACTATATAATCAATGACAGGGGGCTATTCTACTATATAATCAATGACAGGGGGCAGTGCTAGTATATAATCAATAACAGGGGCAGTGCTGCTATATAATCAATAACAGTGGTCAATGCTACTATATAATCAATGATAGGGAGCAGTGCTACTATATAATGAGTGACAGAGGGCAATGCTACTATATAATCAATGACAGGGGGCAATGCTACTATATAATCAATGAAAGGGGGCAGTGCTGCTGTATAATGAATGACAGGGGGCAGTGCTGCTATATAATGAATGACAGGGGGCAGTGCTGCTATATAATCAATGACAGGGGGCAATGCTACTATATAATCAATGACAGGGGGCAATGCTACTATATAATCAATGACGGGGCAGTGCTACTATATAATGAATGACAGGGGGCAGTGCTGCTATATAATCAATGACAGGGGGCAATATTACTATATAATCAATGATATGGGGCAGTGCTACTATATAATGAATGACAGGGGGCAATGCTACGATATAATCAATGAAAGGGGGCAGTGCTGCTATATAATCAATGACAGGGGGCCGTGCTACTATATAATCAATGACAGGAGGCAGTGCTACGATATAATCAATGACAGGGGGCAGTGCTGCTATATAATCAATGACAAGGGGCAATGCTACTATATAATCAATGACAGGGGGCAGTGCTACTATATAATGAATGACAGGGGGCAATGCTACGGTATAATCAATGAAAGGGGTCAGTGCTGCTATATAATCAATGACAGGTGGCCGTGCTGCTATATAATCAATAACAGGGGGCAGTGCTGCTATATAATCAATGACAGGGGGCAATGCTACTATATAATCAATGACAGGGGGCAGTGCTGCTATATAATCAATGACAGGGGGCAGTGCTACTATATAATGAATGACAGGGGGCAGTGCTGCTATATAATGAATGACAGGGGGCAATGCTACTATATAGTCAATGACGGGCAATGCTACTATATAATCAATGACAGGGGGCAGTGCTACTACCTAATGAATGACAGGGGGCAGTGCTACTATATAATGAATGACAGGGGGCAGTGCTACTATATAATGAATGACAGGGGGCAGTGCTACTATATAATGAATGACAGTGGGCAATGCTACTATATAGTCAATGACGGGCAATGCTACTATATAATCAATGACAGGGCGCAGTGCTACTATCTAATGAATGACAGGGGGCAGTGCTACTATATAATGAATGACAGGGGGCAGTGCTACTATATAATGAATGACAGGGGGCAGTGCTACTATATAATGAATGACAGGGGGCAATGCTACTATATAGTCAATGACGGGCAATGCTACTATATAATCAATGACAGGAGGCAATGCTACTATATAATCAATCACGGGGGCAATGCTACTATATAATCAATGACAGGGGACAATGCTGCTATATAATGAGTGACAGACTGTTAGTGCTACTATATAATCAATGACAGGAAGCAGTGCTATGATATAATCAATGAAAGGGGGCAGTGCTGCTGTATAATCAATGACAGGGGGCAGTGCTGCTATATAATCAATGACAGGGGGCAGTGCTACTATATAATGAATGACAGGGGGCAGTGCTACTATATAATGAATGACAGGGGGCAGTGCTGCTATATAATCAATGACAGGGGGCAGTGCTGCTATATAATCAATGACAGGGGGCAATGCTACTATATAATCAATGACAGGGGGCAATGCTACTATATAATGAATGACAGGGGGCAGTGCTACTATATAATGAATGACAGGGGGCAGTGCTGCTATATAATCAATGACAAGGGGCAATGCTACTATATAATCAATGACAGGGGGCAGTGCTACTATATAATGAATGACAGGGGGCAATGCTACGATATAATCAATGAAAGGGGGCAGTGCTGCTATATAATCAATGACAGGGGGCCGTGCTACTATATAATCAATGACAGGAGGCAGTGCTACGATATAATCAATGACAGGGGGCAGTGCTGCTATATAATCAATGACAGGGGGCCGTGCTGCTATATAATCAATAACAGGGGGCAGTGCTGCTATATAATCAATGACAGGGGGCAATGCTACTATATAATCAATGACAGGGGGCAGTGCTGCTATATAATCAATGACAGGGGGCAGTGCTACTATATAATGAATGACAGGGGGCAGTGCTGCTATATAATGAATGACAGGGGGCAGTGCATCTGTGTAACTATGTATCTAATGAATGACAGGGGGCAGTGCTACTATATAATGAATGACAGGGGGCAGTGCTACTATATAATGAATGACAGGGGGCAATGCTACTATATAGTCAATGACGGGCAATGCTACTATATAATCAATGACAGGAGGCAATGCTACTATATAATGAATGACAGGGGGCAGTGCTACTTTATAATGAATGACAGGGGGCAGTGCTGCAATATAATGAATGACAGGGGGCAATGCTACTATATAGTCAATGACGGGCAATGCTACTATATAATCAATGACAGGGGGCAATGCTACTATATAATGAATGACTGGGGGCAGTGCTACTATATAATGAATGACTGGGGGCAGTGCTACTATATAATGAATGACTGGGGGCAGTGCTACTATATAGTCAATGACAGGGGGCAATATTACTTTATAATGAATGACAGGGGGCAGTGCTACTATATAATGAATGACAGGGGGCAGTGCTGCTATATAATCAATGACAGGGGGCAATGCTACTATATAGTCAATGATGGGCAATGCTACTATATAATGAATGACAGGGGGCAATGCTACTATATAATGAATGACAGGGGGCAGTGCTGCTATATAATGAATGACAGGGGGCAATGCTACTATATAGTCAATGACGGGCAATGCTACTATATAATCAATGACAGGGGGCAATGCTACTATCTAATGAATGACTGGGGGCAGTGCTACTATATAATGAATGACAGGGGGCAGTGCTTCTATATAATGAATGGCAGGGGGCAATGCTACTATATAGTCAATGATGGGCAATGCTACTATATAATGAATGACAGGGGGCAATGCTACTATATAATGAATGACAGGGGGCAGTGCTACTATATAATGAATGACAGGGGGCAGTGCTACTATATAATGAATGACAGGGGGCAGTGCTGCTATATAATGAATGACAGGGGGAAATGCTACTATATAGTCAATGACGGGCAATGCTACTATATAATCAATGACAGGGCGCAGTGCTACTATCTAATGAATGACAGGGGGCAGTGCTACTATATAATGAATGACAGGGGGCAGTGCTACTATATAATGAATGACAGGGGGCAGTGCTACTATATAATGAATGACAGGGGGCAATGCTACTATATAGTCAATGACGGGCAATGCTACTATATAATCAATGACAGGAGGCAATGCTACTATATAATCAATGACGGGGGCAATGCTACTATATAATCAATGACAGGGGACAATGCTGCTATATAATGAGTGACAGACTGTTAGTGCTACTATATAATCAATGACAGGAAGCAGTGCTATGATATAATCAATGAAAGGGGGCAGTGCTGCTGTATAATCAATGACAGGGGGCAGTGCTGCTATATAATCAATGACAGGGGGCAGTGCTACTATATAATGAATGACAGGGGGCAGTGCTACTATATAATGAATGACAGGGGGCAGTGGTGCTATATAATCAATGACAGGGGGCAGTGCTGCTATATAATCAATGACAGGGGGCAATGCTGCTATATAATCAATGACAGGGGGCAATGCTACTATATAATGAATGACAGGGGGCAGTGCTACTATATAATGAATGACAGGGGGCAGTGCTGCTATATAATCAATGACAAGGGGCAATGCTACTATATAATCAATGACAGGGGGCAGTGCTACTATATAATGAATGACAGGGGGCAATGCTACGATATAATCAATGAAAGGGGGCAGTGCTGCTATATAATCAATGACAGGGGGCCGTGCTACTATATAATCAATGACAGGAGGCAGTGCTAAGATATAATCAATGACAGGGGGCAGTGCTGCTATATAATCAATGACAAGGGGCAATGCTACGGTATAATCAATGAAAGGGGGCAGTGCTGCTATATAATCAATGACAGGGGGCCGTGCTGCTATATAATCAATAACAGGGGGCAGTGCTGCTATATAATCAATGACAGGGGGCAATGCTACTATATAATCAATGACAGGGGGCAGTGCTGCTATATAATCAATGACAGGGGGCAGTGCTACTATATAATGAATGACAGGGGGCAGTGCTGCTATATAATGAATGACAGGGGGCAGTGCATCTGTGTAACTATGTATCTAATGAATGACAGGGGGCAGTGCTACTATATAATGAATGACAGGGGGCAGTG
Organism: Taudactylus pleione; assembly: GCA_031769625.1. Taxonomy (NCBI): domain Eukaryota; kingdom Metazoa; phylum Chordata; class Amphibia; order Anura; family Myobatrachidae; genus Taudactylus; species Taudactylus pleione. The sequence goes on along the minus strand of JAUIMM010000139.1, from coordinate 564,664 downwards.
CTACTATATAATGAATGACAGGGGGCAGTGCTACTATATAATGAATGACAGGGGGCAATGCTACTATATAGTCAATGACGGTCAATGCTACTATATAATCAATGACAGGATGCAATGCTACTATATAATGAATGACAGGGGGCAGTGCTACTTTATAATGAATGACAGGGGGCAGTGCTGCAATATAATGAATGACAGGGGGCAATGCTACTATATAGTCAATGACGGGCAATGCTACTATATAATCAATGACAGGGGGCAATGCTACTATATAATGAATGACTGGGGGCAGTGCTACTATATAATGAATGACTGGGGGCAGTGCTACTATATAGTCAATGACAGGGGGCAATATTACTTTATAATGAATGACAGGGGGCAGTGCTACTATATAATGAATGACAGGGGGCTGTGCTGCTATATAATCAATGACAGGGGGCAATGCTACTATATAATGAATGACTGGGGGCAATGCTACTATATAATGAATGACAGGGGGCAGTGCTTCTATATAATGAATGGCAGGGGGCAATGCTACTATATAGTCAATGATGGGCAATGCTACTATATAATGAATGACGGGGCAATACTACTATATAATGAATGACAGGGGGCAGTGCTGCTATATAATGAATGACAGGGGGCAATGCTACTATATAGTCAATGACGGGCAATGCTACTATATAATCAATGACAGGGGGCAATGCTACTATCTAATGAATGACTGGGGGCAGTGCTACTATATAATGAATGACAGGGGGCAGTGCTTCTATATAATGAATGGCAGGGGGCAATGCTACTATATAGTCAATGATGGGCAATGCTACTATATAATGAATGACAGGGGGCAATGCTACTATATAATGAATGACAGGGGGCAGTGCTACTATATAATGAATGACAGGGGGCAGTGCTACTATATAATGAATGACAGGGGGCAGTGCTGCTATATAATGAATGACAGGGGGAAATGCTACTATATAGTCAATGACGGGCAATGCTACTATATAATCAATGACAGGGGGCAATGCTACTATATAATGAATGACAGGGGGCAGTACTACTATATAATGAATGACAGGGGGCAGTGCTACTATATAATGAATGACAGGGGGCAATGCTTCTATATAGTCAATGACAGGGCAATGCTACTATATAAACAATCAAAGAGGGCAGATATCAGAATTAAGCCAAGAGCCACGTAGTCATGCAGAATGTATATTTTATACATGTCCCGTTTTAAATGGCTGATCTGGTAAGCCAATGTATTACCGGCAGCATATCGGCAGCATGCTCTACACAGAACATGGCAATAGACCTTTTCATAATAAATATATTTAAGGCTATTTCTTTTTTTCTTTTTTTTATTTAAATCTCCACCCCACTTTTTTGCACTAAATATGTGAAATTCCTGTTTACTCACTAATAACAGAGATGTGTGATTATATATAACCTACATAATACAATAAAGTTGGCTGTCAGCAATCTTCTTGGGCCATTTGTTTTGCATTTAAAGCACCTCCTTTGGCAACTGTCTGTACAGCTTATATGTTGTCATAAAAACGTACACTGCATTTTGATTAATGTCTGCGTCTCGGAGGTACGGCTTTATGGAACACAATAAATTTTCCTTAATAGGGTTATATCTCAGCGCAGGGAAAACTGCTGGCTGGGCTCTAAGGCAGATAATTGGAAGTGAAAAGATGTAAAAAGGGAACAGAGAGAGACAAAAAGAGGCAAAGCAAACACAGCGATCAGCATAATAAGGGGAACGCTACTGTAATACAGGAATTATAAAGAACTGCTGTACATGTAAATAAAATGGGAAACATTTCATTGTTAATATGCTGTCTGAAATAATATATCGGTGGCTCGCTGAGCGGCTGCTGAATATTAATGATAAAGTTGTAGTAAAACTTTCCACAAGCGTATTAGAATTATGCTGTAGAGGAAGAAAATGCTGGTAATGCTGTTAAATAATTTCCTTATAAACTTTGGGCCGTGTCTGCTAAGGTGTGTTAGGGGGCCCGGCACGCTCGACACCTCGAGCCTCCCCCTGTCACTGCTGCGCCAAGCACGGAGCTTGGACTGCGCACCCACGAGTACTGTGTGATCGTAGCTCGCCACGCCCGGCTGCAACGTAGAAACCTTAATTTAATGGGAAAAGTGATCCTTCTATGGACCAATCGCTAACCTCCATTCTATGGCGCATGCACTGTGCAGATTTGCGCGGGTTCCATCCGCATATGGATTTGTGTCCACTTCAGGCCCAATGTAACTATGCATCTGTGTAACTATGTAACTGAGTATCGCAGGCAGAACACCCGGTAGCTTGTTCATCATCTAACGATTGGCCAATTTTCATGGCAGCGATTACAATCTGTTGTCTGAGCAAAGTCATTTTCATCAATCATATTCTCGTTATAAAAATCAGTTTAGACAACTGGAAGCTTTGCGTAATCTCCAGCTTACATACAGTAGTGGGTAAGGTTCAAATAAGGTTCCATTAGATTCAGAGCCGGGGGGGGGGGCGACAGGGGCGGTCATCCCGGGGCCCCCACACATAGAGGGGCCCCTACACAGGGTCGATTAGACCCTGCCGTGAACAGGTGCCAGCGGCATCTGTTCCCGGGAGGAGGCTCTGCAGCCGCAGCTATTCTACTGCGTGCAGCAGCACAGTCAGTCAGTGCTGCTTCATCAGCTTTCTAAGGGGGAGAAGGGGCCACCGGCTTACACTGTCCACATTGGGGGCGGAGCCAATACGGCAAGCCCCACCCCCATATTCCCACGAATCGCGGCATACGTCACGAGGGCGGGGCCTAATGAATCGAGGAGGTGCCCGGATCCATCAAGTATGTAAGTTTACTGCTTTAGTGTGTGTATATATGTATGTGCTATTGTGTATATGTGTTAGTGAGTATACTGTGTATGTAATGTATGTGTCAATGTGTGTATATGTGTTAGTATGTGTATGTGTGAGTGTTTCCCCTGTCTTCATGTGGCCTGAGGAGGGGGGGTAGGGTGCTCGGCTCTGCTCTGTGTGGCTTGAAGGGGCCCCCACAACTTAGTTGCCCTGGGGCCCCCACAAGCCTTAATCCGGCCCTGATTAGATTCCAACCTTCATAAAAACTGTTTGTGTTTATCCAGAGGAATCGGATACTAAGGGGTATATTTACAACAGTGCGGGATTTTAGAAGTGGAGATGTTACCCATAGCAACCAGTCAGATTCTAGGTATTATCTTCTATAAGGTGCTAGATAAATGTTAAGTAGAATCTGATTGGGTGCTATGGGCAACATCTCCACTTCTAAATTCCCGCACTTTAGTAAATGTGCCCCTAACCTAAACCCCCCAGAGTAACAGCTGCTAAATTAGCCTCACAGGGGAGAAAGGGCCTGATTCAGAGACGGACGCTCTGAAAGAGCGCTCGCTCTGAATCAGGGCGTTTTTGTTTTTTTTGGAGCGGCCTCCTGGCTCGCATAGCTGTGTATTTAGTTTGCAGCTGTTTGTCACTGTATCCATTAGGCCGTCGATAGATGGCAAGAGCTATACAAGCAATGGGGACCCGGAGCAGCCTTTCCATCTTCAGCGAAACCTTCCAGGCACGGCCGGGTCCCCGCTGGGTGCAGACTGGCCGTTACGTGTGCGCATGACTCAGCGGCCCGTACCTGGAAGCAATAGGCTGCCAACAGCAGCGTGGAGGCTGCCGCAGAGGTGGGGGACATCGCTGGACCTCACCAGAGGGGTAAGTATTGTTAAATACTAATGGCATATTTGTTAGTATCACCTGCAATACTACGAAATATGCTGCTGGTGTTACGATTCGTTTTTAAAAGGGGGCCTATATTTCCAAATCGAATACCTTTAAATAATTTGCAAGCAAGTATTCATTTCATAAAATGTATTTACAGCCTGTTCCGTTGCGCTTTACAATTAGGAAGACAGTAATAAAACTATACAGGGTGTAAACCAACAAAGTGGTCAGAGGGCCCTGCTCACACACTTGCAATTCATGGACAAACCATGATAACTGGTCTGTACTTTGCTGGTTTTCTTTTTGTCCCCGATTTGAAGTTTACCGCCAGCTGTGACTTACACCAGTCTCGCAGCACAGACCCAGTTACCAGGACGTAAGAAATAGCCCCCTCTCAGTTACTGAACTTAGGGCCTGGTTCAGGTTGGTTCGCACGGCTGCCTTCGTACGCACCCCGCTCGCTGCAAAAATATGCTAATTAATGCAATCGCACGGCAACCGCAGCTCTATACTAAGACGCCCACCACTGTATAAAGCCGCCCACTTCCCATGACCTGTATCCGCAAGTCAGCGAAAACATCGGTACCATTGAGTAACATCGGAACCATCGAGTAATATCGGAACCATCAGCACGGTTGTGGTTGATGTGACCCTACCGCAGAAACTAAACTTCCTGTCGCCATCTAGACTTCTGCCAGCGTATGCTATCGCAGGGGCTTAATTATGCACGCCCCTGTAACAGCGTTTAAACGCACAATCACGCCTGCCGCCAACCACCCTCCCTCTCCACCCCCAAACGGTCACTTCATGTCAATCACTGTGTGAGGACTCTGCGTGCTCACTGCGATCGCTTCCCGATCGCAGTGGTCGGTTTGCGCATGCGCACTGCGTCTTATACGCATGCGCCAAATGCAAACATCGGCTGGCTGCGTGCGAACGCAGCCTTGCGATCCAACCTGAATCAGGCCCTTAGTTCCTTTAGCTTACATGGGTGCTTGCCATCCTGGCTATGGGGGAAATGTACCAAAACTTGCAAAGCGTGGAGTAGTGTAGTAGTTGTCCATAGCAACCAATCAACCTGTAGCTAGCATGTAGCAAGTACATTCAATAAAATGATCCGTTGCTGTGTTCAACTTCTCCCCTCTTTGTATAAGTATAACTACATGGTCTCCTATCAGACAATTAGGCTGGGGGAAGTGTCTCAATGACACAAATCTGCATGGGGTGAACTGGAGGCGGGACCACAGCCCACTTGTCAATCATTTAGCAAATTTAACCTTGTATTTGTATTTACGTGCGATGAAAACAGGGTTTTAGGAAAGATACATTTTATAACTGAGGCTCAATGCAAATCGGAAGAGTCACCCGTTTGTGTGCAAACATGATATAATTCACCAAACCTTTTGCCGTTGATTTGCCTTGTTCTAGAGACATAATCGCTCTGCTAATGACATATAATTATATATATCTACTGCAGGTGTATTGCCCATGGTTTAACGGCGGAGGAAATTGCTGAGTTCAAAAGGAGAAAAGCGGAAAAATTGCTTTCTAAAAAGGAGTAGAAATGAGGTAGAGAGAAAACTCTCATTATATCCTATATCTGGTTGTCCTGTGTGCATGATATTGTGGTTATGTGGTCAGTCACCGACAAGATAAACCCCTGTGAGCTCCAAACGGGTTGGGTATGAGATGCCGGAAGTTGGGATCCTGTCTGTCAGAATCCCGACCCCGGCATCCCAACAGGGCTAGCATAGCGACACTTGTTGTACGGTATGCTAATCCTCCCCCTCTCCCTACCCTAACCCTCCATCTTTGGTGTCTATCCCTAACCTCCCCCCTAGCGCCTGAACGTAACCTCCCCTTCCCCGCACCCTAAACCTAACCCTCCCCCCTTAGTGCCTAACCCTAACCACCCCGCTAGTGCCTAACATTCCCACTAGTGCCTAACCCTAAACCTAACCCTCCCCCCTAGTGTCTAACCGTCCCACTAGTGCCTAACCCTACCCCCCCTAGTGCCTGAACCTAACCTCCCCTTCCCCGCACTCTAAATCTAACCCTCCCCCTAGTGCCTAACCCTAACCCTCCCACTAGTGCCTAACCCTAAACCTAACCCACCCCCCTAGTGCCTAACCCTCTCACTAGTGCCTAACCCTAAACCTAACCCTCCCCCTTAGTGCCTAACCCTAACCCTCCCACTACTGCCTAACCCTAACCCTCCCCTCTAGTGCCTAACCCTCTCACTAGTGCCTAACCCTCCCCCTTAGTGCCTAACCCTAACCCTCCCACTAGTGCCTAACCCTAAACCTAACCCTCCCACTAGTGCCTAACCCTCCCCCTTAGTGCCTAACCCTAACCCTCCCACTAGTGCCTAACCCTAAACCTAACCCACCCCCCTAGTGCCTAACCCTCTCACTAGTGCCTAACCCTAAACCTAACCCTCCCCCTTAGTGCCTAACCCTAACCCTCCCACTACTGCCTAACCCTAACCCTCCCCTCTAGTGCCTAACCCTCCCACTAGTGCCTAACCCTAAACCTAACCCTCCCACTAGTGCCTAACCCTCTCACTAGTGCCTAACCCTCCCCCTTAGTGCCTAACCCTAACCCTCCCACTAGTGCCTAACCCTAAACCTAACCCACCCCCCTAGTGCCTAACCCTCTCACTAGTGCCTAACCCTAAACCTAACCCTCCCCCTAGTGCCTAACCCTCTCACTAGTGCCTAACCCTAAACCTAACCCTCCCCCTTAGTGCCTAACCCTAACCCTCCCACTACTGCCTAACCCTCCCACTACTGCCTAACCCTAACCCTCCCCTCTAGTGCCTAACCCTCCCCCTTAGTGCCTAACCCTAACCCTCCCACTAGTGCCTAACCCTAAACCTAACCCTCCCACTAGTGCCTAACCCTAAACCTAACCCTCCCCCCCCCCCACCCCGCTTCTTACCTTTGGTATCCCAATGGTCGGAATGCCGGCGTTGGTAGTGTGAGAGGCGTCAGGATACCAACACCGGGAATATCAGTGCCGGCATCGCGGCCGCCAGGATATTGACTGTATCCCCTACAAACTATTGGGCTTATGTAATATAATTGTATTATGTGTGCAATAGTTTTGTAACCCATAGAAACCAATCACTCTAGAAAAATGACAGCTTGGAGAAAAATAAGGTGGAGAGAGATATAGTACCAACCACTCAGCTCCTAACTGTTATTAAAAAAAAAACACAGCCTGTAAAGTGACAGTTAGGAGCTGATTGCTTGGTACTTTATCTCCAAACTTTGATAAATCTCCCCCATAGAATCTGTTTGGTTGTTATGAGTTACAGCACATGGGCCTCATTCTGAGTTGGACAGAAGTGTTTTTTGCGGAAGGATCTCGCGGATTTCAGTATACGATGACAGACGGCCTTCCACGTGCAGACCTATAGATGTCCGACCTACACAGGCGGATACCTGCATTGGTATAAGCTAATAAGTAGGCTGTTGTGTCCATACGGAAAAGTGGCCGCGGATACGTCCGGCTCAGGGTCAGATCCTATGCACACAGAGAACGATTACATAAATACCCAACTTTATTTGCATGATTAACAGTTCCTGGTTATACCTTAACTTCATTTATTTGTCAACTTAGTGAATTCCTTGTTAGTAATGCATGAATTTGCCAACAATAAAGTCATTCTGGGATTTCTCAAACTTTAGAGCTGTGGTTCCAAATTGGGTACCGTGGCATTCTGGGGTACCACGAAGCACTTGCAGGGGTGCCACGAGTGGTGGCCCAGTGCCAAATCAATTTATTCATGGTCAATGTGATAGACAAAACCAGTGCTGGTGGCTGATAATCATAAAATATGTGGTCAAACAGAAGTGCAGCTGTCCACCATGACCCCATAACTGACCCCAAGGGTGACATCTGGGCACAATTTACTTAATTTAATAATTTTTGCAGAATTGCTCAAAAAGAAACATTTGGCCTAGTGGTGCCATGAAAAAAGTGCTGATACTCTAGGGGCCCATGATTCAAGAAAGTTTGGGAACCACTGCTTTAGAGCATTACAAATGATTTTGAAAGCCTCAAATAACAAAAATTAATTTTCTTTTTGTTATTTTTGCACTATTTATTAATGAAATTTCAATCTATGCATTCCTTAGAACTAATAGAATAACTCAGGCCTGTAGAGGGCTTATCAGTTCACGAACCAATGATATACTGGTATTGGCTTGACGCACACACTCACCTATACTGTAAAGGTCACTTTAGGAGCCGCAAGAGTGTACAACAACATGTCAAGTTTTTGCAAGGGTGCAAAAGATTGTAGTGGAGGTTTCGGGCAGGATGAGAGCTTTCTGAGGGTGTGGATTCAGAGGTGAACGCATTTAAAACATCACAAGCGGCCGTTGTTTTAATTCTGTGCGTCCTGATGCTTACCGCCGAAGGGCGCAGATCGGAATTGCATGGATCGGTGACTGGAGAGTGGCTTTCATTGGCGGGCGCATCGGGCATGTCTGGAGACTGCATCAGATGCATCATCGGACATGTGGCACAACCAGAGGGTCTAATGTCCGATGGTGCGGCCAATGTCGGCTCGATAGTATGACTATTCGCGGCCAGCCGGCATCTCAGCAGACAGCCCAGCAGCTGCGGCATTAGCATAAATTAGCTTCCACCTCTTAATCAGGCTCTAAGTGAGGACTGTTTAAAGGGGCAGTAGCTAGATAGGCATACTATGCCAAGCTACTCCACCACATTTTTTCGGGGATTCACTGTTTTTCACCAATAAGATATCACTGATTGGTCCTATTGGCATTGCATTACCAAGCCAGCCATTCAACGACATAGGCCCGTATTCAATTTGGGAGCGAAAAGTGCGTGCTGGACTTTTCGCTCCACATCGGAGCTTTTCCTGGGATAAAGTATCAGGCGCGCGCCCGCTTTATCCCCGTATACAATTTAAAATCAGAGAAAACGGGACCCGGTGAATTGGGACCTACGAAAAAAAAACAGGAATTTTCGGGAATTAATTGTGGGACCCCCCTAAAAATGTCCAGACATGGGGGATCACTATGGGTACCCCCGTTTTTGCCTGCAAAAGAAAGTAGGGTTTTTAAATAGCCACGGCAGGTTTTTTTTTCCCGACATTGAAGAAGTGATGCAGAAGAGCACTTAGCTTTATTTTTTCATTTTTTTAAGTGGTCCCATCAAATTTGGGGTACATGAAAATGGGTACTAGCATATTTTTAAGTCCCTAAAGTAATTTAAAAAGAATTCTGCAAAAATGCACCTGCCGCTAATAGCCTATTCTAGAATACACCTGCTGCATACTCACAGAATACCTCTGAACCTATTTCTCTACTTTTAAACACTGTTTCCACTTCTTTTTTTTTTCACCCCAAATTTTTTATTCATTTTTTTGGGGTGTCCCTATTTTTTTAAAAACTTCTTTTTGACACACACAGTTTATATTTAAATTACATTCCCAGGGGTGCAGGCTATTTTTTTTAAGCCTGCACCCCTAAACCCCAATTCTGCACTTTTTTTGCCATGTAAAACATGGTGAAAACTAATCTCAGATTTTTTTCAAAAACTTTTCGAACCTGCGAAAAGTATTTGAAATTGAATACGGGGATAATTGAAACATGCGAAAATGATGTTTGCCAATTCCAACTTTTCGCGGCCTAATTGAATACGGACCCATGAGTATCAATGACACGCCAACATGGTGCAGACAGCTGTAGGAGAGTCACTGCCAAGCTCCATCACCTGCACCATGATTGCATGCAGGCTGCTACACCTCTCTGTTGGCTGTTCTGGCTGATCCCTACTGACTTCTTACTGTGGATCAGGTCTGCTGCGTAGCTGGCGGATTGCTGACTCAGTGAAGCTGAGCTCAAGTCAGAGCAGTTGGGGGACGGATTAAGGTGTGAGCTGTAATCTGATTTTTCTCAGTACATGGCAGTGTGTAAACATACGTTGCCATCGGAAAACTTAGGATGATAATAGTAATAGAGTTCATTAGCTCAATAAGCTTTTATAAAGATTTGTTTATAGAAGTGAGTGTATGCATGTATACCACAAGAAGTGTTTTTAGATGGGTGTCAAACTTGCTTTTAAACACTTTATTTTTACAAAGACCTTGGGGTGAATAGACCATCCACCTAACTAATCTGGACTGGCCCCTTTATCCATAAGCAACAGCCTTGACACTCTAGGGGGCTAAACCCCATCTTGGAATTGGCACCGCTTAATCTGAGCTGTAGAATTGAGCCTTTAGATCTCCCAACCAGGCTTATTGGGCCAATAAATCAGAAATTGCAAAGAAAAATGTGTCACAGACTCTACAATTCCCTCCCAACTTAATGATTCTCCAATCCACCAATATGTGCCGGTACATTGATGATATTTTTCAGTGATTTGCAGATTATTTTCACCAAAGAATGGATCTGCCAATCGGGAAAGGCTCCTTATTTTACTAATAACAGTCTGCAAATCGGCTGGTCAGTACCATTACGCTACCATTACACTAGCAATCTACAGCCCTGATTTGTCGGTGGGATCCAACATGTTGGACAACCTGATTTACCAATTCTGATCACTTTTTGTCGGAATCGGCGACCAGTGAACCCCGTACTTTGTCGAATTGCCCTAATTAATCACAGATTTATGGGCCCCATTATTTCTTGCTATTTTTACTTGCACCACCTCTAAGTCTAATTTGGCTAACAGAGTTTAGGAGCCAGATTCCGGGGCCACAGCCCGTAAGTGCTGGCAGCTAGAACCCAAGGAGCTTTGCTAACAATCCTTGTGTATTTCTTAGAACACTTCAAGAGCTGCTGGGCCATAAATCTGAAGGACCAGGCCCCACATCAGAAACTTGTTATTTTGCTTGTGGTCACTCAATAAAGTGAAGAGCCGGGTATACAGTACAGATACGGCTGACGTTTCTCCACAGCCCCAAAAATGGTTAAACTCTCCATTTGAAATGTAGCATATCCCATCTCCCAGTTTAAAGGATTTGGCTCACAAAGGCCCATCAGCCTCTCCCTCTTCATCCAGTACTGAATATTGCTCCAAGTCAATATGGGGACAGGTTGGTCTGTGAATGAAATTCCTTATAATGGTTTGGTGCTCCTAGTGCTGGAGAACTTACCAAGGTTCTCTTTAGCTATTGCAATGCCAGCTCACAGGAAGGTACCCAGTCTACCACTTTGCCTGGCCAATCTCCAGTGTGGTCTGACAGGGAGTTGCCTGCTCTACAGAAAGGAAGGAAAAACCATTTGTAGTACCCTGAACCTCTTAGCATTGCTAGCACCAATCTCTGAGTTGTAGTCTCTGGCCAGGCTCTGGCCTAAAGTATTCTCCCAACTCAAAATGCCCTAGGTACTGTACTATACTTCTGAAATCCGTATCTGGTGTTTGTCTGACAGGATAGCTAGCCTTGCTTCCCAGATCTTCTCTAAAGGTGCCCATACACATAGCGATCTGCACACGATCCCACGATGTGTGCAATTTCCCCTGAACTCTCCCCCGGCAGCACCGCGGCAGTCCTACTCACAATTTGGAGTAAAAAATGTCCAACCTGACTTAAGATCTGTCGTGCTTCCAGTGCATTGTGTCCCAGATTGGCAAATCTGCCCTACAGCACGGCAGATCTGAAGATGCGATGTACGACGAGCGGGGACGCGCATTGGCATCATGATCGTGAGTGGACACTCACGATTTGGGAATATTTTACACGATTTGTCGTCACGATTCGTCGAAATCGGGCAAATCGGATGAAATATCGCTATGTGTGTGGGAAGTTTTACACTTGTCTCACTCATCATAGATGTTCTTCTTAAGTCTTCCCAAAGTTATCATCTAAAGATCCCTGAACCCCTCCTGGCAGTTTACTAGAAGCTGGACCCTGATTCTAAATACAGAATAGAGTAATTACCACTGCCTTCTAACTTTTTGGTGACCCTGTATGTCAGCCCCTTTGTGCCAAGTCTCACTCCCTACCTACATCCCTCAACCGCATAACTGACCAATAATTTTGACAAAAATATTTGAAGAAATTGTTGTATTTTCATTATTTATGTCAAGAACATCTATTTAAAAAACGTATCTAACTATTTTAGTAAAAAATATGCCTCGAGGTGTCCAGCTCCACCATGGGGGCATGTGTAGCCGGCTCCTGCTGTATTATTCCCCAACGCTGTAGCACCTGACCCATCACCTTTGTAACCATAGAAACTGAAGTGGGGATATATGAGGGGCGATAGCTGTGTAATCAGTAACTGCTCACATTATGTGCTGCAGTTACCACTTCCCTGCATGTAGTAATGCAGGAGAGTGATCAGAATGATCGGGCGCTATACGAAAGGGGTTAGTTATCATTGATTAATGGGGCCCTTTGTGTTTATACACTTCTTATACCTCTTCAAACATGATACTTAGTTTTCACTTACCACTAAGGTGTTCCTCCCTTTTCTTTCATCCTTTAGTCGTCTGGCAGAGGACAAAAACGTGATTCATTTGCCTCCATTTCAACATATCTATTAGTACATCTCTCTAGATAGATAGATAGATAGATAGATAGATACACACACATCTATATATACAGCCTATACACTGACCCAGTCACTGCCCACTTCACAGCACTCACTGACCACCCTCACAGCACCACATACTGCCCCTTCACTGCCTGCCTCACAGCACAGCACCCATCTCAGCACAGCATCCCTTTCTAACTCAGCACCCCTCATCCAGCACAGCACCCCTGGCCTCATCCAGAACCCCTTTCCCAGCACAGCACCCCTCATCCAGCACAGCACCCCTAGCCTCATCCAGAACCCCTTTCCAGCACAGCACCCCTGGCCTCATCCAGCACCCCTTTCCCAGCACAGCACAGCACCCCTCATCAAGCACAGTACCCCTGGCCTCATTTTGCACCTCTTTCCCAGCACAGCACCCCTCTCCCAGCTGAGAGCTGACTTTAGACTCACTGTTAAATCAGGGCCAGGCAGGCAGTCACGGCCACCCCTGCTTGTTTTCTCCAGCACCTGGACTGTCCTGGACTTGGTGGGCGCTGGGCGGCTGATGGAGGCAGAGGTGGAGCCATGTGGGGTGACTCACGAGCTCTGCAAGCACGTCATTTAAACTTGATCATATTACAGCCTGTCCTGTTACCTACGAATTCAAGAAGAAACTCACTGGGGGATATTTAAAAATATGATGCAATGTGCACAAAGGTGCCATGGCCCACAGGATCCAATCGGAATCAAGGTTTTATTTTTGACCACACATCTGATTCTTTGCTATACTGTAGGTTATGGTACGATGCGTTATAATGCTCATCTCCATAGTGTATGTTGGTGCACTGCAATAAAGGGAAGAATGATTCCTGGTCTGTGGGGAATGTTTGCACGTGTTACCCACCCCTGTTTTACGTACATTTAGCCTGCTTTCCTGAACTACAAAACCTTCACTACACAACAACATGAGTTGACTTTATCTATGTTCTATGTGAATATATCATAGATTACTGAGCACGTCAAAGCTGAAGACAGAAAGGGCCTGTGACATCATGTAGGCATGTCTAAGTGGCATCATACACATACGCAGACCAGTCACATCGCCAGTGCAGATATATACCCTTTCATATAGTCCGGAATAGGATGATTAGCCACTGGCGTTGCCTAAAATCTCAGTGACACTGCATTGCGTATGACATTATATTATTAACGAGCGCTGCTACCTGCGGCCAAGATGTGGGGATTCCATTATCTACTTTTCTATGACCCCCTATGTGTTTACTTGCTGTGAATGCAAGTAAACGGAGACTGTAGCATTGGAAAAACCCCAACTCAAATGCTCCTGAGCGCAGGTGCAGATGCCAGCGAGAATGGGTTTCCATTGCCTTATCTTTCTACAAGCTTTTACTAGTAATGAAAAACAGTAGTAATGTAGTACTGTATGTGTTTTGCAGCCAGTGGGAGTGAGGTCATAGGAAGGGGTGCTTCAGGTTACTGTGATATCTTTATAGGAAGCTCTAATAATGGTGGCATCCTCTGGATAACAAAGATTTATCAGAACATTTGTAGATGACAAACACAAAATAATTATCTAAATATTAATGGATTTAATTTAACAGGTCAGTTTTTTTATTAAAATTACATCCTATGTTCTTTCTTTCCAGCTTTTGTAAGAAAGACAAGTTTGTGAAACGCGTGCCTATATTAATCCTTGTTGATGTATAGGAATATCTACAATACTTGTCACAGATATTTACATTCTATTTTCTCTTTTACAGGGAAGACTGGCAGGAAACCATAAACAGGGAAATTAAATCGATCTTTTGGAAAAAAAGGAAGAGGGTGGCCCTATGAACACAAAAGTATTTGAGGGGATTTGTTATGTCCCTCCACCTGGACTTTGTGAAAATGGATGGAATCGTTTGGCAGACTTTGCCTTTTGATGGCAATGAGCATTGGACTCGCGGCCAAAAATAGGAATATTGTTACCTAAGATGGGCAAGATAGGTCAAACAATGTTTTGTATCAAGGCTGGGCTAGTTACACTGCAGATTCTATAGTTGTGCTATAGAATGTTCTCTAAGAGTCCAGACAGACTACTGTAGTATACAGTGAAGCTGCTAAAAGAAAAGTTTATATTATTGATCCTAAGCTGTGACTTGAGTAAAATGGACTTCCTTGGAAGTAGCAGTGAGCACGGAAATAAACTTCTTAAATAGACAGAGGAAGGGTAACTACTGTTGAAATACATGGTAACGTAACACACAGTAGTTTACCATACACCATTTATTCTAAAGACGTTTTCAACATTAGAAAACGTTTCCCAATTTTTACCTCTTTTAGGAGATTAACTTGGTGTATTACAGTACTTACTAATAATGTAGCTATACTTAACCTCAAGCACAATGTAGTGCAGACTGTTAGGCTTTGCAAGCTCTGTATTACTCCTGGGCAGACCCCATGGGTAAGTTGGGTCTCCCAGGAACCACTGGGTAGATGTGAGCTTAGGTTGCCTAATGGATGATCTGGCAATACTTCTGGGTCTGGACTACAAGCTCTTATACCATACTATAGTATAAAGTTGGAAGAGAAGTGTGTTTTTTTTTTATAACTGTGTCCTTTATGAATATCCCAATATTTTCAGTTGAGTTTTCCCCAAATGTATTATTCACATCAGTTCTTAACCCATGGATAAACAGACACACAGTAGAGTTTATTTAGTCAGAAAGTTAATTAACTTTCAATTAGAGATGTGCGGGGACCCCCGTGTTTTGGTTCTGTTATTTAAAATTGGTAACAACAGAAAAAATCAAGTAATTTGGACCTGGTTACATGCAATCAAAAACCCAACATTTGGGTTTTAGATCCGAGTCCCAAATTTACAGGAAGACCTGAGCTGGGAATCTGTTCTACTGAAAACCCCAAAAGTGATCCAAGTAGGGACTCAGAACACTAAAGTTCGGGTGTGTTCAGTTATCAACTAAAGTGAACCGCTCATATCTACTTCAATAAATTATTTGGAATGTGTCAAGAAAGACTACTGTACACCTACCTTATATATTTTAGAAAATTGGTGAAAACCATACCACCCAAAGGAAACCCACCAAATACAGGGAGAAAATGCAAAATACACAAGGATTAAGTACTGGGGGAATATCCCCAGAGTTGTGAGACAACAATGCTAACCACTGTGTCATTGTGCAGCCTAAAGAATAGCATTTGAATAGAGTAATTTATTTATATTTCTAGCCATGCATAATTTATATTCAGTGTCTGGGAGCATGCAGTTTTAAAATATTCAAAGTCTATCATATATCCAGTCCTTAAATTTGGTGTAATAGCTAGGTGTGCAAATGCCTAAACTATATAAGAAATTATACAATGGGAAAAACAATAATAGAGTTTAAAAAGTCAAATATATGTAGTAAAAAAGAAAAATAAGCAATTTTACCATTCATAATGAGAAATGGCTTGTTCTGGACAGCAAAAAAAGACAGTTAATGGTATTACGACCCTTATTTTAATAAAATATATGCAGCTACTGTAGTAATTGAGTTGAGGAATTCTGTACTCAGTAAATGAAGGCGTGTTTGTAACAGCCCGACTGCAGGAGTATTTTATATATATATTTCCAACAACAAATGGCACTCCATGGACTTGTCACAGAGCAAGCAAGTAATAATCATATAGCCATCTTTATACTCCAAAATTTTGAGTCTTCATTACCCGTTTTCAAGGATGCCATGGAGTGCCATTCATTGTTGGAACACTGTATGCTGTTATGTTCTGGCACCCTAGCAAGATTGCTTCAAAGGCTTTTGGAGTTCCGGTCATTGGATATATATATATATATATATATATATATCTCAATGGCATTGAAATATATTTTTAATAATAATTAGATTTTGATTATTATATATATATATAAATATTAGCAAATTTTACATATAAATATTTATAAGTATTTTAGTTTATTTTAAATTTAGTTTTCTTAAAAATGGTCATTTGTAATATTTAAAGAAATTACAAAATGCTAATACTTTGACTCATACAAATTAAAATCATGAAGCATTAGATTGTTTTGATATTCATCTCTGCATCAGAAATCTATATTAAAACATAGCATATGTAAATGTTTGGTACAAAGGTGCCCAAACTCAAAATTAAACTAAAAATACTAGGCTGACCTCTACATAAGAAGAGTTAGACAATAATAATAACATGGATACGCTTGTTAAAATATAGGTGAAAAATTAATCCTCTTTATTAATTGATGGTTAATAAAAATTGAATGTAAAAAAACACAAAAGTTAATTAAAAACAAAAAAAAGTGTTTTTCCTTTATCATCTACCAGTTTTAATTTAAAAAGCTTTATTTATTTATTTTTAACAGCTGTTCCTCATTTGTACTGAGGAAAATGACAGATTGTGTAATGTAGTCATATGCTTTAGTGATAAAGCAAAACAATGTTATTAATATGTATACCTTATTGTTAAAATAGTAATGTTCAAAGCAAATCTCTTGACATCATTTACTCTTTATGTATATACATGGCAAAATAGGTATTTTCTTAAAAATTTACTATTTTAGATTGTTTACTAAATATTACATTTATATTTTATTTATAATATTTTTTATTTTTCATCCCTTAAATGTGATCACTTAATTTATTTTCAAAACATGTTAATTGTGTCAAAAACTTTAATTCACAGCTTCTATGTAGACAGACATTTTAATAAACTCATAATTAATAAGGGCAGCTAAAATATACATGGGGATTATGTCTAGAAGCACTGTAGAATATTTTCGAATTTTTACATTTTTGACAGTGCTGTCACCAAAAATAAAAAAAACTTTTGCAATAACGTATTCAAGGAAATATGTTGTATCTTGATTTACTATCAAATAGTAAAATATTCCTTGGCATGCCTTGTTGTCTCCATTAATGACCACAAGGGGAAATTATTTCCAATTGCAATTGAAAATCTTGTTTAAATACATTATTCAGAATTCCAGATACATGCCCATTACTGCATACAGGTATAATTTACTATATACAGGTATAATTGTTTTATCTTTTTTCTACCTTAAGTATTTTTTTAACATCCATTGATAATGGCCAGAATTAGCCATTCACATTATATTATATTTTTTTCTTGCATATTTGCTATAAAACCCATGCTGCATTTTTAGTTAGAAAATTAATATACAGTATAATATGTAAGATATGGAAACATAGTTTAAATTTCAAAAATATAACTGTTTAGACAAAGTTTATTAGCCTCCTCTACTTGGAAGTCTATGCAATACAATATTTAATGGCAGCTCTTTTCAGCAATATTTTCTTTATAAAGATAAAATAAGCAGTTAACACTTTAAAAATAGCTATTAGATTTTTATCCAAAATTACAATTAAACATTTGAAATAAATGTAAGAATTTGACATTATAATAAAATTATATATGTGCTCATTATTGAACTAGGTTACAGGTTGTTGTAAATTAATCCATATATTGATCTATTAATGTGTTGTAAAAAAAATATAGTTTATGATATAATGTATATTATAATGTTATATAGATTGTTAATAGTATTATACATTTTTATATTTGCAATATTTTTAGATTTGTAAAATATATTTCTATAAATAAATATTCTTTGGTATAATATTTTATTTGTATTGAATTACAAATGGTCAAAAGTGGATAATTGGTGATTTTATTTTTGGGTCCAATAATAGCCTTAAAAATTATCTACTTGGAGTCAAATTCACAAATGTATGAAACTATTTGTAGATTTGTCTTTTTTTAAGATAGATCATTTTTGAATATTTGCGATTTTTGGTAAGAAAATATTGAGCCTCCATTTAAAATACAATTTGTGTTAGCAATATTTGTTTATTTAAACATTTAAATGTCATTATCAAATAAAGACTTATCTTTTAGTTAATATTTATCAAAGCCCACTTTTTAAGTTGGCATTTCAAAACGCACTCTAAAGCCTAAAGACTTTTTTGAAAGTTGTTTTTAACATCTTGTTTTAATAACTAACACTTTGGAGATATTTGGCTGGTTGACGAATGGAGATTATATTTGTGAGGCAATGTCATGACATGATATGCATTGATTAAGAAGTGATGTAATGTGAATCCCATATTAATATCTAAAATTCACTAATTGGTCATATTTTGTCAATTTGAAATGGCGCTATATCTCATTATTCAAAAAATGTATGTTTGCTTTATTTTTTGCGCTGATCCTGCCCATTCAGATAATTAGTGAACTCCTGTCTGGTAGGAGATAAGGGAATACAAGACAAGAGCACTAAGATTAGCCCAATACCCAGCAAACTCACCACTGTGACCAATATGCGCCCTCCCCCACAGGTGTCCGATGTTGGACCCCCTCCTCCCCTTGGGTGTCCGATGCAGCCCACACTTCCCCTGCATGTGTCTGATCCTGAACCCCCCCTTTCCCCTGCCGCCGCATCTTTTCCCCACCCGGGCTCATCTGTCTTCTCTTGGTGGGTCTGGGTCACATGTCTGTGTTGGCCTGCAGTGCAGACACATCCGGGAGGGATCTTAATAGATCCCTATTGCTGTGTAAACAGCAGCCTGTGTAGATTATCGGGGGATGAACGCCATCTCAGAATGGCTTTCAGTAACACCATTAAGTTCCGAAAAAAAAATTCTTTTTTGATTGGCCCTGACACTTATTTTTTACAAAAGTATGTACAAATGTTAATTTTCACATGCTTTTGTGAAAAATAAGTGATGATGAATAGACCCCATAGGGAGCTGATCAGGCTCCGTAGCTGGTAAAGAAAGTTTAGTGATTATAATGGTTCCTGCTGACTGTTATGCATAAAATCACAGTCAGTCTTCTCATGAGGAAAACAGTGGGATACTTGCAGTTAGCTCTCTAGCATACTCCGTAAATTGTATTCCAGAGTAGGTAACATGGGCTGCCAGTAAAGTATATATAATCACAGCCAATGATGTCTTTCTCTGTCAACCAGAGACCTTATATGCCTTAATAGCCGGCTCAGGGTGCTGCAAGAAATCCGGCAATCAGTACAGATACACAATGGGAGGGGAACCGCTGCGGATCGATTCACGATAGTGCATGTGACCAACCTCTATGAGCTGCACTAGTTCAACAGAGTCTCTTTTTATGTCCATCCGCTTAGCACCTTATTCACATAGTGAGGTCCGCCATAGTGGGTTGGTGTCAGCAATTTTCGGTAGGGATATCAATCGGGCAGGTGTCATACGGTGGTGACAGGGGTCACCTTTTTTTATTCTATGTTAGCTGGGAGCAGCAATGTGTTTCGGCCACTGCTGTGGCCTTTTTTCAAGCTGTGATTATATGCATAACAGTCAGCAGGAACCATTACAATCACTAAACTTTCTTTACCGGCTGTGGAGTCTGACCAGCACCCTATGTTGCGGTATATTGTGACTTGGATACATAAGACAACTATGATCATTGTGATTTTACTACAAATAACATCTGAGATATGCTTATCTCCTGCTGAGTTAGGGCCGAATTCAATTAGTTTCATGTCGGCGAGAAAGTTCCGCCTGTCTGACTTTTTTGCCACCTTTGCGTGTTTTGGGCACGCTCCCGATTTACTCCGTATTCAATTGCCAAACAGGTGAATACGGGACCCGGCGAATGTGAAACAGGTGAAAGGTACAGGATGAATTGGGAGAATCACTGTGTACCCCAGAAAAAGATGGTCTGACTTTGGAAATCATTATACCTGTAGTAGTTTAGTATTAGCCCTAATTGAACTAGTTGGAGTACTTAAGTGGTGGTAATTGCTTGCTATTAGCGTCTTGGCAAAAGTGGTGAAGAATGGCATGAAGCAGTGTTTTTGGAGCAAATAAGTAGTTCCATTAAATTTGGGGTACATGAAAATGGGTACTAGTATATTTTAATTTCTCTAAAGTGAAGTTTTCTAAAAAGTGAAATTCCTACGTCAAACATGCACCAGCAATCCCAAAAACATTTGGCCACTTCTCAGAGCGCCCCCAGAAGCTTATTTCGCTAGTTTTTGAAATGGTCCCCCTACTGTTTTAATTTTCGCCCCAAATTTCAATGGCATTTTTTGGTGTGTTCGTGGTTTTTTAGGGGGGGGGGTGAATTGTCCTTTGGGGGGTGCACCATGGGTTCTGAGTGGTTTGCCAACATCTGCAGCCCAAAATATAGATTTTGCACTTTTTTTCTCTTGCTATTCTGTGGAGAATAGAAAAGTCAGTGCACTTGCTTTTCGCATAGGCGAAAACGGAATGGAATTGAATATGGAGATACATTTTCGTCAAAAAACGGGTGAAAACAGCTTTTCGCTCCTAATTGAATACGGCCCTTAATGTGACATTTTACTTGTACTGCATTATTATTTGCTTTCATTATTGTGCTTGCATTGCTTTTATTTGTTATTTGAATTCTTAATAAATATATGAAAAACAAATCACTTAATGCCTTGTCCCAACTGCAGTGCACCTGCCCAGTTGCATTGTAATTTTTTGCTTGGTTTGTTGAGAAGTTGGTAACACCTCTTTTTTTTGTATACTGCTGTAGTGGTTCCTTGAGTTTTCTAAATTCGCATAGAGCTGAGTTTTTCTTTTTTTGAATTACAAGTTCTTATATATATATAGTGCACACTCACCAATGCCTGGTCAGCTTTTGACATAATGGTGAGCTAAGATGGAAAAATAAACAACACTTTGACGTGGAAGATTTGCTGCAAGCTCCTATGACTACAGAGACGGAGGGCCTATCAAGCAGATCAGCAATTGCAGGTCAGTAGCTAGCCTACCCACTCTACCTAAACTATAAACTGCTGTCACCTGGACTCGGCTGCCAACCAATCGGTAACGTCTGCTTTTCCACCTGTTCCAATCAAAATCAAAAGCCATAATGGATATGTCACCTAAAAGATGGTGCCATCAGACAAGTACTGGGACGACAATCAGATGCTGGAATTAGTGCTGTAAATATTTACATTAACTACTGCGTTGGCCAGTTAAAAAATAGATCCCATACTTATACTTACAAAAAATCATATAGAACTTCTTGTTTCCAAATGATTACCAAGGGAGGAGAGTTTGATAAATAGGCTTCAAAAGGTGACACATCCTCACTGACACCATAATACAGAAAAAGTGTTTGTCAGCATGAAAAGAAATGTCCACCATTAATATATATATAGTTTTTAAATAAAATTTTTGGTAGTTCGAAAACCAGCTTGAACACATTGTGAAAGAGAACTAGGAAAGGTCAGTTCCCACAACTAACAGTAGATACTATCACACTGATCTATGAAATCTCCACAGTTTATAGTAAGAGTACTAATCTGTCTTCATATGCAGATATCCATCATCCCAAATAAAGGAAACAAAATCCAGCACAGTAGTCCGTTCTACATGCACCATGCTCTCTTCCACTGACCTCTCTCCATCAAGGAAAAGGAAAGTTATATTTCCCCTTCAGATACTGTGCCTGGAAGTAACGTGGACTGAGGGTGGAAGTGCAGTTTCCTGCCCACACAGTCCACGAAAAAAAGAAAGTTGGCCCCTCGAGGGCTCGCTTCGCTCACCACGCTTTGGGCTCGTGGCTCGCTATGCTCGTGACATGATTATATTGCCCCTTGATTGCCACTTGGATGGAAGGGAATGACATTGGACACTGGCTGATGATGTCACGGTCAATCTATGGAAAGGGTTCTAGCTGTTTCCTCAAGGAAAAGCAGCAGAGCATGTGACACTGGTGATTCACAAGAGACCAGAGTGTTTTTTCACATTTGTCTCCATTCCGTGGAGTCATGTTGTCGTAGCTAAATGCAGTCTTTGGCTTCCGTGAAAATGGCCGCCTCTGGAGATTTCGATGCATAGAATTTCTGTAGGACACAATTACTGATCAGTGTCAGTGGGGAGTAGCCAACCGCTTCTTGTTACAAAAGTGGGAGACACACAGCACTAGTGAAACTAGAGTAGGCAGAAGAGCTCACATGTATCAATAATAAAAATAAATACATTTTATTCACAACAGACACATATAGGCAAAACAAAAACAACAAATGAGATTAAAAAGTAAACAATAAAAATATTAAAATACTTTAAATATTCCCAAACATCAGAAATAAATGCAGTGTTAACTGGAAAAAATTTCAGTCAAGTGGTTTGTAATGTCAGATCTTAGGTAGAATCCATCAAACATAAGGACAGCTGCTTGGTGATCATGTAAAACATACGACTATCAGGTATTTATTGACAAAATTGGAAAGGTTTGCAAACCTATGGTGCAGTCACCCATGAAATGAAAAAGAGAAGGTCTCTTGCACAGTTCATGTGCAATTATATTCTACAGTTGAGCAAGGTGCCGGCAATGGAACTGGAACCACTGTGGTCGTGGCTGCAAGCCATTAGCGTATCGTCATTCTCAAGCTAGAAGATGGAGCTTGTTAAAGTTCTTAATAGCTGATCACAGCAGTCATAGAATAGATTCACCAGGAAAAAGTTGATCAAGACCGCAAAGTGACGCGTTTAGTTCTAAAGTGCAGTTTCTTCAGTGGGTAATGGCACACTATGGACCTAATTCAGAGCCGCATCCAAGCGGCTTGATGTTTAGGCCCTGCGGCTGAGCTTCAGTTGCTGCGGGGCTCGCTACAAGACGGGGCGGCTGTCGATGGTGAGTGACAGCTCTCCCCATTTTGTAGGCGGGTAGGGGGGGTGGCTGCACAAACGCAGGCGTTCCCTTTGGAACACCTGGTGTTTGTGGGAGAACCTACTGACATCACTAGAGATGTCAGTAGTGGACTTCCTGATCTATTAGAGCAGGGAGTCCACTCGGGCTCACAGCAGCCAAGACCCTACCCCAGGGTCTCGTCGCAAGCCTGATGGTCACGATAATTGCGATGGTCTCCAGCCCGCTCGCACAAGCTCTGGGTGGACACCCACAGCTTTGCGAGTGGCAGCAAGCAGGTCTGAATCAGGGCCTATATGCAAAGACACCACACAAGAATATGTAGGTTGGCACCTTAAGTGTCCCGATTATACATTTTTTAATGCCAGGATGATGGGTCATCTTGCAATTGCTAGTTGTTCTAAACATGCAAAGAGAAAGATACAAAAAAACATAGTATAATCCAAAATTAATAATTACACCCTGTTGTAAAAAAATGGTACAGTGTCTAGATAGATCCAGCTAGAGTAAATGTAGCCACAACACAAGGGTACCAAACATGAGAGGAATAATTCCCTTTGTAGTTATGCTTACATCAATTCTACTTGTCATATGGCATGTTTAGTTCAGGACTGAGGGTTTAGTTCATCCTTTCCTTCCCAGCTATCAGATTCTCTTGCATATTGCATCTAGAATTATGTATAGTTCTGGATATACTTCGCCATCAATAATTTAATGCTCAGGTAGGCACGAAGTGGTAGAATACCCAATCAGAAAATATATAAAGTGTAGTATGCATAAACGCAATTTAGTTGACCAGACTAAAGATGTGTAAAGCATTGTACATATGTTTGCAGGATAAGATGGAGTCAGGTAATTGTCCAGCAATCACCGTAAATGCGAATCTGAAGGAAACATGGAGCCAGCTAACATACTGGTGCCAACGCGTTTCGACGGGTGGCCCGTCATTTTCAAATCGTCATTGGCAGAGTTGCACCTATCTTGCAGTGTGCTCGTCCGATATCCGTACACTTGATTTGATAGTCATCACCATCATCAGTGCCCACTTGCTCCAGCCTATACTAGGTGCAAAACATACACCTGATCAGAGCCGGCCCTAGCCAAATTAGTGCCATAGGCAAGATTTTGGGTGGTGCCCCCCTCCCCGTGGGATGCTGAAATGGGGTGAGGCCTCAAGGCCTCACGAAAGGGGCTCTCGCCTAGCAGAGCACGGTACCAGCACCCGCCCTCACCCATCTCCCCATTCCAGCAGAGCACCCCTCTCCCAGCAGAGTGAGCACCACAGCATCCTGGCCCAGGGGTGTATCTAGGAATCTGAGCACCCCTGGCAAGGTAATGGACTGGTGCCCCCCTCCCCCATAATTTCAAGAAGTGCCCCCAGTAGTATTCCCCCCCTATGCAGTGCCCCTAGTAGCTGTCCCCTGTATGCAGTGCCCCCAGTAGTAGACCCCCTATGCAGTGCCCCCCAGTAGTAGTCCCCCTTATGCATTGCCTGCAGTAGTAGTCCCCTCTATGCAGTGCCCCCAGTAGTAGTCCTCCTTATGCAGTGCCCTCAGTAGTAGTCTCCCTTATGCAGTGCCCCCAGTAGTAGTCACCTTTATGCAGTGCCCCAGTAGTAGTACCCTCTATGCAGTGCCCACAGTAGTAGTCCACCCTATGCAGTGCCCCAAGTAGTAGTCTCCTGTATGCAGTGCCCCCAGTAGTAGACCCCCTATGCAGTGCCCCCAGTAGTAGTCCCCCCTATACAGTGCCCCCAGTAGTAGTCCGCTGGCGGCTGTGTGTTTGTAACTGTGTAGGGCAGACCGCTGCTAGTGGTACTGCCAGATGGCACCCCCCCTGGCGAGTGCCATCCTGGCCAATGGGTAGATACGCCCCTGCCCCAGCCCTCTCCCAGTTGCAAACTTACTTTACTTGAGCACAGCCTGCAGAGTCGTCCGACTCAAGGTACAGCAAGCCACGTGCGGCGGTCCCGTTTTTCCCATCTCAGGCCGGCAGGGCGCAGCTGTGTGTGATGATTGCTGGAGGCAGAGCCCAGAGCCGTCAGGTGTGACTCAC
Organism: Taudactylus pleione; assembly: GCA_031769625.1. Taxonomy (NCBI): domain Eukaryota; kingdom Metazoa; phylum Chordata; class Amphibia; order Anura; family Myobatrachidae; genus Taudactylus; species Taudactylus pleione. Next base: position 539,641 of record JAUIMM010000139.1, on the reverse strand, counting down.
TACTCCGAGCTCCACAAATGCCCATGGTGTAGCTGCCCTCTAGCGACCTGAGCCTCTGCCCATGCGCAGAAGCTCATTCTGATTGTGTGACGCCTCACAACCGGCCCGACGCTATCCACTAGTCGCCATCCAGGTGCTCCGCCCCACAAACTGCCGCCGGCTGTTCCGCCGCTGCCAGGCCTGATCGGAGCTGTCATCTGAGCTCCGATTGTGGAAGCTGCGCAGTGGCAGCAGCAGCTGCCAGAGTCTCTGCCCAGCCGGCAGCATGTGCCCCGGACGCGCCTGCACCAAACCCCATCACCCTAAGTGGACTTGGATGCCCCTAGACAATTGCTTAGTTTGTCTATGCCTGGGGCCGGCTCTGCACCTGATGTTATTTATGCTTAACTGTATTGTTAGCTCTGCAATGCCCGCATTGCTGTTGGAGCACCCTCACTGAGCCTGGATTACTAGAGAACATCCCTTTACAGGCCAGGACCACCACTTCAGTCACAAGTGTCTGAAATGTGTATGACTGCATTGCTCGCACTTGCGTACACTTGGCTCCGGAACAAGTGCAGTGCGAAAACACACACGATACGCTCCGTAAACTATTCAACTCTGAATCAGGCAGTATGTGTCTGCACTGAGCATTTCTTAGAAGTAGAAAGCGAGTGAATGGTTAACAAATAAATGCATTTCAGCAAAATATAATGTATATTCAGAAATATTGCAGTTCACGAACAACCATAATAATAAAAAAAACTAATAATAATAATAATAATAATAATAATAATAATATTAATAATGATAAAAAAATAATAATAAATATATAAATAATAAAATATATAATAATAAAAAACGTCTAGTGATTGACCACTAGAGGTCAGTAGAGCCATTCCATGTTCATTTGATTGTGTGCAACATCACAAGAGAATATTAATGTTAACTCTCTTGGCTTTACAATAAAGTACTGATATATGTAGCAAATTTACCTCTATAGATTTCAGCCCTTGTACAGAATTTTTAAATACATACAGATGTGTCCTCATACACTGGGCGCCTTTACGGTATATGGTGCGAGACGCCCGGCGTGACCGAGGCGCTCTAAGAGGAGTATTGTACCATAATTGTTTCTCTAAATGTTGCATCTTAGTCGCATTGCAGATGTTGCAAAAAGTCGCTCACAGAGTGCCAGGGATGCTAGGCTGCGACTTTAATTGGTTTTACAAACGTAGAAAGTCGCAGATGAAGCACAATGAGCAGAAAACAGAGGTCAGCATGAGAAAAAGTCGCTTCGGAGCCCTTTGTACACCGGTTCAGACTCAGTCACATAGATGTACAAAAATCGCACACCTAATGCAAAAAAGACACTCTGCGCGGCCACAGTAAAAAAAAACCCACAAATCTGTATATTACAGCAATAACTCTCAACTTTACACATGCAAAAAAAAAACAAAGTGTTTGTTTGGAATAATACCAGCCGCACTGATGAAAGTAAATATAATTCTGAATTGTTGCCAGTTATATGCAATCTGTCCTTTCATCCAACAGCACTGGGCTCGTTCTTCATATCGGAGATATTCCTCTGATTTAAATCCAGCAAAATACTGTAATTTATTTAAGTGCTGCTCTGATGTGGAAACATTAGTGGGCAGAGTTGAGAGGCCATGGCATGACATGTTTTGTACGTGCCAACACGTGCCGCAGTGCGCAGTTGGTTTTAAATAACTGAAATAAATATATCAGAAACTCCTAGTCAGACATTGGTTAGTATGAATTGATCTTGTGGAATCTTTATTTCATGCTAATGCCGGGTTGGGCATTAATAAGTCTAAGGGGTCTATGTACTAAGCAGTGTTAGGAGACAGAGTGAAAAAGTGATAAGGTACCAGCCAATCAGCTCCCAACTGTCATCTCACAGGCTGTGTTTGAAAAATGACAGTTGGGAGCTGATTGGCTGGCACCTTATCACTTTTTCACTCTGTCTCCTAACACTGCTTAGTACATAGACCCCTTACACACAAGCGCAAAATGCCTTTTGAAAAAGACACATTTTCTTTATTATGCAGAGCTGGCAGTATATGTACAGCATTTATTTGTTTATTAAATTAATTATATAGTACCGACCTATTAGGCACCATTTTACAAAGAATATTTGGCCATTCACATCCAGCAGAGCCTACAATCTATGGGCCTGATTCAGAGCCGCTCGTTCGTTCCGAGCGATGTTCGCACATCTGCGCATGCGTATGGGTCGTAATGCGCATGCGCCAACCAGTCAGTGCGGTCGGAAAACGTGTGTTCACAAAATTGCGAGTGCCTACTAATTTGAGTGACAGGATGAGGCGTTTGTGGGTGGTAACAGGGGAAGGTGCTTGAAAACGGGGAGTGGAGATCAGAACGCAGGCGTGCTTAAAGGTCAAAATGGGCGTTTTAAGGGTGTGCATAATTAACAAAGCAGCGTCATCGACCACGTCACTTGGTTGTTTCTTAGCCTGAACTGTTCGCATGATTGCGGTAGGAAAATCCAACCACAAGCACTGCGAGCAGTTCGGACGCCTTTCGATGTACTCGATTAATCTAATAAATAGCGGAGATGACGTATGATGCGAGCGGCCAGGGGGCATCTTTACAAAATAGCGAACGCATGTTTCGTTCAGACATAGAGGCGTCAACAGACCGCAAAGATCGAGCGCTCAATTTAAATAGCCGGCCCCTTTTTCTGAACGAGCGAGCGCAAATAGCGTCCGGCTCTGAATCAGGCCCTATATTCCCTACCACATACTAGGGGTTTTTTTTGTCACTAGCCAATTAGCCTACCAGAATGTTTTTGGATTACAAAATGCATCCAGCATTGTATGGACAACCTGTGTGTCTGCTTTACTTCTGGGCCACGTAATCGCAAAAGAACCTGTTTTATGCCAGGTCTGAGCTTTTTAGTAAATGGTAAACATTTGGTACATTCTCCAGATGAAAGAAGATTAGACCAAGAGGCAAATGTAAACTAGGTTTTTCCTAAACTTCTCATCAATACACAGACCTGTCACCTTCCCCTTTAATAGATCATTTCAAAATATACTCTATTGCTGCGGAACGATTGCTAATCCCTCTGTGACAATGAGCCTGAGTGCTCGCAAGCGGGTCGACGGTAGGCTCTGCGCACGGGCAGCAGACGCACTGTGTGTGCGCAAGCCCCGGAGCGAGAGAGAAATTCTCTCGCTCCGTGGCTCACTACAAAAGGGGCGGCTGTCGATGTTGATCGACAGCTCGCCCCGTTTTGTAGTCGTGGCGGGGGGGTGGCTTCACAAACGGAGGCGTTCCCAAGCGAACACGTGCCATTTGTGGGCGGCCCCACTGACATCACCAGTGATGTCAGTGGGAGAGCTTCCGGCTCTATTAGAGCCAGAAGCTCTCTGGGGCTTGTGGCCACGAGACCCTACCACAAGGGTCTCGTCGCAAGCCCACTGGTCGCGATTGTCTTGACCATCGCGACCATCATCCTGGCCGCTCGCAATAGCTGTGGGTGGTTGCCCACAGCTATGCGAGCGGCCATGAGGCAGCTCTAAAGAAACAGAGGGACAGCCGTGATTCGGGGCGAGCGCCCTTTCGGAGCGTCCGGCTCTGAATCAGACCCAATGTGAATAGGCTGCAGGAACAACATCACCAAAGTATTAGCATAAGTGTGAAATATTCAGATGCATTCAGCAAATCAAAAGTATCCGTCTATTATCATCATGACCATCAGTCCATATCTTGAACCGCGGGTGGAGCCCTGGCAAGTGATCTGTCTCTAAAGAAGTGCCTTTACGTCTTTCTTGTATTCATCTTGGGGTGCATTGTGTGTATGAACATGCCCTCACTGCACTTACATGCCCCCGTAGGTTAACCCTGTGCTTTCCTCCTTACTGCTAAGGAGTGGTAAGTCGGAAATGCAAAATGCATTTCAGTCTGCACGAGTACGGATAGGAGGACGCTTTGTCAGTGGGCGTGCGCAGCTGAAGAAGACGTTATTTTCCTGGAGCAAGAAAAAAAAGCACAATTTATATTTACGCCTAGTTCTGCGTGCGTTGGGATGGTTGGAGACACCGTTGTAGAATGTAAGAGAGCATTGTGTTGGGGTGGGGGGTCTCTCCTGATATGTTAAGCAATCACGACGACCAAAACTCCTAAAATCAAAATATTATTCACCGTTCTTGACCAATGACAAAAATGAAAACTCTGGCCCTGATTCAGAGCCGGACGCTCTGACCAGAGCACTCGCTCTGAATCAGGGCCCACCTCCATAATTATGGAGTGTCCTCCTGGACGCTCGTATAGCTGTGGGTCACCACCCACAGCCTATACGAGCGTGCAGGATGATGGTCGCGATGGTCTTGACCATCGCGACCATCGCCAGTGCGAGCAGAAGCCTGCGGTTGAGTTTCTCAACCGCAAGGCCAGGAGTGATTTTGGCTCTATCAGAGCCAAAATCACTCCCACTGACATCACTAGAGATGTCAGTGGGGCCGGCTTCTGACAGTAGGCGTTCCCTTGGGAACGCCTCCGTCTGGCAGGCACGCCCACCAAAGGGGGCGTGCTGTCAATCAACATCGACAGCACGTCCCCTTTGATCAGACACTACGAGCGAAGGAAAGTCCTTCGCTCGTCGCGTCTCGTGCATGCGCACGACGGAGCTCCCTCCGTCGTGCGCATGCGCAGTGCACACCATCGACCCACTTGCGAGCGGACAGCCGCTCGCGAGTGGGTCTGAATCAGGCCCTCTATTTGTTCCTCAAAAAAAATATGCAAAAAACGAAAAAGGAAAAGTTATTTCCCATAAAACGACAGTGATGCCGTGCAAACAATTGGAAAATGGCGTAGCGTTGCGAGGTGTCCCTCGTCCTGAGCGTCTTCCTTTAGTTACGCTTGTCAGTTACTTTAGTGAGAGCCCTCAGATGTTTGTTTTTAATTGAATTACACAAAATCCCATTCTTGGAAATGTTTTCAGTCGGTAATTATATTACAAGGCCTGATTCAGAGCTGGACGCAGTTAGCATTGCTGCTGTGTCTTTGTATGCAAAGTCATTGTGTGATACCCCTAAAGTGTTTATTATCTAAAATATACAATTTTAACAGGGATAATTTATTTATGTATGTATTTATACAGTAAGGAACATGGAAAGCTGCCAAATATATAACAAATGCACGTTATTTTAATGTTCTGCTAGTGGATGTATGTAAATATGATAAACAGGGGAGCTACTCGTTTTATATATATGTTAACCCCCCTCCCCGGGGAACAGTGGAGCGGGCCCCTGTACGGGACAAGTTCAACTAAGGGGGCACGCGGCCAGCTACAGGACATTCCAGCCGCTACAGAGGGGAATCCTGTTCCCCCCCTTAGAACTATATACTGTAAGTGGCCTGTAAGTAGAGCGGCGCGTGCGGTCGTCGGGAAGGAGCCCCGCACGCGACCACTAGTATATAAGGGACACTCGCATGGACTGCTGGGTAATCAGTGCCTGAGGGAAGCCAGTGTAAAAAGCAAACACTGTACTTACCGGAGAGTAGGGGACCGTGTGGTGAGAGCTGAACTCATCGGACAAGCTGCGGAGTCTCCCTGCCGACGGCAGGGGAGAGACGGAGCCGCAGACAACCGCGGGAGCCAGGAGAGTCTAGCCGGAGGAGGTCGCGTCAGTCGGGCGCCGCCTCCAAGCCTGCCCCGCACAGTGACTGACAGCCAGGGAGCCGAACGGCTGCTGCGGGGCGGTAATAGAAGGAAGCGGTCTCAGCAGTGGAGCCGCCCTGCTTCCCTCCCCTTCTCAGTGACTGACAGCCCAGGGGGAGAGTGCTGAGGGCTGCGTTGTGGTTCCACAGAACAGAGCGGGACGGAGACAAGACGGAGGCGGAGCAGTGAGTACCTGTACCAGTCCCTGCTACTGTACCGGAATTGGTATCAAATACCGGCAGCCGCATGGCCGGCGGTTCGATTCCCGTCACCGGCAGGCCGACAGGAGCAGAGTGCGACGCAGCGGAAGCCCGACAGTGCTGGAAATCCCGATCGTGGATAGGTAAGTATCCACTAACCTAACCTAACCCCCCTAACCCTAACCCTCCTTAGGGGTGCCTAACCCTAACTTCCCCCCCAAGTGCCTAACCCTAATCCCCCCTCTAAGTGCCAAACCCTAACCACCCCCTTCCCCGCTGCCTAAACCTAAGTCCCCCGGGGGGGTGCCTAACCCTAAGTCCCCCCCGGGGGTGCCTAACCCTAACCCTCCCTTCCCCTAGCCTAACCCTAACCCTCCCTTCCCCTAGCCTAACCCTAAGTCCCCCCCAGGAGCCCTAAACCTAACCCTCCCCCCCCGCGGCTGTCCGCTCGCGGCGCCCGGCATCACTACGATCGTGATGCCGGGCGCCGGTCTCCCGGCGTCGGGGAAATGCGGGCGTCTACATCTAGACGCCCGGCATTTCACCCTTGCCGGGATAAGACAGTCGGGAAGCCGGCTGCCGGTATTTAGGCAGTCGGCTTCCCGATTGCCTCCCACTGTACCTATCTATTCCCTGTCACAAGTCAGCTCCCAGCATTCAGGGACAGTAGCTGAGTAACTTTAATTGACTTAAGGGCAGCCGTGCAAATGAGCTACATAGTTCAGTAAGCAAGCCAAGTTAATCTAGCACAAAGGTAGCACAGTTTATGTGAGAAGGCAGTTTGAATAACGACCCATCAGCAGCTTGCAATCTAATTCCCCAGGTGATACTCACCGCATAGCATTAGTTTATATTGTAACCATTACAGAGGAACAGGGGGCCTGATTCAGAGCCGGACGCTATTTGCGCTCGCTCGTTCAGAAAAAGGGGTGGCTATTCAAATAAACCGTTCGCTCTTTGTGGTCTGTTCACGCCTCTATTGGCCGCAATGACTGGTTCACGCATGCGTATTACGATACGTACGCATGTGCAGTTGGGCAAACATCGCTCGGAACGAACGAGTGGCCGCTTACGAGCGGCTCTGGATCAGGCCCAGAGTGCAATAAGTCAGCTTGGTATTCTTCACCTACCGTCAGTGTCATCGCAAACACCCTATCAATATAGCCGAGTGATACCTGTAAAGAAACATTAAAGACAGAGAACTAGTCTAAGTGTAGCCAGAGAAGTTGCTACCATTATCTCTAAACGAGCCTACTCCGCTACCATCCAGCTACTCCTCCAGGGAAATACTGCGAGGTTGCATTGAACCTAATTTCAAAGTCAGTTAACAACATCATTCTAACTAGAAGGTCAGGGGATTACAATTTGAGACTTCACGATAAATATACTTTACTCATTTAAGGCACAGCAGTGTAGGAATTTGCATAGATATAGGATACCTTGACTCATTCTCCTCAACTTAGCCAGCAACCCGGGCAACATATTTAAATTGTTAACTACTAGACAGATAACCTATTGCATGCAAGGGTAACACTAGAGACTGATATCTGTTTGAATTTTCTTGGTGCACCAAGTAACCGATAATTATAGGTATTGTGTTACGTTTATTTGCATTTAACGCATTAAGGCCCTCATTCAGTCCTTCGCTCGTCGCGTCTGGCTCATGCGCACGACGGAGCTCCCGCCGTCGTGCGCATGCGCAGTGCACAACGTCGACCTACTTGCGAGCGGACAGCCGCTCGCGAGTGGGTCTGAATCAGGCCCTAATTCCACAGTTGGAGAACAGATCCGGAGTTCCTGTGTAATAAAATTTACGGATCCCAGTGCAATTTCCTGACTTGAATGAGTGTACTAACTTGTATTTAAAATCATTAAAAATGTGTTGATAATTGTAGAAGTGCTTATTTAACCAAACCGCAATTGATTGAATAAATATATTTTGCTGTTGCACCCAATTGTCTGTATCTAAACTATCACCCTCTGGAAGAATCCCAGGAGATTCTGGGACAGGGATACTCGGTAAGGAACCATCCCAACGCAACATACTAAGAACGCCGCACACCATTAGTTGTATACTGTTACGTTTGGCGACCAGTGACGGCTCCAGAGGTGAGGCTGCAGCACAGTCCAAAATTCAAATAGGGGAGTCGCACCAACTGCCAGTGAGTCCCAGCCAGTGATGTTTGGCGGCGTTTGCGGTGGCAGTTGGTGTGGCTCATTTGAAATTTGGACTGGGCTGCAGCCCCACCTCTAGAGCCGCCACTGGTGGTGTCACTGGGTGGGGGGGGGGGGTGACACCAAAATGTTGACTCCTCCTCATTGACCTGGATCCGGGCGCTGTACTGTGATGTTACTGTGCAGAGCCAGGCTCATGGGCACTGAGGACTTGTTGGCATTGCTTGGAGAGTCTCTGGGGGCATCCGGGCATCACTGGGATAGCTAGGCACGCCGAAGAGTGATAAAACCAAGGGTATATGACAGGGCCACACCCTCTTTTCTGGCTATTTGGCGCACTGGGTGTCACAAACCCCAGTTACACCACTGACTACAATATGTAGAAGCCGGAGGAGGTATCTTAAGTAAAAAGACGCCTAAAGCCGGCTTCTCTGACCCGCCGCTGTGTCCGGAGATGCGGCCATCGGATCACCTGCATGACCATCGGACATCCCTCAGGAAGTTGAGAATGTCCAGCAAAATCACGCTGCCGAGGCCAGTGACGCTGCGTCCAAAGACACAGCCACTGGCTGTGGTATTATAATAAGTGAAATAAGTGAACAAGAAACCAGTGACTTACAGTACAATACAATGCAGGACATGGACATAGGGCCTGATTCAGACCCGCTCACGAGCGCATAGCGCTCGCAAGCGAGTTGATGGTCGGGCAGTGCGCACTGCGCGTGCCCGAGCCCCGGAGCAAGTGAGAACTTCACTCGGTCGGGGCTTGCAGCAAAACGGGGCAGCTGTCGATGTTGATTGACAGCTCGTCCCGTTTTGTAGGCGGGACTGGGGGGGTGGCTGCACAAACTGAGGAGTTCCTGCTGTTTGTGGGCGGCACTATTGACATCACCAGTGATGTCACTAGTGATGTCAGTAGTGAACTTCCTGCTCTATTAGAGCAGGAAGTTCACTGGGGATTGCAGTGGACGAGACCCTACCACAAGGGTCTTGTCGCAAGCTTGATGGTCGCAATAATCGCGACCATCGCCAGGCCGCCCGCACAAGCTGTGGGTGGTCACCCACAGCTATTCGAGCAGCCTGGAGGCGGATTTTTATATTTTTTAAATCCGCCCTGATTCAGAGCGAGCGCACGCAAATAGCGAGTGCCTCTGAATCAGGACTATAGTTTATAAACATTGCTGCAATGGCGATTATAACACTGAAATAAGCAGCAGGGCGTAAGCATCCAAGTGCCCTTGTGGGGAGTGAGGAGTAGGTGAATGTGTAAGTAAGGAGAAGCACATGAGGGAAGAGGTCCTTCTTCGTGGGAGCTTACTGTACATTATAAAGGGGAGGAGCAGACAGACAGGGGTGACACAGATGGGGTAGACAGGGAGGTAGGAGTATGTAGGATGGGAGCTGGAAGGCTTTGATGAAGTAGTAGGTCTTGAGAACCCATTTGAAAATATGTAAAGAGGTGGAGCGTCTGATAGGGAGAGGGAGAGGGAGAGAGTTCCAGAGGTGGGGAGCAGCACGGGCAAAATCTTGGAGATGGGAGTGGGATGAAATAATCAGTTGGCAGGAGAGGCGGCGTGTGTTTGTGGAGCGAAGAGGGTGGACAGGAGTGTGAAGGGAGATGAGGTCAGCGATATAAATGGGAGAGGATTGGGTGAGTGTAAGAACCTTGAACTGGGTTCTGAAAGGGAAGGGGAGCCAGTGGACGGCTTGTAGGAGAGGGGAGGCAGATGCAGAACGTTTGTAAAGGAAGATGAGCCAAGCAGCAGCATTGAGGGCAGATTGGAGTCAGGGAGGCCAGATAGGAGGATGTTACAGTAGTTCAGTGGTTCCCAAGCTGTGCGCCGCAGGCACCCTTGGGCGCACCGGTGTGTGCCACGGCTGGAGGGAAGCAGCTGTCTGTTTTTTTTCCTAATCATCTAATGTTGGACTGGCCAAAACGTCGATCACGATCTACCAGTAGCTCGCTGAGCTCATGCCGGTAGATCGCGATCAACTTTCCTACAGAAACTGGCACTACTACTGGGGGCAATAAATAAGGGGCACTACTATAGGGGGCACTGCATAAGGGACACTACACTGGGACATTGAATAAGAGGCACTACTGTAGTGGGCATTGCATAAAGGGCAGTACTACAGGGGGCATTGCATAAGGGGCACTACTACTGGGGGCATTGCAGAAGGGGCACTACTACTGGGTGCATTGCATAAGGGGCATTACTACTGAGGGTATTGCATAAGAGCCACTACTACAGGGGGCATTGCATAAGGGGCACTACTACTGGGGGCATTGCATAACGGGCACTACTACAGGGGTTATTGCATAAGGGGCACTACTACTGGGCGCATTGCATAATGGGCACTACTACACAGGGCATTGCATAAGGGGCACTACTACTGGGAGCATTGCATAAGGGGCACTACTACTAGGGGCACTGCATAAAGGGCACTGCTACTGGGGCATTGCATAATGGACAGTACATCAGGGGGCACTACATAAAGGGCAGTACTACATGTAATTAATTTGGCTTAGGGGTGCCTTGAAAAAATGAAGGAGACCCTAATGGTGCCTTGAACTGAAAAGTTTGGGAACCACTGCAGTAGTCCAATCTGGAGATGACCAGTGAGTAGATCATGTGCTGGGAACACAGCGCCTCTTCATATAGTAACAATATTCAGGGAGGAGATTTTAATGGCACCAATTTGCCGATGCTAAGAAAAGTTATATTACAAATGTAGGTTTTTCAGACTCATAGGAAATGATAAAGCACAATCTTTGGTTTCTAGTGTTCCCATGTTTCTGTATTTATAATTCCCGTCCTTCAGAGAAGAAAAATGACAGCCAGGAAAGTCTGTAACATTTGTGCAGCATTTAGTATAATGTGAAATGCGCCGCTTTTTACATTCAAGGCCTCCATATTTCCTGGTGTATTTTTTTTCCTCTGTATTTTGTTGCACTGCTCGTCCTTTACTACGCAGATGTGTCTACATTAATCTATCCCCAAATCGCTCCAAATAGCCCTGTATGGCGTGGCACAGATTTTGTGACTAAGCTACGCCATGCGTTTCACCGCAGACTTTTTAATGAGATATGCTGTCTGTGACTCCGACACTAACCTGGGTGTAAAGGCAAAAGATGGAGGTCAGATACGAGTGATCCGCAGATTGCGTCACGACACACAGCGCTGTGTTTAATCTGCTATTGATGCCAATTTGTTTGAGACAAAAATACTAGTCCTAAGTGCCTAGGATGCTATAAGTGATTTTGGATGTGGCTATGATGCAAACATGATGCTAATTTTAGGGAAAAGTACGAGAGTCCAGCCATCACTACCCACAGCGGTACGTCTAAGTCTCGCCATGCACCTCTGAATCTTGTTTGTGTAATTTTCATTATATAAGAGAGGATAATGCCAATTGTCAGAAAGCCCCCTGAGGGCAGCCAGGTGTGAGGCGCTGGGGGTGTGGTGCTATTATCACATGTTCATGGTCTCGCCTCCACTGTACAGAGTCAGAATTCACAGCACTGTATAGCATCATTTAACGTGAGTCGCAACATCAAAAAACCTCAGGATATGGGTATGTTGTATGAGGGTGGATTTTGGAGAAAGTAAGCATGAATTACAGAATAAATCTGAATTTTGAAAAAATAGTTTTGGATGGAGTTCATTTGCTGGTTCCCCCTCATAAAATCATACCCAGATTATCCAATAAGCAACAGAGGAACCAGCCCGGGGCCTAGTGTCTAGATTACCCCAACCAGTTTTAAAGTTTTTTTTTATACCAATGTAGAAAGGAAGGCGGACAAACTAATATGTCACCTAGAGCACCATTGATTAAGGCTACACTACAAATGTCTCCCCAAGAACATGGAACCATGATAGATTGTGACTGATTACACATAAATGGAAAATAAGTACCGGTAACTACGCAAAGGATGCATGTAATGGGAATCCAGATTCTGGTTACAGGTTCTTTTCAACAGCCTCCGGAAGAGAAGCATATTTAAAAGAAATGGAAATTGAAGACAGGTAAAAGAAGTGTAACATAAGGAAGAACTAGAAAGGCGGATGGGCCCAAAGAGCTGGCTCCCAGCATAATTATTATAGAGTCATAAAGTAATTATATCTTAACCCCTTCGCAAACTGCCACCAAATAAGAAAATGAAAAGAAATAAATTAAATAAAAACACACTACAAAAAAGAAATAAATAAATACTACTACTACTACTACTACCACTAATAATAATAATAATAATAATAATAATAATAATTATTAAATACTACTACTACTATTCCTTCTACGACTACTACTACTACTACTACCACTAATAATAATAATAATAATAATAATAATAATAATAAGTAAATACTACTACTACTATTCCTTCAACGACTACTACTACTACTACTACTACTACTAATAATAATAATAATAATAATAAATAAATGAAATGAATAAAAAAAAATAATAATTTAATCAGCAAGTAGTTTCTTTTGCTATAAATTATGTTTCACGACCGGAAAACATTTCACAGTTTTGATCTGTGTTGGTCAGAAGCTAATAAATCATTTGTGTTACATTGTTTGTGTAACCAAGTGAACTTTACTTGTTTGTTTTATCAGCACAGCGGGGGCTTTCATTTAATGTTCTGCATTTTTTTGTACATTTCAGAGGGCAAAAATAGCAACAAAATAACACTTTATACTGATTCCCATAGTTCCTTTTAAGTAAACAGTACAACCAAATACTTAAAATTACTCATCATTTAATTAATTATATTAAAATATGTGAATGTTTCGCCAGGATTTGTAATATTTGTAGGGTCAAACCAAACTGGAAAAGAACAGCGGCGTGGTAATAAGCTAACCCAAGGAGTGTCTCATAGTAATACAATTCCTCCATTCCCCTCATATAATATTAATCACCAAAAAGAATGAACAAACTGCTAATTAAGAGGTTCTCAAATTAAAAGTTTCCATGTTAATAGTATTAGCCTGAACCTGATCTGTACGCAATCCGCGCAAATGCCGATGTTCATGTAGCTGAGTGATTTTTACACAACTGCCCATGAGTGAAACTTTGTAAAAACTCCCATGGTGCATGCGTGACACAGAGTGTACGCACAAAGGCGCTGTAGCAATCGAGACTTATGGTATCAGAAGTGTTGTTTGGAAAAGTGATAGGCGTTCCTGCGCTGTGACTGGGAGGTGGCAGTAATGCGTGCAAAAAGGGTCTGCTCAGTGTTACGGGAGTGTTGGGAGCATGTCAGTAAAAGCATCTGCGTTCCCAGAAGCTCAACCGCTCACATAGAAGACCATACATGGACGCAGAAACTGCAAGTGTTGATGGGGCGGCCGATGGCGGCATCTAAAGATGCACCAATCGGTAGTACTGCATCTCCGGATCCTGAAAGTGGGCGCCTCAGTCCTTCCACAGTTGGCCGCACGGATGTACACCATGGGAGGAGTTTGTAGATGCATTTGCATAAAGTTGCACAAGAGCAACCACCAACAGAGACGCTGCTGTGTTACGCTTGGCCGATCGCCCTCTGAATCAGGCCCTAAATAGATAAAAATATTAAAAACAAGTATTGAGGATCAGATTTATTGCAACCAATCAGAATCTAGCTATCATTTATCTACTACAGCCTATTAACCATAGCAGAAGCTGATTGGTTGCTGTGGGCAAGGTCTCCACTTGTCTTATTTAGAAAGATTAACAAGTCTCCCACTAAATGCACTGGTACAGTACATATACAGTAGTTTCCTACTGGTGCCATTAAAGAGGTTTTCCTGAAGCTATAGATAGAGTGTGCAAGGGAAGGAGTGTACCTAAATAGTGAGAAAAGTAGTAGGTTAGATTAAATGTGCGTACACACTAGACAATACACATCGTTATGACAATTACATTTTTTCATCCAGTGTGTACGCACTATATAGCTAGCGATGCGCGCTCCCGTGGGTCGCTAACAACATCCCTAGTCATCTGTACTGGCAGCTCAATCTGGGGATGTTGTTAGCGATGTCCTCAACCCCACCATCGTTCTGTCGTTCTGTCATATGCACTTGCCTCCCCCCCCGCGCGCACCAGGTTTGTCGCTAACGAGATCGCCGGATACACACATCATTTAGTGTGTACCCAGCTTAAGAACTAGACAGTCTAATATTTACCTTCTTTTTTTTCACTGACCAAAATGAACAATGGTAATAGAGTTTAGGGTAGGGGTGGGCAATAATAATAAGCCTTGATGTTGTAGAACTACACATCCCAGCATGTCCTGCCACAGTTTGCCATTTGGCTAAAACTGTTGCAAGGGATGCTGGGACTTGTAGTTCAACAACAGCTGGAGGGCCACTTATTGCCCGCTCCTGGTTTAGAGGAAAATAGTAAAGAATAGATTTGTATAAAAATAATCAAGAAATGAATCACTAAAGACAGGTTATATATTTGTGTATTATTCTAAGTGTTCCCAGTTTATAAATATATATTGTACTGTCAGTAATTACTTATATTAGTCCTAATTAACCTGGCAAAACTTTATAACGAGTACAACCCTGAATTACCTATGTCCTGGATAACTTTTGGTTAAACAAAGTAAACTTGTCCGTACTTTTGTGTCTTATTGTGTCTGGGGTGGGAGCCCTTACCTCTCTGCCTTAGTGAGGTTAACCATCAGTTGTACCGGAGAAAGAATGTCAGAGGAAGTGCGAATTACTTTCCAGGTGCCGATACTTAGGTACTTTTGAGTAAAACATATCCGTCTCACCACAGCCGTCATTCTCACGTGGTTAGGTGTGTTACAGATCTACAGATTCCTCTTGGTACAAAGACTCACTTGCGCTTGCTCTAACGACGTCTCCGAGTGCTATGTCTAGTACACATGATCTTTCTACATATTGAAGGTTTATATTAAGGAGAAGATGTATCAAACCTTCTAAAGAGAGCTAGAATCGGATTGGTCGCTATGGTCAACACCAGGAGAGAATATGGGAATTGAGAATGTGGGAATTGGAGATTCCTGATTGTGTTGGGACTCAGGAGCCCTACAGTACCTCCTTACACTACATTTCTTAGTGTTAGGGAACTTTACATAGTAATGGAGACCGTCAGAATGTTTAGTTGTCACCATCACCAGCTGGAACGGAAATTCATCCATATATCCATATACTGTACTGCAGAAATATCCTTATTGTCTAAAACAAAACCCCCAATGTCTGCAATGTATATAAATCTGTCAGTAATGTCTAAGGTCGTTTTCTATACCTGCGGATGCACCAGCTATAGATGGACAGGAAAACCAACACATTTCCTGTCTGCCACACAGCACTATCCCCCTACTGACAGACAAATGAAAGCTTCCCATCTAACCAGGATCCTGTCATCCCATGCTGATTGTCAGTGTAATGCTTTGCAATCACATTACAATGGAAGTAGAATTACTTTCTAATTACTAAACAGTAAACATATATTTTCTACCTGATATCTGGGCCAGGGGTCCTGGAGCGTCGACATGTTCAGAATGTTGACAATATGAATGTAACACTCAACATTTTTGGCTAACCCTTATCCTAAACCTAATTGCAGCCTACCCCTAACCCTAATTATACCTAATACTAACCCTAATTGTAACTTTACCGTATCCCTAATTTATTTATTTATTATTTATTAACAGTTTCTTATATAGCCCAACAAATTCCGTTGCACTTTACAATTTGAATTAACATTATACTGGGTTGTAAAAGACATACATATATACATAAAAGACATACATAAGGGTAAGAGGGCCCTGCTCGCAAGCTTACAATCTATAGGTTGCAGCTTAACGCTAACCTTAACCCTAATTGTAGCCTAACTCTAATTGTAGCCTAGCCCTACATGCAGCCTAGACCTCCCTTAACCATAATTGTAACCTAACCCTAATTGCAGCCTAGCCTTAACCCTAATTGCAGCCTAACCCTATCCATAATTGCAGCCTAACCCTAACCTTAACCCTAATTGTAGCCTAGCCTTAACCCTAATTGTAGCCTAGCCTTAACCCTAATTGTAGCCTAGCCTTAACCCTAATTGCAGCCTAACCCTATCCATAATTGCAGCCTAACCCTAACCTTAACCCTAATTATAGCCTAGCCTTAACCCTAATTGTAGCCCAACTCTAATTGTTGCCTAACTCTAATTGTAGCCTAGCCGTAACCCTACATGCAGCCTAGCCCTTACCTTAACCATAATTGTAGCCAAACACTAATTGCAGCCTAACTCTAATTCTAGCCTAGCCCTAACCCTACATGCAGCCTAGCCCTTACCTTAACCCTAATTGTAGCCTAACCCTAATTGTAGCCTAGCCCTAACCCTAATGTTAGCCTAACCCTAATTGAAGCCTAGCCTTAACTCTAATTGCAGCCTAACCCTAACCTTGACCCTAATTACAGCCTAGTTCTAACCCGAACTTCTTGTGTCGACATTTTCAACTTGTCAACATTTTGTCAGTATCGACATGCTGACTCCTCCTCCTAGAGCCATGTCATATAAGAGGTATACAGATATGTTTCCTGATTTGTACATGAAGTTATGACTACATGACCTCTGACTTTCACTTTAGCAAAACAGGAATTTTTCCTAAATTCAGTCAGAATCTCACTTGACTGAAGTATCTATCTGGACTGTAAGCGCTCACGAGCAGGGCCCTCTTCCCTCGGCACCAGACCTTTGGATTCTGCCGCCCTGCTGCCTAATTGGGTACTACGACCACTGATGCAGCAATGTTTATACCTTGTCTGTTTATGTACTTTGTAAGGCCCTTGTGGCACCATACACAAAAAAGATAATAATTAATAATAACATGTATTTATCCCAAGTTCCAGGTTTATACATTTGCTTGTAGTACTTACTGCATGAATGGATTCATACTGAGAAGGCTGCTGCTCATACACCATATTGGCTCTTTTATGGAGGCTTCAGCCCCTAACCAAGATGGCCGCCGTCTGTACTTCTGCACATGCGCGGCGCCATCTTGGCACTGTGTTAGAGTGCCACATGTCCCACCTAGCTCCAGACACATCATCCTATTACTGTGTGTTCCATCTTGCTACAGCCGTTGATACCGCTTGCATCTCACACCGCTACCCACATATAGTGAGCGGCTGGTGCCCTGTATTTGCTCGATGCTGTGAGTCTGTATGTGCATAGCTGTGAGTACGGCTGTACCAATAACATTACTGCTGGATAAACCACCCCACTGGTTCAGTACTGGGCTGTTCACTGACTCACAGCACCTGCTGGTGGGTACATCTACTCTGTGCCCTACCGCTAGGGACGCCAATCCCACCTCATTTTTTTCAATCCTGGGATTCGTGACTGAAAAAAATCTCAATCCTGGGATTCCTGGGATTGAGTTGATCATCGAAAATATTATTCATGGCAGGGTCATTATATGCGATTCAGAGCGAATTGCGTCATCCAAGTGCCTGCAACGCCAACCTCACTCAGGAAGCGAGCGACAGAGGTTGGCGTGCCCACTCTTCCCGGTGTCTGGGGCAGTCACCCAAATCCCGGCTCTTTTGGGGGGATTCCAGTCCCTCCCGATGCACATGCCCCAGTCCCTCTTGTGTAGGTCAGTCCACACGATGAATAGCTTAACCAGGGATTGGTTAATTAACCAGGTAGAACAGCAGAATGTGAGACAACACAGGGTTAATGCAGCACGATGCTGAAACGTACAATAGAAGACAGGTTCAGCGGGATAATCCGGGTGGCGTGCTGTGTTGGTGGTGCACATCTACAGGTACATGCAGAGGGGGCAGTGGGACTTGTAGCGTGGCCAGCGGTGGTAGCCGCTGTTATATGTGGCACCAGCATGTCTGGGACACAGTCTCAGGGGCCAGGGCTTCCGACAGCTCTGCCGGACCCAGATACAGGGGGCATGGCCAACCTAAGGAGGTGTGGCCAGACCCCCTCATTACAAAAAATATATAATAATTAACATGTTCACGGACGTGTGCGCACCACACAGGGGGGCGCCAGTGTCTGGGGGCGGGGGCGCAATCGCTACCCCCCGCACATAATGCAGGGAGAGAGTGGACTGACTGCTGCTACAGCAGCCTCTCTCCCTAGCCAAGCACACAGCGTGACAGCAGTGCGTGTGGTGGGCTGGGGAGAGAGTCTGCTGCAGCACCAGTCAGTCCTCTCTCCTGCCGGAAGTAAATAATAATTGGAAAGTACTTTCACATACACAGTATTCTCTTCTGTGGTAACTTAGACCATGCAGGAACAAACAAACACTTTTATTTTAAAAAAAAATATTTATTAAAAAAATTACATGATTTTAGCTGTTTTTAAAAACTTTTTATCAATTTAAAAAAAAAAAACTCAGGTCCAGTGGCATCACAAAGGGGGGTGCAGGCCGTACCCGGGTGTCACCCACTAAGGAGTGACACCAAAGTGCCGACTCTTTCTCAGGGACAGGAGCCGGGTGCTGCACTGTAGCATTTACATTCTTCTCAGGGACAGGAGCCGGCGCTGCACACAGAGTGGTCCCCGGTGGCAGCCCACATCTCCTGGACCTCTTGAATGACTAAAAAATGGGGGGACCGGGCCCCAAGGCCACTCCCCCCGACCCATGAGGCCATGCCAACTACCTGCAAGGCCACAACCCTTTGTCGGCGAAGCACGACTTAACTGCGCGCACTACCAGCCTGGTTGCCCCTACCCGCAACGGGTGTCACAAGAGGGAGGAACGCCACTGCCCAAATCCAAAACCAGAACCAAAACACAGAGATGAATAAAGATCCAAAACACTGGGGTCAGCGCACATCTCTAGTACAAACTCGCATCTAAATTGCAGTGTAAGGATAAAGCTGGCCAGCATCTGTGGGCAGCGGGCTACATGCAACAGCAGCCAGTATTTACCCTGCATGCCAACATAATACATTTTGCATTGCAGCATTGTTTGTCCAGATGCAAAGTGACGTAATTTTTTTGGTGTGATCCCAACTCAGAATCAGCCTCTATAAGAGCTCATAATATGCAACACTTATTGATCCTGTTGTTAACTTAATAGGCACCCACATGCTGTTACTCTCCCCCCTTTACTTATGTTGTGTTTTCCGTATCCAGAACAGATGCCTCAGTGACAGGAGAATCTGGAATTCCAGCTTTGCAGACATCACCTGTTTCCAGAGCATTGATCCCACGACTTCTGCAGCTGCACTTTCCGCTGTTGGAATCAGGTACATACTGAAGAGCTACTCAGGCTAACTTTGTATAACTTTGTATAACTTTGTAGTAACTTTTACTACATCCATATATTTTTCGCTCCTTTCTGTGATTTTGGCCCTTGTCTTTATAACATCAGGGCAGAGATGTTTCTTTTAATTCTTTTAATCGCAGAGGCGATTCACCAAAAATACACAGCCTTCAGGGTACAGGCTCATGCACCTGGATCTCTGCCTGTGGTATGTGTTACACAAGAGGTCCTGCTAGGCACCTCTCCAGGCAGCAGAGTGCCCTTCTAAACAACTGTGCGCACCCCTACGTATGGCCCTGGAAGACTTGAAAACTACAATCTGACATTTTTACAGAATCTGATAATAGTGTATTTCCTTTGCATTATAAATACACCTCTCCAACAACGTTTAGGGGGTATATTTACTAAGCAGTGTTAGGAGACAAAGTGAAAAGTGATAAGGTGCCAGCCAATCAGCTCCCAACTGTCATCTCACAGGCTGTGTTTGAAAAATGACAGTTGGGAGCTGATTGGCTGGTACTTTATCACTTTTCACTCTGTCTCCTAACACTGCTTAGTAAATAGACCCCTTAATATCTAAAGCCCAGACAAAAAGAATAGTTGGTAAGATTTGCATATGACATGGGGAAACAATTGAACTCTTATTGTGCAGTTAGCACAATGCTGATATATAGGGTGTATAGGGACATTTCTGGGGAAAACATTTTCAGAGATAGATATTTCAATTTAAAACTGTTGCTAATGAAGATTTTTGGAGATTCATTTCATACAGGTTTAACAACATACAATCCGTATCGCGCGGCAATAAATTAGATTAATATGGTTCAAAAGTTCTTTTGGTGAAAAGGGAACCTCAAACTGCGAACACAACAGTGTTGGAAGTCTGCGTTAAACAAATGTCAAAACACTTTTTTTATTATCTAAGAAGAAATATTTTAATGTGGCTTTAAAATTAACAATAAAATAAAACATTAAAAGAAGTAATTTTAACGCAAAGAGCAAATTCAAACTGCGACAGTGTGGGGCCCATTTATCATTCTATATCTGCTGCTATAGTCCCAAAAACACCAGTTTTTGGGGGTTAACCGCAGATATTAAGGGGTAAATTTACTAAAGTGAGAGTTTTTAGAGGTGAGTTTTAGAAGTGATGTTGCCCATAGCAACCGATCAGATTCTACTTAACATTTAACTAGCACCTTCCAGGAGATAATAGCTAGAATCTTAATTGGTTGCTATGGGCAACATCACTTCTAAAAACTCTCACATTAGTAAATTTACCCCTAAGTTTCCCCCCGGATGTATGAAGGTGAAGCCGCATCCGATACCTGCTGCGATCCCTCCATTCCCACAGACAGCCGCATCCCCCGTTAAGTTTCTATGGGGGATGCGATGCTGCCAAAGTCACCAACATCTTGAATACGATACATTACGGATATTGGCCCCCGCACCTAACGCCATCTGAAGATGGCGTCAGCCACTGTAGCCTCTGGGCTATACTTCGCATAATTAGCGGCGAGAGGGTTCCTCACCCAGCAATGGCGGGCGCGCATGTGCAGTTAGTGGGACTGCACAAGCGCATCAGCCATGGCGGCTCTCCGGGCACATCCAGGCGCTATGACGGTACTCTCATGCGCGGATCGCATTAAACGGGGGCCTAAACCTCAAACAGAGAGCATGGAACGCAAACGGCAAACTTCATATTTCGAATTGCAAGTTCAAATTGGGGTCTGTAGATGGTTATACCAGAAACCTAATCTGAGCCTCCTCACTGGTGAAATATCTCTTGAATATACAAATGGTTACTAAATATTCCGGGGTAGTACACGGTGTCGTCTACGGATTTTGTTACTAACGAACTACATACAATGATGTATTGGAGCAGGTTAGAGATGTCTCTGACCAAATGAAATGACAATCTCAGGGAGGAACTATCTTTATATTCAGTTATTCAGCCTTTCAGTAATGATATATAAATAGAGTGTGAGCGATGTGATTACTGAGGTAATGATGAAAAATTCCCACTTTTACCTCTCTTGTGTAAACGTCAGATATGTAATAATGATATATAACCTCGGGGCAGGAGATACAGACTGTGCAGAGTGCAGGGGATATTATTGCTCAGGGAAATCCGCTCATTGCATCGGGGGGTCCTGTATGAGTTCATTTTTTCTCTCCCTTAGTCAGCCAAACGTTTGGTAATTTCCCTGCGGAAACTCCTCATCCAGAGGTCTGCACAGAGCAGGGATCAGTCACCCAGCAAGAAAAACCTTTCAGCAGGTATGTACTAAGATTACTAAGCTTTTTATAATAATTTACTACCAGCATTGTATTTTTAACTCTGCATAAAGAATGAGGATTTTGTTCAAATATATTTTAATTTATGTTATTTCTTACTTATAATTATAAGGACTTTTTAACTTGACTTTAATGAGTATAGAGATCCTTTGTATTTTTACGTGTTTGGTTCCAACTTGCTCTACTATGTTTTCTACATTAAACATTAAGTAAAATAGACTTTAAAAAGGTCATTCCATCTTCAGGTGACTTCATTTTTGTAGCTTATTTGTGCCCTCTGGTAACTTTTACTACATCCATATATTTTTCGTTCCTGTCTGTGATTTTGGCCCTTGTCTTTATAACATCAGGGCAGAGATGTTTCTTTTCATTTCCCTGGGAAATTACATACGCAGAGCTGCTCCTGGGATAACATAAAGTCCAATGCAAAGAGCACAGAAAAGCAGTGGAAATGTGTGATCATATAAAGACATGGCAGAAGAGCACAGGACAAACCCAGAAAGATTAATATATTTAGTAACAGTTGCAAGAGGGCATGTACATGCCAATAAATGAAGGTTATATAAAGGTGGAAACACTTACTGTATAAAGTGTACCCAGTCGGACCTTAAACTCAATAGACAAGTATTTAGATTAGTTCTTTCTAGTGAATGAAACTTGCTTTGCTCAATTTTTATTTCTAACTATTTTTATAATAATTTGGTCAGTAGGTGGCGCCACTGTATTATGCCTTTCTATAGTATTTTATTGGCTGATGGCTGCTACAATGATCTTGCTCTACACTGTGTTATATATGCTGTGAGGTAGACATCTGTGTTAATGGAAATGCTCTACTTTGATTGTATTAAGTAGTCAGATATATAAAACAGTAATTCAAATGGAAAAGAAAATCTGCCGTGCTATAAATGTCTGCAAGCAGTGCTGTATATATATTACGCCAAGTCAGTGATTTGTGAGACAGGCTTTCACAGGAATGTGGTAGCAGGCAGTGAATAACTTAGGGCCTGATTCAGATTTAGGAATACAGTAATATAGAGCAAGTACCTGTGTACCTGGACAAATCATGTTGCAATGCAAGGGGTACAAATAAATACATTGGGGTCTATGTACTAAGCAGTGATAAGTGACAGAGTGAAAAGTGATAAGTCTGTGATAAGTGCCAGCCAATCAGCTTCTAGCTGTCATCTCACAGGCTGTGTTTGAAAAATGACAGTTGGGAGCTGATTGGCTGGCACTTATCACAGACATCACTTTTCACTCTGTCACTTATCACTGCTTAGTACATAGACCCCATAGTTTTGAGTGTGGGTTAATTAATACTGGCTGCTGTTGCCTGTAACCCACAAAAGCTGCACAGTTTTATTATAATAACTCTACAATTTAGATATAATCTTGTGCACGTCCCTCCCAAATACAAATCTCTCCGCACATATTACATCTGCCCCACCTGCATTGCAGCCTGGTGTTACCAAGATGCACAGTTAGGCAAGATTGTTGTTGGTGTCCCCTAGCAGATAATCCCATCACCAAGCTTAAGGGGTTTACGTATCAAGCAGTGAAAAGTGTGGAGAAGTTGTCCATAGCAACCAATAGAGCCGTAACTAGACTTTTTGGTGCCAGAAAGAGCATTGATGCTCCCCCCATTTTTCAAATAGG
This sequence comes from Taudactylus pleione, assembly GCA_031769625.1. Lineage (NCBI taxonomy): Eukaryota > Metazoa > Chordata > Amphibia > Anura > Myobatrachidae > Taudactylus > Taudactylus pleione. The sequence continues at coordinate 516,387 of JAUIMM010000139.1, read as the reverse complement.
GACATAACACACCCAAAAAAGGGGAATGGACTCATGGGGAAGGGCCAGGGAAGAGATAGGGGAGGCCAGGAGATGCTGGAGATGAAATAAGAGGAAGCTACAAGTGAGAAATATTATAAACAGGAAATTGACAGGCCCCCTGCCCTGCAGTGGCCTGTGCCATGGCACAGATCGGACTACCCTAGTTACGGCCCTGGCAACCAATCAGCTCCTACCTATTATTTTATAGACTGTACTTGAAAAATGCTACTTAAAAGCTGATTGGTTGCTATGGGCAACTTCTCCACTGGTCCAGTTCTTCTCGCTTTTCACTTCTTGATACATAAACCCCTTAGGATTATATTTACCAGTTTTTAGAATTGGAAATGTTGCCCATAGCAACCAATCAGATTCTACTTATCATTTATTTAGCAATTTCCCAAAAAATAATAGCTAGAATCTATGGGCAACAACTCCACTTTTAAAAACCTGCACTTTAGTAAATATACCCCTTAGGGGTCTATTTACTAAGCAGTGTTAGGAGACAGAGTGAAAAGTGATAAGGTGCCAGACAATCAGCTCCCAACTGTCATCTCACAGGCTGTGTTAGCAAAATGACAGTTGGGAGCTGATTGGCTGGTACCTTATCACTTTTCACTCTCCTAACACTGCTTAGTAAATATACCCCTCAGTGTTTTTTACATGGGCTCCAAAAAATAACACATTGGTTTATGGCTTATTTTGTATTGTTAAAGAAACACGTGTGATACACACAACTATCCAGGCATCCTCCATTGTTACGGCCCAGATGAAAGGTGTAAAATGAGTCAGTCAGATCATTATACTCATGCCGGCTGCGGGCCCCTTCATTGCGGCGGGACCAGGTCGGTGCAATGTACTGGCTGCACCCCCGCTAGTTCCACCACTGACCCAGCACCTCTCTCCCTGTCTCACAGCACAGCGCCCATCACCCAGCAGCACAGATCACAGAGGCAGCCTACAACACCCATCACCCCTCACCCACATAGCAGTCCTCATCCAGCACCCCTCTGCCCTCACCCAGCAGCACAGATCACAGCCACACCCAACACCCAGCACCCCTCACCCAGCACAACACCCATCACACAGCAGCACAGATCACAGCTACGCCCAACACCCATCACCCCTCACCCACACAGCAGTCCTCATCCAGCACCCCTCTGCCCTCACCCAGCACAGCACCCATCACCCAGCAGCACAGATCACAGCCACGCCCAACACCAATCACCCCTCACCCACACAGCACCCCTCACCCTCTACAGCAGGGGTCTTCAAACTTGGCCCTCCAGATGCTGTGGAACTACACATCCCAGCATGCACTGCACATAGTTTTAGCATGCTGTTATATCAAAAAGGTGGCAGTGCATGCTGGGATGTGTAGTTCCACAGCAGCTGGAGGGCCAAGTTTGAAGACCCCTGCTCTACAGCATCCCTTATACAGAACCCCTCTCCCCTCACCCAGCACAACACCCCCCCACCCAGCAGAACAGATCACAGCCACATCCATCACCAATCACTCCTAACCCGGCCAGCATACAGCACCAGTACGCCTCACAGCAGTCACTTTTTAAAACTGGCTGTCTGGCTGGCTGTGCGTCCGCCCCTGCTGTTCTGCAGATCCTGCTGAATCCTCCTCATTCCGCTTTGTGTGTGTGGTGCTGGCAGGCTGCAGGGAGTCAGTGCAGACTCAGCCTGCTGGACTCTGCAAAGCCCCATGGAAGGAGGAGCTGCTGTGGCTGGGGATGCGCAGCAACCCCCCCCCCCCCCCCTAGAGACCAGCTACCATTTTTGTTAATGCCCAGTGCCCACCGCCCCCCACTGTGCAGAGTCTGTTACTCTGCTCCAACCTCCCTGGACCCGCTTTCTCCCGTAGCGGCAGCCTGATGTCCAGGTGCCCCGCCCTCGCAACTGTCGCCGGCTGTTCCGCCACTGCCTGCCCAGTCACTGGTTGCTGCTGCCGGGCCCAATCAGAGCTCAGCTGACAACTCCAATCGAGCGCAGCAGCAGCAAACAGTGGACGCTGCACAGCAGCAGTAGCGGCTGCCCCAGCCAACAGCAGTTGCCCCGTGCTTCAGTGCCTACCCAAAACCCCCGCCGGATGTCCCATGGCATTCCACATGCCCTAGGCATTCGCTAGTAGGGCCAGGTCTGGTATGTGATGTCAACACATGTACAGTGTTTGCTAAATATAGCGGTAGATTCAATTAGCATGCAGATTTAGCTCTCGGGTTAAGTGCCCAGAGCTATTCAAATATTGCCCTCATTAAGCCAGCAATTAGCTTCAGACCCGGGATTACGTACTAGAGTATTCAACTGATGCTCGCAGCGTCAGAAGCTGCAAGGAAAAATCTGCATTAAGTGCACCCTTGGGACAAGGGTTTATCGCCGGCTAGTAATTGAATAGCTCTGGGCACTTAACCCGGTAGCTAAAGCCACTCGGTAAAGCCCATGGCTAATGAAATCTGCCCCACAAACCATGGACACGTTTGTTACCACATCAAAAAGTGAATCCATGCTTCCATATTATTATCAAGAAACTCTTGCACAAACTGTTCAGCAATGTATCAACATGTTTACAATGACCTCACGTCGTGTGGTAATCAACAAAATCATAAAATTCATCAAACTGCTGTAAAAATTCCTTCTGAGAACATCTAATAGCAGCGCCAAGAAAAGTCTTTCATTACAATAAAGCAGGCAGTTTTTGAAAAAGAAAATGAAGAGACTCCCAATTCTGCACCTCCGGGACCGAAAATGGTGGGAGCGGACCGGAAATGGCGCTGTACAGCAGGACTAACGTGACTGGAATAAAATGCTAGTCAAATAAGCGTGCGTGCCAGGAAAGGGGACATGGCCTAATTTCCATAGACCCCGAGCCCTAGATGATGTAATTTGGGGGCGTGTTTGTACGGCACGCCTCCCGTTTTATGTCTTGCTGGGGGCGAGCCCAGCACTCCGGTAGCTGGTGGGCTACCCCCAGTCATTTCCCTGCACTCAAACAACGCCGCAAGCATGCACGCAGCATCCATTTAGTCAGGGCCATAACTAGGGTGGTGCGACCTGTGCCATGGCACAGGGCACCGCAGGGCAGGGGGCGCTGTTTGGGTCTGTCAACTTTCCTGTTTATTATCATTCTCACTTGTAGCTTCCTCTTCTTTTATCCCCAGCATCTCCTGGCCTCCCCTGTCTCTTCCCTGGCCCTTCCCCATGAGGCCATGGCCCTTTTTCAGGTGCACTATCTTATGTCCCTATTTAAAAAATGGAGGGGGGGGGCAATGCTCTCTCTGGCACAGGGCACCAAAAAGTCTAGTTACGGCTCTGCATTCAGCCTTACTGGCACAGCAGCTGCTCTCTGCTCCCAACCTCATGCCCGCCCGCGGGACACTTCCAGGGATATGTCATATGCTTGACACTGTTATTACTGAGGACGTACAAATTTGGGTTGGCAAAGGCTTTTTATTTCTCTATAGCTGGAAAAAATTCCTGTGTAGGCGCAGGATGATGTCAGACAGGAGAAAGCCAGGTGGCTTCTATTCGGGACTCCCCCTGCGAGGGGTCCAATAGGCTCCACCTCCCCCCAACAGCTCAAGCGTCTTTCTACGGACGCCAGGGGAACTTCTGGGTGTTCAACCTGAAAGTCCCTCTATCTGAGGCTATTGCAAAGGTCGTCTCTTAACGGGAGAGCTGTCCTTTGCGATTTTAATAGCATTTCTAAGTACATACCGGGGTAATTAACCGTGGTATGTACCCGATGGGAGGCGTAATGTACTGCATCGCGGATTCAGTGCTTAGTACATCCTGCCCAGAGTGAGTATCTGCCAGCATAGGCGGAAGATCTTTGCGCCTGCATGTGTACGCCTGTCCCGCCCACTTATCTTACGTCCATAGCCTCAACCGCCGTCATTAGTGTCTTTACTATATCCCACCTCATGCTGGGTGCAAAATATGCGCCTGAAATAAACGCCCAATATCTGTCCACACGCTGCGATCGTGCACAGAAGCAAACATACACGTCCAGGACACTCCCACAAGAAGGAGCAGTTCAGCCGCCCAAATAATCGCCCAGATATGACCAAAGCGTGGTCCATCGAAGGACGAATCAATCAAACGCTGGATGCAGCACTCACATGAGGGGGAAGTGACGGCCATTTTGCTACAGTATCACCACGACAACCGATCTGGGACCTGTGATTGCTAAAAGACAATAACAAGGTTTGTGTCAAGTACTCAGCATGACAGAGGCAGAGGAAAAACATGCAAAGCAGAATGAAGTAATACGCGCTGCTAGTAATCACTAATGTCCAGATTCTGTACAGTACATTTTATTCAGACTGGAGTCTCCAGAGGCTTCAACATAATTCCTGAAATATGTTCTGTATGCAGCCGGCTCGCTCTCCCCTGACATGCAATTACACGCTGCACACATTGGCCAACTTGTACTCATTTACAGGCAGGATCCTGAAGAAGTGAAAACAATGGACCCCAATTACGATGTTCTCTGGAGGCTCCTCCACAAGCTACATGTCCACCTAGATGTGTGGACAAGATCTGAAGAGGCGCACTGCACCAAAGTGTAAACGTCCCATCAAACTCCAACCTCTGAGAACTTTGCTACCATCCTATTATTATATTTAGAAATGACACCGGACACCGTATTTTGGTTTCGATTTTTTGCCAAACCACCCTCAAATGTTATGGTTTTGACAAAATCACCCCCAAGTGTTTTTGTTCAGTTTCAATTTTGGTTTCTTGAAAATTGATAAAAACAGTTAAAATTATGTCGTTTGGACCTGTTTACTTGCAATCCAAAACCGAGATCCGGCTTTTAGATCTGAGATCCGAACTTATGGGAAGACCCGAGCCGGGACGCAAAACCAAACCTCTAGTTATATACAGTATGTGGCACTTTTGAGTGTTTGAGGGGTCAATTTACGTCTTGGGCCCGTATTCAATTAGAGGCGAAAAGTCAGAAAGGTTTCGCCTATCCGACTTTCCGCCTCTTTTGCCTGTTTCAGAGGCGAAAACTTTTTGTGCGCGTCCCCGCTTTTCACCCTACTCAATTCCAAACCACATGAAAATAGAAAGCGGCGAAAGCGGAACAGGCGGAAAGTACTGTCTTTAGTGGGGAAATCAGTCTGAACCCCAAAAAAAGATGCACTAACATAGGCAATCAATGTAGATGTACTAATAGCCCTAATAAAAGTGTTGGGGTAATTTAAATAGCTTCTTATTAGCGTCTTTGTAAAAGTGGTGAAGAATGGCATAAAGCTGTATTTTTTGGTGAAAATAAGTAGTCCTGGCAAATTTGGGGTACCTGAAAATGGGTGCTAGCATATTTTAATGTCTCTAAAGTGAACTTTTAAAACATTTCAAAAACGCACCTGCTACCCCAAACACACCTGACCCATCCTTACAGACCCCCAAGAAGTCTATTTCGCTAGTTTTTATGCTGGTCCCTCCACTTTTTACTTTTTCGCCTCAAAAATGAAAGTATTTTTTGGGGGTGTTTTTTTTTTCTTCCAGATTTGGCCTTTGGGGGACTGTGCCAAGGGTTCTGTGTCGTTTCCCCACGTATGCACCCCATAATAAACATTTTGCACTTCTCACCTCATTCTTAGGAGAAACTTTTTCGCCTATTACTTTGCATTGAGTTTCCGCTTAGGCGAATTCCAGCTGGAATTGAAGTTGGAGATAAGTTCCGACCAGGCGAAAGCGGCAATAGGTGAAACTTTTTCGCCGATTATGGCTCTTCGCCTCTAATTCAATACGGGCCTTGGATGGAGATAAAGTGAAAGGAGATAAGGTACCAGCCAATCAGCTCTTAACTGCCATGTCACAGACTGTTTGAAAAATTATAGTTAGCAGCTGGTTGGCTGGTAGTTTATCTCCATCCAAGGCTTAGTAAATATACTCCATAGTACTTTTTTTATATTGGAAAGAGTTGAACTAACACAGAAGAGAAGAAAAAAGGAGATAGCCGTAGAGAGGGCCTGATTCAGACCCGGACGCTATCCGCAGTGCGCTCGCTATTGCCGATTGTTGCTAATCTGCGCATGCGTATGCATCGCAGTGCGCATTCGCAAACTACACAGTGCGTTCGCAGGTCCCTCGCTCGCCCAGCAAAGCCAGCCCAGCAGAGTGAGTGACAGGAGAGGTCATTTGTAGGTGGTAACAGGGGCAGGACACTAATAACGGGGGGTTGGAGATGCGAATGCAGGCGTGCCCGAGTGTTTCAACGCCGTTTTAGAGGTGTGCATAATTAACAGGCAGCATCATAATACACGTCACCAGCCCCTTTTTTGCTCTGTTTTCCTCGCAATGCATGCGGTAGAAAAAAGCTACCACAAGCACTGCGTTCACATCCGATAGTTGTCGATGTACCAATGTTTTCACAAACTTCCAGGAGATGACGTGGGGCAGTGGGCGTCTCTGCATTCGCTAAATGGAGTCTGCATACACAAAGCGAACGCTCGTACAGGTAAGATGGGTGTGCTTATGCCTTGGCGAGCGATCGCTCCCCGCCGCGTCACTTTCAAATATTTGCATACGCATCATGCGAGCGTACGCTCATAGCGACCGGGTCTGAATCAGGCCCAGAGTACAAAGAGTCACAACAAAAATGGCTACAATTCCTAGAACACATCAATTCAACTGATACTAATTCTTCTATGTTGACCCAGGAGTTGCACCCACAAAAGTGCATGAAAACAAATGGAAAAGATCCAAAAAGTGTTCCTTATATTAATAAATATAGATGAAAATCCCCTCAGTGTTTTACTTTATACAGCAAAATATAAAACATAAATATAGTGAAAACAAGGTGCAGAGAGTGTGAAATGAAGTAAGCAAAATAATAAATCTATATATATAATAATCAAGGGTGGTCTCTCCCATCTCTGGCATGTGCAGCGGGACCCGGGACACGCTGCCCCCAACGGTTCCCACTGCCGGCGACGGCCATCTTGCAGGAGAGGACAGGACGACCAGTAGGTATAGCGGGGAGGGGACAGGTTGAGGGTCCCCTATGCTTGGTCAAATATAGTGTACGCTGAGAACCTCAGTTATACTCTGTGGTATTTGTAGGGTGTATTGTACTGTCAGAATCAAATCACTGGGGTTTTTCGACTTAAAAATAAGCCATCGTGTAAATTATAAAAATCCTGGTGTGTGTTTCTAGATTCACAGCTAAATCCTGCTCTGTGTCATTTGGGGATTAGTAATTCCTATTTAAAAGAAAAAGAAAAAGCCTTTAAAATAGTTGAATTGTATGAAACTGTTCACCGTATTTTTCCTGTGTTATTAATAATCTGGAAAATATACTTGAATAAAAATGAGATTTCTTTGGCTCATACTCACGCTGAAAGCACAGACAAAACTTTGTATGCTGTTATGTTGTCAAGGCCTTGTGTACTAGGGTGTCTACAGTATGGGGGTGTATTTACTAAAGTGCTGGTTTTTAGAAGTGGAGATGTTGCCCGTAGCAACCAATCAGATTCTACTTAACATGTATCTAGCACCTTCTAGAAGATAATAGCTATAATCTGATTGGTCGCTAGGGGCAACATCCCCACTTCTAATAACCTGCACTCTAGTAAATATACCCCTATGTATCAAATCATATATGGCAGAAAAAGAGGGACATTTCCACTCTCTCCTTAAATATTTGCTTTGGGTGTCTTCACCAGAGGAGGAAGAAAGGTTAGTCATTAACATGCAGCATATTCCACTCTGTCTACCTGGTATGCAGTCGGGAAGCCGGCGGACCTAATCCCGACAGCCGGCTTCCCGAATGCTTAATCCCGGCGAGGGTTAAATGACAGGTGTCTAAATCTAGACGCCTGTCATTTTACCGATGCCGGGAGACCGGTGCCCGGCTTCCCGATCAAAGGGACGCCAGGCGCGGATAGCCGCGCGGGGGGGGTTTGTGGTTAGGGTTAGGCAACCCCCTGGGAGGTTAGGGTTAGGCTACGGGAAGTGGGGGTTAGGGTTAGGCACCCCCGGGGGGGACTTAGGGTTAGGCATCCCCCCGGGGGACTTAGGTTTAGGCGGCGAGGAAGGGGGGGTTAGGTTTAGGCACTTAGATGGGGGAGTTAGGTTTAGGCACTGGGAGGAAGGTTAGGGTTAGGCACCCCTAAGGGAGGGTTAGGGGAGGGAATTAGGTTAGTCAATACTTACCTCAGGGACGATCAGGATTTTCACCCATGTCGAGCAGCCGCTGTCAGGATTCCAAAGACCGGATGGGCGTCCGGCTGTAATTCATACCGATTCCCTCTACCTCGTGCCAAAATCATGTGCCACATCTGTTGCTATATTAGCTCCCTCCTGCTACGTGTTAGGGCTATTGAGTACAAGAAACTGTCAAAGCATGGGTACAGATCCAGCTACTTACATTATATTTTGGATTAGACTGTCAGCTGCAAATGGACATAGTCTTTGAGAAGGCATGTTAAGGAGATCAAGCAGAGTTGGGTGCAAATGTGTTTTTGCATAATTTTTAGCTGCAACTTGCACCTATACTTACTGTGTACACGCACTACAAATTCTGTCCCTTCTCTAGCCAATGTTGACTGAGACGCGTTTCACAATTGCTACTAGTTATGACACAGGGGCCGGGATAGGAGTGTGAGGGGGCGTGTATATGTAGAGAAAAGCACAGTAGGGGTGTGGTCATGTCCCACGCTGACCACTACATTCATGAATATTTGCCTGTTTGGGGGTGGATCACTTGCAGCTGCTCCACCCCTGGTGCTAAACACAAACTGATTATAATGACAATGGCATTTGATTTTCTAAATGCTTCTAGGTCCCTCCCATTTATGCTAATATTATATGAATATTGCTGCATTGATATTACAGATCATTACGCAGTAATGAGCATATTTTTAATTTATCCCTTAAAGGGGAAGTTGACTGAAATGTATATTTATTCGCAATTATTTTGTTCCAATACCTGACTCGCCCCCTGTGACTTTACACTGTCCAGGCACGTACCACATTGTGTATGAATTGTCTACCGAATGTTGAACATTTTTTGGGCTATCACCGGGAAGACACGCCTCCTGTCGTAACAATGGCGCATTTGCTCCTGTTGGCCGCAGAAGCAACGTTGGTGCACTTGCTAGACCGCATCGCACGTTTACGACCAGCTCAGCAAGCCTAGATAATTGCAGTTTTTTTTCCCGCATTTTGCGCTTGCGAATTAGACGCAAATTCCTTCCAGCAAAGCATGAGCCCCTAATTGCTGAAGAGTAACATCTGGGCCTGTTCTGTAACCAACTTCAATGTAAACATAATTTATGTTTATTTTTAAAAAATAAATGAACTATGCATTTAACAAAAAGAAAATATATCCTGAGACAGCATTTCTATACGAATGTGTCCACCTTGCAGTAAAACATCCCCTATCTTCTGTTTGATGTGGAAGGCCAACCAGGCAGGCGATGCTGATTAAAGGACATCAGAAGTATTAACATGGTCAGGAGCAAGCGTTACACCAACAGATGTTCTCAGCGGCCATATCTGCTTAAGCCCTTAATTTCGCTATACTTGATCTGTCCCAGGTTTTTCCTTGAACATGGGGAATCCCGTTTGGTAGGTCCCCTGCCCTTGGCAGATCTCTTGTCTTGCAGATAGTTTCAGTTTTGAGTTAACCCTTATTCTGCACTGTTAGCACCTAAATACGTACTTGTATATTCATATAGTACTGTAATGCGATTCTCACTGTCAGTCTCCAGTTTCCTGCCCTGTATTAAATGAACAATGCTACATATCATACCGTGCAGTAGTTTTTGCAATAAGCATATAATTATGTTAGTATTCTAATGCCCCCACTTGACAAATGGCCAGCATTCCTGGAAATGGGGGCGTTCCTGGAAATGGGGTTGCAACTCCCAGTTTTCCAGGAGTTGCAAGGTCAGAATCTGCGTCCACAGAAGCTGATTCCTGTCCTCGCATACCGAACAGCCTGCGCAACATCGCAATCTCAGTCGTAGCGCTGGGATCACAGATGCAGCAAGGGGTGTAAGACACCTCCTGCTGCATTTGCATTTTGGCAAGGATGGAATTGCAGAGCTGCCTGCGTGCGGCTTTGCAGTTCCGTCCTCTGCTGAATCACCCGCTAAGTTCAAAGACGGCGTGATATTTAAACATACTTGTTGACATTTGTCTTCTCCCCGGGAGGAGAAGCAAGAGGGAGGTGTTGGGGGCGGGGATGGATGGGTCGTGTCATTAAGCCTCGCCCCCTCACTGCAATTTTCTGCGAACGGCGCATATTTAAATAAGTGGGCGGGCCAAATTACGCGATTGTATGAGAATCGCGTTATTAGGTCCGCCAGAAAATTCTCCTTTTTTCTGCCCACGTCACTAGGAAGTGGGCAGAATGGTGGAAAAGTGCCTACCCTTCCGGGGGTGCGGGGGGTTACCCCAAAAATCGGGAGCCTCCCGCGACTTCCGCGAGGGTAGGCATGTATGGTTATAAATTATCGTAAACCTTGTGTTAGTAGGAAAATTACACGTTTAATAAAGAAATAACAGATGAAAGAAATATCAATGCAATGTAATAAGCATAGGATAGTGGGCCTGATTTACACCCGGTCGCTCTGACAGAGTGCTCGCTCTGAATCAGGTCCAGGCTTTTTTTGTTTTAGAATGGCCTCCTGGCCGCTCGCATAGCTGTGGGTAACCACCCACAGCTACAGCGAGCGGCCATGATGATGGTCGTGATGGTCAAGACTTTTTGCCGATTTGATGATCGCGATCAAAAAATAATCGCGATCGTCAAATCGCTTACATTTAACATGACAAATGTCTGCGATCCGGCGACGGATCGCAGAACATCGATGGTGGGCGATCGGAAGTTTCCGATGGGCGATCGGAAATTTCCGATCGCATCCCTGCATTGCGACGATCCATCGCAGATGTATAGGCACCTTCAAGCTGGGCATATATTTTGCAATTATCTGTCAGATATCTGTCCAATCTGGCTTGTTGGAATGAAAACCTGGTAATGTATGGGAGCAAATGACAATCGTCCATCATGGGTTTAAACACTGGAAAACGGACAAAAAGAATTGTTCAAATTGGTTACATTTGTGTGTTTTAACCAATTTGAACAACCATGTTAATCGATTAATTTAATCGATTTTAAATCGTACAAAATCTATTAAAATTGACCATCACGGAGCCAGCCGGTCTTCAGTGAGAGAATTCTGACTTATGGTGGGTACACACTACACGATATGCTCCCTGAGCGATATCGTGTAGTGTTGTCCCCGGCAGGCTGTGCTCAATGTCGTTCATGACATTGAGCACAGCCGCTGAACGATATCATTAACGATATCATTCAGCGCCAGGCTCTCTCCCCCATTCCCTGACATGCAGCAACCTGACGAGATCGTCAGGTTGTGCTGCATGTCAGCCTGATGAACGATGATGACGAACGACCCGCGGGAACGCGCGTCGTCGTCATCGTTCATCTTTTTGGTGTTAAAAATGGACGATAAAGTGGACGACAGAACGATAACGATATCGTTATCATTCAGTCATCCACTTTATCGCCCAGTGTGTACGCACCATTAGAGTAGATGGCTCATTGCACAGTGAAGTGATCGGGAGATGCACTAAAGCCTTGGAGGGTGGTAAAGTGGATGGAGATTAAGTACCAACCAATCAGCTCCTGACTACCATGTCACATGCTGTGTTTGAAAAATGACAGTTATGAGCTGATTGGTTGGTACTTTATCTCCGTCCACTTGATCACTCTCCAAAGCTTAGTACAGTGGTTCTCAAACTCTGGGCCTGATTCAGACCCGGTCGCGAGCGCTGAGTGCTCGCAACCGGGTCAATTGTGGCCCAGATCGCATGCGCACGACGGAGCCGGCTCCGTCGTGCGTGTGCACGAGACCCGGATAGTGACGGGCAAGCCGTCGCTCCCAGTCTCGTACCAAAGGGGGCGTGCTGTCGATGTTGAGTGACAGCACGCCCCCTTTGGTGGGCGTGCCGGGGGTGTGGCTGCCCAGATGGAGGCGTTCCCATGGGAACGTCTGCCGTCTGGGGGCGGCCCCACTGACATCACGACAGGACCAGATTAACAATGGGGCGGATGGAGCTACAGCTCCAGGCCTCCACATAAAATTAGGCCCATTGTCATGACATACATGATGTTGACTGGCCATCTGCTGTCCACACGGTCAGCCATAAATCATAAGTAGTAAACTTGTATTTCTATTTATTTCACAAAATGAAGCATTTTTTTTCTTTTACATATTAGGGAGACTGTTGGGCTGAGAGTATAGGGGTGTACACGCCCACATGGCACTGGCCACACCCACACAGCACTGGTCACACCTCCTCTGCGTCTCATAAAAGGCCCTTGGACATTTTCAGCTCCAGGCCCATGTGGCCCTCAATCCGGCCCCGCATCACGAGTGATGTCAGTGGGAGAGATTTTGGCTCTGTTAGAGCCGAAAGCTCTCTGGGGCTTGCGGCAACAAGACCCTACCACAAGGGTCTCGTCGCAAGCCCGATGTCCTAAGGATCCGACACGGGTCACGTTTTCCAGGTCACCCAGAAGGTGCACAGGTGTAGTCATTACTCACTGACACATTTTAAAAGATTCACAGGTGGAGCTAATTATTTCACTTGTGATTCTGTTAGGAGACCTGGAAAACATGCACTGTTTGGGGTCCCGAGGATCAAGTTTGAGAACCTAAAAAATATCATGTGGATGGCATTGGATAGAAGCCACAGTGTAATTCATCCATGTCCCTCTTATTAATTCCAGCTATGCTGGCTCAATCCTAGCTACAATCCTTAGGTGAAAAACAGAAACACTGTGAATGTAAACTCTGACGAGCAGGGCCCTCTTCCTTCACGTGCTTCTCCTTCCCTTACGTACACTATCATTTACTCCTAACTCCCCACAACAGTACCTAACACTTGATTGCTGGCGCCCTGCTGCTTTTTAAATGTTGCAATTGCTCATGCAGCAATGATTTTACAGCGTGTCCTTGTCCTGCACTGTATGGTACATACTTTCCTACCTACCCGATTCGTCCGGGAGCCTTCCGAAAATCATGTGCCGCCCCCCCTCCCCTCCTGGAAAGACAGGCAAGCCTCCCGGCGGCCGCAGTTACAAGAGAATCCCCCGCAGCAGGGGGGGCGTGAATTACATCATTTTGGCCCTACCCCCTGCTTCACAATGCCGGTAATCTTGCCATTGTGTAGTGGGGGCGGGGCCAATATGATGTGACTGTGTGGTTACGCTCCCGCTCCGCCCCTCAATGCCAGCCATGCCCACCTGTAATGCCGATCTGGCTGCCCTCTCCCGGAAGGAGCAGCCAGAAAGTCGGCAACCCTGGTTTGGTACTGTTGATAACTGGCTTCTTGTTGGCTCATTTGCTTGAAATAAAGGAATATATATAATAAGAATAACAGACAATGCATAAAAGTCTGAAATGCAGCCCTATGGCAGATACAGTGTCTCCGTGTGAACATAGCTGCAGCTGTGCTTCAAAGAACGCAGCGCCACCACTGACACGCCACCTGCGTCATACCCAAAACACGCCCATGAGACTGGCCTTTTTTTGTGTTCACATTAGGCCGCCTCCCAGTCCCCGCCTAGGTACACCCATCACTATGCCGCCCCCTATCTGATACCGTCTGTCCCCATCGCCTCCAAATCTTTGCGCATGTACTCTATGTAACGCATACTACGTAGGGGATTCCAAAACTTTTTGCACGTTCACAGTTGCAAATACTGTAATTGCTCTACTACTGTACGTGAATATCGATGCTGCATTCAAATTGCGTGCACTTCTGGGTCAGGCCTTTCGTGTGGCTGTGAGGTCTATATACTAAGCCTTGGATGGAGATAAAGGGGGCTAGTTACTAAGCAGTGTTAGGAGAAGTGAAAAGTGATAAGGTGCCAGCCAATCAGTTCCCAACTGTCATTTTTCAAACACAGCCTGTGAGATGGCAGTTAGGAGCTGATTGGCTGGCACCTTATCACTTTCTTATCACTTTTCACTCAAAGTCCCAACCAATCAGCTCCTAACTGTTATGTCACAGGCTGTGTTTGAAAAATGGCAGGAGATGATTGGATGGAACTTTGGGGTAGACGTATCAAGCCGTGAAAAGTGTGGAGACGAAGGCTAGTGGAGAAGTTGCCCATAGCAACCAATCAGCATTGAAGTAGCATTTATCACATACAGGCCCCCATTTATCAACGATAATAAACACCGGGGACATTTTTCATCTAATATCACAGTGATACAAACTCTAAAAACTTACTGGGATTTACCAATACTTACCCCTCCGACGAGGTCCCGCCAAGTCCAGCTAAGTCCTCGTCCTCGGCGAGGTCCTCTGCTGCCAGCGAAGGGGATACCGATGTTATGTGCAAGTGCAACGGTCCGTCTGCGCATGTGCATGACACGGGGACCCGGCTTTGCTGAAGCCAGAAAAGCACCGCCGGGTCTCCATTGCTGGCGATGGGTCCCACATCGCTCTCGCCATCTAAAGAATGGCGAGAGCGATGCTTGACAAGCATCTTAGATTACCGCTGCTTGTTAAATCCAGAAACCTGGCATAACCCCTATAGTGAGCGATAAAGGTGTTATTCATCATTGATAAATGGGGTCCATAGTCTATAAAATAATAGGTAGTGGCTGATTGGTTGCTATGGACAACTTCACTGGTCACTTTTCACTGCTCGATACATAAACCCCTTTATCTCTGTTCACTTCATCTGCATTGAAGGCTTAGTAAATAGACCCCACATGTGTCTGTTGTGCCACTTTCTATCTGTATTTCTCTAGTATAAACACAAGAGAAAGTGCATCTGTGGACGCTAATCTCAAGTGTCCTTCACAGGCTTTTCAAAATGTGCGCAGTATACTTAAAAGGTCGAGCTGGCTTCTAGAGACTCCTTCCTCGCTCGTCAAAGATAAATATCGCCCACATCTGACATAGACGATAGCCAGAAGTTACACTACTCGGAGAGCAACGTAAATGTTAAACAAACTTTCACATTCTCTTAATATAGGACATCAAGGACATCAATATATTTGTACTTGCGGTTTCCTATTTGGTTTAGCAATGAGACTCTTGGTATGTACAAGGATTCAATTAATAAAGCGATTAATTGGCACGAGGAACAAGGGAAAGTATTGTGCAACAACCCAAACCCTCTGTCCCGAGATAGTCTCCCACATCTGGCAAAGCTTGGTAATGACTAATCCCAATCATGGTAAACCCCCAAACGTTATTGACACACACACAGGGAACTAATTACTGATGTTTGAGTAGTAGAATTACTATACTGTACGTTACAGAGTACCAGGGGGAAGGAGGGCTGCAGACCCGTTAGATCACAACTTGGGGGGGGGGCACTAAAGGGAGAGGGGGTGGAAATAATTCTCTTTACGGTTGAAGACTTTTATGTGGTCATTAGGAAACAGAATGGGGTTTATTTGTATACAGTTTTAATCCCTAGCCCATTCACCGAGAAGAAGAGGGGCATTGTAACCCACCCAATATTCCAAAGAGCATCCATGTGCAACACTGTCACTCCTCTACTCTGAGACAGTATAAATTAATAAAAGTCTATGCACCCCCTGATAGGTCAATTTTTAAGACAGATATGAATATAGAATATGCTCTGTTATACATGTTTAGCTACAACCAGGGCTGGTTTAAGGGACCACATGGGCCTGGGGCAGAAAATGACCATGGGCTTATTGCGAGGAGTAGAGGAAGTGTGGCCAGTGGTGTGTGGGTGTGGCCAGTGCAGTGTGGGAGTGGCCTGTGCCATGATGGCGTGTACACCCCCTACACTACCAGCCCCATTGACTCCCTAAATATGGAAAAGTAGAAAAAAATGCATCATTTTGTGAGGAAAATAGAAATGCAAGTTTAGTACTTATGATTTATGGTGAACGTGTGGCCAGCTGGTGGGCGGTCATCATCACGTAGAGCCTATTTGTATGTGGAGGACTGGAGATGTAGCCCCATCCGCCCCATTGTTAATCTGGCCCTAACTGTAACACGTGTTCCCGCGTTACCTGTGACTATTCTGTTTTCACTAAGTTCAAATGCATTTTGCCCACTGTAAATGGGCCATTTGCAAATTGTGAGTCTATCATTCAATGAACACACGAAAAGCCGCAACACCATAAAAAAAAAAGCAAACGTTTCATTACTACGGCAGGATGTGAAGAATATTGGTATTATTACCATATTCCCTTGTTTTATTTCTTTAAGCTGCTATCAATAATTTATGAATTTAGACTACCAAGGAAACCACAGTCGCATGATGCAGCTGGAAAGCACCAAATTTATCAAACGGCTGTATTGCAACCTTCTCTGTATTATATGTCAGTCACTTTGATGTTCTCTGCAATATATGGTGGTCACTGCAATGTTCTCTGAATTATATGGTAGTCTCTGCGATGTTCTCTGAATTATATGGTAGTCACTGCCATACTCTCTGTATTATATGGCGGTCACTGATACTCTCTTCATCATCTGCCAGTTACCATAATTTTCCCTGCATTATACATATTATATGGTGGTCACTGATGCTCTCTGTAATACATGGCGATCACTGCATTACTCTCTGCGGTACATGGCACTCACTGCAATGCTCTGTGATGGGTGAGGTAGTGTAGTACAGGCAGCAATACTAACCTTTGAGTATTGAGACAGCAGAGTCTTCATGCTCCATTCAAAAGTGAAGTTACCCCATAACTGCAGGATAAATAGAGCAGATTCCTTAATGGGGGGTAGGCTGAGCAGAGTCATTGTCCTGGCTTAGAGAAAGCCTTGGTTCACTCCTGATCTGTGAGATTTTCCAAGCAAAGCCTTTGGACTACAGTACTTTCCATAGGATCCCTCCCTGGCAATGGTGACATGCGTGGATTGGCGACAGTGCATGCACAGTAGTGCGGCTGGTCCCCGATCCAGGAACAAAAAAAAAAGTGATCGCGTTAGGGATCCCATTACTTTTACACATTGGAGCCCCTTTCCCTGCTTTTGTTTTTTTTTTTTTTTTAATACATTCCGGCGATAAATCATTTCTTATTGCGCCTAACAACTGATCATTCATACACGTGCCCCCTGATCCCCATATATCCTTGCAGTTATCATTTCTCTGAATCTGACTTTACGCGGTCATTACTCAGGTCCAGGCTGGGGGTCTGTTCCTCATTTCTCCTCACGTGCTGCATTTTTTTGCCACTGACCTCTGGAATTCCATCACTGACTAATGTTCTAAGGAGCTTCTCTCATGAGCTGGTTTATGTTACTCTTCCCCACAGGGCCTACATCCAGCGCTTGTTAAATTGTGCAGAACAGTTTCATTCGGGAGATAAGAAAAGTTAGATAAAAGTCCCCAGAAGGAAGAACTGAGAGTTTTGTGTTAAAGATGAATATCTTACAGATGTATACACTATATATATATTTTTTAAAGTAAGTTTTTAATGGATAGCAGTTCCTTTCCATGGCAATAGATGTTTTTCTTTCCGATTGCCTCCCAAACTTCAGCAGCACTGGAGTCAGGTCACCGGCATTTGAACAATGACCTCCTCTTAGAAAAATGAATCTGAGTAACTGGGGTGTTGTATTTATTGCTGTAGGATCCGAATAGGATTCCACAGCGAGAACACTGCCAGAATTACACAAGAACTTATGTCAGTGTTTTGGCAGCTCTTCTAACCACCATAGGGAAAACATACATGATAAATGTTCTCAGCACCTTTGCTTATAGGAACGTCCACCTAGATACACATTTATCAGATGAGCTAAAGCTAGTATTGTCTAGCAGGTATGCAATCGGGAAGCGACTGCCTAAATACCGGCAGCCGGCTTCCCGACTGTCATATCCCGGCAAGGGTGAAATGCCGGGCGTCTAGATGTAGACGCCCGGCATTTCCCCGACGCCGGGAGACCGGCGCCCGGCATCCCGATCATAGTGATGCCGGGCGCCGTGAGCGGACAGCTGCGGGGGGGGGAGGGTTAGGTTTAGGGCTCCCGGGGGGGACTTAGGGTTAGGCACCCCCCCGGGAGGGTTAGGCTAGGGGGAGGGAGGGTTAGGGTTAGGCACCCCCGGGGGGGACTTAGGGTTAGGCATACCCCCGGGGGACTTAGGTTTAGGCAGCGGGGAAGGGGGTGGTTAGGGTTAGGCACTTAGAGGGGGGATTAGGGTTAGGCACTTGGGGGGGAGGTTAGGGTTAGGCACCCCTAAGGAGGGTTAGGGTTAGGGGGGTTAGGTTAGGTTAGTAGATACTCACCTATCCACGATCGGGATTTCCAGTGCTGTCGGGCTTCCGCTGCCGGGATCTCTGCTGATGTCGGCCTGCCGCTGCCGGGAATCCAACCGCCGCCCAATACCGATTCCGCCTAGCATATATTTATTAGGAGGCACTTTCCCAACTGTTGGTTTGCTGGCCAATCTTTTCTCTCATTGGTGTGAGTGGTGTAAGTACCCACCCCACTGCATACAGTGCTACACGTTAAAAATCATGAGTGTTAAAAATATTCATGATATATTTTATATATGTTAATCATTTTGATTTAACCTTTAACTTACTAAGTAACAGGACCTGGGTCACCTTGGCTCGTCTGCTGCTCCCACCCCGTCCCGCCCCCTGATCTGTCCTGCACCTTCCTCGCGCCATCCCGATATTTATACTTACCCATCTAGGAACAGAGTGGTCTTCCTGGAATCGCTGCCTGGCTCAACCACCCAGAAATTTTAACCCCCTGGAGGGCCCGCAATGCCGGAGAAGGCTCTCCACAAGTTACCCCAGCCTTGCCTTTTGGTCTGTGCTCCTGGCACTAGGTTCTGGCATGGAGCCTCCATGATGTTGCCGGCTAGAAGTGAAGTGCGTGTGATGTTGTGGCGCAGCTCAGTAGATGTTTTAGCTAGTAGAGTCCTGCCAGGAGTGGCTGGACACCTAGGTACGATTCAGCCCCAGGCGTCTATGTGCATATTACTTAATAGACATTTGCATAAGGTCTATTGCAGAATAGAAGATTCACATTTGAAGAGATAAAGAATTATGGAATTTCCCCCCTCTCCCTATCAGACTCTCCACCTCTCTACTAAACTTCAGACGGGCTCTCAAAACCCAATTCTTCATCGAATCCATCTAGCTCTCATCCTAACCCGCTGCTCCTTGCTCCTCCCAGTAATTAGTAGAATAGTAAGCTCACCCAACACAGTTGGAAGCTGAGGACTGCGTTATAAGTAAATTGTGTAATTGGAAATGACAACCTATTGGAGGAGAACAGGGAGGATAACCCTTATTTGTTGGCAGCAATGTGTAGCTGGATGGACAAAAGGTGACATAAGTTGAGTAAGGTTCTTTGGTGGCTAAGTGGACCACCAAGGAGGAACAACAAGGAGAGCTGGTCAGAAACATTAGAGGCAGATCAAAGGGGCAGATTCAGTAGAACATATCGCCTCTTACTCTCGTACTGCTTCTAATCCATCTGTCATCAATAAGGGTTTGTCATTCTGCCCAATGAACTTATGTACAGTAATTGGATTGAACCTGAATTAAGGCTAAAAGCTCACATTAGCCAGAACAGTTTGGCTGGTGTCAGCAACGAGTATTCCGCTGACCCTAATGTGTTTTGTCAGAGGAATCTTGTTCTTATAAACAAGAGCAGTTTCTCTTCTCTTTAGAAATGTCTGCTGATGAAGATTACATTCTGACTGCAGTGGCAAATGCAGATATATCCATATATGTGCTATGCAATTGTCAGTATAAACCAATGCCACTACGTGTGGCTGCAAATTACACAGATGTATACATTATACACATATTTGCATCACGCTTACAGAACATTCCAAGGTAGGGATTTGAACACCAAACCTCCCATACCATACACTTAACTTCTAAGCTGCTGTAGCAGTGATAGTGTGATTTATGTGCATCATATCATTTAGATATATATCCTTGTATTTAAAACACGCATTTGTAAGAATTGTCATACCCAGTACTTGAACTCACAACCTCATACACCGCAGCCGGGCACCTAACACATGAAGCTCCTGCGTAGGAAGCTGGGCCATTCTAAATATATGAAGCTAGTTGTGATTATCAGTATAAAAACCATTGCAGATGAGCAGATCTATGTAGTGCGTGGTTGCAGAGGATTGGATGTGTGGCTGCATACTACATAGATCTGAGTAACTGCAATGGTTTTAAACTGACCATGGACGTTTTAAATACAGGCGGAAGCAGCTGAAGGTGCACATACGGAGATGGAGTCAAAGATGTCGGCTCAGAACATCCCCCCCCCCCCCGCACGGGTGATGAAAATGCTGATAGGAAGAGGTTGTATTCTAACAATAAGTTGAAGGTGTAGTCAATTGGACTGGGAGAGACAGTTTGGGGTATATTTACTAAAGGTTGACTTTGGTATTTTGGTTGTTTTCTGTAGTTTTTGCAAACTGCCAATTTACTAAAGTCAAAACTGATGGAAAAATGACCAAAATTAATAATTTTTATCGAAAGAAATGTTTGATAAGGGTACAGAAAAAAAAAAACAGGGGAAGAGAAAACTGGAAAGGGGGTATAGAACACATAAATATCAGCATACATAATGTGAAACTCATACAATACATAATAATTACAAGAAAACAATAAGCACTAACAGTCTCTACATCACAACAGTTATAAATAATTATCAGTTGGAAATGGGAGATTCATTCAAAATAAATTGTAAAGGGTCCGACAAAGATGGTTTAGATAAAAGAGCCGCGCCTTCTCCATCCGTCACGTATTCATGCCAGGCTCACCATTTCACCAACGGAGAAGAGGCAGAAGTGGAATATGGCATAGATTCTGTCTCCATCAAAAAATGAAAATTAATTTTATGAAACGCTTTAATAATCGATAGGGGGTAAAAGCTGCTTCCAACTTCGAGCTAATGCAGCGTGAGCCGCAATGCAAATATGCCCAAGTACATAACGATGATATATAACGGTATAGAGTTAGGATAGATCTGTAACAAAGATAAAGATAGAGAGGGTGATAGAGAGAATCCTAAAACCTTATGAATTAAAACTTGTACACAGTAAGGGGTAAATTTACTAAAGTGAGAGTTTTTAGAAGTGAGTTTTAAAAGTTATGTTGTCCATAGCAACCAATCAGATTCTACTTAACATTTAACTAGCACCTTCTAGAAGATAATAGCTAGAATCTGATTGGTTGCTATGGGCAACATCACTTTTAAAACTCACTTCTAAAAACTCTCACTTTAGTAAATTTACCTCTAAGTGTGTATGAGGAGGCAAGACCAAAGCACGTGGAATGCATGACCCACTTCACCACAGTTACACTAACAAAATTTAGAGCATGAGTGCCAATAGGAATGTAATTTATCAAGAATGAGATAAAGTCTGTTTAATTATTTGATCTGCATCTCTCTGTGGTTCAAACATTGTGATATGCGAACAGAGGAGGAATTAACTAACTGCCATTGGGAGTCGGAAATAGAGTGGTCTTTCATCCATCTCAACTGTGCAGCAGATTTTTTATGTCAAGAAGAACTCTATACCAAAACGAAATACCACCCTTCCACCGACCCCTCTGCAATTGAGATAACAGTGTATTAGAGGGTGGATGAATCATTCCCCTGCAACCAACCAAGTCAAGAAGAACTCTATACCAAAACGAAATACCACCCTTCCACTGACCCCTCTGCAATTGAGATAACAGTGTATTAGAGGGTGGATGAATCATTCCCCTGGAACCAACCAAGTCAAGAAGATCTCTATACCAAAACGAAATACCACCCTTCCACTGACCCCTCTGCAATTCAGATAACCGTGTATTATAGGGTGGATGAATCATTCCCCAGGAACCAACCAAGTCAAGAAGAACTCTATACCAAAACGAAATACCACCCTTCCACTGACCCCTCTGCAATTGAGATAACAGTGTATTAGAGGGTGGATGAATCATTCCCCTGGAAGCAACCAAGTCAAGAAGAACTCTATACCAAAACGAAATACCACCCTTCCACTGACCCCTCTGCAATTCAGATAACAGTGTAATTATAGGGTGGATGAATCATTCCCAGGAACCAAAAAGTCAAGAAGAACTCTATACCAAAATGAAATACCACCCTTCCACTGACCCCTCTGCAATTGAAATAACAGTGTATTAGAGGGTGGATGAATCATTCCGATGGAACCAACCAGGGTCAAGAAGAACTCTATACCAAAACAAAATACCACCCTTCCACCGACTCCTCTGCAATTGAGATAACAGTGTATTAGAGGGTGGATGAATCATTCCCCTGGAACCAACCAACTTCCGAACCCAATGACTAATTTGCTCATAATGAAACAATGCCGTCATAGATAAGGAGAAACAGGACTGTAACACTGAAAATGGAAGAATCATGCTACCTTCTAAAAGGTCTCCTAACGTGCGTATTCCCCTAACATACCAAGTGGCAAGATTAAGGTTTGGGTTCAATTCAGCTAATGTCAGAACAGATAATTCAGAGAATGGAAGGAAAAATTCAGGAATCTTAGATATCAGCTTATCCCAGATTTGTAGCGAAGCTCGTATAGAGGGCAATAAAAAAGTAACAGTCAGACGTAGAGATTTGGGGGTCCAAATTAATTCTTTTAAAGGGAATCCTGAGTAATAATTTTGTTCTAAGGATACCCAACAAGAACTGGAGGGATGACGAAACCATTCCTGCATGGGAACTAGCAGACAGGCTTCTTGATGTAAAGAGAAAATAGTGAATAGGCGCTGTCTTGTATCTAATGGTTTAATGACAAAAAATTGTTTGCATAATAAAATAAATCACATTGAAATACACATATCACATATAGTCTGCAAAATAAAAATAACATATAAAATATACCAATTGGTCAATAAAATATGTAATATCAAAAAACAATTTAGAGAAATGGAAAAAAGTCAGTGGGTATTCCGTTTGATAAGGACTTTTGTTCCAAATGATGTTGACGCTATGATACTATTGTATCTATTTGATAATGATAAAGTTATACATTTGTATCCATACAGGACTTCCACCGCTTTATTATCCTTATAAAAACCAGTCTCTATCCCGCTGAAAAATGCACTAAAAGGTATCCATGTGCAAGTATCGTTATTTGTTTATGTAGTTGTTGATTGTCTTTAGAAAAAATAATAATGACCACACGTGTATGGGAAGTTGTGAATAGTGTCCCAATGTCTATCAAGCTCACGGTAAGGTTAATACGGCAAAGAATAGCCCCAAGATTCATCTACAATCTGCTAGTAGGTATAAAGTTAGTATCACATAATGGGCTCACCGATAACTTGGTCGGTACTGATATCACTTATCCACAGCGGTATATGTATAAAGCTGCTATAAGTAAAAAATTAGCAGAAGGGGAAAAATGCTCTCACCGCTGTTGTTTTCCCCTTACGGGATGTGTGACTCAGTCAGCGCGGGGTAGGGCAGGCGTCTTCTCCCGCTGCCATGATATGATCTGTGGCACCAAATAGCATGCAGCCCAGTGTGATGGTAACAATGTTTAAGCCGGGATCTGTGACTCACTCGGTGTGGGGTAGGGCATCCGTCTTCTACCGCCGCCGTAGTCTGGTCTGTGATACCAGCAAGGTGCAGCCCAGTGGAGGCAATCACAATATCTGACCGGTCAGCATGTAACACAAACCTTACCTGATCGGGATGG
Source organism: Taudactylus pleione (assembly GCA_031769625.1). Lineage (NCBI taxonomy): Eukaryota > Metazoa > Chordata > Amphibia > Anura > Myobatrachidae > Taudactylus > Taudactylus pleione. The sequence continues at coordinate 492,656 of JAUIMM010000139.1, read as the reverse complement.
ATTAGGGAAGGGAGGAGAGGAGAAAGACGGCTTGCAATCAGTTTGGCATATAATTTTACATCTCCGTTTAGAGGAGCAATGGGACGGTAATTCTGGAAAGGGCTGGGTCTTTTCCGGGTTTTGGCAAAGTCACTACTTGGGCCTCTGTGGGATATTAACCGACCTCTGATACAACATTAAATAGTGATGTCAACATAGGAGTAAAACAGTCAGAGAAGATAATATAAAAATCATTAGTAAATCCGTCAGGGCCAGGAGCTTTCCCATGTGGGAGTGAGGGAATCGCCACTGTCACTTCAGTCTGTGACCATGGAGTATTCAATTCTAGTACCTGGTCGTCTGTCGGAGAGGGCAGACCAATGTTAGAGAGAAAATAAGCAATTACGGAGGGTAAAGGTTGAGGAATAGACGAGTCGGATGACAGATTATATCATTGAGAATAATAATCAGAAAATAGACTGGCAATGTCAGAAGGGGTTTGCTATCTTGGCACCATTGGAAGAAATAATGAGTTTGATTCTATGTTTAGCCTGTTGGCCAACAAATACAATTTTTGACGTAATCTATATAACGCAACTTGGGTGCGAGCTAAAAAAAAGTTTCTGGAGCTGACTTCTGATAGCAGACAATTCTTTACGTAGTTCTCTAGAGGGGTGTGATTTATTGCAGCTCTCCCAGGGGCGTTTCTAGATAAGAGGGGGCCCGTGTGCAGTCTCCGACACTGGCCCCCTCCTCTCCGTCCGGCTAGAGTGAGCCCAGAGTCTATAGCGCAAGCACAGGTCACTGGGAAAATGGCAGAGGCGTCCGCACACCCTGCACCCATTATAAATACGTCCCTGAGTCCTCCAAGTCCTTAAGTTTAGCTTCTAGATCTACTTGTAGCTGGGCATTTTGATGTTTAAATCGAGCTCCAGCCTGTATAGCAGAGCCCCGTATAACATCCTTAAAAGCGCACCAGAAAGTAAAGTCAGAGGTGTCAGGTGGGGAATTAGATTCCACATAGAATATCATGCTATCCGTTATATGTTGTTTAGAATCATTGTCAGACAATAATTGAGAAGAAAGTCTCCAGGGACGAGGAGGCAAAAATTGACTAGACAAGTTCCATTTCCATAATAATGGAGCATGATCAGACCATGTAATAGGTAAAATATCTAGAAAAGGAGGACCTCATTCAGAGTTGGTCGAAGCGGCCGCACGGTCGAACGCCACTGATGTTCGCTATACTGCGCATGCGTAAAGTTCGCAATGCGCGTGCACAAAGTAGCCGCTTCGATCAGAAATTTCTCTCTCCTTGAACACAGCCAGGTCGGTAGTTTGAGTGACAGATCGAGGCGTTTGTGGGTGGTAACAGGGGAAGGTGCTTGAAAACGGGGGAGTGGATATCCGAACGCAGGCGTGCCTAATTATGCAAACGGCGTTTTATGGGAGTGCATACGGTTTTACGGGAGTGCATAATTAACAAAGTAGTGTCATGGCACATGTGACATGGGAGGTTTTTACACTGACATGATCGTAGAGCTTAAGAGAGGGTATGGTCAACCTTAAGCTCTACGACCAGTTCCGATGGTTCCCGATGGTCTCGATTAATCCTTATATGCCCGGAGATGACGTGCAATGCGTACGAAAAGGGGGTGTATTTTTGGTCACCTTGGTCGGCCAGCTACCGATTCGAATTTAGGGACGCAACTTGCAAGGGAATCATTTGCATATCCGGCCCCTTTTCCCGTACGACCGTGCGGCCGCTTCGACCGACTCTGAATGAGGTCCTGTGAGTGTTGCAAGGTCCATTTACCTGTTAGCAGTAAATCAATTCGGGAGTATTAATTATGGACAGGAGAAAAATACGTATAATCACATGCCGAAGGATTTGATAGCCTCCACACATCATATAAATCAAATTTTGTTAAGAGAGATCGAAACGCTAGGTGAGGGCTAGAAGGAGAATTAGCAGAGGGTTGTTGTGATTTATCCATTTTAGGAACTAAAACTAGTTGAAATCACCCATTAATATCAAAGAACCCCGTTTAATTTATTGAATATTTAAGCACAATTTCCTAAGAAACGGAACTGGGTTAGAATTAGGTGCCTACACCGCTACTAAGGTCACCCATTTGTCATCTAATTGTCCTACTAAAATAAGATACCTCCCGATCTTGTCAGACACCGTGTCACGGCCAGGGTATTTCAGCATGGCGCTAGGCGGGTGTTACCTGTGAGGTCGTTGTGGCGCGGGCTGTCTGGTGACGTAGCTGGTGTCTGGCGGGGGTCTTTGGCTGCGCGCGTTGTTGTGCGGCACTGTTGTCACTCTGCGCTGGTGAGGCCTGGCGGCGTCTCCGTTCCGTTTGGCATGGGCGCCGCCATCTTGCCTTCTGGCCATGTGATGCGGCTGGCCAATCCTGGTGAGTCACATGTTCCCTCCGGCCAGTAACAGCACGGCATGGGGTATTTAGGAAGGGTCAGTGCCTTCCTTCTTTGCCAGTGCAACGTGTATCTCAGCCTAGCTGAGAGGGAGTTCTCTGTGCTTATCCTGTTCCTGTGAATTCGCTGTCTGCCAGTCTGCCTGTCAGCTCCTAGCTCCCACTGGACTACCCCGCTTCCTCCATCACCCTTGCCCATACCTGAGTGCCTGAGCCTGCTGACATCCTGCGCTTCAGTTCACTACCTGCAAACCTGGCTTGTTTATTTTCAGTTCACTACCTGCATACCTGGTTTGATTATTTTCAGTTTCACTACCTGCACACCTGGACAGCTCTAATTGTTTCTACTTGGACATTAACCCTTTTACTCCCACCACTGAACTCTTGTGCACATTTATATGTTCCTGGACTTTTATTTACTGCCATTATATGTCTACTCAAGCACTTATTAAAAATCCTAGTTTTATTTTCAAATCTGCTTCTGTGATCGCTCCTGCTACCCCCCCGGGTCCACAAACAACCCAGAACATAACAGTTTGCACTGGCCCCATGGAGCCGGCCACGGATCAGGAGTCAGGAGTGGATTTGTTCCGATGCATTTCTGGTCGTTTAGAAAATCTGGAAAACATGCAGCATCAGATGGCTCAATTTCTGCAAGAGATGTCCAAGCGACAGGATAGTTTGCAAACTTCCTTTTCTACCCCTGAAGTACCAGCATCTACATCCGCTTTAGCATCTGGGAATACAGGAGGCAGATCATCTCCCCGCTTACATCTTCCTTTACCAAGTAAATTTGACGGCAATCCTAAACTCTGCCGAGGATTCCTAAATCAGTGTGACATACATTTTACCCTGCAGCCTGACAACTTTCTAACTGCAAGAACTAAAGTGGCTTATATAGTCTCTCTGTTATCTGGCCAGGCCTTGGAATGGGCTTCCCCACTCTGGGAGCGCTCAGATCCGCTGCTGGATAATTACGCAGGTTTTGTGTCATCCTTCAGGAGGATTTTCGATGAACCTGGGCGTACTGTATCAGCATCATCAAACATCATGACACTGAGACAAGGGGTCCGTCCTGTCAGTCAATATGCCGTGCAATTTCAAATTTTAGCATCAGAGCTCAAATGGAATGAGGAAGCCCTCACCTTGACCTTCTGGCATGGGTTGTCAGACCAACTAAAGGATTATCTAGTCACTCGAGAGCTTCCTACTAATCTGAACGACATGATTTCGTTGTGTATCAAAGTTGACCTACGCTTCAGGGAACGTCAGGCTGAAAAAAACAGAACTGACCGGCAAAGATCATTTACCCCCTCCATTTCTACCCGACCCATTCCTTCTCCTACTGAAGAGGAGCCTATGCAGGTGAATCATACACACCTCTCCAAAGAAGAACGTCAGAGAAGAATGCAAAAGAACCTCTGTCTGTACTGCGGAGAGTCCGGTCACCTGCTGATCTCCTGCCCCCGTAAACCGGGAAATGCCAAATCCTAACTGACCCTGGAGACATCAAGTTAGGAGTTATGAACCCGTCTCCACGATTACCCTAGCCTTGGATCTTAAACCCAAACCTGTCTTTGCTACTGCTCTACTTGACTCGGGAGCAGACGGAAATTTCATAATGTCTAGTTTCATAGATAAATTTCAGATTCCTTGTTTGTCTCTCAACCATGCCATCTCTCTGACCTCTATAGACTGACGCCCTCTAACTAACGGGATAGTCACCAAAGAGACTCAACCAGTATTGGTCCGAATTGGGGCACTTCATTCTGAGTCCTTAAAATTCCTGGTGATATCAGAGGCCTCTCAAGAAGTTGTTCTTGGTCTACCCTGGTTACGTCAACATAATCCCAGGATTGATTGGAGTTCTATGCAGATTCTGTCACGGGGTATGGACTGTCAGAAATCCTGTCTTCCAAAAATTCAACCTGTGAGAAAGACAGTTCCATTAGTTTCTTCTGCCATTCCCAAGGAATATCAGATGTTCGCCGACGTGTTCTCTGAGCAACAAGCAAATATCTTACCCACTCATAGGGAATGGGACTGTCCAATTGAATTGATACCTGATAAGATACCACCTCGTGGTGGTACCTATCTGCTGTCCTTGCCTGAGACTCAAGCCATGACCGAGTACATCCGGGACAACCTGGCAAAGGGGTTCATTCGCCCCTCTACTTCACCTGCTGAGCTGGGTTTTTCTTCGTTGGCAAGAAGGATGGTGGTCTAAGACCATGTATCGTTTATCGAGGCCTTAATGACATTACTGTAAAGAATCGATACCCTCTTCCCCTGATTACTGAGTTGTTTGATAGGGTCAAGGGCTCTGTCATTTTTTTCTAAATTAGATCTGAGAGGGGCTTACAACCTTATTCGTATCCGAGCTGGCGATGAATGGAAGACCGCTTTTAATACCAGAGATGGACATTTCGAGTATTTAGTAATGCCTTTTGGATTGTGTAACGCCCCTGCTGTCTTTCAAAGTTTCGTTAATGAGATTTTCCGGGATCTGTTATATGTTTCGGTTGTTGTCTATCTGGATGACATACTGATTTTTTCACCCTCTGTGGCTAAACATCAAGAACATGTTAAAGAAGTTCTGACCCGTTTGAGAGAAAACCACCTTTACTGCAAACTGGAGAAGTGCGTCTTTGGAGTGCCCAGTGTACCTTTTCTCGGCTATGTAATATCTGGCTCCAGTTTAGAAATGGACCCCAAGAAGGTACAAGCAATTCTGGATTGGACCCGACCTCAGACACTGAAGGCCATCCAGAGATTGTTGGGCTTCGCCAATTATTATAGACGCTTCATTAAGGGATTTTCTACACTGCTGGCTCCCATTACAGCCTTGACCCGCAAAGGTGCTAATCCTGTCCAGTGGTCACCTGAGGCAGAGTCTGCCTTTCATCTTCTAAAACAGGCCTTTATCTCAGCACCAGTTCTTCGACAACCAAATCTGGACTGGCCTTTTTTGTTGGAAGTGGACGCATCATCTGAAGCTGTGGGAGCAGTCTTGTCTCAACGTTATGAGGACAACCGAGTCCATCCGTGTGGGTTCTTTTCTAAAAAATTCTCACCTGCCGAAAGGAGCTCCGCCATAGGTGAGCAAGAACTACTAGCTGTAAAGTTGGCATTGAAGGAATGGAGATATTTGCTAGAAGGCGCCAAGTTTCCATTTACTGTATTTACAGACCATAGAAATCTCCTATTTCTCAAAAACCTCCAATGTGTGAGTCCTCGTTTGGCCCGCTGGGCAATATTCTTTGCCAGATTTCAGTTCACCCTGACCTTCCGGTCTGGAGCACTTAATCAGAAGGCTGATGCCCTATCGAGATCTCTCCTCTGTGATGATCAATCTGAAAATCAAAGCAATACCCCTGTTTTGGAGTCAAGAGTTTGCGCCGCATTACAAGTTCAGCCTCCTACGGGAAATTCATTTGTGGCCCCGGAATTAAGGAAGCAGCTTCTCACTTGGGCACATTCCTCTCGCTTCGCAGGGCACTCAGGCACTCGGAAGACCTTGGAGTTCCTGAAAAGACACTATTGGTGGCCTTCTATGAAGGCAGATATAATGGAGTTCATCTCTTCCTGCTCCTCCTGTGCCCAGCATAAATCATCAAGACAAGCTCCAGCTGGGGAATTGCTTCCATTGCCTACTCCATCACGTCCATGGACGCATCTCTCCATGGATTTCGTCACAGACCTGCCAGTCTCTCAGGGTTTCAACACTATCTGGGTTGTATAGACCGATTTTCTAAGATGGTCCACTATATACCATTGAAGAAGTTACCTTCTGCCCCTGACCTGGCACAGTTGTTTGTCCAACACATATTTTGTCTACATGGCCTTCCTGCTGAAATTGTCTCTGACCGTGGTGTGCAGTTTACTGCAAAATTCTGGAGGGCTTTGTGTTCTGTTCTTCAAGTGAAGTTAAACTTTTCCACGGCCTACCATCCGCAAAGCAACGGCTCCACCGAGAGAGTTAATCAAGATCTAGAGACTCTCTTAAGAATTTTTATGTCATCTTCCAAGGACAATTGGGCTGCCTTGCTGCCGTGGGCTGAGTTTGCACATAATGCTTCCTACCACTCGTTAACTAACCAAACGCCATTTCAGGTTGTATATGGCCTTCATCCTCGTGTTCCCGAATTTCGAAGCCTGCCTGTTTTCAATGTTCCGGCCGTGGAGGACACGGTGCAGAATTTTGCTGCCATCTGGACTCAAGTACGGTCTGATTTGTTGAAGGCATCCTCTCGCTATAAGACCCAGGCCGATAGAAAGCGTAGAATAGTTCCACGCATGCAAGTAGGAAACCAGGTCTGGTTGTCTACTCGGAACCTTCGTCTAAGAGTTCCGTCTATGAAATTCGCACCCCGCTTCATCGGTCCCTTCACCATAACAGAAGTCATTAATCCAGTGGCCTACCATTTACAGTTACCCCCATACCTAAAAATTACCAATTCCTTCCATGTTTCCTTAGCCCCTAGTCCTGAATAAGTTCCATAATGCTCTACCTGATTCTCCTCGAGTCCAGACGGAGAGAGGAGTTGAGTTTGAAGTCGCCCAGATCTTGGACTCTCGTCAGCGCAGAGGTCATCTTCAGTATTTGTTGGACTGGAAAGGTTACGGTCCAGAGGAACGTTGCTGGACCGATGCTCGTGATGTCCACGCTCCCACGCTCATCAGGAGATTCCATTCTGCCCATCCGGAGAAGCCTGGTGAGTGTCCTGAGGCCACCCCAAAAGGGGGAGAACTGTCACGGCCAGGGTATTTCAGCAAGGCGCTAGGCGGGTGCTACCTGTGAGGTCGTTGTGGCGCGGGCTGTCTGGTGGCGGAGCTGGTGTCTGGTGGGGGGCTTTGACTGCGCGGGTTGTTGTACAGCCCTGTTGTCACTCTGCACTGGTGAGACCTGGCGGCGTCTCCATTCCGTTTGGCATGGGCGCCGCCATCTTGCCTTCTGGCCATGTGATGCGGCTGGCCAATCCTGGTGAGTCACATGTTCCCTCCGGCCAGTAACAGCATGCCATGGGTTATTTAGGAAGGGTTCATTGCCTTCCTTCTTTGCCAGTGCAACGTGTATCTCAGCCTAGCTGAGAGGGAGTTCTCTGTGCTTATCCTGTTCCTGTGAATTCGCTGTCTGCCAGTCTGCCTGTCAGCTCCTAGCTCCCACTGGACTACCCCGCTCCCTCCATCACCCTTACCCATACCTGAGTGCCTGAGCCTGCTGACATCCTGCGCTTCAGTTCACTACCTGCATACCTGGCTTGTTTATTTTCAGTTCACTACCTGCATACCTGGTTTGATTATTTTCAGTTTCACTACCTGCACACCTTGACAGCTCTAATTGTTTCTACTTGGACATTAACCCTTTTACTCCCACCACAGAACTCTTGTGCACATTTATATGTTCCTGGACTTTTATTTACTGCCATTATATGTCTACTCAAGCACTTATTAAAAATCCTAGTTTTATTTTCAAATCTGCTTCTGTGATCGCTCCTGCTACCCCCCCGGGTCCACAAACAACCCAGAACATAACAGTTTGCACTGGCCCCATGGAGCCGGCCACGGATCAGGAGTCAGGAATGGATTTGTTCCGGTGCATTTCTGGTCGTTTAGAAAATCTGGAAAACATGCAGCATCAGATGGCTCAATTTCTGCAAGAGATGTCCAAGCGACAGGATAGTTTGCAAACTTCCTTTTCTACCCCTGAAGTACCAGCATCTACATCCGCATCAGCATCTGGGAATACAGGAGGCAGATCATCTGTGATCGCTCCTGCTACCACCCCGGGTCCACAAACAACCCAGAACATAACACACCGATATTGTATGTAAAACAAAAAAGGGTGAATTGCAAAATAGGATAGCAACAACATTTAGTTTAAAGGGACCATTAGCAAAATAACCCGCCGGGTACCTATGATCTTTAAGGACAGGAGGATTCCTAGCATTAAAGTGTGTTTCTTGTAAAACCATTATGTCCACCTTATACTTATGATATGTATATAATACAAGTCTCCGTTTATTTGGAGAATTTAAACCTTTAATGTTTAATGAAAATATCCGAACCATTACACTAGATTAGAAAAAGGCAGATAAAAGTCCAGACAGTTTGTGAACCCATAACATTTTAATAATTGATACAAGACATTATGTAAACATGTAAGCGTACCCCAAAATACCAGGTAAAACAGAAACAATAGGGAGAAAAACAAAAATGACCGGCTATATCGGACCAGCATAGTTACTACAGGGATGGGGGACAAGCAGTAACAACAAAGCGGGGGCATAGGCCAAAAAGCCACCACCCATGTCCTATTGTCTACGAAATGATAAAAGAGTAAGCAAAAGCATATAAAAAGAAAAGCTAAGTAATTACACAAACCCAATCAATTTACCACACATAAAACAATGGAAAGAGAAATTAGAACAAGTATCAAATACATTTGCAACAACATGAATAAAGAAACATCTCGGTGACTCACGAATCCCAGGATAAAGTTCTCTGTCGCTGAGAAATCTGGGAAAAGTTGCAGGCCACCTAAAATATCAGTGTCTTCCGCTGATCTAGCTGCTCGGAGAATAGGCTCTTTAACAGGTAAATAATGAACACGTAAAAGAGTATCTCTGGGTAGAAATCCAGAGACAGACTGAGGTCTAGGGAGACGTTGTATATGGTCAATTTGAAGGTCTTTGTCATGCCATTAGGAAGAAGTCTCCGAAAAAGTGTAAGCATAATCTTCTAATTCAGAGTTAGAAGAATCTGGAATGCCCCAAATTTAAATTTTGTTCCAGCTGGAGCGGTCTTCCAAGTCCGTCAATTTATTCTTGAATGACTCCAGCTCAGATTGTTGATGGTCGTGAGCCATAATAAGGTCATTGTGGGACGTCACTAACTCCTCCATATTACGTTCCAGTTGGTCAGTACGGGAACCAATAGCTGAAATTTCTGATCTGACTTCTCGAAGTGCTGCAATAAGGTCAGAAGTGAGTTCAGATTTAAAGGCAGTTAGTATTTGGCACAAGGTCTTAGTTTTTGGAGCATTAGAAACTGGGTCAACACCAGAACCCTTTAATAAATTAGTAGATTGTCTCAAGTGGGTACCAGCAGATGGGGACCAGGTAGGGGCGTCTTTGGAGGAGCCAGAGAGACGGGACGTTTTTTAATTAGAAAAGGTCACAGGCGGAGGAATAAGGACTTTAGCTCGTTTCGGAGGCATAGTCCAGTAACTGTAGGTAATATATGAAGGGACAAATTGGAGGTTACACTGTCAACCCTGATCAATAAGAATGGCACACTTTTCGAGAGTGGAGGTGCACAAAATGATTAGGTTACATAATGCTCAAAAAGGAATTGGGTGGAGAGAGAACATAGCAGGAGATTACATCATCACGTGGGCTCCGCAGCACAGCCTCTTCCACACAGCAATGTTCCAATATGTATAGTTTTAGACACTAATCCAAGGAGATATACCCTACAGTAATAACACCCTCACTGCAGTATATGTAGGCTGGCTTAGTGTTCATAGAAAGATGATAGGGAGAGTCCCAATGGTAATTCCATACAATATGAGCCACAGAGTGTGTTTAGTGTACCTGTAGAAATCGTGGTATGAAAGAGACCCCTTCCCAAAATGGCGGCCGTGTCTTGTACAGAGAATCCACTCAAATGTAGGCAGCCTCAGATATTGCAGAGTTCAGTGAGTGGTGGACAGGAGGTAGACAGGTTACTTAGAGCCACAGGAAGGCAGCAGGGATCCTGGAATTCAGCCGCGAGTGTACCTGAAGTGGCCGCAACCTCCACCTGATGATATCTTTAGCCCGCGGCTTCAGACACCACAGTACCCCAAAGCCCGGAGCACAGCCTTAGCCGTGGTCTCGCCGCCAGAGCAAAGTCAAGTGGGGAGGGGGACAGCAGAAGCCCCAGGGAAGTAGTTTGGGGCCAGGAAGGACGGTGCAAGGCTCCAAAGTGCCCTTAGATAGCTGTAGCTCATGTCCTCCGCAGGCAGCAGTCAGGCCACGCCCCCTCCCTCCAAAAAAAATTATTTAGAAGACTTTAAAACACTTTAGAACATCTGTCAACTTCCAATTTTTTTTACAAACAAGTATAGAGGATGCAGATTTACTAAGCGTGGGTTTGCAAACCACACAAAAGGCACTAAAATGAGAGAAAACCATCCAAAACAATAGATCGTTCTGTGGCAGGTGAGATTGGCTGAAGTACTGTACAGATCACTATGATCTGTGCAGGCTCTGTTTGCTGCTGATGTTAATTAATGGTTAAAAATAGAAAAACAAATGCGTGCCCCCCCCCCCCCAAATCCATAACCAAATGTGGGCCCATGAGCCTAGTCTTGTATTGTAAAATCAGGGGGAAAAATTACGCGGGCCCTCCCCTCCTAATTTCTAATACCCAGCAGAAGGCTGAAACAGCTGGGAGCTGGTTCAGCCTTGGGAGCAGTGGGAGACACAGTATGGGGTCCCCCTGCCCTAGCAGCAAACAACTCCAAGCTGGTCGGCCATAGGCTGATATCCTTAGGGGAGTGGGGACTCCCCCCACAAATGGGGTTCACGCTCCCCATAGACAGCCACTCCTGGCCTTTGGGTGTGGAGGTAATAGTAATGAAACAGTTAAATAATATTGCTTTTTGCATGTGGCCTTCAGGTCCCAACAAGCCTGTCCCAGCTAGGACTCTCTATAGCTAGAGTCAGCAGGCAGTGGAGAGTCACAACTCTCAATGATCGTGTAGCCATTGTGTAGGCGACCAGACAGTGTCAGTGAAGGGGAGGAGACAAAGGACAAGGCACACTTATGGTAAGGATAGTGCAAGGGAAGGACAAGGGGGCAGACGGCCCTGCCTGAGAGCTAACATTCTACAGAGATGGGGTAGACAATTGGACGGTGACCTTGGAAGGAAACAAGGTCAGTAGGAGGAGGGAGTGACAGAGACATTAAGAGGAGAGCTGGGAGGCTTTAGTGAAAAGATGTTTCTTGAGGGAAATTTGTTAAGCTGAGGAGGAAGGATGAAAGTTACACTTGAGGGGAGATATAAATTGGTGAAGTTGCCAAAAACTACAAGCTAATTAGTTGGTTTGGGCCAATGCTCCACTTTATCTCTCTCCAGGGTTTGATACATCTCACCCTTGGCAAGGTACAGAGGCCCTGATTCAGAGCCGGAGGCTCTGACAGAGCGCTCGCTCTGAATCAGGGCCGTCCCTATGTTTTTTTTTAGCGGCCTCGTGGCCGCTCGCATAGCTGTGAGTGACCACCCACAGCTATAGCGAGCGGCCAAAAAGATGACTGCGATGGTCAGACGAGACCCTTGTGATAGGGTCTCGTCTGCCGCAAGCCCTGGAGTGCTTTTGGCTCTATCAGAGCCAAAGAGCACTCCCACTGACATCACTTGTGATGTCAGTGGGGCCGGCCCCAGACGGTAGGTGTTCCCATGGGAACGCCTCCGTCTGGCCAGCCACGCCCCCGGCACGCCCACCAAAGGGAGCGTGCTGTCACTCACCATCGACAGCACGCCCCCTTTGCAGCGAGACCCATAGCGACGGCTTGCCTGTCGCTATCCGGGTCTCGCGCATGTGCACGACGGAGCCGGGTCCGTCGTGCGCATGCGCACTGGCCCGACATCGACCCGCTTGCGAGTGCTCAGCGCTCGCGAGCGGGTCTGAATCAGGCCCAGAGTTCCAGAGGAGGGGGCGCCCTGGGTGAAATCTGGGCTGTGGTCATGGGAGAGTAATTGATCTATTTTGAACAAAGCCTATCCTGAAATAATGGAGTTTTATTTACACCATGCGATGGGATATCAAAGACCAAATAACATTGAAGACTAGCGGGGACAAACAGGGGAAACTCAGGCAGTGGCCCAACACTTCTGGGCTGGTCACAAATATGATCAATACTAATGTCTGAATTGTGTCACATGCAACAGAATTACCAATGACCCTTTCACACAACCCACAAGTGTTAAGAAATATAATAATATAAAGTGCTCTGTTTGAGGTGATGATGATGATGGTGATGATGATGATGATGATTTTGTCACCTATCTCGTACAATACCTCTGTGGTTCGTGGTTCAGTATGTGGATGACATCATACAAAAATGTGCGCGCATGGTGTTAAGTCAGTATAAACATACTACGGGTGGGGAGTGTGTGAGGAACCTTTCTATGTCTGCTACACTTTAATAAACATGTGATACGACATTAGTCATCTCTGGATCCAGATTATAGACCATTGAGGTGCAAATAGAGAGTCTTAGAAAATAAAAAATACAAATTTTTGGACATATTGTATGAATTTAGCGCTTGGAGGGAGGTGGGTATTTCAAGGGAATTGGTATGAGATGCCGACACTCGGGATCCCGGCTGTTAGAATCTCAATGCCGGCATCCCGAAAAGGGTTAACATACCAACACTTGTAGTCAGTATGCTAACCCTCCCCCTCTTCCTACCTTAACCCTTCCTCTTTGGTGCCTAACCATAACCCTCCCCCCTTGGTGCCTAACCCTAACCCTCCCCCCTTGGTGCCTAACCCTAACCTCCCGCTCCCCGTGGCCTAACCCTAACCCTCCCCCTTTGGTGCCTAACCCTAACCCTCCCCCCTTAGTGCCTAACCCTAACCCTCCCTCTACTGCCTAAACCTAAAACCCCTAACACCCCGATACTTACCTTCAGTATCCCGGTGGTGGGGATGCTGGCGTCAGCATCCAGACCATTGGGATGCCTAACGCATGCCATTTCAAGCCTTGGGGGTATATTAATTAAAAGTCAAATTTTTTTGAGTCGATTTAAATCAACTGAACTCAGAACAGAATGTATAATGCACCGCTAAAATCGGTTCTTTGCTAACATTCGATTTTGACTTAAAAATCAAATTCAATGTGAGTGGGATTTGACAGGTGTAAATACATTCGGTTTTGATTTCTGTTCAAAACCGAATGCAAATAGAACCTAAAAAAACGAATTGAAACACATTCTAAACGAGAAGCACTGCACAGATCACTATGATTTGTGCAGGCTTATTTGGGTTAAAAGCACCTAAAGAGTTGAAAAAAAAAATTGGCATAGGGTCCCCTCCTGAATCCACAGCCAGCCCTGGACCTTTTAGCCTGGTCTGGTCATAGAAAAACAGGGGAAAAGCCGTAGTTGGGTCCGTTTTCCACTAACCAGCACCAGGCTGAACCAGCCTCCTCTCCCGATCATAAACCCCTAAGGCTCTTCCCTGCACCCCTGGTGGTGGTGGTGAGTGCATGGGTAATGGTATAAATGAAGTAGTAATATTGTTTTTCACAGTGGGACCTCAAGTCCCAGGCAGCCTGCCCCGCGGCACTTGGAGAACCACAAGTACCAACAGGCTGCTGGAACCAGTACCCACACTGTGGAAAGAATAATAAAAAAAAACACACACTGAATGTTGGAATATTTTATTACACATTTACTCACTGGACAAAGGTCGGTCTAGGCATCCGGTCTTCAGAAAATGAAAAAACGACTTCTCCGGACCAGAATGAATGCTATACTTCATATTCAGTATAGTGCTAGCTGAGTGACAGGGAACTCACGAGGTTTCCTACACCTTGGCTGCTCTTAGCCAATCAGTGGTCGGTTACTATGACAAAAGTCACTGATTGGCTAAGAGCAGCCGGACTCTTAGCCAATCATGGCTAAGGTGCAGGAAACCACACGTGAACTGTTATTCTGTTCTGGTCCGGGTAAGTCTTTTTTTTATTTTCTGAAGACCGGATGCCTACTGGACAAGAGGACCAACCGGCGCCAGGAAGCAGGTAAGTATATATGAGTGCGGGTGAGTGAGTGAATGTGTAATAAAGTATTCCAACATTTGGCGCGTGTGTCTCATGTTTTTTTTTATATTTTTCCACAGTGGGGGTACGGGTTCTACAAGTGCAAACAAAAAGTATGGTGGTCGCTCACATCAGCTTAATGACATTGCACAGGTGCTTGTAAAGGGCGGGGTTTACTCTGAACCACAGAGAAAAAAAGATTCCCTACAGCACAAAATCAACAAAAATACTTGATTCCTACATGATAATAGAGATTCAGAGGTATTAGTTACATACATTTGCGCCAGGCCAGCGTCAAGGCTCCTCTATACTGGTGTCCCTAACATTAAGGGGCTCACGTCCGAGGTGCAAGGTACCCCAAAAAATTCCAGCCAATGACCATCCCCAGGGCATCACATGAAAAGGGGAAAAAAGGTGATTGTGAAGTGTAAAGTATAGATGTGTAAGGATATCATTCTAAATGTTTCATACGTCCCCTCTCAATGTACCCTTAGGGTGGGCATATTGAGCTTCTGTCCCATTCTGTAAACCCTTATAAATTCCCTTTTTTTTAAATCTTTTTTCATCACGTCATTTACTTTTATCTCATTCTATAATACTCATATATATTTATTTTCTCAAATTCTTTTTTGTATCCTAGATAACTTATGCACACAAAGTGCAGGATGTGCTAAAGCTGAAAATGGGGTAAAACCTCAGAAACAGTGTTTTTTACCGCATTTTCCATATGTACTAAGCACCGGAATGCGATGCATTCATGTGCTTCGTCCCGCTACCCAATAGAAGCCTATAGGCTTCTTACCAGGATGATTACCCTGAGAGGAATACGTTCGGATCCCTCCCATCACCCCCTGCAGCCGGCGGCCTGCTGTGCATGCACAGAAGGACGCCAGGGTGACTACTGGGTGTTAAATCTAGAAGTCCCTCTGTCCGGGGCCATCGCAAAGGACAGCTCTATCAGGAGAGCTGTCCTTTACGATGCATTTCTAGGTAATCAACTGCGGTATGTACCCGAAGAGAAGCGGGATGTACCTCATTGCGTAAGTGATGCTTTGTACATCCCGCCTTGACACTTGATGCATCTTCTGGTTGTACCATGAGTACTGTCTTCTTTTGGAAGCTAAGCAGGGATGGGAATAGACCATTTTTGGCTGGGGACCATGGGGTATATTAACTAAAGGTTGATTTTGGTCGAATTTTGGTCACTTTTGTGTTTCAGGGTCTAAATCACACATTTACTTACAGATTTTTCAATGATCCACTCAGCCACACCCCAATCTGTACAACCACTCCTATGGTCCACTCAGCCACACCCCAATCTGTACAACCACTCCTATGGTCCACTTAGCCACACCCCAATCTGTACAACCACTCTTATGGTCCACTCAGCCACACCCCAATCTGTACAACCACTCCTATGGTCCACTTAGCAACACCCCAATCTGTACAACCACTCTTATGGTCCACTCAGCCACACTCCAATCTGTACAACCACTCCTATGGTCCACTTAGCCACACCCCAATCTGTACAACCACTCTTATGGTCCACTCAGCCACACCCCAATCTGTACAACCACTCCTATGGTCCACTCAGTAATGCCCCAATCTGCAAAACCACTCCTATGGTCCACTCAGCCACACCCCAATCTGTACAACCACTCCTATGGTCCACTCAGCCACACCCCAATCTGTACAACCACTCCTATGGTCCACTCAGCCACACCCCAATCTGTACAACCACTCTTATGGTCCACTCAGCCACACCCCAATCTGCACAACCACTCCTATGGTCCACTCAGCCACACCCCAATCTGCACAACCACTCCTATGGTCCACTCAGCCATGCCCCAATCTGTACAATCATTCCAATGGTCCACTCTGCAATGCCCCAATCTGTACAACCATTCCAATGGTCCACTCAGCCACGCCCCAATCTGTACAACCATTTGAATGGTCCACTCTGCCATGCCCCAATCTGCACAACCACTCCTGTGGTCCACTCAGCTGCGTCCCAATGCACAGTCATTTCTATGGTCCATTTAGTCATGGCCCAATCTGCACAACCGTTATTCATATGGTCCATGCAGCCACACCCCAATCTGCACAGCCGTCATCCATATGGTCCACACACAGCCGTCAGTGCAGTGCAGTCCAAAATTCAAATAGGGGAGCCACATCAACTGCGCTTCGAACCACTGCCAAACATCACTGGCTGGGAATCACTGGCAGTTGGTGTGGCTCCCCTATTTGAATTTTGGACTGTGCTGCAGCTGCACCTCTGGTGCCGCCACTGACAACCACTCATAGGGTCCACACATCCACGCCCCAATCTGCACAACCGTCATTCATATGGTCCAAGCAGCCACGCCCCAATGTGCACAACCATTCCTATGGTCCACACACGATCATACCACTATTTTTGGGTAAATTTTCCTGTGAAAATTGGGACTGCTAAGGAGTATTAGGACTATGAAATCACCAATTCAGAGGGTGCTTTCCTAAGAAATTCACCCCTGTCTCCACGGGTAATAATCACTGTCCAGAGAGGTCTGCTTTGAGTGCTGTATTTATTCAGAGGTCTTCCAGGGTTCAAGCCACAGAGAGTGACAGTTGTCCTCAGGCTGGGGTGACTTTCTTAGTAACGATAGTATCGTATGGATGTCCAGGAGATGGGAACTGCACGTTTCCAGACATGCTCTGCAATCAATTACACACTCATAATACACTTCTACAGTGGTTTCAGTTTTTTTTTTCATAGGCTTTAATCAAAGATCTAACACAGATGTTAATGATTATGCAATGGTTTAGAATCAGCAAGTGACACATGCATGTAGTGTTATCAGTGAGTTTATTTTACTATTAGTTTGTTTTCATCACTCTAAACATTGAAATGTAGCCCAGTGACAGCTATAATATTGAGAACAATTTCTTTGTTTAATGTAATGCTGATGCATTCGCTGGTCTGTAAAGTGTAAGAGGATTTAATTAGTTTCACTTGTTATAAAGTAAATCAAACATTATTTAATGTTTACTTACCCAGTCTTGTAACGTGTGTAAGTCACATGAATGCTACAGTATAATATACAAGTGGTTCTCATATATTTATGACTTACGGTAAACTATTTGTATAAACATTGAGATCTCTTAAAGGACTGGTTTATGGCATACTGTACATGCCAACCGTCCCGGAATTCGGGGGAGGCTCACAATTTTTTGGGTAACCCCCCGCACCCCCAGAAGGGCAGGCATTTCTCCCGCATTCTGCATACTTCCTACTGATGTGGGCAGAATGGGGAGAATTTCCGTGGTGATCGCGGGTCCCTATGTAGGGGGCGGGGCTTAATTATGCAACCTGTCAAACCTCACCCCTTCGTAAGCCACCTGCTTCTCCTCCCCGAGCTTCTCCTGGAGAGGAGAAAATAAAAGTAGGCAAGTATGGTTTATGGTCATATATATTTATATATATATATACATATAAAGATAGACAGGTTCATCATGTGCTTTTCGAGGCTCTTGTAGGGAGATTAGAATTTAAGTTCCACTGGGACACGTACTGACATGTCTGAATAAAAGCCTTTACTGTGTAACATCATAGTGCTATTTACAGGGCAATAATAATACATTAACCGACAAAAATGGCCATTATTATTATTATTATTATTATTATTAATAGTAATAATCTAGCTGATTTATATAGCGACACCAATTTACGCAGGGCTGTACAGAGAATATATGCCATTGGATATTACATTCACTAACATGCAAGCAAAAACATACGTATACACTAATTTTAATCAATATCTAGTTAATATTATATAGTTGTGCAACTGCTGGGTCTCCGCCTTTTAGGGCAGTTGACATTAACGGTCTGTCAATTTTATATATATACTAGCTGGAGTACCCGGCGTTGCCCTGGATTTTAAGAATGTTCCTCACAAAAAGTGTGACAAACTTCCCCATCCACAGTCCTAAGGTCTTCGAAGGAAGTAGGACCTGTAACGGTGTAAAGCAAACTTCGGAGATAGAAGCATCCAAAATTTGTCGGATGTACACAGGGCCGGCCCTAGCCCAATTTTTGGGGTAAGCGAGTATATTTTTTGTCGCCCCCAGGTATATTGTTGCACATGCCCAAACAAATTAAGGGGCCGTGGTCTCATGGAAAAAGCCATAACCATGACACACACCCCTTTCTTGTCACTCTGGGAACAGTCCTTTCCATTCCATATGCACCTTAAATCAGTTCCCCCTGTAGTGTCCCTTATACAGTACCCCCAGTATGCAATGCCCCCAGTAGTGGTCCTTATGCAGGCTCCAAGTAGTGCCCCTTATACATTGCCTCCAGTAGTTGACCCCTTGTGCAGTACCCCTTGTGCCCTAGGAGTGGTCCCCCTTATGCAGTCCCCCAGTAGTAGTCCCCACTATGCAGTGCCCCCTGTAATGGTCCCCCATATGCAGTGCCCCTTGTGCCCCTGGAGAGGTCCCTCTTATGCAGGACTCCAGTAGCACCCCTAGTAGTCATCCCCCCTATGCAGTGCCCCTTATACAGTGCCCCCAGTAGTGGTTCCCCCTGTGCAGTGCCCCTTGTGCCCCCAGTAGTAAGCCCCTTATATAGTGCCCCCAGTAGTAGTCCCCCCTATGCAGTGCCCCCAGTAGTGGTACCACTTATGCAGTGCCCTTTAAACAGTGGCCCCAGTTGTAGTCCCCCCCTATGCAGTACCCCCAATATTGCTCTTTATATAGTGCCCCCAGTAGTGGTCCCCCGATGCAGTGCCCCCAGTGGTAGTCCCCCCTTGCAGTGCCCCTAGTAGTAGTCCCCCCCTTGTAATAGTCCCCCCCTTTTAGTAGTCCCCCCTTGTAGTGCCCCTAGTAGTAGTCTTCCCATGTAGTGCCCCTAGTAGTAGCCCCCCCTTGTAGTGCCCCTAGTATTAGTCCCCCCTTGTAGTGCCCCCAGTAGTAGTCCCCCCTTGTATTCCCCCTAGTAGTAGTCCCCCCTTGTAGTAGTCCCTAGTAGTAGTCCTCCCTTGTAGTACCACTAGTATTCCCCCCTTTGTAGTGCCCCTAGTAGTAGTCCCCCCTTGTAGTAGTCCCCCCCTTGTAGTAGTCCCCCCTTGTAGTTCCCCTAGTAGTAGTCCTCCCTTGTAGTGCCCCTAGTAGTAGTCCCCCCTTGTAGTGCCCCTAGTAGTAGTACCTGTAGTAGTAGTCCCCCCCTTGTAGTAGTCCCCCATTGTAGCAGCCCCTAGTAGTAGTCCCCCCTTGTAGTGCCCCTAGTAGTATTCCCCCCTTGTAGTGCCCCCCCCATAGACACACACATAATAAGAATTAAAAAAAAACACTTACCTGAATCCCCGCTCCGGCTCCTGCTCCCGCCGCTGCTATCCACTCCCTCATCCGTCCTCCTTCCAGGCAAAGGCTGCTCCTCCGTGTCCCGTCTTGCAGGCTGCTCCATGTCTTTAGTTTTCTCCCCTGCATCCCAGAATGCCAGGCACGCGGTGCACCGCACAGGCATTTTGGGTGACAGTGGGAGGATCTTAGGGACAGTGGGAGGCGGTGGTCATCATGGCGCCCACCAACAGTGTTTAGGGCGCAGCTGCAGCACTGGCGGCGTCAGCGGGCAGCGCAGCGGCATATAGTATGATAAGTCACTGTGACTTATTGTGATGCCGGCTGCGCCCTTACAGCTTTGCGCCGTATGCGGCTGCGTACCTGGCGTATCGGGCCTGCCGGCCCTGGATGTACAGTGTAAACACGGCCAAGAGCTTCTGTTGCTCTGATACCAGGATGACCATTTACAGAGACTCCCTGTTTTCTGCGCATAAAAACTTTTGGAGAAGCATTCCATGTGTAATATGTTGGCAGCGCACAGTACAGCAGGGTCTTTGCAAAGTCATCATTTTGACACAGTTGGAAGAAAGAAGTCAATGTTGTTGCGTAATTTGGTATAGTCAGAGAGCTGAGAATGCTGGGAAAGCCTGCTAAAGCTCTCTTCGATAATAAACATTAAGATCATGACAAAAGATGATAACACAAAACGCTCACTCTGAGGCCCTACCCATATGCCGTGAGACCCCACAATGAGCGTCCAGCAAAAATGTTGTTTTTTAATTAATTAAAAATGAATAGTAATGAATTTCATTTTCAAATTTTGTTAGTTACCTCGGCCGTGTTTTAATACGCTCGTATGTAAAATTTCACGATCTCGGCTTGTAAACTGTGGATTGTATAGAAAGACAGAAGGACAGAATGAAAAAATTCGCTTTTATATAGTAGAGAAAAAGAAGATAAGAAAGTTCTTAAATATCACCACTAGAGGCAGCAGACAGCAGTACTGAGTGCAAGACCCCACAATGCACGTACAGCAAAATTGGTGGTATTTAATTAATTAAAAATTAACAGTAATTAAATTAAATTTCCAGTTTTATTAGTTGCCTCGGCCGTGTTTTAATACGCTCGTATGTAAAATTTCACGATCTTGGCTTGTAAACTGTGGATTTGTATAGAAAGACAGAAGGACGGAAGGACACATTTTCGTTTTTATATAGTAGATTTATGTTGAAAGATTACAGAGATAACTAAACACCTGAAATGAAAGTAAAACTATATTTTCTGAAAATATAAAACCTGTGCACCATACACTAGACAAATCATTAGTGGCAACTGTGTCCTCATACAGACCAGATACGTATTGTGGAGGGGAGGTAGTCGGCATTCCGGTGTCAGGACAAGAGAGCTGGAATCCCGTCAGCAGTCGCAATCCCGGTTCCAGAATCCCTACCACTGACATACCAATGGTAAGTGTTAGGGTTAGAGGGAGGGCTAGGTTTAGGGTTAGGCACTAGGGGAAAAGTTAGGGTTAGGCTGCGGCGGGTTAGAGTTAGCCTGCGGGGTAGAGGGTTAGGGTAAGACTGTGGGAGGGGAGGGTTAGGAGTTAGGTTACTTGCATGCGTCTGGATTCTGACTGTCAAGACGCTGCTGTTGGTCTTCTGACCAACGGCATCTCGACCGCTGGGATCTCGTACCCAACCCGTGTGGATTCATGGCGCCTGGAGTCAATGGTTGTTGTGGTGATCTCCACGCCAAACCCTGTACTGCAGTGTGCTTGGGGCAAGGTTCTTGCTAAACTTCAAGTGATAAAATAAAACTGCAGGAGCATTGTCATGGCGGGGGATGAAGTGCCCTCTAGAGGAGAACAAAGGTAGTGACCCATAAAGTGGAGTGTGGGCTACGGCAAATCCCCACTGAAGGGTTGAGGTCAGCCACCAGACGGGATGTGACCAGCACATGTAGGAAAGGGAAGCATGTATGGAAGGCACAGCATTGATGAGCCAGAGGCACTGATTCAAGTAAAGGGCTATAGACAGAAGGCCACCTACAGTACCCTGCAGCTTGAGTTCTGGCCTTTCCTGCTTAGTCTTTGTAGCTTAGTGTACAGGTTCCCAAACTTGGTCCTCAAGGCATCCTAACATAAGGATTACCATGCTTGGGTGCAGGTGACTTATTTAGTACCTCAGTCTTTCAATTTAACAATCTGTTCTTAATCATGTATATACTTAAAACCTGGATTGTTACGGTGCCTTAAGGACCGGGTTTGGAAACCTCTGGCTTAGATCGGAGACTATCCACGTAGGAAGCTGGCATCGCCATATAAAGTAAATATATACTATGTAATCACAAGTCACATTGATTCAAAATATCCCTTACTGACACTATTTTTCAAAGAAATGTCACAAGGGGAGCTCAGCAATTCCCAGCTGCCACCTTGACAATGGCCTGGAACTGTAAGGGTGAATAACTCTTTGCCAGGTCGGGTTTATTTTTGTGGTTGTTGTGATATTTGGGCTTTCATTGCTACTAAGGTGGTGAAAAAAAAAGTTAAAATTATTTTTTTTTAAATTATACAATATTTAAAAAACCTTTATACATTAAAAATGTTTTATTCAATAAATAAAACATTTTTTTTTTAAATTATTAAATAATTTAAATATGTTAGAGTAATAAGTATTGCCGGGGTACAAAAATTGCCACAATACTAGAGCAGCTCACATGCTGCAGCCAGGGCATCAGGATTATCATCAGCATTAGTAGTGTTATAGGGCATATATTTTTTAAATTAGAAGCTTTCACTTACATGCCAACCTCACTTCTGTGATCAGTGGCCAGGAGGACTCTCGCTACTGTACTTCAGCAGGAGAGGGGGAGGAAGGTAGGGGGTGAAGAGGGCAGAAGTGGAAGAAGAAAGGGGGTGGCAGGAGAAGGTGAAGAGCAAAAAGAATGGCAGTTTGGGAGGTGTACAGAGAAAGGTGGGTTGTGGGGGTAAATGGTAGGGGTCGATGGGAGATATACATAATAGGGGCAAAGGGAGACAAACTGAGAGACACACAAACGGGGAGGGAGAATGGATAGAAACACATAAAGGGGAGACAGAGACACACAAGGTGTTGATGGAGAGAGACGCACACGGTGAGTAGGGTGGTACAGCTACACATTGAGGGAAACAGGTGTAGAAACAGAGGAGCTGATGCAGACCATAGCAAAATGTTCACGGGCCCCCCTAGGTCCCCCCCCTCTTTCTCAGCACCCCTTTCCCCGCAATCCCCCTTTCCCGATTTACCAGTACTTGGTGGTCGTGTCCTGCATCAGCAGTGTGCTGCGCAGGGCAGGCATATCTCTGCTCCTGGTCGGTTCCATCTCTCTTCACTGACTGATGCTGGGAAGAGTCGTGGCCATGCTGAGCCTGCTGGGACATTACTGGATCACAGCCACACCTCCTCCCAGTATCAGTCAGTGAGGAGAGACGGAGGCGGAGCCGACCGGAATGGCAGATGTGTCTGCCCTGCGCAGCGCACTGCTGAAGGAAGACACGAACACGGCTGGCCTGGCACCGTAGGTGTAGGGACGGGCCTCGGAGGTGGCCTGGGCCCCATTTCAGCCGCACCCCCTGCGCCTACGACAGAACTAAGCATACAGTGCACTCCTGATTGATACTAAGGAAAGGGCAGCAGCTTGGGGGGGAATTAATCTTAGAGGCATGGACGTATCTATAATGGGTGCAGGGTGTGCCGTGCATACTGTCCCCTGGGTCCAAGGAGGCCCACACCGCTCACCCTGCACCCACAGACTGCGATACTTACCTATCTGCACAATGTGCCATCGCCGGGACCAATATCTTTGGGAAAATGGCCTTGTTGCTATTTGCCTAAAATTTTGAGGAGAATCACTGGGAAAATGGTGCAGGCACCACGTTCCTGGAGAGCTGCACATGGCCCCTCCTCTCTATAACCGCCCCCTGCTTAGAGGTACATATAAAGCCCTTCTTCTTACTAGAAAGGAGCAGGGGGAGAAATACAAGTACCCTGTCTGACTGATATCCATTGAATAATAAAACAGATTTCCCATTAGCACATAGGTAGACCTTTGCCATGTGAGGTAGGAGTGGAAATAGAGATGTGGATTAGCTTCATATCCCCTAACGACACTGGTAGGTTAGCTGGCTTCCGACCAATTTAAACCTTGTGTGTATCTATGAATGCAGCAGGCAGCATCTGAGGACAAAAGACGCCTCCTGGCAGTATTGCATATGTCTGAGTGCTGCGTCTGAAGAAGTCTGAAGCATCTGAGTAAGCCTAAGCTTACCGAGACTCGTCTTAGGAACTGCTACATGAAAGTGGGGGGATTTCACCCAGCAGGGGGCGTTTTTGGCTGAATCAGGGACTTGGTTTATTTTGTGCTGATTTTGCAGCTTAAAAACAAAAATATACAAACATAACAGCCAGTGGCGTAACTAGAGAGTGGTGGGCCCAGGAGCAAGAATATGCTTTGGGGCCCCCTATGCAGTGCCCCTTATACAGTGCCCCCAGAAGTGGTCCCCCATACGCAGTGCCCCCAGTAGTAGTCCCCCTATGCAGTGCCCCAGTAGTAGTCCCCCCTATGCAGTGCCCCCAGTTGTAGTCCCCCCTATGCAGTGCCCCCAGTAGTGCCCCTTATACAGTGCCCCCAGAAGTGGTCCCCCTATGCAGTGCCCCCAGTAGTGCCCCTTATACAGTGCCCCCAGAAGTGATCCCCCCTACGTAGTGCCCCCAGAAGTGGTCCCCCCTATGCAGTGCCCCCAGTAGTAGTCCCCCCTATGCAGTGCTCCCAGTAGTAGTCCCCCCTATCCAGTGCCCCCAGTTGTAGTCCCCCCTATGCAGTGCCCCCAGTTGTAGTCCCCCCTATGCAGTGCCACCAGTAGTGCCCCTTATACAGTGCCCCCAGAAGTGGTCCCCCCTATGCAGTGCCCCCAGTAGTGCCCCTTATGCAGTGCCCCTTATGCAGTGCCCCCAGAAGTGGTCCCCCCTACGTAGTGCCCCCAGAAGTGGTCCCCCCTATGCAGTGCCCTGAGTAGTAGTCCCCCCTATGCAGTGCCCCCAGTAGTAGTCCCCCCTATGCAGTGCCCCCAGTAGTAGTCCCCCCTATGCAGTGCCCCCAATAGTAGTCCCTCCTTTGCATTGCCCCCAATAGTAATCCTCCCTATGTATTGCCCCCAGTAGTAGTCCCCCCTATGCAGTGCCCCCAGTAGCGCCCCCTATGCTGTGCCAGTTCCCATGCCTCCTTACACACACACACACAAAAAAAAAAAACTTACCTGAATCTCCACTCCTGCCGCGACCGCCGCTGTCCGCTCCTCCAGGGCTGCTCTTCTGCATGATGGGGGAGACGCCATGACGTTTCTCCCATCACCCACTATGGGGGGAGCCGGAAAGGCGTAGCTCGTGTGTGAGCTCTGTCTGTGGACGCAGCAGCCAATGAGACTCTCATTGGCTGCTATAACAAACACATAGCTGCGGCTGGCGGCTGTGTGTTTGTTACTGTTGCTGTATAGTGCTGACCGCATGGCCAGCAGTTCAAATCCCGACATCGGAAGCTCGGCCGGGGTGAAGATGCCGACAGATAAAAAAGGTAAGTACCCCTAACCCTCTCCACCCCTAACCCTCCCTTAGAGGTGCTAACCTCCCCCCAGTGCCTAATCCTAACCCCCCTCTAAGTGCCTAAACCTAACCCCCCCTTCCCCTAGCCTAACCCTAACCTCCCCGGGGGGTGCCTAACCCTAACCCCCCTCTAAGTGTCTAAACCTAACCCCCCTACCCCTAGCCTAATCCTAAATCCCCCCCAGGGAGTCCCTAATCTAACCCTCCCCCCGTCCGTGCCTGGCGCCCGGCTTACTTTCGATCGAGAAGCCGGGCTCCCGACGTAGGTCTAATGATAGGCATCGAGATCTCGACTCCTGTCATTTAACCCTAGCTGGGATTACACAGTCGGGAAGCTGGCGGCCAGGATTCTGTTCATCGGCTTCCCGACTGCTTCCCGTGCAAGCCACCAGCTGCACCACCGCTAGTTCCACCACTGATAACAGCACAACAGATATCCCTGGAGGTCGATGCCCCCTCTCGTTCCTGTATCATTTAATAACAAAATATCAAGAAGTCATTCCTGTGAGCATGAAGCAAATGTGCACTAGTTACATAAATGTGGAACAACTCCAGCGGTGTACAGTTCACTATGACAGAAGGTCACTGACACAGAAACAATGTTTCATTTATGTACTTTACATGTACATTTGTCACAGTTATGAATACATCAATACTGCAATTGTATCTCTTGTGTGTTAACCCTTAACCTGCCCTGATACTTACTCCCCCTCGCCTGGAGGGGGGGGGGGGGGGAGGCTCTAAATTTGTGCATCCTCTGTGAAAATGAGAGATTTTTAAAAAAACTTACAAAAAATATGCTGGTTCCATCTGATATGTATCTAGCTCACACATGTCACGCTGCACTTTATAGGAAATATTTCAGTCATTACCAAATTTTTGTATATATATATATATATATATATATATATATACACATACATATATATATATATATATATATATATATATATACTGCGTATGCATACATACATACACAGATGAATACATGCTTAACGTGTTACTGTTAATCACACATCACACTGCCATCTTTTAGGAAAGTCTGGTCCATGTCCTAAGTCACTGACTTCAATCAATGAATACATGTCATTGTGAGCGGTAGTGTCCTGTAAAACGAAGTCTATTCCCATCTATGCCAAATGGTACCCTCCTCTGCATGGCCAGCATATGTGCCAGGTTTGTAATCATCGCCAATACACAATTGCCAGAAGCTTCCCTTTCCGAACAGATGAATACGCACATAACTGCTGGTCTGCGTGAGAAGACCCATTCCCTCCCCAGTCCTCCCTCTCTGGTCATAACATGTTAGATGCAAGCAAAATGCTTATGGATCTGCATGGGAGCATTTGCGTGCGTTCCCTTTCTGCGCACGTGCAGTGCAAAATCACGCAAAGTGCGCTACTCTGCCCGGTATAGGGCTCACCCTGCGTCAGCCTCAGGGGGAGATGTACGACAGTAAGTCTTGGAGAGGGATAAAGTGGAGAGCATTAAAGTACCAACATATCAGCTCCTAACTGTCACTTTACAGGCTGTGTTTAAAGAAAAATGACGGTTAAGAACTGATTGTTTGGTACTTTATCACTCTAGACTTTATCTCTCCCCAAGGATTGGTACATGCCCCTCTATGGGGCATATTCAATTGGGTGCGCGAATAGCAAAAAAACGCACCTGCGAGGTTTTCATGCAGGTGCGGTTTTTTTGCTATTCAAATAGGTGCGGTTTTTTCTCTTATTTTACGCGCCGGGAGATTTTTTCCCTAAAATTTTTATTTTTAGGAAAAATCAGCGGGACTTGCTCTGGGACCCCAGCGGTACCCTCCCTGAGGACTAATTAAGCAATTGGAAGTTTCCAATTGGCTTATGTAATTAGTTCTTAATTACTTACCTTCTGCAGTGCTGTCTTCTTCATCCAGCGTCAGGAGCCGGCTCTTCTGCAGCAGGGTGAGTATGTCAGTGTGTGTGAGTGTGTATGAGTGAATGTGTGTGTGTGTGTGACCCCTGGTTTGTGTGGACCCCCCAGTGTCTGTGTGCCCCTCCCAGAATGCACGTGGGAGAACTACATCTCCCAGTAGCCCTTGCCCCTCCCTGAAGTCCCTGGAGCCTCCCAGTAGCCCGCGGGACTACCAGCAGCCTCTTATCCAGTGAGAAAATAGAGGGGAGGCCACTGGGAGCCGCGGAGACCCCCGGGCACAATTTTTTTTCATGTTTTTCGGACACGGCGTGGGGTTTTCAGAGCTGAAAACCCCACAACCACTTTTTTTTAATTGGATACCACGGGTATCGGGAGCGAGCATACCCGCAGTAATCCAAAATTGGGCACGAGGGGCGTGAGGTTTTGTACCTCGATAAACCTCGTGCCCAATTGAATATGCCCCAATGTGTTTGTTTTGGTATCAGGCAAAGCCATAAGGGGGCTCTGGTTTGCACCACAGACTACTATGTCCCTGACACACATAGGACCTGATTCAGAGCCACTCGCAAGTGCTGTGCGCTCGCAAGCGGCCCGATGGTATGCGCGTGCGCACGCTTCGTTCTGCGCATGTGCAAACTACTCTGTACGACCGCAGCCCAATTGCCAGCAAAGACAGCCCAGTGTAATGAGTGACAGGAGAGGCCGCTTGTGGGTGGTAACAGGGGCAGGACACTAATAACGGGGGAGTGGAGGTGCGAACGCAGGCATGCCTGGGTGTTTCCACGCCGTTTTTAAGGCGTGCATAATTAACAGGCAGCGTCACAGTACACGTCACATGCCTGTTTTTTACACTGAAGTCCTCGCAGTGCTTGCGGTAGGATAAGGCAACCACAAGCGCTGCGATCGCATCCGATGGTGCTCGATGTACCAATGTTTTAAAACACTTCCTGGAGATGAGGTGCGCTAGTGGACGTCTCTACATATGCTAATGGGTGTCTGCATTCACAGAGCGATCGCTCGCACAGCCAAAGTGGGTGCGCTTATGCCTTGGCGAGCGAGCGCTTCCCATGGCGTCACTTTGACAAATTTGCATACGCTGGATGTGAGCGATCGCATCTAGCGAGCAGCTTTGAATCAGGTCCATAGTGACGTTACTGAACAGTACCTCCCACTATACGGCCCTGACGCACGTGGTGACGTCACAGAAAAGTGCGCCCTATGCATTCTCCCTGCGCCTTTCTAGTTAGCAGCAGAATCGTACTCACTGGGGTATTGCCAGGATCCGATGCGAGTCTCTGTGTTCCAGGACAATGTTTTGAGTCACCTGGTTCTCTGCACTTGCACCTACAATGGGCATCACTCACAGTCAGTAAGCGATGCCAATTATTGGTGCGAGCATAGACAGACTGGCAGTGGATCCCGGCAATACCCTGGAGAGCCAGTACAATTCTGGTTAGCGGGATGTCTCTCCTGGCACCCCAAATCTGCAGAAAACTACTGTCTAGGCAGCGGCCATACCACCCCCTTAGGCGTGAGCTCTAGGCGGCAGCTCTGATCGCACAACCCTCGTTACTGCCCTGATAGCACCATCTGTCTCAATCAGTATGTGACCGACGCATGCAATCGGCCGATGGTTGCGTTCTGCGCATCCGTATGCATGGCAGTGCGCGTACACGAACACTCCACTGCGATCGGGACTACGAATGCAGTGACTACGCAGACCCATCGCAGAGTGATTGACAGGAAGTGCCGTTTGTGGGAGGTGACGGAGGTGTGGTCGGCGAAACCCAGGTGTGCCAGTGCATTAAACGCCGTTGCAGGGGTGTGCATAAATTAGCCACTGTGATGCCATACACACCTCGCGTACTCACTGCGTGCGCTGAGGTTAGCGATTCCTGAGTAAGGTCAGAGCTTGTGCAAGTGTGCGTGAGGCTGCGATGGTACTCCATGTTACCGATGGTTTCGCGGTCTCGCTAAGTATTACGGAGGTGTGTAAGGTAAAGTGGGCGTCCTTATGTTATGCTGCCCAGTATTGCGATTGCAATCATTAGCATATCTTCGCAGTGGGACTGCGTGCGTAATCGCTATTGCAATCGCAATAGCGATCCTTACTGGATCAGGCTTCTAACCCTAGTATGAAATGCCAAATGATAACTTTGGTAACATGAATAGATGTAATATTTAAGTGTTGGCCTTCTAGGTTACAGTGTCTCTCTAGCAATGAATTTAGTTACTGATTTAGATAATAGCTCTGTCCCAGTCTCTCCCCATTAACACTTCTAGCACTAAGACCTAGTACACATCCTGCTCTTAAAATAAATTAAAGCAAGCGGAGTCCCTTATATGGATAGCAGGATATTTCCTTTAAAATGTCTTAGTTCCTGTTCAGTTAACAAAGTTCCCAGTGAGGCTTCCCACATAGGAACAGCAAGCCACAGGGATGAATGACTCCAGGGAACCTGCAAAGTTATTTTATACAGAACCAAGGGACCAAATCAGCCTCCACTATAGATAAGGTAACACGTCAATAGCTGCTTGTGTGTACAGATAGATAGGACTACATCTCTGTGCATGAGATCTGATCATGGATAATAGATACAGAGCAGATGCACTACACGGTACTAATGGGCACTAGTATACTCTCTGCAGGCATTTGTTTTGTTTTGGTTTATTAATATGACTTTTATGTTGCTTTGCATGCAGTCATTGTGGAAGCAGGATTGATTGTGTCATCCTTCTTCTGATATTCCTGGATGCATAATAATTGAAGCAGTCAACTGCTATTGTAGAACTACAAGTACCACAAAGCTCATGTGGACCTGCTAGCTAGTAATCTGCCTCCTGTAATTAAACATATTTTTGGTGCGGAGGAATACAATACACAGATTTTCAGCTGATGTAGGTCACAAGTCTCTGACAGCTTGCTGAGACCTGTAGTTCCCCAGCAATTGGGGGAACATGTGTTGCTACACCTGTTCTGGGGTGGGTAAAAGTTGTTTTCACTGATAGGAAACAATGTTGATAGCAAATAACAGTGACTGCAACAATATAATCAGTTGTGTAGACTGTCAGTTCTCCAGCAAAGATAGTGTGCTATGTTACAGTACTGTATATGTAGCCAGCTGCATAGTTTCTGTTGTGCAGTTGTTTCTGCATGATTATGGCCACTTCAGAGCGTGTTGCAAATTTATTGCAAGTACACAAAACTACTATAGTGTGGCATTTGCGCTGTATTGTATCCCTGACATGCTGTACTGTGCTTCAGACATACTGTACTATACTCCTGACATTCTGTACTGTACTCCTGACACACTGTACTGTATTCCTGACATTTTGTAACGGTACTCCTGACATACTGTACTGTACTCCTGACATACTGCACGGTACTCCTGATATACTGTGTAACGATATTTCTGACATACTCTACTATACTCCAGACATACTGTACGGTACTCCGGACATACTGTACTGTACTCCTGAGATGCTGTACTGTACTCCTGAGATGCTGTACTGTACTCCTGACATACTGTACTGTACTCCTGACATAATGTGCTGCATTCCTGACATACTGTACGGTACTCCTGACATGCTGTACTGTATTCTTGACATACTGTACGGTACTCCTGAGATGCTGTACTGTATTCCTGACATATTGTACTGTACTCCTGACATACTGTGCTGTACTCCTGACATAATGTACTGTACTCCTGACATACTGTACGGTACTCCTGACATACTGTACTGTATTCCTGACATACTGTGCTGTACTCCTGACATAATGTACGGTACTCCTGACATACTGTACGGTACTCCTGAGATGCTGTACTGTATTCCTGACATACTGTACTGTACTCCTGACATACTGTGCTGTACTCCTGACATAATGTACTGTATTCCTGACATACTGTACTGTATTCCTGACATACTGTACGGTACTCCTGAGATGCTGTACTGTACTCCTGACATGCTGTACTGTACTCCTGACCTGCTGTACTGTATTCCTGACATACTGTACTGTACTCCTGACATACTGTGCTGTATTCCTGACATACTGTACTGTACTCCTGACATACTGTGCTGTACTCCTGACATAATGTGCTGCATTCCTGACATACTGTACTGTACTCCTGACATGCTGTACTGTATTCTTGACATACTGTACGGTACTCCTGAGATGCTGTACTGTATTCCTGACATACTGTACTGTATTCCTGACATACTGTACTGTACTCCTGACATACTGTGCTGTACTCCTGACATAATGTACGGTACTCCTGACATACTGTACTGTACTCCTGACATACTGTACGGTACTCCTGACATACTGTACGGTATTCCTGACATACTGTACTGTACTCCTGACATACTGTGCTGTACTCCTGACATAATGTACGGTACTCCTGACATACTGTGCTGTACTCCTGACATACTGTACGGTACTCCTGAGATGCTGTACTGTATTCCTGACATACTGTACTGTACTCCTGACATACTGTGCTGTATTCCTGACATACTGTACTGTACTCCTGACATACTGTGCTGTACTGCTGACATACTGTACGGTACTCCTGACATACTGTACTGTATTCCTGACATACTGTACTGTACTCCTGACATACTGTGCTGTACTCCTGACATAATGTACGGTACTCCTGACATACTGTACTGTACTCCTGACATACTGTACTGTACTCCTGACATACTGTACGGTACTCCTGAGATGCTGTACTGTATTCCTGACATACTGTACTGTACTCCTGACATACTGTGCTGTACTCCTAAATCACTGTACTATACTGTACTCCTAACATATTGTTACTGTACATCTAACATACTGTACTGTACTCCTGTTATATTGTTTCTGTACTCCTGACATACTGTGCTGTACACCTGAAATACTGTGCTGTACTATACTCCTGACATGTACTGTACTCCTAACATGTTGGATAGCAGTATTTCTGACATACTGTTCTGTATTCCTGACATAGTGTACTTCTAAAACACTGTACTGTACACCTAACATTGTTACTCTACTGTACTCCTGAAACACTGTACTGTACTATACTGTACTCCTGAAATATTGCTATGGTACTCCTGACATACTGTACTGTGTTCCTGACACACTGTACTATACTGTACTCCTGATATATTGTTACTGTACTCCTGACATATTGCACATTACTGTACTCCTGACATACTGTACTGTGTTCCTGACATACTGTACTCCTCATATATTGTTACTGTACTCCTGACATATTGCACATCACTGTACTCCTGACATTCTGAACTGTACTCCTGACTTACTGTGCTGTACTGTACTGAGGCTTCGGTCATGTGGAGGGTCTGTCATGGAAAACATATTTTGCAAAAATAGCCATCTGTCATATTTGTTTTTGCAGTAGCCGTACCCCAGTCATAGTAGTTTGGTAACTTTATTACATTGTTTAAAACAAAGGAAGGGGCACAATGCATTCACTAATCATGTTTGTGTTGTGCTCCAGTAATTAGGACACCCAGAGGGATGAATGTTGGTCGCCTAGTATCAGCAGGAAACATTTTTAATACATTATTTTATTTTATATGTTTGAAGCATAAGAGGGGTCCTTTAATCGATTATCCATATCCCCAGAACATACATCGCTTTGCAGTTTTAGAGGGAATTCTTATCCAATAATAACAAATAAATGACTCCACATGAGATCTGTAACGTGTGATTGTGCAAAGCTTCCTTTTCTGCATGTACCAAAATGTCATCACGTTTTACTGACTCAGCGATATCTTTCTCCAAAACTGTCAACCACAGATTCTAATATATTACTGGTATTACAGACCACATTGTGCGCACTGGTGAATACGTGGGCGGATCAGTACGGCCAACCTGGGGAGTAATGAATTCACTAATGTGTCAAAACATTCATTTTTACTTGTTATGTAGAGATAAAATATCAGTCAAAGCTCTAACTTGCTGTATACATATATACTGTCACAATATCAGTCAAAGCTCTAACTTGCTGTATACATATATACTGTCACAATATCAGTCATAGCTCTAACTTGCTGTATACATATATACTGTCACAATATCAGTCAAAGCTCTAACTTGCTGTATACATATATACTGTCACAATATCAGTCAAAGCTCTAGCTTGCTGTATACATATATACTGTCACAATATCAGTCATAGCTCTAACTTGCTGTATACATATATACTGTCACAATATCAGTCAAAGCTCTAACTTGCTGTATACATATATACTGTCACAATATCAGTCAAAGCTCTAACTTGCTGTATACATATATACTGTCACAATATCAGTCATGGCTCTAACTTGCTGTATACATATATACTGTCACAATATCAGTCATGGCTCTAACTTGCTGTATACATATATACTGTCACAATATCAGTCATGGCTCTAACTTGCTGTATACATATATACTGTCACAATATCAGTCAAAGCTCTAACTTGCTGTATACATATATACTGTCACAATATCAGTCATAGCTCTAACTTGCTGCATACATATATACTGTCACAATATCAGTCATGGCTCTAACTTGCTGTATACATATATACTGTCACAATATCAGTCATGGCTCTAACTTGCTGTATACATATATACTATCACAATATCAGTCAAAGCTATAACTTGCTGTATACATATATACTGTCACAATATCAGTCATGGCTCTAACTTGCTGTATACATATATACTGTCACAATATCAGTCAAAGCTCTAACTTGCTGTATACATATATACTGTCACAATACCAGTCAAAGCTCTAACTTGCTGTATACATATATACTGTCACAATATCAGTCAAAGCTCTAACTTGCTGTATAGATATATACGGCCACAATATCAGTCAAAGCTCTAACTTGCTGTATACATATATACTGTCACAATATCAGTCATGGCTCTAACTTGCTGTATACATATATACTGTCACAATATCAGTCATAGCTCTAACTTGCTGTATACATATATACTGTCACAATATCAGTCAAAGCTCTAACTTGCTGAATACATATATACTGTCACAATATCAGTCATGGCTCTAACTTGCTGTATACATATATACTGTCACAATATCAGTCATGGCTCTAACTTGCTGTATACATATATACTGTCACAATATCAGTCATAGCTCTAACTTGCTGTATACATATATACTGTCACAATATCAGTCATAGCTCTAACTTGCTGCATACATATATACTGTCACAATATCAGTCATGGCTCTAACTTGCTGTATACATATATACTGTCACAATATCAGTCATGGCTCTAACTTGCTGTATACATATATACTGTCACAATATCAGTCATAGCTCTAACTTGCTGTATACATATATACTGTCACAATATCAGTCAAAGCTCTAACTTGCTGAATACATATATACTGTCACAATATCAGTCATGGCTCTAACTTGCTGTATACATATATACTGTCACAATATCAGTCATGGCTCTAACTTGCTGTATACATATATACTGTCACAATATCAGTCATAGCTCTAACTTGCTGTATACATATATACTGTCACAATATCAGTCATGGCTCTAACTTGCTGTATACATATATACTGTCACAATATCAGTCATGGCTCTAACTTGCTGTATACATATATACTGTCACAATATCAGTCATGGCTCTAACTTGCTGTATACATATATACTGTCACAATATCAGTCATGGCTCTAACTTGCTGTATACATATATACTGTCACAATATCAGTCATGGCTCTAACTTGCTGTATACATATATACTGTCACAATATCAGTCATAGCTCTAACTTGCTGTATACATATATACTGTCACAATATCAGTCATAGCTCTAACTTGCTGTATACATATATACTGTCACAATATCAGTCATGGCTCTAACTTGCTGTATACATATATACTGTCACAATATCAGTCATAGCTCTAACTTGCTGTATACATATATACTGTCACAATATCAGTCAAAGCTCTAACTTGCTGTAAACATATATACTGTCACAATATCAGTCAAGGCTCTAACTTGCTGCATACATATATACTGTCACAATATCAGTCATGGCTCTAACTTGCTGTATACATATATACTGTCACAATATCAGTCAAGGCTCTAACTTACTGTATACATATATACTGTCACAATATCAGTCAAAGCTCTAACTTGCTGTATACATATATACTGTCACAATATCAGTCAAAGCTCTAACTTGCTGTATACATATATACTGTCACAATATCAGTCAAAGCTCTAACTTGCTGTATACATATATACTGTCACAATATCAGTCAAAGCTCTAACTTGCTGTATACATATATATGGTCACAATATCAGTCAAAGCTCTAACTTGCTGTATACGTATATACTGTCACAATATCAGTCAAAGCTCTAACTTGCTGTATACATATATACTGTTACAATATCAGTCATGGCTCTAACTTGCTGTATACATATATACTGTCACAATATCAGTCAAAGCTCTAACTTGCTGTATACATATATACTGTCACAATATCAGTCAAAGCTCTAGCTTGCTGTATACATATATACTGTCACAATATCAGTCAAAGCTCTAACTTGCTGTATACATATATACTGTCACAATATCAGTCAAAGCTCTAACTTGCTGTATACATATATACTGTCACAATATCAGTCAAAGCTCTAACTTGCTGTATACATATATACTGTTACAATATCAGTCATGGCTCTAACTTGCTGTATACATATATACTGTCACAATATCAGTCAAAGCTCTAACTTGCTGTATACATATATACTGTCACAATATCAGTCAAAGCTGTAACTTGCTGTATACATATATATGGTCACAATATCAGTCAAAGCTCTAACTTGCTGTATACATATATACTGTTACAATATCAGTCATGGCTCTAACTTGCTGTATACATATATACTGTCACAATATCAGTCATGGCTCTAACTTGCTGTATACATATATACTGTCACAATATCAGTCAAAGCTCTAACTTGCTGTATACATATATATGGTCACAATATCAGTCTACGTATGTAAAGAGGTTTTTAAAAAGGATTGTAAGATGTGCGAGTTCGGTTTACTCGGTTCTTTTCGTCACATTAGCGCAAGTTCGGATTCATCTTATTGGTTACCCAGCTCTCACGTGTTTTGGATAGCCAGCAAGATAAATCCGAACTTGTGCTAATTTGGCAAAACCAACCGAGTAAAACCGAACTCGCACATCAGATACATTAACCTTATTAATATGTATATCCTGTTGCAATGTTATAATAAATACATTGGGCTCTATGTACTAGTGTGCAGCGGATGTAGGACCCTGCTTAAAATAATTGTTTGTTATAGACAAAGTAATTCTGCTCCATCCTGTATTTGTCTTAGTTTTCTTTTGTGCTTTTCAGCAAAGTCGTTATAGAAGGAGTCAGAGTGATTTCTGTTCTGTTGCCCTGAGGTTACGCCACCTGTTTGCTGTGACCACCACATCGGATATAATTGAACCCAAAGAGCTGGTCTGTGTTGTATCCTGGGGCAACAAACAGAAACTCTTCTGTCTGCTGCTATAAAGGCAGTGCTGAAAGGCATAAAGCAAATTAATTTAGTAAAAGTTTCAGGAAGGAGTTTACAAGCCAATTATTTACGTCGCTGTAAGGTGGAAAATCCTCTTAATTCTTAATCTGGAAAAAACAGACTTTGCCAAAGTGAAGCTGCCGGGACACCACCAGACCTGTAATTAGCCGCAGAGGACAGAGGTGATTACAAGTATTGAGGATATTGCAAAACTGTCTTAGAGTTACTTACAGTAAATGATAATAGCAATGGGAATAATTGAGTCACTGCACATTCACTGTCCTTTAATGTGATAATTCTCACTGTACACTGTATTCAGACTTCAGAGTATAATGACTTTACTATGATATGAGTAGAAGCGAAATAAATGCGATTACTGGGACACATGTGACACGGAAAGCACCTAATTCATTTATAAGTAGTGGCTATCATTCTCACCGGGCCTGAGTCAGCAAGGATTGCAAGTGAAAAAAACGTACGCTCCCGGTTGATTGTTGCCTCCTGCGCAAGCGTATATATCGCAGTGCGCGAACCAGCCCTTGCAATCAGTGACTACGCAGACCCATCGCAGAGTGATTGACAGGAAGTGCCATTTGGGGGGCGGTGATGGGGGAGTGGTCAGCGAAACGCAGGCGTTCCTAGGGCGTTTCAATGCTGTTACAGGGGCGTGCATAAATTAGCCACAGTGTTGATATACGCAGCCTGAGCTCTAGCTGCGTACAGGGTATTTAGCAGTGTGTGAGTGAGGTCTGACCTGCCTTAATTGTGCATGAGGCTCCGATGGTACTCGATGGTATCGATGTTTTCACAGACTTGCAAGGTATTACGGATGTGAGTAAAGGGGAGTGGGCGTCTTTAGGTTGTGCTGCGGCGGCATTGTGATCGCAGTAATTTGCACATTTCGCAGCAGAACTGCGTACGCGATTGCTGCCACGATCACATCAGCGATCCTTGCTGAATCGGGGCCATGGGAGGGACTGCAGCAAATGTCCTGTAAGCGGGTTGCACACCAGGGAGATTGGCTCAATCAACATACGCCAAAAAGTGCAGACGCAAAATGCATGCACATTTAACCATCGATGGTAAAATCATTGGCGGCTGCTGCTGTTGATGGCTGCTATCCATCGATGGTCAATGGCCATCCCTTGTTTAAAGCATGACCACTGGCTACTAAGCAGATCAGCAGGCTGCTGAGATGCCAGTTACCAGCATCGCCTTCATAACGATGACTGGTGTTATATAGTGTATACAAAAAATATATAAATTATTTTAAAAAAACAAAAAATGAAACAAAGCTGTTACCAGAATGAGGCTGTAGCAGGCTTAGCTCGTGATACTACATGTAACATACTAGGTAGGTGATACTACATGTAACATACTAGGTAGGTGATACTACATGTAACATACTAGGTAGGTGATACTACATATAACAGACTAGGTAGGTGATACTACATGTAACAGGCTAGGTAGGTGATACTACATGTAACATACTAGGTAGGTGATACTACATATAACAGACTAGGTAGGTGATACTACATGTAACAGGCTAGGTAGGTGATACTACATGTAACAGGCTAGGTAGGTGATACTACATGTAACATACCAGGTAGGTGATACTACATATAACAGACTAGGTAGGTGATACTACATGTAACAGGCTAGGTAGGTGATACTACATGTAGCATACTAGGTAGGTGATACTACATATAACAGACTAGGTAGGTGATACTACATGTAACAGGCTAGGTAGGTGATACTACATGTAACATACTAGGTAGGTGATACTACATATAACAGACTAGGTAGGTGATACTACATGTAACAGGCTAGGTAGGTGATACTACATGTAACATACTAGGTAGGTGATACTACATATAACAGACTAGGTAGGTGATACTACATGTAACAGGCTAGGTAGGTGATACTACATGTAACAGGCTAGGTAGGTGATACTACATGTAACATACCAGGTAGGTGATACTACATATAACAGACTAGGTAGGTGATACTACATGTAACAGGCTAGGTAGGTGATACTACATGTAGCATACTAGGTAGGTGATACTACATATAACAGACTAGGTAGGTGATACTACATGTAACAGGCTAGGTAGGTGATACTACATGTAACATACTAGGTAGGTGATACTACATATAACAGACTAGGTAGGTGATACTACATATAACAGACTAGGTAGGTGATACTACATGTAACAGGCTAGGTAGGTGATACTACATGTAACATACTAGGTAGGTGATACTACATATAACAGACTAGGTAGGTGATACTACATGTAACAGGCTAGGTAGGTGATACTACATGTAACAGGCTAGGTAGGTGATACTACATGTAACATACCAGGTAGGTGATACTACATATAACAGACTAGGTAGGTGATACTACATGTAACAGGCTAGGTAGGTGATACTACATGTAGCATACTAGGTAGGTGATACTACATATAACAGACTAGGTAGGTGATACTACATGTAACAGGCTAGGTAGGTGATACTACATGTAACATACTAGGTAGGTGATACTACATGTAACATACTAGGTAGGTGATACTACATGTAACATACTAGGTAGGTGATACTACATGTAGCAGGCTAGGTAGGTGATACTACATGTAACAGGCTAGGTAGGTGATACTACATGTAACAGGCTAGGTAGGTGATACTACATGTAGCATACTAGGTAGGTGATACTACATATAACAGACTAGGTAGGTGATACTACATGTAACAGGCTAGGTAGGTGATACTACATGTAACATACTAGGTAGGTGATACTACATGTAACATACTAGGTAGGTGATACTACATGTAACAGGCTAGGTAGGTGATACTACATGTAACATGCTAGGTAGGTGATACTACATGTAACATTCTAGGTAGGTGATACTACGTGTAACAGGCTAGGTAGGTGATACTACGTGTAACAGGCTAGGTAGGTGATACTACTTGTAACAGGCTAGGTAGGTGATACTACATATAACAGGCTAGGTAGGTGATACTACATGTAACAGACTAGGTAGGTGATACTACATGTAACAGGCCAGGTAGGTGATACTACATGTAACAGGCTAGGTAGGTGATACTACATGTAATAGACTAGGTAGGTGATACTACATGTAACAGGACAGGTAGGTGATACTACATATAACAGGGTAGGTAGGTGAAACTACATGTAACAGAACAGGTAGGTGATACTACATGTAACAGGACAGGTAGGTGATACTACATATAACAGGCTAGGTAGGTGATACTACATGTAACAGGACAGGTAGGTGATACTACATGTAACAGGACAGGTAGGTGATACTACATGTAACAGGCTAGGTCGTGATACTACATGTAACAGACTAGGTAGGTGATACTGCATGTAACAGGCTAGGTAGGTGATACTACATGTAACAGGCTAGGTAGGTTATACTACGTGTAACAGGCTAGGTAGGTGATTCTACATGTAACAGGCTAGGTAGGTGATACTACATGTAACAGGCTAGGTAGGTGATACTACATGTAACAGACTAGGTAGGTGATACTGCATGTAACAGGCTAGGTAGGGTGATACTACATGTAACAGGCTAGGTAGGTGATACTACGTGTAACAGGCTAGGAAGGTGATACTACATGTAACAGGCTAGGTAGGTGATACTACATATAACATACTAGGTAGGTGATACTACATGTAACAGGCTAGGTAGGTGATACTATATGTAACAGGACAGGTAGGTGATACTACATGTAACAGGACAGGTAGGTGATACTACATATAACAGGCTAGGTAGTGATACTACATGTAACAGACTAGGTAGGTGATACTGCATGTAACAGGCTAGGTAGGGTGATACTACATGTAACAGGCTAGGTAGGTGATACTACGTGTAACAGGCTAGGTAGGTGATACTACATATAACAGACTAGGTAGGTGATACTACATATAACATACTAGGTAGGTGATACTACATGTAACAGGCTAGGTAGGTGATACTACATGTAACAGGACAGGTAGGTGATACTACATATAACAGGCTAGGTAGGTGATACTACATGTAACAGGACAGGTAGGTGATACTACATATAACAGGCTAGGTAGTGATACTACATGTAACAGACTAGGTAGGTGATACTGCATGTAACAGGCTAGGTAGGTGATACTACATGTAACAGGCTAGGTAGGTGATACTACGTGTAACAGGACAGGTAGGTGATACTACATATAACAGGACAGGTAGGTGATACTACATATAACAGGCTAGGTAGGTGATACTACATGTAACAGGACAGGTAGGTGATACTACATGTAACAGGACAGGTAGGTGATACTAAATATAACAGGCTAGGTAGGTGATACTACATGTAATAGGACAGGTACAGTAGGTGATACTACATGTAACAGGACAGATAGGTGATACTACATGTAACAGGCTAGGTAGGTGATACTACATGTAACAGGACAGGTAGGTAATACTACATGTAACAGGCTAGGTACAGTAGGTGATACTATGTGTAACAGGCCAGGTAGGTGATACTACATGTAACAGGCTAGGTAGGTGATACTACATGTAACAGGCTAGGTAGGTGATACTACATGTAACATACTAGGTAGGTGATACTACGTGTAACAGGCTAGGTAGGTAATACTACATGTAACAGGCCAGGTACAGTAGGTGATACTATGTGTAACAGGCCAGGTAGGTGATACTACATGTAACAGGACAGGTAAGTGATACTACATGTAACAGGACAGGTAGGTGATACTACATGTAACAGGCTAGGTAGGTGATACTACATGTAACAGGACAGGTAGGTAATACTACATGTAACAGGCTAGGTAGGTGATACTACATGTAACAGGACAGGTAGGTAATACTACATGTAACAGGCTAGGTACAGTAGGTGATACTATGTGTAACAGGCCAGGTAGGTAATACTACATGTAACAGGCTAGGTACAGTAGGTGATACTATGTGTAACAGGCCAGGTAGGTGATACTACATGTAACATACTAGGTAGGTGATACTACATGTAACAGGCTAGGTAGGTGATACTACATGTAACATACTAGGTAGGTGATACTACATGTAACATACTAGGTAGGTGATACTACATGTAACAGGACAGGTACAGTAGGTGATACTACATGTAACAGGGCAGGTAAGTGATACTACATGTAACAGGACAGGTAGGTGATACTACATGTAACAGGCTAGGTAGGTGATACTACATGTAACAGGACAGGTAGGTAATACTACATATAACAGGCTAGGTAGGTAATACTACATGTAACAGGCTAGGTACAGTAGGTGATACTATGTGTAACAGGCCAGGTAGGTGATACTACATGTAACAGGCTAGGTAGGTGATACTACATGTAACATACTAGGTAGGTGATACTACATGTAACATACTAGGTAGGTGATACTACGTGTAACAGGCTAGGTAGGTAATACTACATGTAACAGGCTAGGTACAGTAGGTGATACTATGTGTAACAGGCCAGGTAGGTGATACTACATGTAACAGGACAGGTAAGTGATACTACATGTAACAGGACAGGTAGGTGATACTACATGTAACAGGCTAGGTAGGTGATACTACATGTAACAGGACAGGTAGGTAATACTACATGTAACAGGACAGGTAGGTAATACTACATGTAACAGGCTAGGTAGGTGATACTACATGTAACAGGACAGGTAGGTAATACTACATGTAACAGGCTAGGTACAGTAGGTGATACTATGTGTAACAGGCCAGGTAGGTAATACTACATGTAACAGGCTAGGTAGGTGATACTACATGTAACATACTAGGTAGGTGATACTACATGTAACATACTAGGTAGGTGATACTATGTGTAACAGGCCAGGTAGGTGATACTACATGTAACAGGGCAGGTACAGTAGGTGATACTACATGTAACAGGGCAGGTAGGTGATACTACATGTAACATACTAGGTAGGTGATACTACATGTAACAGGCTAGGTAGGTGATACTACATGTAACATACTAGGTAGGTGATACTACATGTAACATACTAGGTAGGTGATACTATGTGTAACAGGCCAGGTAGGTGATACTACATGTAACAGGACAGGTACAGTAGGTGATACTACATGTAACAGGGCAGGTAAGTGATACTACATGTAACAGGACAGGTAGGTGATACTACATGTAACAGGCTAGGT
Organism: Taudactylus pleione; assembly: GCA_031769625.1. Lineage (NCBI taxonomy): Eukaryota > Metazoa > Chordata > Amphibia > Anura > Myobatrachidae > Taudactylus > Taudactylus pleione. Next base: position 449,783 of record JAUIMM010000139.1, on the reverse strand, counting down.
AGGTGATACTACATGTAACAGGACAGGTTGGTAATACTACATGTAACAGGCTAGGTAGGTAATACTACATGTAACAGGCTAGGTACAGTAGGTGATACTATGTGTAACAGGCCAGGTAGGTGATACTACATGCCTCCCAAAATTTAGTCTCGGGGAATCAGCAAATGAGCATGTGTGCAGCCACAATTCAGCAGTACATCTACAGTACGGAGCGTGGCTCTGCGCGTGACTCTGCATTACAGGAGATATGGTCATGTGTCACGACGGTGTGTACAGCGCTTCTGTCTCCCCCGTCATGCTCCCTTCCCTTTGAGTGGCGCACAAACCATGGGAGGAGCATACAGAATAGCAGAGGATGAGTCACATATTCCAATCAGGAAGGAGGCCCAGAGCCCCGAAATCAACACGTAAATAAAACCAGTAGGGAGGAATGACACTATAACAGGGCTATCCACTGCATGAGACCCCTCTTCTATAATGTCCCTCAGACCAGTCTGTTCAGCATGGAGCTCAGGGCCCAATTCAGACCCGTTCGCACGCAGCCAAAGTATGAAAAAGCCAGTGATTGCACAGCAAGGCATTAGCACGCTCACTATGTCTTGGTGTGCGATTGCGGTGTGTATGTAGGCGCCCAACAGCCTGTGTAAAGACGCCCACTTTCCCTTAGTAATACACGTCATCTCCAGGAAGTGTATGCAACCATCACTAACATCGGGTAACATCGGACCCATACGCAGCACTTGTGGCTGAAAATACCCTACCGCAAGCACTGCGAGTGCTTCAGTGTGTAATTCAGCCATGTGACGTGTACTACGATGCTCCGTCTTAATTATGCAAGCCTCTAAAATGGCGTTAAGATGCTCAGATACGCCTGCGTTCACACCACCACTCCCCCGTTTCCATTAACCAACCCCTGTCACCACCCACAAATGGCTAGTACTGTCACTCAAACTAGCGAGGCGTCTGTGTACAAGGGGCGATCGCTTTGCGATCGCATGAACTGGTTCGCGCACTGCGTTGCATACGCATGCGCACACTGCAAACATCGGCAAGCTACGTGCAATGGGTCTGAATCAGGCACCCAATTCTCAAAGTAGAAAAAATGGCAGCTCCCTCCTCTGGACAAAAGAATTTGCGATGCTCACAGTGCCACTGTGTGGTGGGCATTGGGATAGTACATTTGTAAAGTATAAATATTAGTATTGTTTATGGTGTACTACGGATCCCAATAACACTTTGCATCCCTAAATTGTTTTGGTATGCACCATTCACCCAATAAATTCTGGAGAACTGAGGGGGTGGGGGTGAGAAAAATCACAGGGGTCTCTGTAGCGGCCAGGATGTGCACGGCAGATTAAGCACGCCCCCCACAATGGCACAACTACACCTTCAGTGCACCACAATGTACTGCAGGAATGGGCGTAGCCGTGCCCTCCATCAAGGCCAGATTATCAGCGAGGCGGATGGAGTTACAGCTCCAGGCCTCCAAACGAAAATAGTCCCATCATCATGGCGCCATGCTGATGATTAACTGCACCAAGCCGGCCACATAGTCGGCCATAAATCATTCAAGTATTAAAATTGTATTTCCATAACAAAATTTGTATTTGTGACACAATTCTGCCACTTTTCTATGTATTTAGGGAGACAGTGGGGCTGAGAGTGTAATGGTGCGCACACACACAGTCAGATTTCCTGTCAGATATGAACGATAACAATTAAAAAATTCGTTCAATCGTTCATATCTGAAAGAAAATCTGACATGTGGGCCTGCAACGATGAGCCATGCGCGTTCCCGCATGTCAGATAACCATATCCGGCATCTGATGTGTTTGCAGTCAGATTTAGACAATTCCATTCATTTTAATACTGTCTGAAATCGTTCAAATCGTTCAAATTGATGGTAAAAATCGTTCAATTGTTCAATCGTTCATCTGACAAATCTGACTGAGGACCTGATTCAGAACTGCTCGCGAGCGCTAAGCGGGTCGATGGTGGCCCAGTGCGCATGCGCCTGACGGAGCCGTCTCTGTCGTGCACATGCCCGAGACCCGGATAGCGACGGCCAAGCCGTCGCTCCAGGTCTCGTAACAAAGGGGGCGTGCTGTCGATGTTGAGTGACAGCACGCCCCCTTTGGTGGGCGGGCCGGGGGCGTGGCTGCCCAGACGGAGGCCCCGTTTTGTGGGCGGGGCGGGGGGTGGCTACACACACGGAGGCGTTCCCGAAGGAACGCCTACCGTCTGGAGCCGGCCCCACTGACATCACAAGTGATGTCAGTGGGAGTGCTTCTGGCTCTGTTAGAGCCAAAAGCACTCTAGGGCTTGCGGCAACGAGACCCTACCACAAGGGTCTCGTTGCAAGACCGATGGTCGCGATGGTCTTGACCATCGCGACCATCATCATGGCCGCTCGCATAAGCTGTGGCCGCAACCAAAAAAAAACAAAACGCCCTGATTCAGAGCGGGCGCTCGTTCAGAGCGTCCGGCTCTGAATCAGGCCCTGAGTGTATGCACCATTAGAGGGATGGCAGTTATTACATTCCTTTAAATATGCAAATAGTAAAGGTACCTCTTCCACAGAGCCAATACCAGTTGTAAATTTAGTGTCCCTTTAACAAAGGTTTATTCTTTCCCTTTTTCTACTACTGACAGGCCTTTGAAAAGTATACAGAACCGTTAATGGTTTCAGCCTGGGAACTGATTGGGTGCCCTTAATTAAAAGGAAATAAAAGTGCAATAAACGAAACCATTGATATTACACAATAACTTATCTTTAAAGTTCTCCTACCGAACCTGTCTCTGCAATGTTCTCCCGAGGGCAGACAAAGCCATGAGAAAAATATAGATTAATAACGACGTAAACTACAAAACACTAATGTTATTGTTATTTTAAGCAACAATCCGTCTTACACAGAGCAGGTTGTCTGACATAAAACGTAACCGCTCCGTGTTTCCCACCTTCCCACTTCAGGAAAAACAAGTTTTACTCTCTGGCTGATGGGGATGCCAATGCCGTCAGCAGCTACTATATAATACAATAATACATCACCAGGGTTTAGCAGGCCGCAGGGAGGGAGCAGAGAACCTTTACAGTAGATCCTAGAGAAAAAAAAATGTGGGAACCAGGAAGAACCTGTCGAAGAAAGTCACCCCATTTACCTGTCAAAAGTCTTCCAGTAACTATTGGTGACTGCTCCCAATAGTTTTGTTTTATACTAATTTCCATAGAAGGGATTGTTTAGGGACACTCAGCGTTCAGAGGTAGGTTAGGATTGGCGGCAGCGATGGTGCTGCTGGTCGGGGCTGGTTACTTTCCAGTTGACGTATAATGGTATAAGGGCATTTGCCCCTGGGCCAAAGTTGGTTTTATAGATGGATGGAAGTCATTTTATTTCTGTACGTTCAGTAGTACATATATTTTTACGCCTGATCACACACTGAAATACTGACTATTCTTTAATACCCTCTCTGGGTGGAATCAGTATGATTTACCACCGGACCCATGCCCGGCGGTTGGAATCCCGACTGCGGCATCCCGGCAGAGGAGGAAACCCTGATAGTCCTAAGGTAAGTATATATTAACCTATTTCTACCCCCTAACTCTAACCTTCCCCCCCAGTGCCTAACCCTAACCTTCCCCCCCAGTGCCTAACCCTAATCCCCCCTCTAAGTGCCTAAACCTAAACCCCTCCTTCCCCGCCGCCTAAACCTAAGTCCTCCGGGGGGTGCCTAACGCTAACCCCCCTTCCCCTAGCCTAAACCTAACCTCCCGGGGGGGCGCCTAACCCTAAATCCCCCCCGGGAACCCTAAACCTAATACCCCCCCCTACGGCTATCCGCGCTCGGCTCCCAGCGTCCCTTCGACCGTATGTCTAATGACAGGCGTCGGCATATCGACGTCTGCCTTTAGACCCTTGCCGGGATATGACAGTCGGGAAGCCTGCTGTCGGGATTAGGTCGGTCGGCTTCCCGACTGCATACCCTCTGGGTCACCTATTAAGCCGCACAGCAAGCCTCATACTCCAAGTAATTGAATTACACGGCGGGATCTCCCCACTAAATTCATTGTCCTCTCTCCCCGATCTCGGTCAGGGAATAGTTGTGCCACCACGATGGAATGGGCAATGCCTGGACCACCTTACAGCCTTGGGCTGCTGTTGCTACTGAAATGTCCCCCATTATAGTCCAACACTGTATAACCATGAACACTCTGTAAGGCTAAGTACACACTACACGATAAAATGGCCGATTTGTCGTTTTGAGGCAAATCGGGATGACAAATCGTGGATATCGTGCAGTGGGTATGCCCGATTGCTCGCTCCAGTGGGTCGCACGCGAGACCGCGTGATTTACCGTGCTGTACGGCCAGTCACATGATATCGCATGCTGGGCCGGGTGGTTTAATGAAGAGCAGAACGATTGATTGCTCCGGCAGTCCTGCATGGTCTGTGTTGAAAGTAAATCGCCCCGACTATTGGCAAGATTGCCGGGTCGTCTAGTGCGTATCCGGCACTCATAGGAACACTTATAAAATGTATTTATAAATCCACAAGAGAAAGTGTTTATGATACTATAACTCTCTATGGAGAAATACCCCTGGTTCCCATGAATGTGAGTCATCTATGTGAATTGTGTCTGTGACGCTGTGATACACAATAGGACAAGTACCTTACTCACATGTAATGAGCTATATAAAGCAGGAAGGTCCAAACAGCGGGTAAACATTGAAACAAGAGTTTATACACAGAGTCAATGAATTATACCTGGCTTTTTTAAATTGCAAATTGTTATAGAATGCTGTAAGTGTACAAATATCACAATAGAGGCTTTTCTCGCTACAGATGTGTCCATGCTCATCCGTGCAGAGTGATATGCCTGGCATGGGTGAGACGCCAGATCCTGTGCAGCTCTGCTAGCGTCGGGCACCGAAAATGCATCCAAGTCGCAAATGATGCAACTAGGACTCACCAGGAGACTGCGCTGATTAATTTGATATGCGACACTTCTATATCTGTGCGACTGAGTCAGTAAACAGAGCTTGGCATGGAAAAACGCTGCGGCTGCTTCATCATAGCACTTTGAATGCTGATTCAGAGACTCAGTCGTACACAGATATACAAGTGTAATGCTGGCCACACACACAGCGATATTTCACCCGATCTGGCCAATTCCGACACATTGGAACGACAGATCGTGTAAAATATGGTCAAATCCTGAGTAAATCGTGAGTCCCCACTCACGATCACGATGTGATGCGCGTCCCCGCTGGTCGCATATCGCATCGTCAGATCTGCCGTGCAGTTGGGCAGATCTGACAATCTGGGACACAATGCACTGTGACAGTCTGGATGCAGGAGACATCGTATGAAGATTGGACACCAAATTCTGTGCAGATCGCGTGGAGATCATGTGCAGAGCTGCCGGGGAGAGTTTCAAGGGAAATCGTACACAAATAGTACACATCGGCTGATCGTGTGCACATCGCCATGTGTGTGGCCAGCTTTACATATCAATTTAATCAGTACAGTCTGCTGGTGCGTCCTAGTCATATGGAATTGCGACTTACTGTAGGGTAATTTTCAGCAAAAAAAAAATAAAGACACTCGGCGCTAGCAGAGTCTACCGGGACCAGGCGTGTGTTGAGTGGTGCTGTTTGGTGCAACTGCAGCAAAGTCAGACAATATATCCCATCTAAACGGTTATAAAAATACTAAGCAATGAAATGAAAATAATATCATCGTACCAGATAGTAATAAAAAAAGCCTAACATGCAAAATATAAAGCATAAAATTGAAATCACAGCAAAAAGTCTCAATAAAATCAGCTACGCGTTTCACTGCGCCAGTCTGCTTCATCAGCCAAAAAGTGAGATGACTTCAGCTTTCTGCAATGACTGATTTATTACATTTTTGTCTACTCGCTGCAACCAAAACAACCATACCAGACCCCCAATGGCGACTATATTATTAGTGACGGATAGCGCTGTTGCAGTGGTCACACACACTTTCCCCTCCAACAGCTTCAATTGTTATTCCGCTACTTTATATATCAACTGTTTCCACGACACTATAGCTGGGAACACATTTAACGATGTGTACCCAGCCGACCTATGGCGCGACCGGAACAGGTGGGGGTTCCGGCATCGGTAAGTGCATGCTCACTTGCCGATGTCGGGAGCGACAACGTGGCAGAGAAGGCCATGTTGCATATGGCAGCATGGCCCTTCCTGACGATGACGCGCGTCAGTGACATTGAGGGTACACACTAGACGATGTTGCCGACATGCCATTCACAGGGGATGCAATCGGGAAGCCGGCTGACATTATACCGACAGCTGGCTTCCCGACTGTCATATCCTGGCGAGGGGGAAATGACCGGCGTCTAGATGTAGACTTCGATCGGGATGCCGGGCGCCGCGAACGGACAACCGCGGGAGGGGGGTTAGGTTTAGGGTTCCCGGGGGGGACTTAGGGTTAGGCACTCCCCCGGGAGGTTAGGGTTAGGCTAGGGGGAGGGAGGGTTAGGGTTAGGCACCCCCGGGGGGAGGATTGGGTTAGGCAGCGGGGAAGGGGTGGGTTAGGTTTAGGCACTTAGAGGGGGGATTAGGGTTAGGCACTTGGGGGGGAAGTTAGGGTTAGGCACCCCTAAGGGAGGGTTAGGGTTAGATTAGGTTAGTTAATACTTACCTAGGGACCTGTTCCTCTGTCGGCCTGACACTGCCGGGATTCGAACTGCCGGCCATGCGGCCGGTGGTATTACATACCGATTCCATTCTCAGCGGCCGGATCGGACGACATATCGTCTAGTGTGTACTGTCCATCAGATTGTCAGCTCTGCTGGGCAGGCTGTGCCACGTCATTGCCTGTAATCTATTTGTATCATGATCCCCTCAATGTACAGTGCTGCATAAAATCTTTATATATAAAGTATAATAATAATAATAAATAATAATAATAATAACTAGGGTCTCATCATTTACCATAGTAGTCTATTAATATAACATGTAGGTGGTGGTATTATAATGCACTTACAGCTGCTTAGTAATGTGTGCAATGCATTAACTTATTAACAACATTTATCTATCAATATTTACATAGCGCCAGCAGATGTCGTTGCGCTGTACAATTGAGAACAAGCACAGTCATAAAATGAGACTGGCTAATAATATTAATGACATGTAGATGTGTCCTCATAGACCTTTACGCTATACGGTGTGAGATGCCCGGAGTGACTGTAACATTCCCAAAGGAGGAGCGTACCGTATTTTTCTTTAAGTTCTGCTTCTTACTATCATCAGTGATGCAGCAGAAAGCCGCTCACAGTGAACCAGAGAGGCTGATCTGCGACTTTAGTTTACTTTTATACACAAAATACAAAGCTGTAGATGAAATACTGTACTTGGCATGAAGGAAACCAGCTGCCGCCGCCGCATCTGGGCCCTTTATACACAGAATTAGACTCAGTCGCACACAGATGTACAAATGTTGCACACCCTAGTGATCAGAGGGCCTGATTCAGACCCGCTCGCGAGAGCATAGTGCTCGCAAGCAGGTCGATGGTGGGGTACTGCGCACGAGCGGCGCGGTGCATGCCCAAGCCCCGGACCGCGAGAGAAATTCTTTCGCTCCAGGACTCACTACAAAAGGGGCGGCTGTCAATGTTGATCGACAGCTCGCCCCGTTTTGTGGGCGGGGCGGGGGGGTGGCTTCACACACGGAGGCGTTCCCGAAGGAACACCTGCCGTTTGTGGGAGGCACCACTGACATTACCAGTGATGTCAGTGGAGAGCTTCCTGCTCTGTTACAGCAGGAAGCTCTCTGGGGCTTGCGACGGACAATGGGCCTCATTCAGAGGTGGTCGGAGGATGCAAGCGGTCGCTCAGAAACTGGGCGGCCACTTGCATCCTGACCGCCTGCTTCTGTTGCGGTCGTTAGGCTGTGGGTTAACACCCACATCTCTAACGACCGCTCCGGTGATGGTCGCGATGGTCAGAGACCATCGCAACCATTGGGGCTTACGACGAGACCCTAGGGTAGGGTCTCCCTTGTCTTAAGCCCCGGAGAGCTTCTGGCTGTCTGAGCCAGAAGCTCTCCACTGACATCACTAGTGATGTCAGTGGGGCCTCCCCCAAACGGCAGGCATACCCATAGGAACGCCTCCTTTTGGGCTGCCACCCCCCCGGCCCGCATTCCAAACGGGGCGAGCTGTCAATCAACATCGACAGCTTGCCCCCTTTGGATCGAGACCCGCTACGACCGGCGCTGTCGGTCGTAGCGGGTCTCACACATGCGCACGACGATGCCGGCGATGCCGTGCGTATGCTTTGTGGGGGGCCATCGACCCGGTCCGAGCGCATCGGCGCTAACGACCGGGTCTGAATGACCCCCAATGACCCTACCACAAGGGTCTCGTCGCAAGCCCCGATGGTCGCGACCACCGCGACCATCATCTGGCCGCCCGCAAAAGCTGTGGGTGGTAACCCACAGCTTAGCGAGCGGCTAGGAGGCCGCACCAAAAAAAAAAAATGCCCTGATTCAGAGCGAGCGCTCTTAAAGAGCGTCCGGCTCTGAATCAGGCCCAGTACACACTGGCAAACAATTCTGTCTCTTCCACTTATTTTATTTGTGCGAATAAGAAGATGCACATTTTGAACCACAAAGACGCTCGGCGCGACCGCCCGTCAGTCACTTGCATCCGTAGTCTCCTGTGACAATGTTGAACAATACCTGACATGTCACTGATCTTTCATTTCACCTGGAAATCACCTGAAATATTGAGGAAGCCAGATCAGGTCCGTACAGCTTCACGACTAGCCCATGGGAGCAGTAAGAGGTGACATTCCACCCTGGTGACATAAACAGATAATTATACAAAACAATAATATGTCATGTGAAACAACACTAACGTCTCTCATTGGCAATGAAACTTGGCAATCGTTTAAAAGGGAGCTTAATGTTTTTTTTTTGTTTCTTAACATCTTCCAATTGAACATACATGGGCTGAAGGGGAGATGGGCACATTTTACATGAAAAGATAACGCAGGCGTACAAATGCACTCACGGTGCAGCTTCACCAAGTGCCTGTACAGTATCTCAATATCCAGAATGATTCCCTTAGTGGTTGGTATACAATGTGTTAATCTGGATGAGCACTGGCTGAACTCACAATAAGTGACTGCGTCTCCGTACCCGTTTCCTGGTGAAATGTTTTTTGTTTGTTTTTTTCCTCTGTGCAGAAGAAATTAAAAACCATTTGAAAAACAGGAAACTTCTTGGGTACGGCTGAGAAATTAAGGAAAACATCCAGAGACTCCTTTGTTGAAAATGCTGGAGGAAATGGCTGTCCTTTCTGGCGTGCTTGGTGTGAATCCCAGATAAACACATTTTACTTAGAAAGCATCACCCAGTGGGGTCTGGAGACCCCAATTCTACTCTCTGGGAGACAGGGCGATGGGACGCGGCATTAAATGCAGCCGCTCTGGTTATCAGGAACGGATGTGCCGCCAGTCTCAATACCGACACCTAAATCCCGCCAAGGGGCTTAAGATAGGCTTTGAAATGCCTATCTCAATCTGACGGCGGAACGCCGAAGGATGCCGGACCGATCGAGGTAAGTCCGGGGCGCCCTAAGCGTTAGCCGCGGGAAACTGCGCCAAATTTTTCGGATCTTGACAGCAGGAACTGACTTCAGATGGCAGCAGTTCCCGGACACCCATGGAAAGAAGGTCTGGGTTGTGAAAAGAGATCCTTTTAGATCTGTCCACACCCGTTCAGACCACTCTGAAGCCCGTTGGGCTTGTCTGAACCCAGCTCATGCAAGTGCACTACCACGGCAAGTGCACTAACACAGTCAGGTCAGGTCAGGTACGGCAATGTAAGGTTTTGTAAGGATACAGAAGAAGCACTGTCAGAGCTCATGGAGACAGCTGATTTTCACATAAATTGTCCCTATACTGGTGCAATGATTAAATAATCCGGTATTTTATTATTCACCATTGCAACTTGCTGCGAGTTGGATACTAAATTCTAGTGGGTCCAGTCATTGCTGGGCTTGTATAATCTGCATATGGAGGAACCCTGTCCTGCACTGACATTGGGCATACTTACTATGGCACACTTGTGGTCTCCTCGTTATAGTGGAAACGAGCCCAGTGCACTGAGTATGCGATTGTCCGCATCGCAGTTGTCAGTTTTGTGTGTCAGGTGTTTTGTTACTCGCAGTGCCGGCTGGAAACGTGCCTATTCCTTGGTAATACAGTGGGCAGAGTGTCATTACATCACAGTACGACATGAGCTCCGCCAACTCTGACTTGATGCCAATTACAGGTACTGTAGCTTGAAAGAGAGAGAGAGAGAGAGAGAGAGAGAGACCTACGTAGGTACTGACTGACAGTTTGATATGAGATAGACAGACAGATTGGTTAATATGAGATAGATAGATAGATAAATTAATATGAGATAGATAGATTAGATATGAGATAGATTAGAGATAGATAGATAGTTAGCTAGATAGATAGATAGATAGATAGATAGATAGATAGATAGATAGATAGATAGATAGATAGATATGAGATAGATTAGATATAGATAGATAGATAGATAGATATATAGATAGATAGATTAGAGATAGATAGGTAGATAGATAGATAGATATGAGATAGATTAGATATAGATAGATAGATAGATAGATAGATAGATAGATAGATAGATAGATATGAGATATATTAGATATAGATAGATAGATTAGAGATAGATAGATAGATAGATAGATAGATAGATAGATATGAAATAGATAGATATGAGATAGATAGATAGATAGATTGATAGATATGAGATAGATAGATAGATAGATAGATAGATATGAGATAGATAGATAGATAGATAGATAGATAGATAGATAGATAGATAGATAGATAGATATGAGATAGATAGATAGATTAGATATAGACAGATAGATAGATTAGAGATAGATAGATAGATATGAGATAGATTAGATATAGATAAATAGATAGATAGATTAGATATAGATAGATAGATTAGAGATAGATAGATAGATACAGGGCCGTAGGGAGGGTGGTGCGGCCGGTGCCTCCAGCGGCACCGGCCACACACTTCTCTGCGCCGGAGGTCTGCAGGAAGAAACCTCTGGCAGTGGTGCGTGCCGCACAGTGAATGTCGGCGCAGGATCCCGCCCTCCCTCCTCCCCTCGGAAGTAACGGTAAGCGCTCAGGGGGGGAGGAGGGGGGCGGAGAGAGAGTGAGAGGGGCGGCAGTGCTGCACAGGGCACACTGCCGTCTAGCTACAGCGTTGGATAGATAGATAGATATGAGATAGATAGATATGAGATAGATAGATTGATAGATATGAGATAGATAGATAGATAGATAGATAGATAGATAGATAGATAGATAGATATGAGATAGATAGATAGATAGATAGATAGATTAGAGATAGATAGATAGATTGATAGATTAGAGATAGATAGATAGATAGATAGATAGATAGATAGATAGATAGATAGATATGAGATAGATAGATAGATTAGAGATAGATAGATAGATAGATAGATAGATAGATAGATAGATAGATAGATAGATAGATATGAGATAGATTAGATATAGAAAGATAGATAGATAGATAGATAGATAGATAGATAGATAGCTGGATATGAGATAGATAGATAGATAGATATGAGATAGATTAGAGATAGATAGATAGATAGATAGATAGATAGATAGAAGTTAGATATATAGATAGATAGATAGATAGATAGATAGATAGATATGAGATAGATAGATAGATAGATAGATAGATATGAGATAGATAGATAGATAGATAGATAGATAGATAGATAGATAGATAGATAGATAGATAGATAGATAGCTGGATATGAGATAGATAGATAGATAGATAGATAGATAGATATGAGATAGATTAGAGATAGATAGATAGATAGAAGTTAGATATATAGATAGATAGATAGATAGATAGATAGATAGATAGATAGATAGATAGATATGAGATAGATAGATAGATAGATATGAGATACATAGATAGATAGATAGATAGATAGATAGATAGATAGATAGATATGAGATAGATAGATAGATAGATAGATAGATAGATATGAGAGAGAGAGAGTATAATGTAAAGTGTAGTTTTTACTTTTACTTTTAGATATTTCCAAAATGTGCAAACAAACAGATCCAGCTTCCTGACATTCCCTGTAATCAGTGTGTACAGATGTGAGCTGTCTCCAGGGCTCCGCGCTCTGCGGAATGTGATGCAGAACAATGAGACTTCCTTCTCACAGGACGTCTGTATAGAAGAACCCTCCATGTGACTGCAGGGAAAATGAATGTGTACTTAGCCACTCTCGGGAATTCACTTCTCCTCTGTTATATCTTCAGGTGCAACAACCTGGATCATACGGATTTTGGCTTATATAGCGTTGAATGCGTTTCGCACAGGTTGTAGAGATGTACTCATTCAGGGTACGTCTGATATGCTTTGGTAGCATACAGTATGCCCCCATTTTGCACCAGAATACTACAGTACAATACTCACCAGGTTTACAGCAGGATAAAACTGCTGTATCTGAGCCAGGTTTACTCCTGCAGATATGGCTACAATTGTAGTAAATCAATGGAGTATTTCTAATAGGTGCAGTTATGTACACCCACTGCACCCAGGAGAGATTCAACGGCTTCTGTGAGGATGCCCCCATCACCTACAGTATATTTGCAGCTGTATCCAGGCAGATGGCTTCGGCACAGTACAGTACAACATGTTGGACCTGATTTATCAACGAGTGATAAAACTGGCTGCGTAGGATACATGGTGCTCCAGCCAATCAGCTCCCAACTGTCATTTTTCAAACAAGTCTTAGATATTTCTCTGTGTTTCATTGTCATCTTAAGTTATTCTCTTAACAGTAACAAACATATGATTAATGTTATTTTATGTCTCTATTTCCCAACACAGAGCCATGCTCCTTTATCTCATACTATTTCTGGCAACTGTTAACGAAGCATCCTCAAACTATCGCCCCCTAGAGGACTCGCCTTGTATAACGGTATGGAGTGGCTGGGACTACTGCAACAGTTTTGTGGTTGTTTATTGCAAACCTTTAGGGATCATCCGCTGCTGTGTTGTCACCTATATGATAAAGGATAACATCCATTTTATTTACTTTATGTGATTAAATAAATACTGTAGACAGAACCTGTATAGTCACGCAGCATGTAAGTCAAGTCTGGCCACTCTCAGACACTGCGGCTCTCCTGACACGCCGAGAGCTCTCATGCTGCACGGGAGATCGCCATGGCTAATTTATGCATGCCCTCGAAACGGCGTTTAAACCGGTATGACACGCCTGCATTTTTCTAACCACCCTCCCCCCCATTACCAGCCCCTAATGCTGCCAACCTGTCACTCACTTTGCGAGTGGATCAACTGTGTGTGAGTGATCGATATGCAATTGATGCGTGTGCGCAGTGTGGTGTTCACGTGTGCGCATTAGCAAACAATTGCTCGATCTGCGTGAAAATCGCCATTGCATCCGTCTCTGAATGAGGCCCTTAGACAGTTAGGGTCAGTTAATCTAATAAAAACTCCTGGTTGGCGGCTTTACCAGAAACATAATCGGTACCTTTAGGTCCAATGTAAATCCTAGACAGACGACTTCACCAAGACTGAAAGTCCCAGAGCAAATAGGTGAATCCTGGTAGTGTGGTTAGTCCCCCGGGGATGCCTAAACCTAACCTCCCCCCGGGGGTGCCTAACCCTAACCCCCCCTTCCCCTAGCCTAAACCTAACCTCCCACCAGGGTGCCTAAACCGAAGTCCCCCCCGGGAACCCTAAACCTAACCCTCCCCACCTGCGGCTATACGCTCTCAGCGCCCGGCGTCCCTTCGATCGGGATGCTGGACGTAAGGCTCCCGGCGTATGTCTATTGACAGGCATCGGCATATCGATGCCTGTCTTTAGACCCTTGCCGGGATATGACAGTCGGGAAGCTGGCTGTCGGGATTAGGTCCCGACTGCATACCATCTGTATATCTCAAGCTGCATGAGGGAAAACGGGTTGGATACGGGATTCCGGTGCTCGGGATCCTGGCGGTCAAAATCCCGACACCGGCATCATGACAGGGTTAGGATACCGACACCTGTCGGTCGGTATCCTAACCCTCCTCCTCTCCCAACCCCTATCCCTCTCTCCCCGATACCTAAACCTAACCTCCCTCCCTAGTGCCTAAACCTAACCCTGCCCCCTTAGTGCCTGACCATCCCCCTACTGCCTAACCCTAACCCCCCCCTCTCCCTCAACCCCGCTACTTACCTTCGGGATACCGACGTCAGGATCCTGACAGGTGCCAGGATTCTGGCGCCGGTATTCTAAGCGCCAGTGTCCCCTTTGTCTGGATATTGAAGTGTCCCCTCGAAGATATCCATTTTTGAGGGCTACCTGCAAATATTAGGCTTCACTTGAATGTATTTACAGGGGATCACAGCGGATATCAGAGATATTTGCTACAGTCCCCATTTTCGACCATAGAACACTTGTGGCGCCATATAAATAAAGAATAATAATAATAATAATAAAAGCAGCTCCCATAGGTTTCTATGCGGGTTGCTACAATGTTGACATCACCAAGCTCCGGAATGCAAAGCATATCTGCACTTGGCCCTGTAAATAGCGCCATCTTCAGATGACATTGGTCATTGTAGCCCATGGGCTATTTACTGCATGAACTCTAGTCATATACAGTAAAGTAAATAAACGGTGGAGTTATCCTACTGTACATGGATGAGTGATTGGGAGTGTTAATAAGCCCAGAGGCTGTGTATGTTTTCCATGTGATTTGTATCTTTAATTTGATGTCTTTGTGGCTTCTTTATCTTATAGCGTTGATGACATATGTTGCATGTAGATAATGCTGCTGTGTTATGTAAGCTCCACATTCTATTATTCTCCTTAATACATGTCTCTTGCCTCCTCCCCCCAGGATTTTACCATAACATATAGTATTTTTACTGCTGTACTGTTATATGTGCTGTGATTGGTAACAGCGGAATGGAAGGTGGCCGAGCTCTTATAACAGAACAGTCCGGCCAAAGGGCCTGATTCAGATTTGCTCGTAAGCGGCCGCTCGTTCGTTCCAAGCGATGTTTGCCCAACTGCGCATGCGTACGGATCTTAATACGCATGCGCGAACCAGTCAGTGCTGCCGAAAATTGTTTGTTCGCTAAATAGCGAGTGCCTGCTAATATGAGTGACAGGAGGAGGCGTATGTGGGTGGTAACAGGGGAAGGAGCTTGAAAACGGGGAGTGGAGATCAGAACGCCAGCGTGCCTAAAGGTCAAAACGGGCGTTTTATGGGTGAGCATAATTAATACAGCAGCATCACTGACCACATCACTGGGTTATTTTATAGTCAGAACTGCTCGCAAGATTGTGGTAGGAAAAACCAACCACAAGAATAGCGAGCAGTTCATATGCTGGTCGATGTACTCGATTAATCTAATAAATAGCGGACATGACGTAGGTTGCGAGCGGCCAGGGGGCGTAGTTATCCAAAAAACGACCGCAAGTTTTGTTCGCTCTTTCAGACATATAGGCGTGAACAGACCGCAAAGAGTGAACGGTTCATTTGAATAGCCACCCCTTTTTTCTGAACGAACGACCGCAAATAGCGTCCTGCTCTGAATCAGGCCCAAAGCCCCATCCATGATTTTATAACATGCATTCATGCCAAACACTGAAAAATTATCTCTTCATCCGGGATCAATCTAATTATTCTCTATGCAGCTTTCCTGTATACATGTATCTTGTGATCTCAATAGAGAGGCTTTGGTCTTGTGATTACACTTACAATTATACTTATACAGTAACTGGTTGGAAATTCATCTTGTCAAAAAAAACCTGTGCAAAACAACTATAGTCTGACTAGACGAAAAGCATCGCAGGATAAGCAGAACAGAATGATGCAACTGATATAATAGTTAAAGATTTTATAATGTACTTTTGGTTCAAAAGGAATATATACAGTATTATGGTGCTTCACAGAAAAAAAAAGTATTATGGTGCTTGTCTAGGGTTCAGAGCATTCATTCTTCAAAACAGGGCGAGCAATAACAGCATTAGAATGCGAACAGCAGAACAGAGTATTTCAGCAAGTTGGAAGTCCGATGGACTAGCCAACATAGAGCCAACATTTTATGGAAATAAGCAGTAAAAAATTATTTTGCAGCAAGACTGGTATACAGACGTGTCCTCATACGCCTATCCTCAAAACGCGCCAATTAGTCCCGCCACACACTATGTTACAAAATATGCATTTTATTCGCATCACTGATGCATAAAATAGTACCCTGGGCACTGGTGCGGGCATCACATGCAGCTGATGTTTGTGACTCAGACGCTAACCTGGGTAAAAAGGCAAAAGACTGAAGACCGATGTGAGTGATCTAACCAACGCATTTCGCCATGTTATGTATGCTTATTCTATGACTTTATACTAATTCCTTTGCAACAAAGACAATAAACCCAGTGTCCAGTATAGTATAAGCAAATTTGAGGGAGGGGGGGAGTACTAAGCCTTGGTGAGTGATAAAGTGGAGATCAATAAAGTACCAGCCAAACAGCTCCTAACTGCCATGTTACAGACTGTGTTTGAAAAATGACAGTTAGGAGCAGATTGGTTGGTAGTTTATCTCTCTACACTTTATCACTCTCCAAGGCTTAGTAGTAAACATCTTTATGCCTTCATTAACGGTATGCGTTAATAATGCATGTACTTTTAAGAAACATAAAAATCATCGGTGGACGACTATTATGAATTAAAATGAGCACTTTTGCTTGGATTAGTAATAGCATCTGAACACATCACGCCTCACACAGGGGAATGTCTGCGTTATGTTCAGTCATCAAAATAATATGGATGTAAACATAAGTGATTCTCAGCGCTATAACCTTATCCACATATTGGAGATATTATTCTGAAATATATGTAATATTTATGTAACACATGTTGTTTTAGGAGTGTGTCCCTCAGGTGGCTGCAAGAGGGGGCTGACAGGATCCGTTGTTGCTGCACAATATCACTGTGGCAGTATGTGCGCTGTGCGTTTGGGGCTGTATGGGAGATTGTACGTTTTCATCTCAGGAGAAAATATTTTATAGATGTGTAACTAATCCATAGCAACAGAATTATGGCTGTAATAAAGTCTGATCGGCACAGGGAAAGTATAGTAAATGTAGGGGCATAGCTAGACCTAGGGGGTCCCCATAGCAACAATTTCACGGGCCCCCCTAGGTCAATAGCCCCCCCTCCACACACCCCACCAAACTCCCCCCCCCCATCCCCACTTTGCTCTTTCATGCTTTATCCTAAATTTAGCATCTCCTTCGCAACCAAGCTGTTTGGCGCTAGCTGAGGAACGGTGTATGAGGTCACATCTGTACTCGCCTACTCTCCCGGGACATGCAGGAGACTCCCAAATTTCTAAGGAGTCCTGCAGACTCCCTGGAGAGCAGAGCACCCTCCCATATACTGTCTTTCTATTGCAATGAGCAGGATGGGGGGGGGGGGATAGCACAATTTTCAGCAAAACGCGCCTGATCATCATAGCCACGCCCTTTCCATTTCAGCGCTTCAGCTTCTGTTTGTCCTATATGTGTCTATACAGCACATCTGTGTTTGTCTGTCAGTGTATGTTACTGCTTGTGTACTCGTGTTCATCCGCACATAATGCTGCACAAGTATTTGTACTTGGGCACACTTTGGGCCGTCCATTTGGACTTTGGCACCAACACTTCAAACACCCCAAAGGGTGATTTATCCTTCCGATCTATTTGCGTAAATGAGCAAGAGCTGCCTACTCTGCCGCGTAATGTCAGCAAGATTTACACATTTGAGGGGTGTCTACGGACTCTAAATTTACTAAAGTGAGAGTTTTCAGAAGTTAGTATTAAAAGAGATGTTGCCCATAGCAACCAGTTTAGATTCTAGCTCTTATCTTCTAGAAGGTGCTAGTTAAATGTTAAGTAGAATCTGATTGGTTGCTATGGGCAACATCTCTTTTAAAACTCACGTCTAAAAACTCTCACTTTAGTAATTTTACCCCTCAGTCTCCCGGAATGTGCAGCAGCTGCACGAATCAATGAAATGCGCCATTGCACAGCAGCTTAAAAGCCCTCAATGCTTCGAATGGCGTCACCGCACCTCATCCCCAATTCCCACTTGGATCTCCCAGAGGAAAAGTTAAAGAAAAATGAGGCAAGTATGTTCTCCTGAGAGCAGGTGATTGTCCTGGAGAGCCCTTACCTGGGAGATAATGCACAGGGACATGCTTCAAGTGTCATTTTATAGCCCCAACCCTCCACCCCACCCCAGTAAGCCACAAGCAGTGGGGTTCTGAGGATACAATTATATTATCTAATGCCTGCTACCCTGTGTTTTACTGAGGTGGGTGATGATATACATGCCCTCTACACCTGATGAGGAACCTCCCGCCATTCCTTTTTCTAAACATATTATCACATCCCTCCTGCAATGTACTGTGGAAAAGTGTCAGCCCCATCAGATATGACATCACATTCACACCTCACTGCAGCAGATAGAAAATCACTATTTTTTTTACTATAAGCTGCTGCTGAAATAAATTGACCTTTCTTTTTTTTTAATTCACTTTTTATTAGAGCATCACCCCAAATCACTAACATCGAGCATAATATGTCAGCTATACAGAAGAAAAATAGAAAAACACTTTCATGCTCATAATCGTATACTGTAATTTACATAAATGTAGTCATTCCTATGGCTAATGCGCCCAATACCACTGTTACAATAGCAAGTACATAAATATAGTATCAGTTCCTTCCGGTATGCAGTCGGGATGCCGACGGTCTAAATGCCGACCGTCGGCATCCTGACTGTCTAATCCCGGCAAGGGTTTAATGACAGGCGTCGAAATCCCAACGCCTGTCATTTTACCTATGCCAGGAGCCCGACGCCCGGCATCCTGACCGAAGGTGCGCCGGGCGCCGGGCGCAGACAGCCGCGCAGGGGGGGAGGATTAGATTAGGGCTCCTGGGGGGGACTTAGGGTTAGGCACCCCCCACGAAGGGTTAGGGTTAGTGGGGGTTTAGGGTTAGGCACCCCCAGGGGGAGGTTAGGGTTAGGCACCCCCCCGGGAGACTTAGGTTTAGGCTGTCGAGAAGGGGGGGCAGAGGTTAGTGAATAGAAAAATACTTACCTGTCGAGATTAGAACCACCGGTATTCCAGTGTCGGGATTAGAACCGCGTCCGGCGGTAAATCATACCGATCCCTCAGTTCCAAGACTATATCCCATTAGGGCACTTGTTGGAAAATGTACCTTTCTTAATTACCATTAACTTTTGCAGTTTATATAAGTGTAACAGTCGTATTAAATCAATCATAATTCATCTTAAAAAAAAATATACAAAATTGGCAACAAAACAATAAAGGTTAATATGTTGTAATGGTAGATGAATTGTACTGTCTTATGCATTTATCCACTATAAATGGTTGCTCACTGAACACTGCCATATAGGATATATTTTTGTGAAGTACATCCCACAGGCTTTAAAGGTAATTTACGAAGGATCAAAACATGCGGATACGTAGAGCAGTTATCTCCTTTGTGACATCATTCACCTATTTTTGCCTGATTGCACCATTGCGAATGGTAAAACGCGTAGATGAGTAAAATGGTGGTTACTGCAGGGGGTCACACTTTTGTTCCTAGTGACAGAAGCATCCAGGCAGTTCTGAGAAAACGTTGCTGAATGCAGGCCTTGGGCACTCATGCAACTTGTATTGCGGCCATATGCAATAATTACAATTTGTGTTGTGAGGTGAACTATATTTCAATGAGCTCATTTATTTATTATTTATTACCAGTTATGTATATAGCGCACACCTATTCCGCAGTGCTTTACAGAGAATATTTGGCCATTCACATCAGTCCCTGCCCCAATGGAGCTTACACTCTATATTCCCTACCACATGCTCACACACATACAAACTAGGATTAATGTTTGGTAGGAGCCAACTAACCTATTGGTATATTTTTGGAGTGTGGGAGGAAACCGGAGTCCCCGGAGGAAACCCACGCAAGCACAGGGAGAATATACCAACTCCGCACAGTTAGGGAATCGAACCCACAACCTCAGTGCTGTGAGGCAGTAATGGTAACCATTACACTGCCTGTGCTGCCCATGGGTATAGAGTGCACAAATAAGGGTGTTCCTGGTTTAGTCGCAATATGCCCCCAACCAAGGGTTTGTGTGCGCAGCCTTGGCAATAGAAAGCTATAGTCCAAATAGCCACCTGTCCTCAACCTGGTACTGCAGATGGGGCAGCTGGAACCCCGTCCACTGTCCCACAACCGGTAACAAACGCACAGAGGATGCCCCAGGTATTTTTGTTGGCCATGAACCCTCTTTGGCCTTTATTATAACTACTATATCACTATCTATAAGTAACAAACACAAGCCCTGGCCATGCAAATCCCTGACCATGACTTAAAAACAGGGACAAATACTGTGCAGGCCTCTGTGGGGTCGCTGTACTCTGCCATTGGTTATCCTCAATAAAAAATTTGGAATAAATAAAATACACAGACATATATTGTTCTGTGCCTTATGAAGTTTTACTTAACCAGTTTCATACTGTGTCCTGTGTGTTTCACTTATTACAGAATTGCATCCAGAAGTTACTCCAGATACTGTGTGTAAATGCCGTGTTAATCAATCTTGGGCGGCTCTCCCATGCTTGTTACATTTGGCAGTGCCACAGAAGGCTGGACAGAGGATCTCCGTGTTCAGGGCTGTGGGAGTTTCTGCTGATTGTTGTAGTTGTACAGAGACATCTGCTGCACACGGAGCCTGTGCGGATGAAGCAGCAGCAGATGGAGTTGCATAATACCATCACATGTCTTAGATTTGCCCTTTAGAGTAGACTTCTTAGTATATTTTTGCTTTTGCGGCTCTAAAGCTAAAATATGTTTGTGATTGAGAGCTGAGGCAGATCCAGAAAAAGATGTAATTACAGATCTAGCGAAACTTATACTGATTTATCCTAACAATCGTGCGCACATTAGGGGAGGGGCGTATTAAGAGAGGAGAGGGCCCGTGTTCACTCCCTGTCCGAGGCCCCTTCCTCTCTCCCCGGCTGTCGTCAGCGAACTGACAGCAGCGGCCGCTATTTTTCCGTTCCGGGACAGCACACTGCGTCCAGTGACTTTGCAAGTTTTTCTTTGCACCCCAGTAAAACTTGCAGTGTTGGGGTACCCGTGATGTTCTGTGGAACATTGCAAAGAACTGAATCAGCCACTAAGGAGGGGAATTGAATTAGCATGTTGGCCAATGACGGTTGTGCTGACATTGTAAGTTTCCCACCACGACCTGTACAGAGTGCGAGGGATAACTTGCAAAGATGGCAAAACGCGTTGTGAATTTCCCCCTATGGGTTCCTCCCAACCCAGTATGTTTTTATATTGCCCTGTTATTACTTTTATTACGTTTTTATTATTCTTCAATTTATTTTTTACATTAGGATTTTTAAAATGTGACACTCGCGCATTTCTTGCTAATTGCTAAATGTTAACAAAATGGCGATAGAACCAATAAGGAGCAGCCGAGAGCGAGGAAATAAATATTTCAACAACATCATAAGCGTAACACAAGTGTGCAGCCTTTCTCCTAAATACGCCATGGGCAGGGGGAAGATTTGTCCTCCATTGTGCCCAAATAGCAAACGTAAATCGCATTCTATAAAAAAAGCTGCAAAGTGGCAACTTTCTTTAGATGGCATTATGATCTGAAACAGCAGCATGTGCCCCTGGGTTACGCCAGACGTGCATCACAGACACTTACGCCCCAATCGCACCCATGTTTAGACCAAATGCATTCTTTAAACTTAGGCAACCTCTGTAATGCAACAGAACCATCTCTAAACGACGCAGCAGACAGCAGACAGACAACGGTGCATTCGCAAACAGCCAATCATGAGCAGTTCATTAGTGCCAGCGGTTGTTGTCGCCATCTGCTGTTTGCAGCATGCGTCTGTTTCCAAGTCCGCATCTGTCCGCAATTGCATGAACTTAATGTTCTCCCTGTACATTACAACGTCAGCTTCATGCTCCAATTAGCCAGAACTCTGCTGCTATACAGTTACTTTCCTCCATGAGAATCTGCAGGTCTGCAGCTGGCTTGGTGAGCTTTAGTGCAAACCTTCCATTCCTTTATAAACAGCGCCAATAGAACTAACATTAAGGCGCTAACTCTGATTCACGCGTAATGCGAATGCAATTCCGGATGCCTGCTGTGAGCGAAATGCTGACGTCTTACACATCTACGCCATCACACCACCTCCAGTGCACAGTCCGACATACCAGCCATCATCGCTGGTATCTGATAGCTGCACTACCCCATGCTAGGGGCAGGCGATGCAACTGAATTTGGCGAGCACTCTGCACACGCATAACACATAACATGACACGAGTCGGTCTACATGCCTAGGACACACCCACGTAATATTCCTCATACGTGCAAAACCCTGTTGTCATACAGTTGACACCCAGCAGCGCCCACTCAGGCGGTCCCAGGGAAAACACTAAGCTTATGGGTGAGAGTCGCTCACAAGGACATAAAGATGCGTATGCAGCCCGTGACACCGACGCAGTTTGCTAACAATCTATAGACACCTAAAATCTATAACAATCTATAGACACCTAAAATCTATAACAATCTATAGACACCTAAAATCTATAACAATCTAGATGCTGCCACATTCAATCTTGCTTCCTCTAAGTTTCTATTGTCAAAGCTATATATTGTACCTTATAACATTGTACTTTGTACCATAACTTTGTACACTTAAATAGCCTATTTGGCTTGTTGGACCTTTCCGTTCTTTTATACTGTAATAATAATAATAATAATAATAATAATAATAATTATATATTTTTTTGTTATTAATTATTTTATTATGTATCATTATATACAAAATATAGGGGTCTATGTACTAAGCCTTGGAGAGAGATAAAGTGGACGGAGATAAAGTACCAGCCAATCAGCTCCTGTCACTTTACAGGCTGTGTTTGAAAAATTACAGGAGCTGATTGGTACATTATCTCCGTCCGCTTTATCTCTCTCCAAGGCTTAGTACTGCACATAGACACATATATTTTATACATAGTAATGAATAATAAAACAACTTTAAAAATATAATATATATATTATTATTATTATTATTATTATTATTATTATTATTATTATTATTATAATAGAACGTAAAGGTCCAACAAGCCAAATAGACTATTTAAGTGTGCAATGTTATGGTAAAAAGTACAATGTTATAAAGGAACAATATAAATAATAATAATAATAATAATAATAATAATAATAAATAAATAAATAAAAAGCTACAACCCTATACAAAGAAATATAATAAGAATATAATAATATATATAATAAGCCTATTCTAAATCCTAAACTGGAGCCAAAACTCTAAACCCTAGGTTAACATTAACTGCACAAAATTATACAATATTTCTGTCAAAACTGAAATGGAACTCTGGAGCAGAAATGTATCTAATTTGAGTGGGAAGGGATTAAATACTACTTCATGTTCCATGGCGAACTATTAGCTGTTCTAGCTCGGATCGCTGGGCTTATTTCAAGAAATATCAGTTACAATAAAAGATGACGGAACATAAAACACATTTCTTCAGTTAACGCTTCTCTTAATTGCTTTGATGTTCCTTCGATGGAGTTTTCCAGTTTGAAAACAGATGCTGGGAGTCAAACAGCGGGAGTGAAGGAATGGTAAATATTTCCATTGAGAAGGGCTCCACATTCCAAAAACATCATTTCCTAAAGCCCTCTCTGGAGAGGAGATGATTGTGCACTGTCACAGGGATTTGACTCATGGCTGACGGTGACTGTTTGTAGCAGAGTAAAATTCTTGGATACTGTATGTGGCAACATAATGTTGAAATGTATAGATTTCAATTTAACCAGTTTAAAAAAAAAAAAAAAATGTATCGCTCTCTGGGCCTGATTCAGAGCCGGACGCTCTGACAGAGCGCTCGCTCTGAATCAGGGCCGGGCTATTTTTTTTTTAGAACGGTCTCCTTGCCGCTCGCATAGCTGTGGGTGACCACCCACAGCTATTGCAAGCGGCCAGGAAGATGGTCGCGATGGTCAAGGCCATCGCGACCATCGGGCTTGCGACGAGACCCTTGTGGTAGGGTCTCATTGCCGCAAGCCCCAGAGAGATTTCGGCTCTAACATCTCTCCCACTGACATCACTTGTGATGTCAGTGGGGCCGCCCCCAAATGGAGGCGTTCACACGGGAACGCCTCCGTTTGGGCAGCCACTCCCCCAGCCCGCCCACCAAAGGGGGCGAGCTGTCACTCAACATCGACAGCTCGCCCCCTTTGTCGGCTCTGACGTGCGCATGCGTCCTGGCCCACCATTGACCCAGTTGCGAAGGCACAGCGATTGCAACCGGGTCTGAATCAGGCCCTCTGGGCGGGATGTACTAAACTGAAAAAAGCGGTACAACTCCCGAAAACGCCATTCTCCATGTTTTACTGCATTTCTCATATGTACTAAGCACTGGAATGTGATCCCGGGGCCCAGTGGCGTAACTAGGGCAGGGCGAGCGGGGTTCGTGCCCTGGGCGACGTTGGACCAGCGGCGCGGGGGGGCGCCGCCGGCCACGGTACCGGCCCGCCCGCCCTAGATAGCCAGTGTAGCGCTGACCGCAATGAGTGTGGTCAGCGCTACACATTTGCACAGGACCGGCGCTAGGCTTCCAGCGCCGGTCCTGTGCTGCACGCCTAAGCCCGTTCCCTCCCCCTGAGCGCTTGCCCAATAGCGCCAGGAGGCGGGCTCAGGCTGTGCATAACACACGCATCGCCGCCAGCGCTGGCAGCGATGCGTGTGTTAAACAGCAGCCAATGAGAGTCAGATAGACTCTCATTGACTGCTGCAGCACCCACTGCAAGAGCCGGACTTCCGTCCGGCTCCTGCAGTGGGTAATGGGACTGACGTCATGACGTCAGTCCCATAATGCTGAGCGCGCCAGCCCGGGCGGACTGGAGGGCGGGAGCGGCATCGCGGACAGGAGCAGGAGCAGCGTGGAATCAGGTAAGTATATTTTTATATATATTTATTTATTTTTAAACCTATGTGCACAACGGGGGAGGTGTGGCTACTACTGGGGGTGCCATTGGGAGGACCTCTACTGGGGGGGGACTACTACTTGGGAGGGGGACTACCACTCTAAAAGGGGCCTATTACTAGAGGCACTGCACTCGGGGGACCACTACTGGGGGCAATAATAGGAAGGGCCACTACAGGGACCACTGGATAGGGGGGGGTCACTACTGGGAGCCTGCATCAGGGGGACCACTACTGGGGGCACTGCATGGGAGGGGGGGACACTACTGCTGGGGGCACTATATAAGGGGCTTACTGCTAGGGGCACTGCGGGGACCACTACAGGGGGCACTAGATAGGGGGGATCACTACAGGGTGCCTGCATAAGGGGACCACTACTGGGAAAACTGCATGGGGGGGACTACTGCTGGGGGCACTATATAAAAGGGCACTGCATAAGGGCATACCGCTACTGGGCGCACTGCATTGTGGGGACTGCTACTGGGGGCACTGCATAAGGGGGAACACTACGTGGGGCACTGCATTTGGGGGGGCCACTACTGGGGGTACTGAGTAAGGGGAACTAATTGGGGGCTGTATAAGAGGGACCACTACTGGGGATACTGTATAAGGGGCACTACTATGGGCCTGCATGAGAGGGACCACAACTGCATACTGGGGGTACTGTATAAGGTGTAATATGGATAGGAATGTTCAGTTTGAAAATAAAGGGTCCCCACATCAGCGTCATGTGACACATGTCAGTGACGCTGAGGAGGGAACCCAGGACCAGCTCTGCCAGCCGGGTCACATCAGGTGAGAGGCTGGAGGGGGGGACGGAACATAGGCACAAGCACATTGTGGCTTGGGGGGTGGGCACAGGTGCCGTGTGGCTTTGAAGGGGGCCCCACAACTTAGTTGCCCCAGGGCACCCAAAAGCCTTAATCCAGCCCTGTACAGCGGTAACCAACCCTGGTATGTACGCGATAAGAGGTGGGATGTACCCAATAAGAGGCGAGATGTACCTCATTCGCGGATACAATGCTTAGTACATTCCGCCCTTTGTGATTTTTCTTTTTGACTTAAATTCAGCAATTTTATCACATCAAAGTGTCTGAAAAGTGCTCTTTAAGGTGCGATCTTGTTTATGCTTAAAACAATGTGCTGCTGTGAGCTGTTTATTTGTTTACACTGCTGATTATACCAACCTGCATTCTAAGAATAATAGCCTACAGCCCAGATACAGCTATGGGAGTGAGAGAGCAAACCATTTTGGTATTTTGGCTGTGGTACCGAGCAACGCCGTGTCATTGGTGATCAATATACAGAGAATGGGCAAGAAACTTATGTACAACAACAGCAGGTGCAATTTGGGCAGCACAGTTGGCGTAGTGGTCAGCATCACTTTCTCCAGGGCCGGATTAAGCCTTGTGGGGGCCCTGGGGCAACTGGGATCCTACTTCCCCTCCCTCCTCCCCACTGCCACACATAGCCTACCCTACCCCCCTGATTACTTACCTTCTGGCTCTGTGTTGTGAATGAAGGAGCACAGTCATAGAGCGCAGAGCGGCTCCTGAGGCCCATACGTGCCTACTTTTGAAAAAGCATTTCCGGGAGATTGTAAAAGCGACACCTATGACCGTGGCGGTAAAGTGGGCGTGTACTGCTACATCTTCGGGGCGTGTCATAACACTGACTTGCATCCAAATGTAAATGAGCCCCAAAGCAGTTAGTAAGATCTACATGCTGATGAAAACACACTGATACTTTTCAGAAAATGCCTGTAGCCATAGGGATCAATGTGCCTTATAACCATTATACTAATGATCCCATTTGAATATATATATAATTATATATATATATATATATATATATATATATAACAGCTTCATAATGAGAGTAAGGTGGAGTCAGGGAGATTTCTAGTCTCTTCAGGGAGATTGCTACTATTTCAGGGAGTCTCCCTGACAATGAGGGAGAGTTGGCAAGTATGGCTGAGGCCTGACATCACATAATGAGTCACGTGATGCTGATGAGGGGACTCGGGAGCCGCTCTGTGTTCTATCGCTGACTGTGCTGCTGCATTCAGAACACAGAACTGCGGAAGCTCAGCTGCATCTGGGAACAGGGGACACTGGACACTGACCCTGTGTGGGTAGAGGCAAATATACTGTATGATTGTCTGGGTTGGGTGGTATATATATATATATATATATATATATATACACACACACACACACATACAGTATATGCGTGTGTGTATTATATATAAAACAAACGTATATATTATATAACATACACACTAGCACACTCATATGCAGTATACACACACATACATACACACTAACACATATACATGCACAGTATACACACACTAACACTTATTATATATATACTGTGACACTGTCAGGATAGGGGTCCCTCTCCTGGGGTAGATGGACTCCCTCTTTACACACACGGCAGCCGTAGAAACAGGATACAAGTCTGGGGTTCTCGTACAAACTGGTCGGCGCCAGTCTTTATTGTGCCAAATGGATGTAAACATAAACAAAACATAAACATAAGTCCTAGCCCGGCTGGGCACTAGCTACACAGCAGATTCCCTCTCTATAATAATGGTAGGGCCTATTGCCCTCACCACCAACAAAACACGTGCACATTACTTACAAGGAAAGTAACCAAGTGTCTCTGAACAGGCTAGTCTGCCTGCTCTCCCAGGTGTGAGACCCTGCATCAAAACTCTACACAGCTCTTATGAGCCACTTCCAGATGTAATCATGTATATATTATTAATAATTTGGAGTTGTGCACCTGAGATTTGTCTGTTTCTGTGCCTGCAATTAGTCTCATCAGGTAGCACCTCCCATTATATATATATATATTAGGGTTGTGCAGTCCAGAAAACTTTCCCATGTATTCATTAATTAGCCTGCTCTCAGGCTGAAAAGCCCAACACCTGATGGGGCCCTGTGGATGGAGCCGTCCCTTCTTTCTCACACCCACACCCCCAGGACCTATTATCCGGCTTTTACCAAAAGTCGACACTCAAATCTGCTTGGTAAAACAGACTTTTCCTGGGGGTTTAAAACACATATTACAGGAATCTGGACACATATACACGCCATCCCTAACTTCTCCAGTGATTCTCTCACACAATACACATTAACACACATACATACACATATATACACACTAAAGGTGCCCACACACTAGGCAATATTTTACACGATCAGCCCGATTCGACGCATCGGGACGACAGATCATGTAAAATATGTCCTAATCGTGAGTCTCTACTCATGATTACGATGCCGATGCGCGTACCCGCTGGTCGTACATCGCATCTTCAGATCTTGCTTGCTGCAGGCAAGATCTGAAATCTTATCACGATGCAATGGAATAGTATAGGATGCACGATAGATCATGGGTCAAATTGGATTGTTTTTAACACCAAATCGTGCTCACGACTGCAGGGGGAGAAATCAGACACGATATCGGATCGTGACCTGAACGCCTAGTGTGTGGGTACCTTAACACTAACACATACACAGTATACACACACTAACACATACTGTATATATACAATAACACATACACATAAATACACACTAACACATACATACATAATAAATTAGTACACTACACATACACTTACAATTTAATGCAGCAGCACCAGAATGATAATCGCAGGCACCTCACCTCATTAGGTCCCGCCCCCTCATGCCGTAATTCCGCAGTTGATATGGGGACAGGGCTTGCCGCATTGGCTCCGCCCCCACTTTGGCCAGCGTAGGCTGCGTGTGCTAGTGGTGGGGGCCCTTTTGTGTGCTGGGGTCCCGGGGCGGTCACACCTGTCGCCCCCTCTTAATCCGGCCCTGACTGCCTCATATCACTGAGGCCTTTTGGTGTGGAGTTTGTATGTTCTCTCCATTTTTGCATGAGATTCCACATTCCAAAAACATACTGGTAGGATAATTGGCTTCAGAACAAAAAAAAAAAAGTACTTTGTATGAATTTTGTATGTGTATGCATACAGTGATATGGAATATAGATTGTAAGCTCCACTGATGTAAATGCCCAAATACAGTATTCTCTGCGGAATATGTGCGCTATATAAATAATAGATCAATATGTGATCAATGGATGGAAATGGATGGAGCTAAATTAGAAGTACTGGACTTACTGGCGTTTATTTACTAAAGTGCAAGTTTTTGGAAGTGGAGATGTTGCCCATAGCAACCAATCAGATTTTGTTGACAGCTCGACATTAGGAAAATTAGTTTTATCCTTTTTACCTTTCCGTAGCTTCTGTCTGATAGGCAACCCCATGTATAGATGACGTTGCCTATAGAAGTCTATAGTCTTCTTTCCGCAAGATTTCCTCTCCGATCCGTGTGGCTTGTGCTGGCGATGGGCGTTCATGCGCATTAGGACTCCCGTACATAAAACCAAAACTCACTTCTTTGCAGTGACAGCTCTATATCGGAAGAGCTGTTCCGGCATGTAAGTATTCATGATTACCAACACTAAAAGCCACCGGTATGCATGTAAATAGGGGCGGGATATATCGATATATCACAATTAAATACGTGATACATCCCACCATTTATCCTTTTTAAATACAAAAAGTATCACTTGAAAGAGTAAAGAATTGAGGAGATTTAAATGAATCTCCCAAATTCTCATGTGATCAGGAACATGCACTTATAATGAAAGAATGTCTTTATTTACCAACTGTTTTTTAAATAGCGCCAACATTTTTACAAAGAATATTTATTCAAGACCATCGCGACCATCATTTTGCACGCTCGTATATGCTGTGGGTGGTGACCCACAGCTATACGAGCGTCCAGGAGGACACTCCATATTAATGGAGGTGGGCCCTGATTTAGAGCGAGCGCTCTGGTCAGAGCGTCCGGCTCTGAATCAGGGCCAATGTTCCCTACCACATGCTCACACACAGACACACTAGGGGTCATTTTTGTTGGGAGCCAATTAACCTACCAGTATATTTTTGGAGTGTGGGAGGAAACCGGAGTACCCGGAGGAAACCCACGCAAGCACAGGGAGAATATACAAACTCCACACAGGTAGGGCCGGAGTGGGTATCGAACCCACGACCTCAGTGCTGTGAGGCAGTAATGCTAACCATTACACAATCTGTGCTGCCCATAGTTCATAGTTTATATAGTTCATGTTTTGTTCACACTGAGCATATATGTGACAATGAATTTCAGAATGAAGAGGAGGAGACAGGTTTACAAGCCGGCAAGGAGTTGATGGTTCTGGAAACTGTGATGTCCCCCAAAAAGAGACCTTTGAGTGTAGAAAGCTTATCATAGGGGATGCTATTGTAATATAAGGGCTACCGTAACTGGCTGATATGTGCGCAGTCGAGTATCGCCCGGCAGTACTTCGCCAGCAAATGAATCCACACCTTTGATTTAAGGTTGACAGCTGGATGTTATTGAACATGTTGTAACGATACTGGATCAGAACCTCTATATACCCCTGCCTATACCTTCTAATATCCTACCTATAAACCTCTAAGGATGACGCTAATTTGCGTACGCAGTCATACAGTAAATAAGACTCCAGACTTAGAACATGTGGTTCCAAAGCACAATGTATTATTCAAGTAAAACTACAGTCAGTTACACACTATTGATCCAGACACAATTCGTCGCAAAGGAATTATACAGACCCAAGTACAGTATACATACGCAGTGCTTCCGGACCAGATGTTAGGCATCAGCAAGAAACCCCTTGTCTATCAGCATTCAGCACGAAGACTAAAAAGCCAGCATTTGAGCACACATATTTATACCCCCCAGGAATAGACAAAACAATAGAGACGTTTGTTGCTGATGTCATTGGTTCCCAAGGGGGATACATCTGTTACAGAGCGTTTAACAGGCTGATTCAAATACACCCAACCTAGCCTCTAACAACTGGGGGTCTCTGGATTCCCGCCTCATGCAAAATCCTAACAGTTGTTCATATTATATACATTTTGTTGCTTGAAGTCTTTGCGGTCCATAAGTCGGAAATGCATGATGCGATCTCCACACCGATAATACCGGAATTCTGTTGAAAGAGTATGCATCAGTACAAAACCAAACACGGCTTACTTAGCATGTATAAAACCTTAGTTACCAAATAATCTTTATTTCACAGCATTTATACTAAGTGAACAAACTTAAATCTTATACCTTAAAGCTTATGGAACCTTGTATGTGAATATGTAATGTGTGAGTATACGGGGTTTGATATAAAGACGCTAGTTAACTGGGGACAGATGCGTGCGCGTTTAGCTACTAAACAGCGTTTTCATATAGGATCTTATGCATTCGCTAATATGTGACTAGTTAACAGCGCAATTGTGCGTATTAATGTGTATATGAGAAATGATGAAAGATGCAATCGCATGGTGCTAATAGTAATATCGCCATATGTACTTAATTGTGAGTTTATCTAAAATGGCGCTTGGGCGGCCATTCGCAAAATGGCGTCTTGCAATCTCATTTCCAAGATGGCGTCTTGCGGCCAGTCGCAAGATGGCGTCGCCGCGATTCAATTTTAAACTGATCTTGTCTCAGCCAATAATCCAGCTTCGACAGTTGGTACTACAGGTGGAGTGTCCAATATCCAAATAATCCGAAATACTGAACACGCAAAAGGGAATTTTTTTTTTGCGTGACTGAGAAAGTGACATCTTTGCTTTCTGTTGGTTCCATGTACACAAACTCTGTTTAATGCACAAAATTATTAAAAATACTGTATAAAATGACCTTTAGGCTGTGTGTATAAGGTGTATATGATACATAAATTAATTTCATGTATGTACACAATACATGCTTGATGCACAAAATTATTACAAATATTATATAAAATTACCTGCAGGCTGTGTGTATAATGTGTATATGAAACATAAATGCATTCTGTGTTTAGCCTCGGTCCCATCCCCAAGATATCTCCTTATGGTATGCAAATATTCTACAATACGGAAAAATACAATATCCAAATTACTTCTGGTCCCAAGCATTTTAGATATGAGAGACTCAACCTGTATTGGTTTATCTACAAGTTATGTCTGAACGGTGCTATGAACTTTTATGGCTAATTAAACAGGAGCTTGTCTAGGTAGGGTCATCGGTTTACTTTTTTGAAAGTGTTCCCTGACCACAGAATGAGGTACATTAGGATACTGTGCTAAACTCACTTTGGTCCTTGGTTAAAGGGACTGGTGTAAGAAGGAGGCTTTTGGATCTGTCAGTCATTGGCATACTTTGCAACGATAAGACATTCCCGAAACGCGTCTGACACAGAACGAGCAGGCCCGCCAATAGCTGCGCCAGGTCCCGGGTATAAGGGGCGTGGCCTAATAATGGCAGTGTGGCCACGCCCCCTTATGTTAAAAAAAAGAAAAGAAAAAAGTTTTGTGGCGCTGCACGTTGGCGAGGGGGGCTCTGTGAGCCCCCTCAGCCTGGAGCATAACCAGTGGGGGGTGCGATCAGCTTGATCGCTCCCCCCAAAGGAATAGGAGACTGCTATGGCTGTGTGCTTAGGGTCGTTGTCCTGCTGAAAGATGAACCGTCGCCCCAGTCTGAAGTCAAGAGCGCTCTGGAGCAGTTTTTCATCCAGGATGTCTCTGTACATTGCTGCATTCATCTTTCCCTCTATACTGACTAAGCTCCCAGTTCCTGCTGCTGAAAAACATCCCCACAGCATGATGCTGCCACCACCATGCTTCGCTATAGGGATGGTATTGGCCTGGTGATGAGCGGTGCCTGGTTTCCTCCAAACATAACACCTGGCATTCACGCCAAAGAGTTCAATCTTTGTGTCTCATGGTCTGAGAGTCCTTCAGGTGCATTTTGGCAAACTCCAGGCGAGCTGCCATGTGCTTTTTACTAAGGAGTGGCTTCCGTCTGGCCACTAAACCATACAGGCCTGATTGGTGGATTGCTGCAGAGATGGTTGTCCTTCTTGAAGGTTCTCCTCTCTCCAGAGAGGAATGCTGTAGCTCTGACAGAGTGACCATCGGGTTCTTGGTCACCTCCCTGACTAGGGCCCTTCTCCTCCGATCACTCAGTTTAGATGGCTGGCCAACTCTAGGAAGAGTCCTGGTGGTTCCGAACTTCTTCCATTTACGGATGATGGAGGCCACTGTGCTCATTGGGACCTTCAAAGCAGCAGATATTTTTCTGTACCCTTCCCCAGATTTGTGCTTCGAGACAATCCTGTCTCGGACTTCTACAGACAATTCCTTGGACTTCATGCTTGGTTTGTGCTCTGACATGCACTGTCAAGTGTGGGACCTTATATAGATAGGTATATGCCTTTCAAAATCATGTCCAATCAACTGAATTTACCACAGGTGGACTATAATTAAGTTGTAGGAACATTTCAAGGATGATCAGTGGAAACAGGATGCACCTGAGCTCAATTTTGAGCTTCATGGCAAAGGCCGTGAATACTTACAGTATGTATATGTGATTTCTTAGTGTTTTTTTTTTTTAATTAAATTTGCAAAAATCTCAAAAAAACTTTTTACATGCTGTCATTATGGGGTATTGTGTGTAGAATTTTGAGGACAAATATGAATTTATTCCATTTTGAAATAAGGCTGTAACATAACAAAATGTGGAAAAAGTGAAGTGTTGTGAATACTTTCCGGATGCACTGTATATGACAAGATTGAGTCAAAAGTAATAATAGGGGGCAGGAAGCCAGCATTTATAAAATAAGCAAATTTCTGGTACAATGGGACACACTTTGGAATTCCAGGGCATAAAACTGACAGCAAACATAGCTAAGACCTTGGTTACAGTGTGTGAAAGATCCATAGAATAGTATAGGATATAGTAGTAGAATGCATGGGACACATTTATGGCTATTGTTTAGACTTAGAAAATTTTAAAGAAATAAAAAAGATAAAATATCAAAATTATTCTTAAAAACAAGAAAATAATAACATAAATGAATAAAACCGGAAAATGGCAGACAAGGACTACTTTTATATTCTGCAAGTATTTTTCTTTATATCCCCAGATTAAAATTTAGGTGCTATAAGGTGGCATATTAAATGCTTTTTTAAGACCTTTTCACAGAGAATAATTCTGCCGATAGGTGAGTGTAATGTATGAAGATAGAACACTATAATACTGCACTGTAATACTGTAAGTGTGTCTACTGACATACACCAAGCTAATTCTTTAAGCTATAGATTTGGGATGTAGTTTCCTTGCTAACAGACGGGACGATGGCTGTTGAAATCCCGGCGTCGGAATCCCGACCTGGGACTAAACATAGGCGCCTAAGTCCCGACGCCAGTTTATACGCCAACGCCAGAATCACGTCAGCCGGCATCCCGAACGTAAGTATAGCGGGCCGGGTTAGGTGTTAGCCACGGGGGGGTAAGAGTTAGGTTTAGTCACCACGGGTCGTTAGGGTTAGGTTATGGGGGGGAAGGTTAGGGTTAGGCTACAGACAGGGGGGGGTTAGGTTTAGGCACCACTGGGGGGGTTATGGTTAGGCACTAAGAGGGGAGGGTTAGATTTAACCAGCAAAGGGGGAGGGTTAGCTTTAGGCACTAACAAGGGAGGGTTAGGTTTAGGCACTAACGGAGAGGGTTAGGGTGCGAAGTGTGGAGGGTTAGGGTACAAAAAACGAGGGTTAGAGGTAGAAGTGGGGAGAGTTAGCATAGTAACTTGCCCCTGTCGGGATACTTAGCATCGGGATGTCGCTATTTTGACAGCTAGCATCCTTAATGCCGGTATTTCATATCCAACTCATAGATTTAAATGCTTGTAATCCCTGATTTGTAAAACATAAAAATGTAAAATTAGGTTTTTTTTAGCTTAAATCACTGTTTCAGGCTGTAAGGATAACCTTGGTATTTACCATTGTCCTTAGTTTGTTTCTTCAGCATTCTATTAATGAGCAATCATTCTGAACAGTGTCATTAGACAACCATGGCAACTACAGCCACATGGAAAATGATGTAGTGAGCAGAGAGACTTTAGAATGTCTCTATGAGCTTTGTCTGCTCTGGGTATTGCTGTAACATCCCCCCCCCCCCCCTCCGGCTCCCTCCTCTGCTATCATGTGAGATGCTTACAGTTCTCAGCATATGTAAGTATGACTGACAGCCATACGTTGCATGCTCTGGTGAGATTTTGAAGAGATCATGATTTGTAGGAGGGCATGCTTATAAGGATTTTAAATAAGAAATAACTTCTAAGCTTTAATGTGCTACTATTAACTACATTTTTTCTAATATTCCTCTCTCCAACAGAAAAAGATGGTGACATCTTGTCAGAACCGGTCCTTGCAGCAGATTCCTCTGGCTCTTCATCCGGCCATCAAAGTGCTCTACCTATCTAATAACGGCTTGCGGAACATTACCAAGGATCCACTGTCTTACTACTCCTTCATAGAGATCCTTGACATTA
The DNA here is from genome assembly GCA_031769625.1 of Taudactylus pleione. Taxonomy (NCBI): domain Eukaryota; kingdom Metazoa; phylum Chordata; class Amphibia; order Anura; family Myobatrachidae; genus Taudactylus; species Taudactylus pleione. Next base: position 414,130 of record JAUIMM010000139.1, on the reverse strand, counting down.
GCAATAACAAAATAAGTTTTATCCAGCCTGATACCTTCAAGGATATGGTCTATTTGAAAGAAATAAATCTTTCCAACAACTACTTAGATAGATTTTCTTATTACGGGTTGCCAGGCATAGGACTCTTACCCAATGTCCAAAAGTTGGACCTGTCAAGGAACAGCTTGTATACCGATATGACTGGATACTTTCTGGAGGATGCTCCGGACCTTCGTTACCTGTCGCTGTCAGAAAACAGCATTACTATGATTTCGCAAGAAATGTTTTCAGGCACCCCGCTCTTAGAAGAAGTGGATCTTCGCAATAACATCATCATGGACATCGAGGAAGGCTCGTTCGAGCTACTTACTCATCTCACCAAAATTAACCTTGTAATGAATTCCATTACCTGCATATCGCAATTTAATCTCCGACAGCTCCACGGCCTTAACCTCAGCAAAAATAGCATACAAACATTTCACTCGTCGGAGTCCGAAGAGGAATATAATCTTACATATGTTGACCTAAGCGACAACAAGCTTGGGTATTTTCCTGTGCTTCCCAGCAACAACAATATCGTCTCCTTAAACTTATCCATGAATCTCATAAGTTTTGGAGGAAACACATCTCATGAAGAACTTGATTGGATGGAAGAAGAAGGCTTAAGAAACGTGAGCGTGGTCAATTTACTGAAACTCACTCATCTAGACCTAAGTTACAATAATATAAAGTCCATACCTGAGGATTTCTTTGCTGTGATGCCAATGCTTCAATTCTTGATCCTCAGCAGGAATTGCCTTGAATTTATTTCATTTGCGGGCTCTACTAAACTAAACTCCCTGGAATACCTTGATTTAAGTTACAATTCTTTACAGAATATTTCGCTGGCTTCAGACTCCCTACGTTCTTTGAGAGTACTTGACCTACAAAATAACCAACTACACTTGGTTGAATCTATTGTCTTTCAAGTTCTCCCAAGCATCGCCTCCATTAACCTTGAAAGTAACAGCATGGGTTTGTGTGGTCAGAACTTCGAAAAGGCGAATCAAGAGCCAGAGAGAGATGGATGTGTGTATTTTTCTAACATTCCAACTTTACAACGTTTAAACCTCAGAGAGAATATGTTGGAAACTCTACCACAGTATGCATTTTATGGCACTCCGCTGACTTTTCTTGATCTCTCCTTGAACCTTGGTCTTACAATAAGACCAAATGCCTTGAAGGGGTTGGAAAGTTCTCTAGAAGTTCTACATATCGAAGACAATTCTCTCTTTCAGTTGAATGTTGACCTGCCTCTATTAGTCCAACTTAGATATTTAAATTTATCTGGAAATCAATTAACGTGGCTGCCCACGTGGAACCGAAATTGTCACCTGGAGACACTTGACTTGAGCAACAATAGCTTTAGCAATCTGAAAGACAGCAATATCCCTGCCTTAGAAAACACTTTAAAAACTCTGTCTTTACACGGAAATCCACTCGGCTGTTGTACAAACTCCTGGATCATCCACATGGTCAGAAGAAACACAGTGACCATCACTGGTCTGGAGGTCACAACATGTCAGAACTCTAATGGTCAAAAGGAGGAGATACTTTTAGGCCAAAACAGTTCAGACAATTGTGAAAAGGAGGATTTGAAAAACACGAACACGGTCATAATTTTAACGGTAGTCTTTGTGTTTTTGGTGACTGCCATTGGCGTTGGGTCTTTGGTTTGCTACTGCAGACACAAACTTAAACAACAATTTAAGGCTTAATATGAAGGATGTGCGTTAACATGGTGGACAATGATGTTCTAAGTCAGTGAGTACAGCCGACAAAAAGGGTGGCAAATTGTTCCCCCACCTAAATCATTTTAAAACAAAATGGTTTGTGTTTTGTATTCCCTCCTAAACACTGACAGTCATGAAAGTCTGAGGAACACTAACTTTTAAATGTAATTGTCACCATTGTTGGTGATTGTTTTCTTGCGGGGTAATGGGCTGTTTAGCAATGCTGGGGCAAACCAGGTGAGCAGTACTTTATATTGTACTTCCTATGGCAGGTCACAATGTAAAGGAAAATAATTGCTACAATACACGTTGCTACTATTATTTGCATAATTGCGTCAAATCATAAATTATGTACGTATATGTAAATGTTTGAAAGAGTTGTCATCCAATATGTGGGTTGATGTGCCGCGTCTAGACCTACGAGGTTATGTAAAGAGAAAAGCAATATATTTTCTCAGTAAGGTCCAAAGGCCATATATTTCATGGAGCATCAAACATCAAAGCTGTTCAATAATGTATGTTCACATTTAATTTCAGATCATTTACGTTTCTGTATAGCTCATTAAACACTCAATGCACTTTTAAGGAAAGTTGAGTATATGAAGTTAACTTCAGAGCTAGTTAAACCTTCCCTCTAATTACGGTTATACATTCCACTGCAGGGCAATCTAAAGAGTATACATAACTTAAAACATTTTCTTTTACCAATACATTTATCGCCCAAGCCAATCAAATATAACATAACATTTATATTGCTTAATGCATTGTGGCTGGCTGACACAGCTAGGATATCCAGTACAGCGCGGATGCAGATAAAAGCATTATGGAGCCGGTTGTCGAGCGGGGCTGAAATCTGTAGTACAGGCGTAGCTGACGGGTGAATATTTTTAAGAAGTTGCGCAAAGTAACCAATCATTTATCTAGCACAGTCTAGGCTGTGAAATGGCAAATTTACCAAGGCGAGAGTTTTTTAGAAGTGGAGATGTTGCCCATAGCAACTAATCAGATTCTACTTAACATTTAACTAGCACCTTCTAGAAGATAATAGCTAGACTCTGATTGGTTGCTATGGGCAACATCTCCACTTCTAAAAGTTCTCACCTTAGTTAATTTACCCCTGAGGCTTGATATATAACCCCTTTAGTATTCTGTTTAATATCTATTGGGTACATTTGGCAAGTTGATGAATTGCGATAAAGCCGGGGGTTCTCAACTCGAGTCCTCAAGTACCCCCATCAGTATATGTTTTCTGGATTCTTTAATCGTGCACAGGTGAGTTAATTTATTTTGCTGGGTCAGTAATTAGCCCTACCTATATCCACAGACGGGGATCCTGAAAACATGACCTGTTGGGGGTACTTGAGGACTGGAGTTGAAAGCCAAAGTGATAAAGTAAGAGTGGGTATTGTTTTAAAGCAGTGTTTTTCACACTTTGTCCCCGGGAACCTCTGGAACTGCATGTTTTCCATGTTCCATGTTTGAGAAACACTACTTTAATGAATATACTGTACAATGCTATGAGCATTTTAGAGTCTAGGGTAAATAAAAATATAAGAAAATAAAATAATTTTAATGATTTAAAAATCAATTCTGCATATTCAGCCCTTTGCAGATAAATGAAGGGACCCAAAGTAATATGTGAAATGTTGTTTCAAAAGAAGATGATGTAAAAATATTTATTGTGTCAATGCCATGAAATCAGTATTATTTTATTCAGTGAAAATTGTAATGGTCCAGGAAGTTGGTATAATTACATATCTACATATTTATTTTGAATGGACTGGTAAATCATCTTACAATTAAACTAAGGCTTCCGGATTCTAAAAGAAAAAAAAATTGTGACCCTCCAGTAATATGAAATTTGTTACTATCTATCTCATATCTATCTATCTATCTATCTATCTATCTATCTATCTATCTATCTATCAATCTATCTATCTCATATCTATCTATCTATCTATCTATCTCATATCTATACCCCTTGATATATTCCATTTAAAGTGTTTCTCCTACCTCCGCTCTGGTCGGGCCTCCCATGCCCACATGCTTTACTAAATGTCTTTCTGCCACGGGGCCATGTTGCATTTGCCATGGGAGATGAGCAACCAGGTCAAAGTATGGCTCTCGGCTGCCAAATTCAGTTGTGCTGTTTGCGTACAGGCTCCAAGGAGGAAACCTGGCCCCGAAAAGAATGATACAGCCACCAGTACTCAACTAGTGAAAGTCAATCAATTCTATTTATATAAGTGAAATATGTACAGTATTCCTTCATAGTTTATTTCCACAATTCGTATTCTTGTCACCTTCACTGGACCATCACAAACCTTTGGCTAGATGTTTACACAGTTTAATCCATCCACTACTTAACTCACCAGAAGCAATCGGGAAATACAAACAAACTTCACAAAAAACTTGATATGTTCAGAACATAACTTGGCACACAGGGGAAGTTATGTGCAACAAGCCAGAGTACTGGTTCTTTCTGTTATGTGCAACAAGCCAGGGTACTGGTTCTTTCTGTTATGTGCAACAAGCCAGGGTACTGGGACTCTGTTATGTGCAACAAGCCAGAGTACTGGGACTCTGCTACAGTATGTGCAACAAGCCAGAGTACTGGTTCTTTCTGTTATGTGCAACAAGCCAGGGTACTGGTTCTTTCTGTTATGTGCAACAAGCCAGAGTACTGGTTCTTTCTGTTATGTGCAACAAGCCAGGGTACTGGGACTCTGTTATGTGCAACAAGCCAGGGTACTGGGACTCTGCTATGTGCAACTAGCCAGAGTACTGGGCCTCTCTGTTATGTGCAACAAGCTAGGGTACTGGGACTCTGTTAAGTGCAACAAGCCAGAGTACTGGGCCTCTCTGTTATGTGCAACAAGCCAGGGTACTGGGCCTCTGCTATGTGCAACAGACCAGAGTGCTGGGCCCCTCTGTTATGTGCAACAAGCCAGGGTACTGGTCCTCTCTGTTATGTGCAACAAGCCAGGGTACTGGTCCTCTCTGCTATGTGCAACAAGCCAGAATATCAGTCCTCTCTGCTATGTGCAACAAGCCAGAATACTGGTCCTCTCTGTTATGTGCAACAAGCCAGGGTACTGGTTCTCTCTGCTATGTGCAACAAGCCAGGGTACTGGTTCTCTCTGCTATGTGCAACAAGCCAGAATACTGGTCCTCTCTGCTATGTGCAACAAGCCAGAATACTGGTCCTCTCTGCTATGTGCAACAGACCAGAGTAATGGTCCGCTGTGCTATGTGCAACAAGCCAGGGTACTTGGACTCTGCTGTGTGCAACAAGCCGGAGTACTGGGCCTCTCTGTTGTATACATTCTTGACATGTAAAATAGGTTCTCAGGAATAAGGCCAGCTCACCCTGAGTGCATATCTCCAGCTCCCCTCTCTGATTACTCATGCTGCAAAGAAAAAAACTAGTAAATGTAGTACTGTATCTATCATTTTGCTGTAGAAGTTTTTTTTCAACATTAATTTCTCTATAACCAGCCCTGATACAGAGTTGTACGTAGGCCTGTCTGTGTGGCGTACATTGTGTGGATTCGCGCTGCACATGTGCCAAAAGTGGGCGACACACAAGTACGGGCTATGCAGGGTAATGCACATCCATACTTACAACCGAAGTGGCGGAAATCACATAGACAAAGTTCAGGGAGGGCAAATTAACACATATGCAACCTACAGATGCATCCACATGGCACGACTTAGATGCTCTGTCATGGGTAGCGTTACCCGCACTTTTCCTGGGCATCTATAATTTGCATAATAGTCATATACAAATTTGTTTATAGTGTCCTAGGCACTTAGGATCAGGGTCGGTCTGGCCATCTGGCATTTTTGGCAAATGTCAGATGGGTCGATGGTCTGATGGGCCAGCCTGGTCAGCTGTCAGAGGCTGGAGGCCTGGCAGAGCTGCTCTGCCTCCAGGTGCTCTGCTTGGTAGGATGGATGAATGATGCGATGTGATGTCATGATAAGTACCAACCAATCAGCTCCTAACTGTAATTTTTCAAACACAGGGCCTTATTTATCAATGAGTCTTATCATTCACAACGAGTGAGAAAACTCATTGCTTATGATAATGGTGCTCCAGCCAATCAGTGCCCAACTGTCATCTGTTTGAAAAATGACAGTTGGAAGCTGATTGGCTGGAGCACCATTTATTATACACAACAAGTTTTATCACTCGTTGTGAATGATAAAACTCCTTGATAAATAAGACCTACAGTAAAATGACAGGAGCTAATTGGTTGGTACTTTATCTCTCTCCACGGCGCTTAGTGCATATTGTGGGAGCCTGAGAGACAGTCGAGGAGCCCTGAAAAGGACATCAGAAGCCGGACGTCATTTCCAAGGTGGTCATTTGTGCTTTAATTGCCAGGGCCAATCTTTAGTACCAGTCCGGCCTCGTTTAGGATTTATATTTTGGTGGCAAAGGAATTGGTATTCATTTGTAGATTAAGCATAACCAGTAGCGGCGCAAGGCATGTAGCCGGTCACTCATATCAGACCTCCATCTTTTTGCCTTTGTACCCAGATTAGCGAATGAGTCGCACACGGAAAAATACATGGAATGCCAGCATCAGTGTTGAGGGTATCCTCGGTGCATTGTACCTGTGTTGCATTAGTAATGTGAACAACACTAAACTTTTTCTGAAAAAAAAAAAATTCCTGTTGGGACATTTGCGCGCCTACAGTAATTTGCAAAATCCGTGACGCCAAACTGGGCAATTTGACATGATTGAAAGATACTGTAGATCCTTCATCCTCCACACAAAACCACATCGAAGTCTTTAAAACCAAATCGTAAATAAGGATTAATCTAGATGACAGTCCCCTTAGCACATCAGCTAGTTGGTGATAAGGAATGACAATTATATTAGAATGCGCATTCAATTAGTTTTGTCTCTCGTGTGTTGGTAGAATTCCCCTGGCAGTGGGGAGACAGAGGAAGCTATGGGATTAAAGGGTAAGCTAGTAAGTAACGTAAGCATATGTGTAATAAACGGCAGGTATGGCACATACAGTAGGTCAGATTCTAAGCACCAAGAAGGTCAAGGGCTATTAATTCCCTTCATATCTGAAATACTAAAATGAACAGAAATGGCCGTATTGATTACTCCTTCTAGGTAACTTGAAATATTATTCATAGATTCCAATGAAACCATGCAGAATGTGTCTCAGTATATTACTGTACCATATTGAGCTGTTTTTCCTGAACCATTCATGTGTACTGTACACGGACCATATATACTCTAAAAAGTATAATTTATTGAAAAAGCTTCACATACATATTTTAAATTATATTTAAAGTAATTATAGATTATAATAAAGGTAATTAGGGAGATCATCTGTAGCTCAAATTTGCAGTAGGGCCAAGAAAACCCTCATTCTGACTCTGTGGTCTAAAGGTCACGTTATAATGGCTTTGATCCAGGGGTACCACAAGCCCCGTTACCCCACATTAGAACTTTGGTGCGGGCTCTTTACCTGGTATTTGGGTCCTGATTGGATGGTTGAGACACTTGGCCAATCAAGAGCCACGTGACATTTCAGTTCCTGGGAGCTGTATCAAACATTTGAGAGAATAAGGCGGAGAAGCAGATAACAACCAATCAGCTACTAGCTGCCATATTATAAACCATGCTCGATAAATGATAGCTATAAGGTGATTGGTTGCTATGGGCAAGTTCTCCACTTTATCGCTGTTGAAAAGTTTGATACTGTACATCTCCCCGGCACATGGATCTCTATGAAGTTTTATATATTTGGAAATTGGTTAAATGTTTAAAAGTCTTAAAACAAACAAACACACACAAACACACACACACACAATTATTTTTATTAATCTCTTATGTGTGTGCTCTGAAACAGTATGTGACTCTTGCATTAAAAAACAAAATAAGTTCTGCCAAAGTGCGTCGGTGACTGGCGATTTCAGCCAGCGCATATGAATTCAATTACAAAAGTCAGTAGTCTGAGTGTACATATCCTCCATCCTTCCCCATTCACTACAGTAGTACACGACCGGCAGTCACCTACGCTCATAAATTCGTGGCAGAAATAATTTGTGGATTTACATAAATCATTTAGTCGCCAATGATACATAGTCATTAACGAAAGTGTCAAATGTGCAGCTGTCAAACTTTTGTCTTATTGTTAATACTGTACATCTATTTTTTCAGCATTTTGCAGGATGAGATTATTTCAATGAGATTCAAGAATTGTTCACAGATATACGCTGGGACAATGGGTAAAACCAATACAAACCATCGTAATGGTAGCCTGCATTCGCATATGAGGCGTACTTGTCTAATCTTCCAAAACGTCCGGGAGACCAATGAATTTTGGCTAGCTCTCCTGGATTCCCTGGGAGAGTAGACCTGTCTCTCACATCAGGGAGCTTGATGATGCAATTCACGTTAAATCTCTTCAATACGCAATGCACCCGCTCCAGGTTCCCATAATAAAATGCACTGTGCCCCTGGTTCACTAATCACATGTAATTACCTTTCTTGTCTTCAGTTATGATGGAAAGCTGTGATGAGTAAATAAAATTCACCAACGCTGGATCAGAAATTGTGTTTTAGGTTAAGACAGTGGTTCCCAAACTGTGCCCCGTGGCACCCTGTCGTGCCTCGGGACACTTGCAGGGGTGCCTCAGGTTGGTGGTCCAGTACAAAATCAAATTATTTATGCAAACCTGTCCACCACCACGTAACTGACCCTAAGGATGACAGGGGAGCGCAATTTACTTCACTTAACTACATTTTTTTCTGAACTTCTCAATAACAACATCTTGGCTTAGGGGTGCCGTGAAAACATTGCTGATACTCTAGGGCGCCGTGATTCAAAAAAGTTTGGGAACCACTGGGTTAAGATGTTTTTGCTAATGACACAACTTGCGCAAAGTCAGTCTATAATCTCAATAAAGATGGCAACCTCATTACCACAATACTATTAATGCACTAAAGTTTTCTGTTAACTGTTGGCAAAAAATGTTGAATGAGAAAATAACTGACTCACTGACCCCCAATAAAGTGAAGAGACACAAAATTTGTATGGTTTGATCATGATGTGTTCAGGCCGTACAGACAGTATGGACATGGCAGTGGGACTTGCCAATAACATCCGTGGACATGTACTGAGCTTGGTCTCAAGCACAATTCACATGAATGGTTTATTTTGTATTCTGCCATCTGAGCTATGCAGACTTATTGAATGTATGTACCAATGTTTTCTGAATGTATTTTAATAAAAAATAAAGTTATTTTGATACTGTAATTATCATATCGGAGTCTCTTGATTCTAAAAGATCATCAATAATATAAGGTCCTCTATATTGTGTTTTTATAATATAATATTAGTGCTGATGCCCTTTTGTCATGTTAATGACACAAATTATTTCAACACGTGAAACCGATATACTATTGTGCATTAGTTTGTGTTGTATGTGCGATGTGAAGGGGATGTTTGGTAATGTTGGCATCTCTGTGGTGTTAATGTGTTGTTGATGCTTGTTGTGTCAGTAGTATCATTGGTGTTTAAGAGGATTTGGGTAGTGACCTTGGTGTTGTGTGGGTAAAGATTAAATGGTTGATGGAATTGGTTGTTTGAGGCACTTTGCCACAGTTAAGTTGTGGTGGGATTGTTTCGAAGTTGTTGCAATTATGTTGATAGTGTGGGGTGGGGGGGGTTGTTACCATAACGTTAGTGGTGTGCGTATGGTTTTACGGCTTTACTAGTGTTAATTTTTGTGGAGTACAGCTGTTTTTAGTGTTGTTGTTCTATTGGTGGGTTGCTTGTGTGCGGGTGGTGATGATGGTGTTTGTGTCATGTTGAGTGTTGCTGTAGGTATCACTCTAGTGAATTTACTTCACCAATGTATTGGTGTGGCGTTATCAAAGTTAATTTTGGACTGTCGTTGTTGCAGTGTTGGGTTCTTCTGATAAAGATGGAGTGATATCTAATGTGTTGTGATGTGGTATTTCTAGCATTAAAATGTTGGAGAAGGTTGCGGTGATGTAGAAATGTTGGCTTTGGGGATGCATCTGTGGAATAATGTTACTGGTTTTGTTGATGTTTGTGGACATGTGATGACATTGATAGAGTGTTGCTGGTGGTTTTGTAGCTTAGTTGGAGTGGGGTTGGTGGTGTTGATGATATGGTAGTGTTAGAGGAGTGATGTTTTTTGTTTTTTGAAGTGATGTTGGTGGTGTTATTGGACTTGTGTTGACATTAGTGAAATGGTGGGATTGGTGGTGGTAGAGCAGTGTTGCATTGCTGGTCATTTGTGGTGAAGTGGTGGTGTTGGTGTGGGCGTCCACCACAAAAAGTGTTTTCCCTGGTTCCCCCTGAAGTAATAGGTTACACTGGAGTGGTGGTTCAGTGTTATTCCCTGTTCCCCATGAAATGAAAGGTTGCACTGGAGTGGTGGTTCAGGGTTATTCCCTGTTCCCCATGAAATGATAGGTTGCACTGGAGTGGTAGTTCAGTGTTATCCCTGATTCCCCATGAAATTATAGGTTGTACTGGAGTGGTGGTTCAATGTTATCCATGGTTCCCCATGAAATGATAGGTTGCACTGGATTAATGGTTCAGTGTTATTCCCTGTTCTCCATTAAATGATTGGTTGTACTGGAGTGGTGGTTTAGTGTTATCCCCGGTTCCTTGTAAAGCGATTGGTTGTACTAGAGTGGTGGTTCAGTGCTATCCCCGGTTCCCTGTAAAGCGATAGGTTGTACAGGAGTGGTGGTGCAGTGTTATCCCTGGTTCCCCATGAAATGATAGGTTGCACTGGAGTGGTGGTTCAGTGTTATCCCTGATTCTCCATGAAGTGATGGCTTGTACTGGAGTGGTGGTTCAGTGTTATCCCTGGTTCCCATTGAAATTATAGCTTGCACTGGAGTGAATACTTCAGCTCAAAAAAGCATGTAGACATAATAGTAACATAACACACAATTAGTTGCTTAGTAAATAAATGAAGCCTGCAAAACACGTTTTTTTAAACATTTATCCAGCAATTCAACTTCGTTGCTTTACAAATAGCTTCTAGGAGAACGTCATGAGATTGTGATACAGATGACTTCTGGAAGCAAGGTCCCAACACCCTATGTCCCAAAAAAAAAAAAAACAAAGCAGAAATTATAATTAAGTCTGGATGTATCTAGTTGGGAAAAAATAAAATAAAATTTTCCAGACTTTCAATTTAAACTTTGTGAAGAGCTTCTGCCTTTGATTACACATCTTGGACATGTTTATTTTGGTTACTTGCCCCAGACAAACATGAGCCATATTGTCAATTAAAAAAAAAATCTTTTATGACATCAGAATTGGAGAGCAGAATACGGTACACATGCTCTGGGATTCATGGGAAAGTGCTTCCAACTAAATATAGTTAACTAGAAATAGAATAAAGTTTGCAAAGATAATTATTCATACTGAGAAGAAAAAAAACAGATTGTTATTGTGTAAATAACTACTGTACAGATGTCTCACATCATCAGTATGTATCATTGGAGGCAATTTTTTTTGTCCATCACCTTTTTCTGAAGAGATTTTTGTATCAACAGTCCCGAGTTTTCAATGAACAACGAAGAGAATGAGTTGTAATGCAATGTTTCTACATAGGTGCAGTTGGACATTATACCTAAGCAAAATCGGGTGTACACCCTAATTGAGCAGGCACATGGTTCATCTGCTCTTGGTGCTCACCCATCTGAAAATCATCATCAACATTTTTAAGATGAAACCAAAAGTCGGCAATCTTGATAGCTAAAAGCTTTACCAGGCAGTTTAGCCTATTTTTATAATGCTCCCACCTCCTTACTGCTCACTTCACCCTCGTGTTTCAGATAAATCGTTAAAGTAAGGGGGCACTTCTGTTGTCTTTATTTTATTATTATAATGTTTTATTGAATATATTGATGTACTTGCCTATGTGTATGAGCAATGTGCGTTTTTGCACCTACAGTATATGGCGCAAGACTGTGACAAGTGTTGATTCTTGCTACATCCAAGGTCGTGTAAGTTTCTTTCTGGGCATTTTTGAGGCTACAATGATTTGTGTCATATAGCAAAATGTGCGCACATGCATTATAATTCTACCTCGTCCCTACAGGATTAAGGGGCTCATTTATCAATGAGTTTTATCATATGCAACGAATTTTAAAACTTGTTACGTATGATAATGGTGCTCCAGCCAATCAGCTACTGTCATCTGTTTGAAAAATGATAGTTGGGAGCTGAATGGCTGGAGCATCATTTATCATACGCAACACGTTTTAACACTGATAAAACTCATTGAAAAGTGGTCCCCAAAGTCGGGTTTAAGGATGTGACAAAAAAAGGGGCCTATTTATCCAGTATGCATTTGCCTTAAACCATTCGCAAACACCTATCTCCACATGATCAAGCAAAAACTATTATTGGGACAATCTAACAGTAGGCTAAAGCAGGATACATTCCCATAATGTTCTATGCAGTAATGTAATCATTTACAAAGCTCTAAAAGGCTTCACTTTTTGGAACGTGGCCCTGATAGCTAACGCCATGTTCAGTTGCCATTGGCCATTGTAGCCTAGCGCCTACAGTTCCACTATAGAGTGCTCTTTCACTCCATGGCCAGTGTCACGACCAGAGTTTCTCGGCATAAGGGATGACAGGTATTACCTGTAAGGGTGCTGTGGCGTGGTCCTTCTGGCGGAGGGGCTGGTGTCTGGCGGCAGGCGTTGGCTGTGCGTAGTGTTCCGCTGGCACTGTGTCATTCTGGCTTGGGTAGGCCTGGTGGTGTTTCCATTCCGCTCTGGTATGGGTGCTGCCATCTTGCCTCTGGTCATGTGACTTAGTTGCTCCAGTCCTGGCATGTCAAATGCTCTCTCTGACCTATCACGATTCTGCACTGGGTACTTAAGGGAGTTCAGAGCTTCCCATAGTTGCCAGTGCAACGTGTTTCACAGCGCATGCTGTGAGAGAGTTCCTGTGCTCTTGTAAACCTGCCTGTTTGAGTGCTCGCCTGTGCTCCTGCTGGATCCCAGCTTTCAAGTAGCCTGCACCATTCTGGCTGCTCCCAGTCTCCTGCTGGAACCATCCTGCACCTTCTACTTACCCTTTCCCTGCCAAAAGGACCTGTGTGTACAGTTAACCCTGAACCTACACTGCCTCCATTTACCTAGCTCTCTGTTTCTACACTGAGCCATCTCAGTACAACTCTCCACTTAATTCATCAGCTGCTGCTATTCTAATTACTCCATTACCTCTCCGGATGTCACCTCACCAGTTTCAATCAGTGCTGTTATCCTGTCTGCAGACTTGCAGTGACCATTTAGATTACAAAGACTTTTATTAGTTCTGCCACTACCTTGGCATTACCTATACATACTTCACTACAGTTTCTAATCATCACCCTCCTCTTAATATTCTGGACTTTATTTTATTATCCGTGTACATATCTGCAAGTTCACCCATTAAAAAAAACACTTTTCAATGTAAATCTGTTCAGGTGTCTGCTCCTATTTCCACCCCGGGTCCACAACAAACCCAGATCCTAACGGCCAGCAGCCTACACTGTGTACATGCACAGCCCAATGGCAGCACAAGGGCAGCGTGTAAGCTGGGTCTCACCTGGAAGTGAAGTGATATAGAATAGAAAGCTATCTCTTTACTATTTGCCATGAAGCGTTCTTGTCCGGAGCCACTGTCCTGAAAAGGTGCTTTTCCACATATAGCTCTGACAAAATGACTGCTTATCACTGTGACACGCGGCAATGAGAAATTATACTTGTCAGGGCCAAAATATGATGTGTCCTAAATATACTCCATAGCCTGGGTCATTATGTTTATCCCAAAGCAGTGAAGAATGTGCTTCGATCCTCCCTTTAGTCCAGGCATAACCCCAATAACCCAAGGCCTCCCAGACCAGGGTACTGGGTACAGCCGCCTTATCCTAGGTTGTGGCCTTTTCCTTTAATAATAATAATAATAATAATAATAATAACAATAATTTCATTTATATAGCACTTTTCTCCTAAAGGACTCAAAGTGCTTTACATTTACAGTACAAAATACAAAATAAGCTTAAACAAGGGACATTAGTGAAATGCTTGGGTGAAGAGGTGAGTCTTGAGTCTATTTTTGAAGGATTCTAGAGTGGAGGCCTCTCGAACTGTGCGGGGAAGTGAGTTCCAAAGGGTTGGAGCCACAAAACTGTAAGCTCAACTTCCAGACGAATTCTGTGAGATTCTAGGTACTGTTAATAGTCCTTCGTCAACGGATCGCAGTAATCGAGAGGGACGGTAAGGAATCAGAAGCTGCTTCAGGTACCCTGGGCCATGGTCATGTAGGGCTTTGTAAGTTAGTAAGCCAATCTTGAAAACAATTCGCCATCTGTAAATGATAACGAAATATACCAAAGGAGGCCCAATAGATGGCAGTAAGACAAGGCAAGTCCTGGTAACCCTCTTCACCCCTTCCTATACCTCTGAAAAGGGCCTAAGTTATATAGTGGGTGATCTGTCTCTGAAGCCAGATAGATTAGATTTCATGGCCATGAATTGTAAAAAATATATTGATTTATAAAAACAAATTTACGTATAAAAAAAGAGTAATATAAACCAGTATGAAGTTGTGTCCAGTGATTCATATCAGCAAAGATAAGTTTTTATATTATAGATAAAGGGGGAGAGATATCAAGCCTTAGAGAGATAAATTGGAGACATTGGAGCTCATTCAGAGCCTCTCGCTAGATGCGATTGCTCGTATCCAAAAAGGGCCCACGATCGCAAGGCATGGCTAAAGGACGCTCTTTATGTGTTAGTGAGCGGCGCCTATGCTCTCGCAAGCTCGTGTAATACCGCCCCCTCTACTCTCACAGCACACGTCATCTCCAGGGAGTGAATAAGACCATCGGTAACATCGAGAGCCATCGAAAGCACTCGCACTCCTTAGGGTAGGCCTTGGCTCCCGCAAGACTGCGAGTGCTTCAGTCAAAAAAAGATGCCAGGTGACGTGTACAATGACGCAGCTTTGAAATTATGCACACTCAGAAAACGCCGTTATGACGGCCAGACACGCCTGCATTCGCATTACCACTCCCCCGTTTACAAGCACCTTCCCCTGTTACCACCCACAAACGGCACTATCTGTCACTCAAAGGAGCGATCTGCCTCTCTGCTACGAGCGCTCTATTCCTGTCGCAGAGTGGGTTACGCACGCACACTGCGACTAATACGCATGCGCAGTTTGCAACAATCGACCGCCTGCGAGCGATCAGTCCCTTAGCGATCGTGTCTGAATCAGGCCCATTGTTCCAAGGCTTGATACATCTCCCTAAAGGAGGCTAATCTTCAATAACCTAAAACAGCTTGTGCGCCAATAAGATAGCTACCACTGTCCTTCCTGAAAGCCGTTATAAATAGAAGGCTGGGTTAAGACCCCCACCCCCCGCTGATGTCACAGATATAGAGGGCACCTCATGCATTCCAAATCTATACACCCCTCTGATGTCACCACTAAATACAGAATGATTATTCTGACTGCAAAAGATAAATGTCACATGTAAAGAACAAGTGGTCAGACTCTCTCAATAGATTACGAGCATGGTCTGACAAGCAAACGGAAAGAGCTACAAAGCTGCCACATTACATAATGCAGAAATCACACAAGGAAACAGACACATAAATCTGAATAACTGTATACATATAACAATGAAACACACAAGGAAATGTTAACTTTTCTACAAATGTGTTTGCATTTATATATTTTACATTTAAATAAAGGTTATGGGGTTGATTCCGAGTTAGGATCAAATAAAAAAAAAATTAACTTTCTATCTGGACCAAACCATGCTGCCATGCAAGGGGGGGCAAATACATGTATTATGTTTGCATGCAGGGTAAATACTGGCTGTTGTTGCATGTAGGCCACACATGTTGGGCAGCTTTATTATCACACTGCAATTTATATTAGAGTTAGGACACCCCCCCCCTCCCACATCTAAATCTCTCTGCACATCTTACATCTGCGCCCCTGCAGTGCAGCATAGTGTTACCCAGGCGCAACGTTAAGGTGCCCATACATGGTGCGATATAGCAGCCGATCCGATGGATTTATACGATATCGCTGCTTTATTGTACTGTGTGTGGGCATGATATCAGACAGTGCGCGCTCCCATGGGGTCGTATATCGGGAATCGGTAAGAAATGCCGCATGGCCGCATGGCCGGCGGTTCGATTCCCAGCAGTGCCTCGCCGACGACAGCAGAGTTCCCGGCAGCGGAAGCCCGACAGCGCTGGAAATCCCGATTGTGGATAGGTAAGTACTATCTAACCCCCCTAACCCTAACCCTCCTTAGGGGTGCCTAACCCTAACCTCCCCCCCAAGTGCCTAACCCTAATCCCCCCTCTAAGTGCCTAACCCCCAGGGGGATGACTATCCCTCAGTCCCCCCCAGGGGTGCCTAACCCTAACCCTCCCTCCCCCAAGCCTAACCCTAACCCTCCCGGCTGGGTGCCTAACCCTAATTCCCCCCCCCCGGGTGCCCTAAACCTAACCCTGTCCGCTCGCGGCGCCCGGCATCGGGGAAATGTCAGGCGTCTACATCTAGACGCCCGGCATTTCATCCCTCGCCGGGATATGAAAGTCGGGAAGCCGGCTGCCGGTATTAAGGCAGCCGGTTTCCCGATTGCATACCGTATATCGCACCTCCAGATCTTACTGCATGTTCACTTTATGTGGGGATGTGATGTACGATCCCAAGGAGCGCTATGCGGGTGGGGGAGGGAGGGTGTCGGCATATCGGCAGTGGATCGCTCCATGTGTGGGGACTGCCCGAAATGTCGGCCGTCGCACCGTGTATGGGGGCCTTTACGCCTTTTTTTTTTTGCTTTGCCCCCCACCTCACAATCAGCTTCTAAATTTTATATAGACTTTATCTACAGGCTTTGCTGGAGGAAATGATAGGGAGCTTTACCTTCTGTACTTACTTTTACAATAATGAGATATAATCGTGCAATTAAACGGGCTATTTTCTCTAATTTTCTCTCATTACATTTTTTCCCTTTTTCCTCCTTGCACAGTTCACTGATACAGGGTACCCACTAGCACCCGGGCCTGCCAACTCGCTAGTTCCGCCATGGAGAACATTATGGACAGTCTTTGTTACTTGTATCATACTGTACTGTATGTGTGCATGTGAATGATTTCATTAAAATATAAAAAATAAGCTTTCCATGTAAAGTACAGATTACTGTGTGATGACATCACTGTATGATGCTTGGGCCAGTGTTACCACCTGCTCAGGGGGCCCCAGCTCAGTTTGTTACCCTGCTTACTGAGCGCCAGTGGCATGGAACTGTTTGTTAAATGTTTGAGGGCAGAGAATAAAATGTGACACTTATGCAGACCAACGTAACTTGGGAACGCAGCAAACAAACTGTTTTTCCAGTACAAATTGTGCAAGCGCTCATTAGGGATCCCTGACGCCTCTGGTTCCGTGGCCATGAAAACAACAGTAAACAATGATCAGAAAACACCAGGATGAGTCGGGAGGGGCGCCTTCCCTGCAGTCTAGTATTTTTGGATATTGCTGACCTGCAGGAGAACTGTTACCTTAAAAGTATAGATGTGTGCGGACCCCCGTGTTTTGGTTTTGGTTCTAATTCAGCATCGTGTTTTGGTTTCGGCAAAACCACCTTCAAGTGTTTTGGTTCAGATTTTGTCTTGGTTCAATTTTGTATTACTTAAAAATCAATAAAAATAGATAAACAAATCACTAAAAACAGCTGAAATCATGTAATTTTGACCAGTTTACAGTACATGCAATCCAAAACCCATGTTCATTTTTAAATCCGAGTTCCGAACTGACAGCAGACCCGAGCCAGGACTCTTGACCTCATTGGAACGCCTCCGTTTGGCCGGGCACGCCCCGGCCCGCCCAACAAACGGGGCGAGCTGTCATTCAACATCGACAGCTTGCCCCGTCTGCTACGAGACCCCTATCGACGGAGCGCCCGTCGCTAGCCGGGTCTCACGCATGCGCACGATGGAGCCGGCTCCGTCGTGCGCATGCTCTGTGGGGACCATCGACCCGGTTGCGAGCGCATCGGCGCTTACGACCTGGTCTGAATGAGACCCTCAGTTCCACTGGGAACCACAAAGTGACTCCGAACTGAGACTCAATTTGCCACGGAACCCCTAAGTTCCGGTGTGTTGGTATTTCATGAAAACTAACCGCACCTTTCTACTTAGAAGATTAAACTGGAAGAGTCAGGGATAAAAGCGTCAATAGGTGGAACAGAGATGTTAAGCAGCCAATGTTTCTTAGTGTCATCCATGACGGGGATTGGGTACGGGATGCCGGAGCTTTGGATCCCGGTGGTCAAAATCCCAACGCCGCCATCCCGACAGGGTTAACATACCGAAACCTGTCGGTCAGTATCCTAACCCTTTCCCTCTCCCTAAACCGAACCTATCTCTCCTCAGACCTTAAACCTAACCCTCCCCCCTTAGTACCTAACTCTAACCCTTAACCCTCCTCCTAACCCCGCTACTTACCTTCGGGATGCCAGCGATGAGATTCTGACAAGCAGAGCCATAACTAGACTTTTTGGTGCCCTATGCCAGAGAGCATTGGCGTCCCCCTCCATTTTATAAATAGGGACATAAGATAGTGCACCTGAGAAAGGGCCATGGTCTCATGGGAAATGGCCAGGGAAGAGATGGGGGAGGCCAGGAGATGCTGGGGATAACAGAAGAGGAAGCTACAAGCAAGAATTATAATAAACAGAAAATTGACAGGCCCAAACAGTGCCCCCTGCCCTGCGGTGCCCTGTGTCATGGCACCGGCCGCACTACCCTAGTTGCGGCCATGCTGACAAGTGTCGGGATTCTGGCATCAGCATTTCTTTGTCGGGATACTGAACGTATCCCTCCATGATGTGGACATGTGTTAGAAATATGCACCGCACTGTAAATAGCAATGTTGGAGGTAACAGTAACATAAACAAGTATAAAGTTGAAAAACAATTATATGAGATATCCGAGGTGTCTTCTTATTCTTTCTGGAGCACAAGTGTAAAACCCCCTAATGCACAGGTATCGCAGGTATAAATCTTCGGCCTAACGTTGATGTAGGAGATGGCGTTCTGACATGTTGTCGATCGTATTTTGCCTCGCTCCTGTTCGTGGATGCCATATTGTAATACCCCCTAATGCACAGGTAATTTTAGGTATGGTGTAATAGATTGCTTACCAAACAACTCTGCGTTCAGAGTTCTCTTTAACACTTCTGAAGTGTTGCAATGTAGGTACAGGCAATAAGACTGAGCTAGAAGTAAGATTTATTCACAGATAAAAATTCAGTTGAATAACAATTGCCACACCGGACATATGATTCAACAATTTCAGAAGAGAACTCGTCACACACTGTGAGCAATAAAGATTACACTGGTATCCACAAATTTATTAGAACTGGAACGCTTCTTTCTTGTGCTGTGATATAAATGGGTTAACGAAAAATAACTTAATGCTTCTATGTGCAACAAATATAATGACTCTACTCATACTAGGTTTAACTAATATGTAAGTTCCAAAATGTCCCTCGAGCCTCTTAGACTCTGGCCAGTAACCTTTCGTTGGTGCACGTTAGAAGGGATGGGTACAGTACCTCAGTAATATTTATATCCTGTTGTTTAATAGCTGTACTGACACTTGGAGGTGGCAAGCCCGGGCCTGTGGTGATACTGAAGAGACCTGACTCTGCCTAACTTCTGTGAGATGTCCTGACAGAAATCAAGGTTTCCTATACAGCAAACTGAGCATCACAGGATAGTCTATTATACCCCTTTTACACCGGAGCTAAAACCCGGGTTTTTGAAGGGTTAACCCGGGCAGCTCCCTGGTGTAAAAGGGCAGAGAATTGGATCGCCGGGTCGAGTGACCCGGCAATCCAACCCAGGTAACTAGCAGGGTTTAACATGGGCGTAGCCCGTGAAACCCTGCTGTGAGAACAGCGCACTCCGGGTCACGATGACCTGGAGTGCGCTGCTAGCCGGCCGATTGGTCCGGCTTCAGTGGCGCTTGGAGATGAAGTCATCTCCAAGCAACCACTTTCACTTTCACGCCGGCAAAATTCCGGGTCTGAACCAGATAGGAACTTTGGGGGTCACCAGGGAGCTGCCCGGGTTAACCCTTCAAAAACCCAGGTTTTAGCTCCGGTGTAAAAGGGGTATAATAATGGATACTGCCTGTAGTAACTGCAAGGCTTGTACTGGTGTGTGGTGTGTTAATACTAGCTGACAGACCTGTTCCCTGTAGTCCTAGGGGTAAATTTACTAAAGTGAGAGTTTTTAGAAGTGAGTTTTAAAAGTGATGATGCCCATAGCAACCAATCAGATTCTACTTAACATTTAACTAGCACCTTCTAGAAGATAATAGCTAGAATCTGATTGGTTGCTATAGGCAACATCACTTTTAAAACTCACTTCTACAAACTCTCACTTTAGTAAATTTTCCCCCTAATCAGGAATTCCAGCACCTCAGAAGAAGACAGCAATCTCCCTGCAGTCAGGTCCCCGGCTGTCAGTCACCAGCCCCGGGGGAGGATTCTGGGTGGTCCCAATGACACTGCTTCCGCCTTTAGTGTCCCCGGCAGCTTCCTTACATCAGCCAGCACACTCTGGGCCTGATTCAGAGCCGGACGCTATTTGCGCTCGCTCGTTCAGAAAAAGGGGCCGGCTATTTAAATTGAGCGCTCGCTCTTTGCGGTCTGTTGACGCCTCTATGTCTGAGCGAGCGAACGTAATATGCGCTCGCTATTTTGTAAAGACGCCTCCTGGCCGCTCGCATCCTACGTCATCTCCGCTATTTATTAGATTAATCGAGTACATCGAAAGGCGTCTGAACTGCTCGCAGTACTTGTGGTTGGATTTTCCTACCGCAATCATGCGAACAGTTCAGGCTAAGAAACAACGAAGTGACATGGTCGATGACGCTGCTTTGTTAATTATGCACACCCTTAAAACGCCCGTTTTGACCGTTTGGCACGCCTGCGTTTGGATCTCCACTCCCCGTTTTCAAGCAACTTCCCCTGTTACCACCCACAAACGCTTCATCCTGTCACTCAAATTAGCAGGCACTCGCAATTTTGCGAACACACGTTTTCCGACCGCACTGACTGGTTGGCGCATGCGCATTACGACCCATACGCATGCGCAGATGTGCGAACATCGCTCGGAGCGAACGAGCAGGCGCTTACGAGCGGCTCTGAATCAGGCCCTCTGGCTCCATCCTGCCCTCCAGCTAACACGGATCGGATGTCGCTTCCTCAATATCCCTGAGACTAGGCACCCTTAACACAGGAGCTCCGCTCCACTTAACAGGCATACTGCACCAACGGACCTTATATAAACTTCTGCCCTACTGTGCGCGAGCCGGATCTTGTACCTGCCGGACCCATGCACTGGTCACAGTGTCTCACAATGCACAGGATACGTCTCTTGTGCTGCCAGAGCTCCCATCTTTTAGGGGTCTATTTACTAAGCAGTGTTAGGAGACAGAGTGAAAAGTGATAAGGTGCCAGCCAATCAGCTCCCAACTGTCATTTTTCAAACACAGCCTGTGAGATGACAGTTAGGAGCTGATTGGCTGGCACCTTATCACTTTTCACTCTGTCTCCTAACACTGATTAGTAAATAGACCCCTAAGTCCGTAGCAGAGTTCTTGTCTCCAGGACTCCCTGCAGCATTGCTGAGCTGTGGCAGTTTAGAAGAGCCCATCAGCTCACTTGGGGGGGGGAAAGGCTAAAAAGTCTTGGGGCACAGGGGCTAAGGGTGCCCAAAACAGCACAACAACCCTATTTATTAACTAATTTAATATAGTGTAAATACATGAATTGCTGTTCAACTAGATTATCTATATATATATTTTATGCTTACTGTGTACATACATGAAATTGCATATAACCTATAACTAGTTGAGTGAGAGAAAGGGCACTTTCTCCCTATTTAAAATTTTAAATACACTCGGTTGCCACACAAGTATAACGCGATACATGACAGTCCGCATGATGATTCCATGTGATCCTGAATTTACCCCAAAGAGACCTATTCACCGATATCCAGATGATAGGTCTACACTAAAATGGCCGACAGTCAATGAGTCCACACCAAAGGGTTGATTGTCAATCGGTCGACAGGTAATTGGGTAACAGTGAGTTAGGTCAACAGCTTAATGGGACAGCCCATCGACCTGTTTAATGTAGACCTATCAATCCACACCCCTATTCATTATTACTAATGGGCCGGTTACATATGCGTAAGCGCTATTTCCGCGTGGTTTAAGTAATGGGCCCATTCACTATTAGGGACCTGATTGGGCCTAGTATTCAGCAAATGCTGAAAATTGTAAGTTTTGCCTGAAGAAACCAACACCCTCTTTTGATGGCATTGATTGCGGGATCCTTCCTATGGGATGATGGTTCGAGG
The DNA here is from genome assembly GCA_031769625.1 of Taudactylus pleione. Lineage (NCBI taxonomy): Eukaryota > Metazoa > Chordata > Amphibia > Anura > Myobatrachidae > Taudactylus > Taudactylus pleione. The sequence continues at coordinate 391,891 of JAUIMM010000139.1, read as the reverse complement.
TGGTGAAGGAGGCCTCCGCTGCCTCTGCAGGAAATGCCTTGCCGGCACGGCATTTCTAAGTAACACTGCTTTTGGGAGAAGCAATGCTCAATACCTCAAGTAATTAAGTATTCACCGTCGGTACCCCACCCTCGCCAGCCACGTTAAGCGTGCACATTCAGCTTTGACCTGGAGAAGGTCTCGCTAAGTCTCTCTGGCTTCACAAGTTTCTCATAGAAGGGTATAGGATAATGCCATCTCAAAATGTATTACCCTAAGACAAAAAGCAAAGTTTTTCTTTGCTTGGTAAATTGCAGAATGTCTCCTTCACCCATAGACATCAATGGGGATAGAAGCAACCAGTTAAGGTATGTAGTAATCTCTGTCCTGATGGTTAGCTGCTAGTAAATTTAGAAAAAGTTGAGACAGCGTGTGGACAGCTATGAGCCACGTGGAAAAGGACCTTACCAATGCGAAATTATATTCTAGAAGGAGGGGATATAGATCAATAGCAGCTAATGGTGTCCGGGGCTTGAAAGATTGGTTTCTAAAAGGCATTCCTGCAGGTCAATTGTACGTTATTCCATATTCAGTAAATTATAAAATATAAAAAAATTTAATTTTAAATCTGTACCAGAAATGAACAATTTTTGGAACCGGTCAAAACACATTTTGATGTAATTAAATGGCAGCTATTCAAAGTGAGCCGTAGCCACTAACCCCTGACAATGCCAAACAAAAAAGAAACTGCAGCAACACACCTTCCTTTTATTGATGACAAAAATCTAGGGCCTGATTCAGACCCACTCGCGAGCGGCTGTCCGCTCGCAAGTGGGTCGATGTTATGGACTGAGCATGCGCACGACGGAGGGAGCTCCGTCGTGCGCATGCGCCAGACGCGACGAGCGAAGGAAAGTCCTTCGCTTGTTGTGTCCGATCAAAGGGGGCGTGCTGTCAATGTTGATTGACAGCACGCCCCCTTTGGTGGGCGTGCCGGGGGCGTGCCTCCCTGACGGGGGCGTTCCCACGGGAACGCCTCCCGTCAGAAGCCGGCCCACTGACATCACTAGTGATGTCAGTGGGAGTGATTTTGGCTCTGATAGAGCCAAAATCACTCCGGAGCTTGCGGTTGAAAACCTCAACCGCAGGCTCCGGCTCGCAATTTCGATGGTCGCGATGGTCTCGACCATCGCGGCCATCACAATGCACGCTCGTATAGCCTGTGGGTGGTGACCCACAGCTATACGAGCGTCCAGGAGGACGCTCCATGAAAATGGAGCCCGGCCCTCATTCAGAGCGTGCGCTCTGCTCAGAGCGTACGGCTCTGAATGAGGGCCCTAGTTTTAATTAAAAGTTATTGATGTACTTTACAGCACTTTACAGCAAATATTTACTCATTGACATCAGACCCTACGCAGCTTACAATCTATGGGCCTGATTCATATTTTGGAATAACGGTGCGATTTTTAAACGATATTACCATCGGAAAGACAAATGAATTAAAAAGTGGCGTGTCTAGGCACGATAATGATCCCGATGCGCGTTCCCGCTGGTCATTGGTCGTGGTCTGTGATCACTTGAACATACATCATTCCGTGCATACGCACGATGAACAATTTCATGGACGATGAACAATTTGTCGTCACTTTTTCTGGCCACTCCTCTCCACCATTTTGTGCCAGTCGACGGAGCGACAGAAGATGCATCGTAAGGTTGTTTGCTACCAACCGATATATCGTTAATGATTTGCAGACGTTAACAACCCATCTATATCGTTTGATCATTTGTTCAATCGTTTCATGTGTGTGCACAATATCGGTTGTCCGGGAGTGTTCAGGAGTTCAAGGGAAATTGTTAACGAGATCTTATCCTGGCCTAAATCGCTCCGTGTGTACGTAGCTTAAGATATAGCAAGTAACTGTGGAGCTTGGTGAAACCATGGTGGGGCAGATGTAAAATGTGCACAGAGATTTAGATTTGGGAGGGAGGTGTCCAACCTGCAGTGTAAAAATAAAGCTGTCCAGCATTTGTGGGCTACATGCAAAAGCAGACAGTATTTACCCCACGTGCAAGAAAAATTTGTATTTGCACCCCTTGCATTGCAACATGGTTTGTCCAGGTACACAGAGCCTGATTCAGCAAGGATTGCTATTGCGATTACGCACGATTACGCACGCAATAGGCTGATTGTTGCGTACTCCGTATGCATATGCATTGCAATTAGGGGTGAGCGGGTTCGGATTTCTGAAATCCGAACCCCCCCGAGCCCCCCCGATCCGAGTCCGATCCGAATCAGGCTCGACTTTTCCCGCCTGACTCGGATCTGAAATCGAGGCAAAACGTCATCATCCCGCCTTCCGAGTCTCGCGGGTTTTGGATCCTATATAAGGTACCCGCGTCGGCGCCATTTTCTCACTCGGCTGTGGACAGTGAAGAGGGAGGGTGGGAGTTAGGGCTGTGTAGTGTAGTGTAGTGCTGCTGTTGTCCACTACTTCAAAGTCCATAGGGGCTGGCTGTGTTGTGCTGTGCTGCTGTTGTTAATAGGGGCTGTGTCTACTACTTCAAAGTCCATAGGGGCTGGCTGGACTGTGTTGTGCAGTCAGTTCTCCATAGGGGCTGTGTCCACTCCAAAGTCCTGTGCAGTGTCCCACTCCTAAAGGGGTGCTGTAGTGTTGTCCAGGGGGTGCTCTGTCCATCAGGGGTGCTCCCCCCAAGTGCTAAAAAAATAATATATTTTCTGTGTTTGTGAATTGTGTGCGCAGTAGCCGCACGTGCATCAACAAAGTAGTGCCAAGCGTGCGCCTGTGTCATAAGTAAAGGGCCGGCTGGCTTGACCGTTAAGGGTGCTGTAACCCCCGAAAGTACACTCCAGTCCAAACCAAAAAAAAAATAATTTTCTGTGTTTGTGAATTGTGTGCGCAGTAGCCGCACGTGCATCAACAAAGTAGTGCCAAGCGTGCGCCTGTGTCATAAGTAAAGGGCCGGCTGGCTTGACCGTTAAAGGGTGCTGTAACCCCCAAAGTACACTCCAGTCCAAACCAAAAAAAAAATTATTTTCTGTGTTTGTGAATTGTGTGCGCAGTAGCCGCATGTGCATCAACAAAGTAGTGCCAAGCGTGCGCCTGTGTCATAAGTAAAGGGCCGGCTGGCTTGACCGTTAAAGGGTGCTGTAACCCCCAAAGTACACTCCAGTCCAAACCAAAAAAAAAATTATTTTCTGTGTTTGTGAATTGTGTGCGCAGTAGCCGCACGTGCATCAACAAAGTAGTGCCAAGCGTGCGCCTGTGTCATAAGTAAAGGGCCGGCTGGCTTGACCGTTAAAGGGTGCTGTAACCCCCGAAAGTACACTCCAGTCCAAACCAAAAAAAAAATTATTTTCTGTGTTTGTGAATTGTGTGCGCAGTAGCCGCACGTGCATCAACAAAGTAGTGCCAAGCGTGCGCCTGTGTCATAAGTAAAGGGCCGGCTGGCTTGACCGTTAAAGGGTGCTGTTACCCCCAAAGTACACTCCAGTCCAAACCAAAAAAAAAATTATTTTCTGTGTTTGTGAATTGTGTGCGCAGTAGCCGCATGTGCATCAACAAAGTAGTGCCAAGCGTGCGCCTGTGTCATAAGTAAAGGGCCGGCTGGCTTGACCGTTAAAGGGTGCTGTAACCCCCAAAGTACACTCCAGTCCAAACCAAAAAAAAAATTATTTTCTGTGTTTGTGAATTGTGTGCGCAGTAGCCGCACGTGCATCAACAAAGTAGTGCCAAGCGTGCGCCTGTGTCATAAGTAAAGGGCCGGCTGGCTTGACCGTTAAAGGGTGCTGTAACCCCCGAAAGTACACTCCAGTCCAAACCAAAAAAAAAATTATTTTCTGTGTTTGTGAATTGTGTGCGCAGTAGCCGCACGTGCATCAACAAAGTAGTGCCAAGCGTGCGCCTGTGTCATAAGTAAAGGGCCGGCTGGCTTGACCGTTAAAGGGTGCTGTAACCCCCAAAGTACACTCCAGTCCAAACCAAAAAAAAAATAATTTTCTGTGTTTGTGAATTGTGTGCGCAGTAGCCGCACGTGCATCAACAAAGTAGTGCCAAGTGTGCGCCTGTGTCATAAGTAAAGGGCCGGCTGGCTTGACCGTTAAAGGGTGCTGTAACCCCCGAAAGTACAGTCCAGTCCAAACCAAAGAAAAAATTATTTTCTGTGTTTGTGAATTGTGTGCGCAGTAGCCGCACGTGCATCAACAAAGTAGTGCCAAGCGTGCGCCTGTGTCATAAGTAAAGGGCCGGCTGGCTTGACCGTTAAAGGGTGCTGTAACCCCCAAAGTACACTCCAGTCCAAACCAAAAAAAAAATTATTTTCTGTGTTTGTGAATTGTGTGCGCAGTAGCCGCACGTGCATCAACAAAGTAGTGCCAAGCGTGCGCCTGTGTCATAAGTAAAGGGCCGGCTGGCTAGACCGTTAAAGGGTGCTGTAACCCCCGAAAGTACACTCCAGTCCAAACCAAAAAAAAAATTATTTTCTGTGTTTGTGAATTGTGTGCGCAGTAGCCGCACGTGCATCAACAAAGTAGTGCCAAGCGTGCGCCTGTGTCATAAGTAAAGGGCCAGCTGGCTTGACCATTAAAGGGTTCTGTAACCCCCAAAGTACACTCCAAACCAAAAAAATATATATTTTCTGTGTTTGTGACTTGTGTGCACTTTGGCTGCACGTGCATCAACAAAGGAGCAGCGCCAAGCGTGCGCCTGTGTCCCATAAGTAAAGAGCCGGCTGGCTCATTTCTTAAAGGGAGGTGTAACCCACAAAGTGCACTACTCTCCAGCAAAAATAAAAAAATATTTTCTGTGTTTGTGTGCGCTTTAGCCGCACGTATATATATCAATATAACATAAATGGAGTACCAAACTTTCTCCGATAAAAATAAAATAGGGAAAGATCAAGAACCACTTCCTCCTAGTGCTGTTGCTGCTGCTGGGAGTTGTTCATCATCCCAGAGAGGAAGTAGGAACATCACTACTTTTACTAAACAATTGACCCTCCAACAGTCCCTAGCGATGAGGATGAAGTACGACAGCAGTCATCCTGAAGCAAAACGTATAACAGAGGCCTTGACTGCTATGTTGGTGTTAGACGTGCGTCCGGTATCCGACATTAGTGCAGTGGGATTTAGACAATTGATGGAGGTAGTGTGTCCTCGGTTCCAAATCCCGTCTAGATTCCACCTGCATCCTCAAAGCAGCAGCGACAAGCGTGCATCTGTCTGTTAAAGGGTGGTGACACCCTCAAAGTGTGCTACACAAACAATTAAAATATTGTTCTTTTTTTTTCTGTCTTTGTGAATTGTGTGGGCTGTAGCCGCACCTGCATCCTTAAAGCAGCAGCGACAAGCGTGCGTCTGTCTGTTAAAGGGTGGTGACACCCTCAAAGTGTGCTACACAAACAATTAAAATATTGTTCTTTTTTCTGTCTTTGTGAATTGTGTGGGCTGTAGCCGCACCTGCATCCTTACAGCAGCAGCGACAAGCGTGCGTCTGTCTGTTAAAGGGTGGTGACACCCTCAAAGTGTGCTACACAAACAATTAAAATATTGTTCTTTTTTTTTTGGTCTTTGTGAAATGTGTGGGCTGTAGCCGCACCTGCATCCTTAAAGCAGCAGCGACAAGCGTGCATCTGTCTGTTAAAGGGTGGTGACACCCTCAAAGTGTGCTACACAAACAATAAAAATATTCTTCTTTTTTTTTCTGTCTTTGTGAATTGTGTGGGCTGTAGCCGCACCTGCATCCTTAAAGCAGCAGCGACAAGCGTGCGTCTGTCTGTTAAAGGGTGGTGACACCTCAAAGTGTTCTACACAAACAATTAAAATATTGTTCTTTTTTTTCGGTCTTTGTGAAATGTGTGGGCTGTAGCCGCACCTGCATCCTTAAAGCAGCAGCGACAAGCGTGCGTCTGTCTGTTAAAGGGTGGTGTAACTCTCAAAGTGCTCCAAAAAATAAAAAACTATTTTTTTAATGTGTTTGTGACTTGTGTGCGATGTAGCCGCACTTGCATCTTCAAAGCAGCAGCGACAAGCGTGCGTCTGTCTGTTAAAGGGTGGTGACACCCTCAAAGTGTGCTACACAAACAATAAAAATATTCTTCTTTTTTCTGTCTTTGTGAATTGTGTGGGCTGTAGCCGCACCTGTATCCTTAAAGCAGCAGCGACAAGCGTGCGTCTGTCTGTTAAAGGGTGGTGACACCCTCAAAGTGTGCTACACAAACAATTAAAATATTGTTCTTTTTTTTCGGTCTTTGTGAAATGTGTGGGCTGTAGCCGCACCTGCATCCTTAAAGCAGCAGCGACAAGCGTGCGTCTATCTGTTAAAGGGTGGTGACACCCTCAAAGTGTGCTACACAAACAATAAAAATATTCTTCTTCTTTTTTCTGTCTTTGTGAATTGTGTGGGCTGTAGCCGCACTTGCATCCTCAAAGCAGCAGCGACAAGCGTGCGTCTGTCTGTTAAAGGGTGGTGTAACCCTCAAAGTGTGCTCCACAAACAATAAAAATATTATTTTTTTTTTTCTGTCTTTGTGAATTGTGTGGGCTGTAGCCGCACTTGAATCCTCAAAGCAGCAGCGACAAGCGTGCATCTGTCTGTTAAAGGATTACATCGGTGACAGCATCCAAGTAGGCATGTCAGACAGTCCGTACCTGTACTGGCAGGTAAAAGAAGCAATTTGGAGGTCCCTGTACAAACTGGCTCTATTTTACCTGAGTTGCCCCCCCTCCAGTGTGTACTCCGAAAGAGTGTTTAGTGCAGCCGGGAACCTTGTCAGCGAAAGGCGTAGGAGGTTGCTTCCACAAAATGTGGAGAAGATGATGTTCATAAAATGAATTATCAACTCTTCCAGGGAGACCAGCCTCCAGAACGTACAGAGGGACCTGTGGTTCCAGCAGGGACGAATTAATAATACTCTGTGAGGATGAGGATGTACACACTGAAGAGGGTGAGGAATCGGTGGATGAGGAGGATGAGGATGACATCTTGCCTCCGTAGAGCCAGTTTGTGCAGGGACAGATAAATTGCCATCTTGTTTTGTGGGGGCCCAAACGAACCAATCATTTCAGCCACAGTTGTGTGGCAGACCCTGGCGCTGAAATGATTGGTTTGTTAAAGTGTGCATGTCCTGTTTATACAACATAAGGGTGGGTGGGAGGGCCCAAGGACAATTCCATCTTGCACCTCTTTTTTTTCTTTGCATTATGTACAGTTTGGGGCCTAGTTTTTCAATGCCATCCTGTCTGCCACTGCAGTTTCACGCCTAGATGGGTCACGTGTTTGTGCCGCCCACTCATGTCGCTTAGCATAGTCATCCAGCTACCTCGGTGCAACCTTTTGGACATAAAAACACTATTGTGAGGTGTGAGGTATTCAGAATAGACTGGAAATGAGTGGAAATTAAGGTTATTGAGGTTAATAATAGCATAGGAGCAGAAAAACCTACAAATTCTGTGATTTTAGCTGTTTTTATGCTTTTTTTAAAAAAAAATACAGATCCAAAACACAAAACCCAGAACCCAAAACACGGAAGGGTGGTTTTGGCAAAACCAATCCAGATCCAAAACACGAAGAAAGATCCAGATCCAAAACCAAAACACAAAACACGAAAAGTGGCCGGTGCACACCCCTAATTGCAATGTGCGTGCGCGAACACTCCACTGCGATTGCAGTGACTAGGCAGACCCATTGCAGTGTGATTGACAGGAATTAGTGTTTGGAGGTGGTGACGGTGGGATGGTCGGTGAAACGCAGGCGCGCCAGAGAGTTTTAATGCCATTACAGGGGTGTGTATAAATTAGCCATTGTGATGACACACGCAGCTTGGGCTTTCGCTGCGTGCGTTGAGGTTGGCAATACCTGAGTAAGGTCAGACCATGTGCAAGTGTGCGTGAGGCTGCGATGGTGCTCGATGTTACCGATTGTTTTGCAGACTTGCTAAGTAATACAGATGTGTGTAAGGTAGAGTGGGCTTCCTTATGTTGAGCTGCGTATGGCATTGCGATTGCAATCATTAGCCTATCTTCGCAATGAAACTGCGTTCATAATCACTATTGTGATCGCAATAGCGATCCTTGCTGAATCAGGCCCCCAGTTACTTGCTATATCTTAGGGTGCATACACACCAGGACGATATCGTCATGATTTGGCAGATTTGGCCAAATCAGAACAACAAATTGGGCATATCGTGCAGTGTGTATGCCCGATTTGCGCGCTCCCGCGGTCGCATGCGATATCGTGTGATTGGCCGTGCTGCACAGTCAGTTACATGATATCGCATGTGAGGCTGTACATATTAATGAAGGACGGAACCAGGGGCGTATCTATAATGGGTGCAGAGTGTGCGGGGAACACCGGCCCCCAGGTCCAGGGGGCCCCGCACCGCACCGCACTGCACACCCTGCACCCATAATATTCCTTACCTCTCTGGAGTCCAACGTCGGCCCGGTGCTGTAAAACGACTGGAAAATGGCCGCGGCGGCCATTTTCCCGGTGACCTGTGCATACACTATGGACTCTGGGCACACTCTAGTGCCTAGAGTCTATAACTCCGGCAGTGGCCGCACACATCTTAGTGCCCGGCCAGCTGCCGGGCGGAAAGGAGGGGGCCCGTGTCGGAGATTGCACACGGGCTCCCTCCTCTCTAGAAACGCACCTGGACGGAACAGTGATTGTATCATCGTTCATCAAATCTTTTAAGTGTGTACCGGCAATAGTGCGATGTCCAGGGTGAAGGCAAATCGCCCTGAACATTGGCACGATTGCCGGTCGTTTAGGTGTGTACCCAGCCTTACTGTATTCCCAAATCTGAATCAAGCCCTATATTCCCAAGGACACACATATACACTAACTAGGCTACGTTTTTTGTTAAAAGCCTATTTAACCTGCCAGTATGTTTATGGATTGTCGGAGGAAACTGTAGCACCCAGAGCAAACCTACTGAAACTTGGAGAAGATACAAACTCTACACACAGATATTGTCTTGGTGGAAATCAGACCTCAATGCTGTGGAAAAGCACGCTAACCATTGCACCACCAGGAATTGCCGAGTCACAATGATGTACTGTATGAAGCATTGGAATCCCAATGGACCTCTAGACCAGTGACACTAGCTCCTTCTCTGGGTTCCAATACCAAATTGCAGAGCTATAGGAGGGGGACTTACATTACAGGATGTCCTCAGCAAGTGAAGCCTGGTAACCAGCAATGGAATATACAATCAGTAATAAGGCAAGTTGCAGAAGTGCCCCAGTGGTCATAATCATGCATGGTTCCGATTGGGGTCACCACCTTTTGCATGACCAACTCTAGTCTACAATCCATTATAGTCTTGTCACCCACTTCCATGGACCTCAGCGGTGACTGGCGCTCAGTTGGTATTGTACTTAGGACCTGACTCAGATTTCAGACCCGCTCGGTAGGCTGCTTTCAAACGCAGCCAGCCAATTTTTTGCACTTTGCACATGCATACGCATCACAATGCACGTGCGCGAACCAGTGCGAGCGATCGGGAAGCGTTCGCTCTCTGCGCATAGACAGCCCAGCTGAATGAGTAACGGGAGAAGCCGTTTGTGGGTGGTGACAGGGGTTGGCCACTATTAACGGGGGAGTGGAGGTGCGAACGCAGGCGTGCCTGAGCGTCTCAACGCCGTTTCAGTGCCGGGCATAATTAAGAGGCAGCGTCATGGTACACGTCACTTGGCTGATTTTTACACTGAATCACTCGCACTGCGGCAGGGTATGGTCAGCCACAAGCGCTGCGATCGCATCCGATGGTACTCGATGTTACCGATGGTTGCATACACTTCCTGGAGATGACGTGCGCAAGTTGGCGTCTTAAGACAGGCTGGTGGGCGTCTGCATACACAATGCGATCACACGCTAAGACATAGTGGGCGTGCCAATGCCTTGCCGTGCGATGGCTTGCTTTGCCAAATTTGCCTACTCATCTAGCGAGCGAACACATCAAGCTAGCGGGTCTGAATCAGGTCGTTAGAACCCTTCCTTTCCTGAGTTTCTTTCTATTTTCCCTCGATCCCTCAAATGGAAGTGAAATTCACATAAAGAAAAAAAAAACAATCAAGAACATGATACATTAGCATCACATCTTACACCCCTCAGAAGGTCACACTTTTTACTGGTGTAGGTGAACTGTCTTTTAAAGGGGTCAGTGGTCTTTTATAGCAGATCATGGGTTTTAAAGACAATGTGTAAATCATCTGACTTTCATCTACGTTCACATCTACATTTGTTTAGATCTTCATCATACTGTAGCTCCTCTAAGCCTGGGACATTAAAACCTCTCAGACATACACACATGGACAGCCAGAGACAGCGGGGGAATACAGAGCAGCTGACAGCTGGAGCAGGCCTGAGCCCTCTCTCTCATCCAAGAGCTGAGCTAAGCCAGGGGTGTGCATGGGAACTCTGATTCTGGGCTTCTGTCAGGGACGGTCACTGGTGTCACAGCACAAATACAGTATATTTAAAGGGGAATACCCCTGAGTAATTGTAGCAATGTTTGTTTTAGCTGAAAATAATGTTTTATTTAAAAAATATATATATTGTTTTGTTAGAAAAAGGGGTAATCAACTATAATGTATGAAAGTATATTATATCCCAACGGTCTCAGTACTGACAACGGCATCCCAACGGTCAGAGTACTGACAGCCGCATCCCAACGGTCACAGTACTGACAGCCGCATCCCAACGGTCACAGTACTGACAGCCGCATCCCAACGGTCACAGTACTGACAGCCGCATCCCAACGGTCACAGTACTGACAGTCGCATCCCAATGGTCACAGTACTGACAGACGCATCCCAACGGTCACAGCACTGACAGCGGCATCCCAACGGTCACAGCACTGACAGCGGCATCCCAACGGTCACAGTACTGACAGCCGCATCCCAACGGTCACAGTACTGACAGCCGCATCCCAACGGTCACAGCACTGACAGCCGCATCACAACGGTCACAGTACTGACAGCCGCATCCCAACGGTCACAGTACTGACAGCCGCATCCCATCGGTCACAGCACTGACAGCAGCATCCCAACGGTCACAGTTTTGGGAGAGGAAGGTTAGTGTTAGGATTGGGGTTAGAAAACTTTCCAAAATCCATAGGGATTTTGACCATTTGGATGCCGCTGTTGGTATTCTGATCATCGGCATTGTGGCCGTCGGGATCCCGTACCCAACCCATGATGAAGTAGTGTGTGCTTAATGATCTTCTGATGGCAAGAGACAAAGGTGACTGTTCAATCTTAGTCCTTCTTGATGATTATTATTATTCTTTATTTATATAGTGCCACAAGGGCTCCGCAGCACCTTCCAAAGTACAAAAACAGAAACAGTATGAATAAAAAACAGGAATGAAATTGACCTACAATACAGAACATTGCAGAACATGGACAAGGTTTATGAATATTGCTGCATCAGCCGTCATAATACTGAAATATGTTGAAGGGTGGCAGAACCCAAAGGTTGGGTGCCGTTGTAGGCAGTGGGTAGGATGTGGTAGATGCGAGGGAAGGAAAAGCATATGAGGGAAGAGGGCCCTGCTTGTGAGAGATTACAGTCTAAGGCTGGGGAGAGACAGGCAGGGAGAGACAGTAAGCAAGGAGCCCTGGGAAGCGCATTAAAATGAGAGCTGAAAATCTTTCATGACGCAGTGGATATTGATAGCCCATTTGAAACTTTGTAGAGAGGTGGAGAGTCTGATAGGAAGAGGGAAAGAGTTCCAGAGGTGAGGAGCTACACGGGCAAAATCTTGGAGGCGGTACTGGGAAGAAGTAATCAGCTGGGAGGAAGTTAGCATTCTTGGGTGGAACAAAATGGGTGGGCGGGAGTGAGAAGGGCAGTATAAATGGAAGAGGATTGGGTGAGATCTTTGTAAGTGAGTGTGAGAAACTTGAATTGGTCTCTAAAGGGGAAGGGAAAGCAGTGTAGGGCTTGTACAGAGGAGCGGCAGATGTAGAACGTTTGGAGAAGAAGATGAGCTGGGCAGGAGCATTGAGGACAGATTTTCGTGGAGACGGGTGGGAGTCAGGGAGGCCAGATAAGAGGAGGTTGCAGGAGACCAATCTGGAGATAACCAGTGAGTGGATAAGGGTCTTGGTTGCCTCCAGGGTGAGAAAGGGTCTAATCCTGGAAATATTTTTGAGTTGGAAATGGCAGGACTGCGAGAGGTGCTGAATGTATGGTTTGAAGCAGAGAGGAGTCAAGGGTGACTCCAAGACAACGCACTTGTGGGCTAGAGGAGATGGTGGTGGTGTTAACAGATAAAGAAATTGTGGGAGGTGAGGGTATTCGGGAGCCTGGGAACATTATCATCTCACTCTGTTAAGTTTAAGAAAATACTGGGACATCTAACAGATAATAGCAGAGAGATAGTTAGAGATACGAGTGAGGAGAGAGGTGGAAAGGTCATTGGAGAATAGATAGATCTGAGGGTCATCACCATAGAGATGATATTGGAGGCTAAAAGAGAATTTTGTACTATGGAGCATGGTATTCTGATTGAGCGCCTGGAAACTTTCTGTGGACTGGATGGCACAGTTCATAGCTGATCCAAATAATTTCTCACCAGCAGATCACAGACAGTTTCCTCTGGAGTATACTCATCGTCACCATTGTCACAGCAGTGTTTGCACGGGCTGTAGTTCATTTACCAGCGGCCGGCATCCCAACGTCGATAGCCCGACTTAGGATTAAAGATAGGTGTCAAAGTCCCGATGCCTATCTTTAGCCTGACGCCGAAATCCTGACAACCACCATCCCGAAGGAAGGTAAGCAGTGCATGTTAGCTGTTAGCCGCAGGGGGGGGGTTAGATTTAGGGACCCCCGGGGGGAGATTAGGGTTAGGCACCCTCCGGGAGGGTTAAAGTTAGACTACGGGAAGGGGGGGTTATGGTTAGGCACCACTGGGAGGGAGGTTAGGGTTAGGCACCACTAAGGGTGGGTTAGAGGGAGGAGAGGGGGAGGGTTAGGGTACTCACCGCCCCTGTCGGGATCTTCATGCATCGGGATGCCTCTGTCAGGAATTCAGCCGCCGGTATTTCATACCCAACCCATTTGCACAGGGTTCTATATCATCTCCCAAGCTTTGTGCAGTATACATGCTACCACTGGAATAAATACACAGTAGTCATGGCCAGATACTGTAACTGTACCTGGCACTGAGAACCCAATACATCCCTAAATGGCTGTCTAGCCGAGCTAGTTGGCTGTGACTGCATCCTGGTGAAACAGATGTTCTTATGATAGGACCATTATCTTTTCGAAATGGCTTAATACATGTTGGCTGCTATGTTCAGCGCACAAGTAGATAGTTTACAAAGAGTATTGGATAACTTTAAGGTATGCTGAATTTTAAACATAAGTTGGGGGGGCATGAATTTATAAAAATGTTTGGGCAGCAGATTTACTTTAATGCTTTTGCTGTTGATCCAAATAAATAAACACTGCCTGTCTTTTACTGCTGTACAGTGATCATTGCTACAACCCTTGTAACGGCTTCATCACCCTGGACCTTATGTTTAGTGATGTAACCTAACTACGGACTATTACTTGCGCTGATTACTTTCCATGACTTCTTCCTCCTCTACATCCCCCAGCCTCTCTCTATCAACCCCTCTCTCCTTTACTACCTTACCCCCCTTACTCTCCATCCTCCATTCTGTCCCTCTCACCTTGTCTATGCATTGGCTCTCTTAGGGTGGGATGCGCTAAGCAGGAAAATGTGGCCAAAACACACAGAACGCAGTTTCCAGAGTTTTAGACGCATTTCCATATGTTACAAGCTATAGATGGGGATACATTCCGGAGCATGGACCCAGTAGGTAACGCCATCTTTATATGGCGTTACCCAATAGAAGCCTAGTGTCATCCCAAAGTTCAGGTGTGTTTTCAACTAAGCAAATATGAAGTGCGCGTCTATGTTCGATAGACAGAAACTAGGCCCCTGCTAAATAGAATCAGTCTGCTATTGTTTCTGACAAGACTTAAAACGCTCCGAGCACTTCTGCACGTGGTCCAGTGAGTCATGTACAGTATATCATATACACACGTGTTGCAAATCACGTCTGTAATGAAATGAAAAGTCTTGAGGCCTCTTCAGCTTCACAAGGAAATGCCAAGCGGTCTATGGCCCTGATTCAGAGCCGGACGCTCTGACCAGAGCGCTCGCTCTGAATCAGGGCCCACCTCCATTAATATGGAGCGTCCTCCTGGACGCTCGTATAGCTGTGGGTCACCACCCACAGCATATACGAGCGTGCAGGATGATGGTCGCGATGGTCTTGACCATAGCGACCATCGAAACTGCGAGCAAAAGCCTGCGGTTGGGTTTTTCAACCGCAAGGCCAGGAGTGATTTTGGTCCTATTAGAGCCAAAATCACTCCCACTGACATCACTAGTGATGTCAGTGGGGCCGGCTTCAGATGGGTGGCGTTCCCTTGGGAACGCCTCTGTCTGGCAGGCACGCCCCCGGCATGCCCACCAAAGGGGGCGTGCTGTCAGTCAACATCGACAGCACGCCCCCTTTGATGAGATACTCAGAGCGAAGGAAAGTCCTTCGCTCGTCGGGTCTCGCGCATGCGCACGACGGAGCTCCCTCCGTCGTGCGCATGCGCAGTGGGGACCATCGACCCACTTGCGAGCGGACAGCTGCTCACGAGTGGGTCTGAATGAGGGCCTATGTCAGGAATGAGTATGTTGCGTTATAAAGCGTCTTACAGAGCTTCTGTTCCAAAGTGGAAAGTTTCCCTGGGTTATATAATCAGTTATTTCACATGAGATGCTGATAATCACCGTTAGGACACAGCGCCCAATTTCATGCACATTCCACACATCTCCTGGCGTTTCCCTTCCGGTCACTGTAACCAATAACCAGCGTGATTTCAGTCCTATAAGCTTGTTACTGAGGCTTATTCACCTTACGGGTCTCTAGCGCAGTCAGACCACTCAAAACAGAGAATATTTTGTCCCCAAAATACTATATAAGTACCATATATATTGTAATAATTTAAAAAGACTCTCTCTACCTGTTAGGATGAAACGTAAATCTTTATTTTGTTATATAAAAATGTTAGTGGGAAATACCATTTTAAGTCAATGGGCAAAATTTACTGAGTGGCGGATTCTAAATCTCATTGGTTTGGTTTCGGTTTGGCGGAAGTTTTGCTATCTTCCTATTTACTACGGGCAAACCCACCTCAAAACCGCTGTGAAAGAAGACTATAGAATAGAATAGAACAGAAATGAATATCAAAGCACCATCAATGTTTTAGATAGAAAAAATAGAGTAGAATAGAAACCCCCAATTTATCAAGCAGGGGTTTTGAAATCCGCCGTTAAGCCTTCTCAATAAATAGACCTGTCTGTGTCAGGCGGGTTTAGGAGAAGCTCTGCGTAGATCACTATTGATCTGTGCAGTCTTTGTTATGTTTACATTTAATGGTAGAAGTATTTAAGATTGAAGAAACAAAAAACTGCATAAGGTCCTTTCCCCCCAAATCCTATAAACTGCCCTGGACCTGTCTGCCTGGTCTGGAACGGGAAAATCGGGGGGGGGGAAGCGGTGTGGGGTCCCCCTATTTTCCAATAACCAGCACCAGGCTGAACCAGCCAGGGGGCTTACTCTATAGCAGGGAAAAACACAGCGTGGGGATCCCCTGCCATAACTTAAAACCAGCCCCAAACTGGTCAGCCCAGCCTTAAAAACACAAGACCCCAAAAATAAATTGGGGTTCCCCCCTCTTGAGGCTCAACCAGCCCTGGGCTGAAAGCGCAAGCTATTCCATGCATTCCTGGCATGGGCGCCGAGAGGGGGGGGGAGCGGGTACAGTTTACCCGGGCCTGGGCTTGCTAGAGGTGCCCAGTGGAGCCTGGGTGCGGCGTTGCCCCCCCCCCCCTCCCTCACAGCAGCTCAGCACACAGCTTGTGCTGGGCTGCAGTGTGAGATCTGCTCGTGGCTGCTGCAGCTGCCGAAGCAGTCTCCTAAGGCTGTGGGGGGGGAGCGATCACACAGCTGCCGACGCATAAGGAGGGAGAATACGCCATTCATGGCTAATTATCAAGATTCCCTTGTGTAAGGGGAATATCTAGGAGTGACAGAATAAAAAGCACCATAAACACTTATATCATCTGTCCCCATTACCAGAATTATACTAAATAATACACCTATGTACTAAGCCTTGGATGGAGATAATGTAATTAGCTCCTGTCACTTTACAACCTGTGTTTGAAAAATGACAGTTAGGAGTTGATTGGTTGGTACTTTATCTCTATCCACTGTATCTCTCTCTAAGCCTTAGTACATAGACCCCAATATGTTTATTTATTTCCTTCTCTTGCATATATCGTAAAACATTTAAGTGAAGGATACAGAATATAAAGTGTCTCTAAGATCTACTAAGGGCAGTATATTTATTTTAAACTCGAAGGTTAGTGCCTTACTGTTCACCCAAACTACATCACAGAACACTGTATTTGCTGCTCAGAAATGACCCCTAATGTTTTCATGAGAGAAGAGACTGTACCAAGTGGGTTCAAGCTAAAACTCATTGTGATTATCTAAGAGATAATCACAATGAGTTATTACTGTAGTTCCTCAGAGCAGTTGTCCTGCATACATGAATAGCTTATATGTCTTGTGATGAATTCTTTATATTATTTATGTAAACTTTGGTGCCCCGGAGTCTACTCTCACTTAGGGCTCTATTTATTAACATTATTTTTACTAAAATAAAGTGAAAAAGGGTGTTTTTACACCCTTTTCACATTATTTTAGTTTCACCTACAGTTACTATACAGCAATTGGAGTAGAATTCGTAAAATTCTACTACAACCCCTAAATATCACTTATTTTTAGTAAGCAGAATGCATTTCCCATAATTGCAATGGGAAATGTGATCTGCCTGGTAGTTACTAAAAATAAATTGTGAAAAAAATACCTAGGGAGCCACTGTGATAATAATGCCATCTGGAGGTGGCGTTATCCAGGGTCTCCCCCAGTTACCGGACTCCTGCTCCACTCTAAAAGGCAGAGCAGAGCCGGGAGACGGCCCCAGTGATCAGCTGTGTGGTCTAAACAGACCGCAAGCTGATCACTCCAAAAAAAAAAAAAAAATAGTACAAAAAAAAATTTACTTACCTGACTCCATGGACAGGTGGTCAGGGCTCCGGTGATGTCCCCCCTCCGGTCAGCTGGTCTCCCATGCTGCACTGCGGCCCGGTCATCAGGTGATCGGGTCCCAGTGCAGTATGGGATATCACCTGACTGGAGGACATGGAAGACATCACCGGAGACCCAGATCATGCAGGTAAGTGTAGGGAGGGGGGGTCCGCGATTGTGGGGGGCGGGGCTTAGCACCTGGGGGCAGGGCTTAGCGCCAGGTGGGTTAGCAGCGGCATCTGGTTGAAAATACTGTGACTAGTGTGCAGAGGGGATTCGCAGGACAGAGCTTTATCGCAAGCTCTGTCCCTGCAAGGGATTTGTAGTATATCCCTGTGTTATTGCCTGAATTCACAATGCCAATTCAGTCGGTAATATCACACTACAATCTGCATTACAAATGCGGATTGTAGTAAATAGAGCCCTTAGGATTCACACTTATTCCCTGACCTGATTTCACCAGATCTGTAAATATCGGGAACATTGAGGGTTATTACATAATTGTGCTCACTGTTACCACTTTGCACAGTCACATGTTGTAAATGGTCCTTGCACTATACATGTGGTCTGAGTTGAAGGACGATTTTATGTGCATCATTCGGAACAGTAACATGCAGAACCAGTCCAAGGAGGACTGGCAGCTACAGAGCCCAGTGTGCCTGGAGGCCATTGGGGGCCTGAGTCCAGACCTGCAGAAGGCAGGGAGGACCAATAAAAACTCAGACTGTACATTGAAGGACATTGAAGCAGCTAAGCTGCTGGCTAAGGATGCCAGGGTCTATATCTGTAGGAGACAGGGAAGGCCACCAGGACTGAGCTATGCTTTGTATAGCTGTGGTAACCAAGTCAAGGCGGTGATAGACCTGCAGAGAAGCAGGCAGAGACTTTATTTGCAGACTAGCTGCCCAAAGGTAGTCAGGGGCGAAGAAGTGAGTCAGTGCCCTGAAAGAGGACTAAGCTTTTATTGTTTCTCTTTCTACATTATACTGACAGTAAAGCACTTGTCTTTTATTTATACCTGAAAAGATGTGTGGACCCTGATTGAGCACCTTAGACACTGCACCACTGACACCCATCTGCCAGCTAAATACTCCAGTATGTAAAGCACTGCAATGTCCTATAAAGGCTGGTAAGCCTTGGTAAATATAAATACGCAATAACCATCCCTTAAAGGTTATTGAAATGGCTTCTTGCCTTTCTGTGCATCTTGCACCTATGCGGTTGTAGCAAAGAGCTCCAAGCAGTTACCAAGGTCCACCAGTCAGATTTGCATGTACTGCATAAGCGCCCATATTGTGCACAAATCCATGCCTGGCCCTGTATACCTGTGTGCGAATTTCAGAACCCCTCCCTTCTGTTTTATCGCACTTCACAGAAATCTTGTATTTTTTTAATTGCTCTGCAAAATTAGGTGCACAATTGCCAATGTACTGTATGTGTTTTGATGAAAATGTAAATGCAACCTACGGAAACTGGCAGATGTAGAACGTTTGGAGGGGAAGATGAGCCGAGCAGCAGCATTGAGCACAGACTGGAGAGGAGATGGGAGTCAGGGAGGCCAGATAGGATGAGGTTGCAGTAGTCCAGTCTGGAGATGACCAGTGAGTGGATGAGGGTTTTAGTAGCATCCTGGGTGAGATAGGGTCTGAACTTGGAAATATTTTTGAGATGGAAATGACAGGACTGCAAGAGGTGCTGAATGTGTGGCTTGAAGGAGAGGGAAGAGACCAGGATAACTCCAAGATATCGCACTTGGGGACTAGAGACGATGGTTGTGCCGTCAACAGATCAGCTCAGTTGTAGACATTTTAGTTTAAGAAAGCACTGGAACATCCAGGAAGCGATAGCAGAGAGATAGTTGGAGATACGAGTGAGGAGAGAGGGAGAGAGGTCAGGGGAGAAAAGGTAGATCTGAGTATCATCAGCGTAGAGATGATATTGGAAGCCAAAAGAGCTGATGAGTTCACCTAAGGAGGTCGTATAGAGGGAGTATAGGAGAGGTCCAAAAACAGAACCTTGGGGGACATTTGCCATTAGTGGAAGTGGAGGGGAAGAGGAGTCATGAGAGGAGACAGCAAAAGAATGATCAGAGAGGTAGGAGGACAGCCAGGAGAGGGTAGTATGATGTAGACCAAGGGAGTGAAGGTCATATAAAAATATAAAAGATATGTAGTTCACTGGCGCTTTCCCTTTAATCCAAATATAGCAATAATCAGAAGAATATATATATATATATAAATAGCTTTAATGGAAAACATAAATTGTCCCAATTGGGTGAAAAGATAAAACAATAAATATATCAATAGCAGACAATAATGCAAATAAAAACTTCACTAAAAACAACTCCAATATAAATATAGTGTAATTAGTGGTTCAATTGCTGATGAATAAAGTGTCCATGCATAAACGATATTCTGAGATCACTTAGTCCATAAGGTGTCTGTGCATATAGATGAAAAATCAAAAGGTTGGATTCCTACCATAAGGTATAGTATGGGGCCCCTTGGCCTTCCGGACCTAGGAACTCCGGAGGGTTAAAACAAGGGGAAAGATGTAATGGGCCCCAAAGCTTGTATCAGATGGTTTCCAACCTGCAGTCACTCAGCCTCAGTCACAGCCTCTCTCATGGAAGCCTGTTCAGACACCACCAAATTTCCTGGTATTGCTTGAACTAGCAGAGTTCTAAGGGGATGCATCGATATACCGATGCCTGAATCCTGCCGCCCGGCAATATGCCGACACCGATATCCCAAAGGTGATCAGGATACCGACACTGGCATCTCAAAGCGCTGCAATCCCGATCGTCCAGGACGGGTAAGTAAGGCTGTGTCCCCGGGGTTAGGTTTAGCAACCCCCGGGGGGGAGATTAGGGTTAGGCACCCCCCGGGGAGGGTTAGGGTTAGGCTAGGGGAAGGGGAGGTTAGGGTTAGGCACCACTGGGGGGGAGGTTAGGATTAGGAACCCCCCGGGAGAGTTAGGTTTAGGGTGCGGATAGAGGGGGTTAGGATTAGGCACCCCGGGGGGGAGGTTAGAGTTAGGCACTAGGGAGGTAGGTTAGGGTTAGACACCCCTAAGGGAGCGTTAGGTTAGGGGGGGAAGGGGTAGATTAGAGTACTCTCCTACCACTGTCGGCATTCTGTACCATGCGGCCTTCCACTGTCGGGATTTCAGTCGCCGGCTATTCAGCTGCTGGCATATCACACTGATTCCATGCAGCAGACCACATTCTTCTGTCCGTAGTGGGCAATTCTTGGAGGCCTGTTTCTGGCCTCTTTCTGGTATAACGGGACCTCTAAGCATGTAATACAGGGTACATCCCATGTTAGATCAGCTTCTCCTGACAGACATCCGCAGGAATGTCCTGGGAGTCTGGGAGTGTTAAATGTAAAGGCTCTGAATGGCTTTCTGAAACACAAAAAGTTCCATATGGAAGGGTTGCAGGATCTCCCATTCCCTCTTACCGGGGATTGTAGCTACAAAAAGATAGATCTCCAGGATGCTTTCCACTCTATTCCCATTCATCTGAACCATGGGCACCTGTTACGTTAAACTTCAGAGGCCAGCTGTACCAGTAGACAGTGATGGTGTTTGGTTTAACGAATGCCCCACATTCCTTCACTGGAGTAATGAAAGCACAAAATCCCACCTTTATCAGCAAGGCATACATTGCATAATCTATGTAGATGATATCCTTTTAGTAAGCTCCAGAAGACAGAGCTATGTTGTTTAGAGCACACCAGAACATAGTGCTGTCTCTTCTGCTAGACTTAGGGTTTACTATCAAATACCCAAAGTCAATTCTTATCCCATCCACTTAAATTCAGATTCTAGGACTTCTTCTAGATACCCGTTCCTTTTTACTCAACAATCCTCCAGACAAATGGAAAGGGGTGCAGAACATCCTTTATGGGTTTTTTTCGAGGTCCACAATATCCCTCTGGGACCTGGCTGCAGTTTTAGGAAAGATGGTGGCCCTTTCCCCAAGGTATTTTCATGTACTGTACCTCTACTTTGCAGACAGCGCTAATGCATCCCTCATTCTACCACCCCCAGTCGTCTCCATTATGTCAGACACTTTCCTTTGGGTTTGAGTAGCTGTTTCTCAGGACAGAAGAGTGGTCTCCAATAAAATCTCAGGGGAGAATAGTCTCCAACAGAATCACTCCTGCGCATCAACATCCTAGAACTGAACGCAGCAAAACTGGCTATTCAGTCCTTGGTTCCCCGATCACTTCACAGTCCTCTAGCTCTTCTCTGTCTGGAAAATACTCCAGAAGAGTCCTGTTTTAACAGGATGGGTGGTACCAATGCAAGGAGGCATTAGAAATGTGGCATTGGGCCATACAGAAGAACATTATACTTTCAGTCATTCACGTTCCTAGAGAAACAATTTGGCATATATTTGCCGTTGCTGTTCAGTCAGACCCTATCATTGGAAAGAGTGTCTCTAGAAAACGCCTTTAAGAAAATAGGCTTATCTCTCTGTGCCCATGTGGTAGATCTCTTTGACCCTTCTCTAAGTGCCCAGACTCCTCTATTTGTTTCCAAAGTCTGGATAAAGGGTGCATGGAAAGTGGATACGCCTTTTCTATGGATGAACATCCCGTTTCCTTATGTATTTCCCTCACTGGCTCTTCTGTTAAGAATATTGCACAAAATCAAAATAGATAAGGTTCCTCAAACCATTCTGTTCTACCCAGTTTGGCCGTCCAAACCTTGGATTCCCCTCATTGCACATCTCAGAATAGGTCGCAAAGTTCAGTTGGGGTTTCCCACAGAATGCTCCGCAGACGTTCTGCAGAATCTCCTTCGCTCCCTGTGGATGGCAACATTGCTAGGACTAGACTTGAGAACTAAGTACAAAGGCTAGATACTCTGCAGTGATTGAAGTTATTTCTTGGTGTTCTCAGTTCGCTGATGATCATGATCATCATGTAGACCAATTTGTCCTAGATATTCCTAAACTTGGGATATTGATCCATTCTTGTCACACCTAGCTGCTTTGGGTGTTTCAGGAAGGTTCCTTTCCAGCTCTCAGACGATGATATATCTGACACCACAAGGGTTTCAGACACCACAAGGGTTTCACTTAATCCTTAATGGCCACTCAAAAACTTCTTTATTGGATAATTCCATTCTGGAATTTTACTTAATCAGAGATGGTTCAATCATAATCTTTGAGTAATTACAAGATATTAGACACTTGTTCATCACCTGCAGAAGACCGTTCACACCTGCTAGGCCCTCTACAATCTGAGGTTGGATTGTCTCATCTATGAAGGGGCGGAAATTGACTCATCGGGATCGGTATGAATCACTGCCGGCTGGAGTTTTAGGTAAGTATCCCTCATCTACTCCCCCCCTAACCCTAACCGTCCCGTAGGGGTGCCTAACCCTAACCTCCCCCCCAGTGCCTAACCCTAATTCCCCCTCTAAGTGCCTAACACTAACCCCCCCTTCCCCTAGCCTAACCCTAACCCTCCCGGGGAGGTGCCTAACCCTAAGTCCCCCCCGGGATCCCCTAACCTAACCCCCCCCCCCGTGCGGCTGTCCGCACCCGGCGCTTGGCTTACCTTCGATTGAGAAGCCGGGCGTCAGGCTCCAGGCGTAGATAAAATGACAGGCCTTGGGATTTCGACGTCTGACATTTAACCCTTGCTGGGATTAGACAGTCATGAAGTCGGCAGTTGGGATTCCGTCCATCGGCTTCCCGACTCATCGCGCTTTAAAGTTAATTCGGGGAGCTGCAGCTACTAAGACTGCCTCAAAAGGCTTGTCTCTCCATGCCATTATGCAGAACCTTTGAAAAATTATTTTGGAGGCCTTCTGATTTAGATAAAATCAAGTTCATCTCTCAAGCACAACCACCAGGTATGTGGTAATCTTCCCACCTGCTGTTGCAAGGTGGCAAGCCCCCGACACAGACTGTAGTTTGCAGGAATCTATGATCTGCAAGCTTTATTTGCTATAGGGAATAGGATTGTCACCTAGTAACAGCTCCCATCCCCAATCGTCCCTGTTGCTATTGCTTGGGTTACAGCACATCTTTGCTATTGCCTCTCCGTGAGACCCTCCAAAGAGTTAGGTGCAGAAACTGGTCCAGAAGGACATTAAGCTTTGACTCATATCCATCCTTTAAAGTTCAATGTTACAACATTGTATGGTATGTACCCAGCTTTAGTGTTGGCAGGGAAGTGATTTTTAACTTTCAGTCCCCCTCAGAAATCCTGCGTTTGCTCCCGGACATATGTACGGAACTGCATCAGCTCCTTTAGGTTGAGTTAGGAAATGATTTATCCCCCAAATGTGAGAACATTGTGGGATTTTTATTACATTAAAACCTTTGCAAAGAGGAACGGCATGCACAATCCCTGTGTCTCAGATCTTAAGCTCATAATCATATAATTTGCTGGAGAAACATAAATGTAATTAAAAACATTTCCCACATCCAGTCACTCTATAGGGCAGCTTCAATTACAGGGCTGCTCCGTATTGTGTAACAATTTCTTCAATTAAATAAAACCAAATGTTTTAGGGACTTTTTGTTTTCTATTCATGTTGTTGACTGAAATGGAACCACTAACAGGGTATTTGTTACTGCTAGGGAGGAATAAATCATTCATGTATTGTGCAGGAGGTGACTGGGAATAAAAACTAGAACGTTAGAAGGTGATAATGGTTTCGTGGTTTCAGAACTCTTTGATGGGACTACAGTTGGTAAATGTGTACAAAAATGATTAAAAAAAAATTGCCGTAATTTCTAAAAGTTTTAAACTGCTAAAAAAAAATCAAGCAAAATTGGAGACCACGGTTAAATGTGTGGTCAACACGCTAGAGCCAGTTCACGGGATGCAGTCTGGATACCGAAAGGCGCTATCCCATCCACTGATATCCCGACACTGCAAGCCCGACATGGGACTAAAGATAGGCGTCAAAATCCCGACGCCTATCACTCGCCCCACTATGGAATCCCGACACACCGAACGGTCACGGTCACGCTGAGTCCCGTCGCATCGGCGGACAGGACATCGGCGGACAGGGCAAGCCCGACACCCCCAACACCCAGGCAAGGAGGGCAAGAGCGCATAGTTGAAAGTCCAGTGACCAGACCACCACACTGCCCCTGCTACAATGCGCACAGGGAGGGCCGCTGGAGCTGGAGTGTTCTGAATGGATCCCTCTTCGCACTCAGGATCTGAAGATCTTTGCACTCCGAAAACTTAATATGTGGCAGCCAAATAGGGCTCCTAATTATTTATTCATTATTTATTATCAGTTATTTATATGGAATCGGTATGAATTACCGCTGGACCCCTGGCCGGCGGTTCAAATCCCGACAGCGGCTGGCCGACAGAGGAAGAAATCCTGATCGCCCCTAGGTAAGTATTCACTAACCTAATCTACCCCCTAACCCTAACCCTCCTTTAGGGGTGCCTAACTCTAACCTTCCCCTCCTGTGCCTAACCCTAATCTCCACTCTAAGTGCCTAAACCTAACCCGCCATTCCCCACCACCTAAACCTAAGCCCCCCTGGGGGGGGTGCCTAACCCTAACCCTCCCCCTAGCCTAACCCTAACCTCCTGGGGGGTGCCTATCACATATCACATACACACTAGGGTTATTGTTTTGTCAGAAGCCAATAATTTGAAGTGTGGGAGGAAACCAGAGCAACCGGAGGAATCCATGTGGATGAGAGGAACATACAGTACAAACATGGACGCCAAGAAAGGTGAGGTACTAATAACCCAGGTCTGGGCTTGCTTGAGGGGCCCGGCGGGGGTCTGGGCCAACTGTTGAGTGGGACAAATTTGCAGGTACTCATAGTATTTTCAATTTATTTTTTCAGCAGCCACACCCCCTAGAGTTGGCCATGCCCCCTCCGTATCACCCATGCCCACCATTTTCTCTGCATACAAAGTCCACACAGATGGACCGTGCACAGAGATTATGAGTTCTCCTGCCGTAAGCTTTGGGATGCTCAAAATGCGTCCGTCATTTATATGCATTCACAGCATATTCAGAGCTTTTTTACGCAAGTTACACTATGCAACCTTACGTTGTTGTCACGCTGTGTCAGCCCAATTGTGCTGGATAGTACAAATGACTCCTCATTACCTCAATGCCTGAAATGGGATTTCTGCCTAAAATCAGCAGATGTAATCTCAGAAACAATCTGTTGCTTCTTTTATATGCATATATTGTCAATAAATGACTGCCAAATCTATATGGAAACACACTGTGGGTTTCACCAACTACTTTCATGGTTACATCTGTAGTAGGACAGCCAGTTATTCTACGTAATTGCAGCAACAGTGTGTTTCTGATGTTCCAACAGACAATTTTAAGTTGTAACAACTAGTAGATAACATTGCTGTCATCATAAAAGCACGATGCATAAAGTGTTCAGTGTTACCCAGATGTTCCTCTGCACGTCTGTCAAGTGAAATACTACTATTATTCCCTGACAAACAGCTGAGGCTGTCCCACGTCTCTAGGAAACTGTCCGTACGGTATCTGATACATCTGACAGAGCTGAGACTGCAGATGTTGGAGCTGATGCAGAGTGAGTATTAGTCCAAATGGCAGAGTG
Organism: Taudactylus pleione; assembly: GCA_031769625.1. Taxonomy (NCBI): domain Eukaryota; kingdom Metazoa; phylum Chordata; class Amphibia; order Anura; family Myobatrachidae; genus Taudactylus; species Taudactylus pleione. Next base: position 366,128 of record JAUIMM010000139.1, on the reverse strand, counting down.
CAAATTGGGTGAAATCGTTGAGCACATGCTCAACATAGTGGGGCCGATTCAGACCCGGACGCTAAGCCGTGTTCGCTCGCTATGGGCGGTTGTCACCCGTCTGAGCATGCGTATGCGGCAAAATACGCATGCGTGAACCAGTCTGTGCGATGGTGAAGTGCTCGCTTGAAGCCCGCAGAAGGGCCGCTCCTTTGAGTGCCGTTTGTGGGTGGTAACAGGGGAAGGTCCGGGAAAACAGGAGAGTGGATGTGCGAATGCAGGTGTGTCTGAGCATCAAAACGGCGTTCTTTGGGCGTGCATAATTAGCATGTCAGTGTCATTGTATACCGTACATCACCTGGTTGTATTTCAGCCTGTAGTGATCGCAGTGCTTGTGGTGGGGTAGGGTCTACCTTAACGGCTGCGAGCAGCTCCGATGGCTCTCGATGTTACTGAATAATCATACGCTTCCTGGAGATGACGTGCGCTAAGAAATAAAAGTGGGCGTCATTACACTGGCGAGGGTTCACTCTGCCGTCGCTCTCTTAGACATACAGGGCGTCCTTCAGCCTGGCTGTGCGATTGCGGCATTTGCAAATCCGCCCCCTGACGGCTGCGAGAGAGCGCAGCTTAGCGTCCCGGACTGAATCGGCCACAGTGTGCGAACACACCGGCACCTGCGCAGATATCTAACTTTCTACCACTTACACCTGTCTAGATGTCTAGAGCAACTTGCACCAGGATGGATTATTTGAGTGGGAATGAATGGCATTCTGATGGAGGCCAGTGTAATATGGGGAGGGGGGGTGTTGATGCAATTGCGAATACATGCAGATCTAGAAAAATACACCTGGAAATGACAAAGTGTTTGAGGTTGGGCAGGGTAGGTGCAAATAGCAGATGTTAACGATGCCGGTCACTGGATGTAGCAAACTGCTTTTGATTGGTTACCTGTGAACTCCCCACTGACAGTGATTGGTGCTTGTTCTGTTAGCAATACGGAGAGCTGGTCCTGATGTATTACAGAGGTTTTAGCAATAATAAATGTTGGTTGCACCTAAGACAAGTGGCTGGAAACATTCGCACAACTTGGGTGCGAGGGTCTGTGATGTGTTGCTGTCACAGAGTGGGCAGTTGTAGACCAGAATGCCTCAAGTATGAAGCTGGAACTCGGCATATGGGTGACACTTTGCTTATTTTTCTACATCTTCTTTTTTCAGGTGTAACTTACACCCGTTTTGCACCATACTGGGCAGCCCCAGTCTCTGTGTCAGTTTTCCCAGCTAAACACTTCATTAATTCAGAGCAAGACGGAAAGCTTGTCAATCACTCTATGGGGCATAGATTGAGTCTCCCGCAAAGCGGCTGTATTACCGTAAGCTTCATTTACTACCTTATGCTAATGTGAGATTCCGCTCAGCGTCTATGCATCATACTTGCCCGTCCTCCCAAAAATCGGGTGTCACTCCCGGCAACCAGAAAGGTGGACAAGTCTCCCGCCCAGCTGCCTATCCCGGACCCCATCGACCATCGCCGGCAGTTGATGCCCCGAATCACGTCACCGTGGCCTCGTCCTCTGCTTCATAATGCCGGTGTAATGCACTGTGTAGTGGGGGCGTGGCCATGATGACACAATCTCGCAGTCACGCCCCCCTCTGCGCCCCTAATAAAGCATGTTGTGGAGTACCTTATGGAGTACCACATTTCCCCCCCTCACTATGCCGACCTAGCCGCCGCCTTCCGGAGGGGTCAGCCAGAATGTCGGCAAGCATGCTATGCACAGAGATGCGTCCGTCTTAGAATGAGCCCCTCTGTCTGTTACACCGGCGATCGTTCACTCTGCCGTCACGCTCTAAGACATAGAGGGCGTCCTTTAGCCTGGCTGTGCGATCGCGGCATTTGCATATCTGCCCCCTGACGGCTGCGAGAGAGCGCAGCTTAGCGTCTGAGTCTGAATCGGCCCCAGTGTGCGAACACACCCGTACCTGCGCAGATATCTAACTTTCTACCACTTACACCTGTCTAGATGTCTAGAGCAACTTGCACCAGGATGGATTATTTGAGTGTGGACCATGGAATTCTGATGAGGCCAGTGTAATATGGGGAGGGGTTTGTTCACGCATTTGTGAATGCATGCAGATCTAGAAAAATACACACAGAGATGCGTCCGTCTCAGAATGAGCCCCTCTGTCTGTTTGGTTGGAGAAGTAGCTCCCTCTCCCTCCTAACGTGAGAACCTGCTGCAGAGGAGTGAGTGTACGGTGGACACATTTTATCTACTGTGAGTAAAATCAGCTCAGCTGTATCATGTTATTCATGTATATACAGTAAGGCAGCTCAGTATAATACATACACTTTGAATTATATCACTGTCATATAGTGGTTTGTTCAATGTTTTAAAGCCTTTAAAAGGAGGCAAACTACACAAGCTGGCCTTCTACGAAAATCTACGCTCCAGATTGCCGGTTCTCCCTCTAAATAAACTTTACATGAAACCAGATGCTGCTAACTTCAAAGGAAAAAATAATAATAATTAAATTATGCTTAAAGGAAATGGACAGAGACGTAAGTGCCCAAGTCTGGAGTGAATGGACAGTGAAGGAAAGTCAGTGGAGGTTTAAGGCATAGGGTTGTACTGTTCAAAAACAATGTTTTCTTCAATTCATCGTTCATTTCAGTTACTGTATGTATCTAATGAGATGCGTTAGCTCAGTGGCAACGTGGGGATATACGACCAGGAACGCTAAGTGACCGGTCAGATACAGACACAGTGACTGTGCAAACTAAACCACTCCAAAAATCCGTCATTTCCATCACAGAAATTAGAATTGAAACAGTTTAAATTTCACAGTTTGTTTTCAAGACTTAAATAACTCTAATAACTATTAAATAAATACTTGCACACCGGATAACAGGAGATGGCCTCTAATTGCGTTTGGCGAAGCGGAACGGCAGAAGGAAAGCGCGATGGACTATAGGCTGAGTACAGTAAGCGTGTGTTAGCATAATTGTGAACAGCTGAAGACCTGAAGGAAGAAACAGAGAAATAATGAAATGACGTTACTTATTTCTGTGTAATTTGCTTGGCACAGCATGAACTAGGATTAGTGCTTTTGGTCAGATGGATCCTCACCCTACATTATACACCATACAAGAGATAATTATCCCCCCCATCCATATCCTCTAGTATGTAAGCTCTTGGGAGCAGGGCAACATTTTATTTTGGGGGTGGGACAGCAATACTTATTTATTAATCGCTCCAAGGGCCCCCACTGGGCAACTTCTCCTTTTTCAATACACACCGATTTTTCTGGAATAAAATGAAGTGTTGCTGAATAGAGTGAATATCTGCCATCATCAGTGCCTACATGTGTGATTTATGTCTATCTATCATTTATATCCTTGCTTTCCTCAATTACTCTGCCCTGCTTTATATCAACAATTATAACACTTACAGTATGATTTAGGGACCTAGACTATTAATAATAAGCGCGGCACTGATTATTATTTGAGTCAGACCCGATCAGTGGCGAAACGCGTGCTTTCTGCATGTACGAATGAGCATCATGCTCCCAGCTAAGTCCTTCTCTAGCCCTGGTTTCAGGCAACCTTTATAGGGTTGCAGTAAAATATACTGTAGCTAACATGAGGATAGGGTCCCCCTAGCCCCTACTATAATGAATATCAGCCCTAGGCTGGTCAGTTCAGGGCTACCTACCCTAATGGTGGAAGGGGGGAGTACCACAAAAACCAGAATAACCCCGTCCTTCCGGCCTTCAGCTGAAAATCATTATAGCAATCCCTCACACCCCAGGTTGTGGAGGCTGAAGTAATACTATGGGGTCTATTTACTAAGCAGTGTTAGGAGACAGAGTGAAAAGTGATAAGATAGTGATAAGGTGCCAGCCAATCAACTCCCAACTGTCATCTCACGGGCTGTGTTTGAAAAATGACAGTTGGGAGCTGATTGGAAGGCACCTTATCACTTTCTTATCACTTTTCACTCTGTATCCTAACACTGCTTAGTAAATAGACCCCTAAATAAGACTGGGGCACCTGGAAGAGGCAACTTTGAATGTAAAAGATCTCAAAAAGTGTATGTGGTGCCTATGCGATGTTGTGGCCTGACGTGGGGTACGGATGGTAGGGTCCTCTATACAGATGAGCTATACGGTGGAGTTATTTTTGGTTACTGTCAGTCATGGTGCAGATAAACACAGATGTAACCAGATGCTCACCCTGAGTGTAAAGGTCACATGTGCAGTGAAGTTTTGAAGGAGCTCCTGAAACTTCTTGTTTATCTGAGTGTCACCTCCTTGGTGTCCTGCTATGCCCGCAGGAATTTTTATGTGTTACAGTCATCAGGCCGGCACAATATGTTTTGGGAGGTTATACTTAATTGTAACAAAATATACAAGTATAATAATACATCTAGTGCACAACTGGTAAACATGGATCCGCAGATCTAATCCAATATAAGTTGTCCAGTTTGACAAATTCTAAAATCATGTGAAGGAAACAAATTTGGAAAGTCAGGTTTGGATTATAGGTGACTGCTATCATAGATGGGGGGTTTTCTGCCGGGACCCCCATTGTTTGCTCAATGCAGAGTCACTGTCTCAATTTTTGAACAATTTGTAAAAACAGGAATACAGGGCAGCACAGATGGCGTAGTGGTTAGCATGACTGTATCACAACACTAACTAAGGTCATGAGTTCAATTTCCAGTCATTGCCCATCATGTGTGGAGTTTGTATGTCCTCTCCATGTTTGCATAGGTTTTCTCCAGGCACTTCAAAAATATGATAGCAGGTTAACTGAACCCTGGTAAGTGTGGCTGTGATAAGGAATATTGGGCCTGATTCAGACCTGGGCGCGCGCAACCAGGTCGATGGTGGCCCAGAGTGCATGCGCACGATGGAGCCGGCTCCGTCGTGCGCATGCGCGAGACCTGGATAGTGACGGGCAAGCCGTCGCTCCGGGTCCCGTACCAAAGGGGGCGTGCTGTCGATGTTGAGTGCCTGCATGCCCCCCTTTGGCAGGCGGGGGGGTGGCTGCCCAGTCGGAGGCGTTCCCATGTGAACGCCTCCATTTGAGGGCGGCCCCACTGACATCACGAGTGATGTTAGTGGGAGAGATTTCGGCTCTGTTAGAATCGAAATCTCTCTGGGGCTTGCGGCAATGAGACCCTACCACAAGGGTCTCGTCGCAAGCCCGATGGTCGCGATGGTCTTGACCATCGCGACCATCTTCCTGGCCGCTCGCTATAGCTGTGGGTGGTCACCCACAGCTATGCGAGCGGCCAGGAGGCCGTTCTAAAAAAAAAAAATACCGGCCCTGATTCAGAGCGAGCGCTCTGTCAGAGCGTCCGGCTCTGAATCAGGGCCACAGAGTGTAAGCTCCACTGGGCAGGGACTGATGTATATGGCTGAAAAAGTTTCTGTAAATAACTGTGGAATGTTTGCACCAGATAAAGTAATAGAAAAAATTATGTAAAATTATTAATTAAATCACCACTTGCCCAGAAGGAATGACTCTCCTCAAACCCGAGGCTCTGAAGAGGTGTCTCACCAAAGCCGAGGCTCCTCAGAGGTGGGGCTAATGTATAACATTCAAACTATTGTCAATTCTCAAACAAAGGTCATATTTTAGTCTTATAGCTTACCTTGCCACATCCCTGATGATGTCATTCTCTGCCCTCAATGATGTCACACATACTCTACCGGTCAATTAGAACAAACACATTTTTAAAGTGTTTATTGAAATGTACGCGGTTTAATGTCTCCATATAGTCTGTAATTAGAGCATAGGGCAAATAAGCTACTGGAGATGAAAGTTTCTCCTCCATATTTGACAGTGTGTATCACAAGAGTTTATTTACTAAGCGGTAACTTGCAAAAGTATGATTAAGTGTGACATTTAAAAGGGCTAGCTTTTACCAGGAAAACATGGGGGACGGGTTGTCATTATTATTATTATTGTTATTATTATTATTATTATTATTATTACTACTATTATTGTTTTGATTCATTAGCCCATAACACCTTCTCCCAGAACTCAGTAGCCTACTAGCAGTGGTCCATGGCCCAGATAGCCTCTGTTTCATTGCTGTTGACCAGCTGCAAGTTCTTATCCTCTTTACTTGTTCAGGACCATAGGGAGGGGTGTGTGAGTGGTACCATTTCCCTGGGTGCAAGGCCCTGGGGGCAGCACCATTGTTGCCTCATTTCTAGCAGGGTGCCCGAAGCAGCACCCTGTGGCCCAATGGTGCTGCTTTAGTGTTACCCAAAGCTTCCAACGTAGGCTCCGGACTTGCACTCTGCCCCGTCTGCAGTGTGTAGAGCCGTCTGGAGCATTCAGGCAGCTCTACACTATCTCCTGCTGGTTGCCCCACCTCCTCCCGTAACATAATTGATTCGGGAAGGATCTAAGCGATCTTCTGCCGGTAGCCACACCCCCTCCCTTGACATCACTGGTTCGGGAGGTGGGGCCAGCACAGGGCATCAGAGAGCCGTTTTACGGCGCTAGACTTGTTACAACTCCGGAAGTTCGAATATTTTTCTGTTTTCGCTAATTTAAAGAGAGATGTACCAAACCTCGGAGAAAGATGAAGTGGAGATATTGCCCAAAGCAACCAATCAGCTTCTAACTGTCATTTCAAAGACTGTGCTGGATAAATGACAGAAGCTGATTAGTTGTTTTGGGCACAATCTCCACCTTATATTTCTCCAAGGCTTGGTACATCTCCCCCTCAGACTTTGTACTCTGCAGCAGTTTACCTCTCACCTTTGTACCATTTCATGTTATTCTCTGGACTTGAACTGCCACCCAGTCATTATAGACTGCAAACATGGAAGTGTTCTAAAAAAATTTGCCTGGTAGTGAATCCTTTGTAACCAGACCACACAACCAAGCGATGATCATCACACCGCAATAAGGGGCTATCATTCTAACTCCTTGCTACATGCTCCTTCATCCCCATCTGTGTCAACCCAGTTTGTCTTCCCCCACCTTTTTAGAATGTAAGCTCTCACGAGCAGGGCCATCTACCCTCTTGTGCTTCTCCTTACTATAGTGTCATTTACTTCTTACTCGCCACCAGGGCACCTAACACTTGGCTGCTTATGCTCTGTTGCTTATCTGGGTGATATGGTCGCTAATGTAGCAATATATATTATCCATGTCCTGTATTGTATTGTTCTGTAAGTCACTTATTTGTTTTTGTACTTTGTAAGGCGCTGCGGAACACTTGTGGCGCCATATAAATAAATGATAATAATAATTTATTAAAGAGTATTTGTGGGAAAAATAAAATCTTTTTCGGAGGGTTCCCACAAATAATAAAGATCCCCAGCATTTAGCGTGGAGAGACCGCAGCAGGTATCTGTGGTCGTCCCTCCATTTCCGATCGCAAATCAGCCCCCAAAAGATTCTACAGGGCCTACTGAGCTGTCGGATTTAACAAGCTCCAGAACGTGAAAAGAGCTTCATGCTAGATTCCGGCGGAGACATTAATTTTCACTTTGTGAATTTAGATAAAAATGATTTATCGCATCTACACTAAAACTGCAGATTGTGATAAATAGGTCCCCAAGGCTGATCGTAGAGCTGGTTCAGTGGATTATGGGTAAGAGAAATTAAATAATGACAATTTGCTGAATGACGAGTTGACTTAACCAGCGCGCTTGTGCAAAACAGGCATCCCGCCATGTTTACATGAATTTAATACAGCAGGGTCAGAATACTGCCAGGGTCCCCATGTTATACATAAAGAGGATATTGTGGAGTGTGATGAAAGCAACATGAATGGGACGGGATCCTGTCTAGATACACAGTACAAAGGTAGTCAATGTCTAGATAGACACCAGATGTTAGACAGTCAATAGGTCGACAGGGACAAAATGTCGGCACACTAAAGGTCGACATGTAAGAAGGTAGACAGGTACAAATGGTCGACATGGTCAAAAGGTCGACATGAAAAAGGTAGACACAAAAATGGTCGACACTTTTTTTATTTTTTTAGGGTTAGGTTTAGGCACTTACCCCGACGGTTAGGGTTAGGCACTTACCAGGGGGTTAGGGTTAGGCATCAGGAAGAAGGGTTAGGCACTTACCGGAGGGTTAGGCACTAGAAGGGATGGCTAGGGTCAGGCACCTACCCCGACGGTTAGGCACCAGGAGGGAGGATTAGGGTGAAGATTAGGGTTAGAAAACAAAGCAAACATGTGTTGACCATTATTGTGTCTACCTTTTGCATGTCAACCTTTTGACCCTGTCGACCATATGCACCTGTCGACCTTCTTATATGTCGACCTTTTGTCCCTGTCGACCTTTTGTCCCTGTCGACCTATTGACTGTCTAACATCTGGTGTCTATCGAGACATTGTCTACCTTTTTACTGTAGATCTTCCAATCCACACCCGAAGGGGAGACAGCTCTGGATGAGATGAATGTAGCTCGGGCCGGCTGGGGTATAGTCAGGCTGATGAAGAGGATGTAGCTCTACATGGAAACCGAACATGACATTTCCCAGCTGGTGACAAGGCAGAAAGGATGAGTCATTTTGCTCAAAAAGATATTTCCTATCATCGACCCGGTAGCCAGGGTGAATCTTAGAAAGTCAGAGATTTACTTTAAACAAACCTTGTATGAGCCTTTTATAATGAGCCTCAGAGCTGACTAAACCCCAGGTTACACAATCACCAGTTGCCAGGATGAAGGGGCGGCTGCTGTTCTGGTGTCATGTCCTCTTAATCTGGTTATTTATCATAGGCAGATATTAGACACCCTACTACTGCACTGCAACAATATTCAGTCTGCATCACGGTTATTGTATGAATGGAATGTTATTTCATAGAACTCACTGCAATCATTCAGACTATTTATAATATTGGAGGCAGGTCGTGAACCCTATTTCCTGAGCTGGTCCCTACGGGCATTCGTTACGCCAATGTTGCAGATCCTGGGACGTCTCATTTCCTGTTCCAAGCGTCAGCCAATCCTGTAACCTGATCCACGTTTTTGCCCTCACACGTGCTGACACGCTTCCCTAAAGGCTAGAAAAAGGATAAACCTATTATTTGACACAATCCCCACTTATACCGCTAGCTTGGAAGGGAAAATAGGGACTGCATTGGGAAAAGCAGGTCTTGCTAGTTCCCCATTTGGAACTAGCAGTTGCAGTGACATCTTCATAGTTAATAAGGCTTTGAATAATCTGGTTGTACAAAGTGACTGATTTGGGGCTTCCACAGTAAAGACCAGGAAGTAGGCATTCAACTAGGCTAACCAGCAGAGGACATGGGCTTTGATCTATTTAGCTTTGGTAGACATAGGGTTCAATTGCAACAGTGTGGAAAAATTCTGACAATGGCAACTCATCTCATCCCCCTTTGCAGCCCGATCTCGCCACAGACTAGCATATTTTTGTGTGCATCCCTATGGTGCTATGAACAAAACTCAGCGAGTCAGAAGCTATCGTAAGTAGAGGTGTACGTGGACCCTCGTGTTTTGGTTTTGGTATTGGAACTGGATTTCTTTAAAAATTGATCAAACAGCTAATTGCATGTAATTTGGGCCTATTCTTGTCCCTACAGTATTATTAGACTCAATAACATTCATTTCCAGTCACTTCCATCCAATTTTGGCCACCTCACAGCTCACAGCAATGTTTTCAGTTTTCACCCACATTGGCCAAAGGCTGCAGCGAGCTGATTGGCTAAACTAAGCGACAGAGCAGAGGCACGAGCGCATGGTAGTGTAAAAATGAATATAACAGATATAGGAAACATCGTGGCACTGCAGTGGCAGACTAGAGGTATACAGAAATATCTGCAGATGATGGTTGCTTATACAAACTGAGCGGCCATTACCTGTGTCTGGCTGCGGGTCCGGACAGCTGCGGGGGGGGGGGGGCTCCTGGGTGGACTTAGGGTTAGGCACCCCCCTGGGAGGGTTAGGTTTAGGCTAGGGGAAGGGAGGGTTAGGGTTAGGCACCCCCGGGGGAGGTTACTGTTAGGCACACCCCGGGGGACCAGGTTTAGGCAGCATGGAAGGGGGGGTTAGGTTTAGGCACTTAGCGGGGGGATTAGGGTTAGGCACCCCTAACGGAGGGTTAGGGGGTAGAATTAGGTTAGCGATACTTACCTTAGGAACGATCGGGATCTTCACCCCTGCCGGGCTGCTGGGATTTGAAGCCGGCCATGCTGTTCAAATCCCGACAGCGGTTTTGAACCACCGCCCATTGGGGTGTAGTAATACCTACTACACCCCAATGGACAGATATGTCTGCAGACATATCTGTCCATCGGCTGTGCAGCACAGCCAATGTGATATGTCGGTGAATGACGACGTTCACCGACATATCACGGGTACACACTGGCTGACGGGCAGCAGATATATTGTCCAATTAATTGATCCGCCAATATATCTGTCAGTGTGTACCCAGCATAAGATCTAGATCAGAAGCCTGAGGCCAGCACAGGTAAATGGAGATTGTAGCATTAGTTTAAGCCAGGTAAATGATTGATTGATTGATTGATTGATTGATTGATTGATTGGAGAATATAACTAAAAACTATTCAGAGACATGGAAAACACTTTTAAAAACAAGTCACCAAAATCACAATGAGATTAATTAGTGTTAATAATTTAACTATTAAAAAAATGATAGAAAACACTACTAAAGAACAAGCATCCAAAATCCCAATGAGATTGATTACTCAGGATTCAATGCAAAATATTAGCCTGGTCATTAATAATTCTTTATTAATTATATGATTATGGGGTCTATTCACTAAACCTTGAATGGAGATAAAGTGAACGACGATAAAGTAGCAGCCAACCAGTTCCTAACTGTCATTTTTCAAACACAGCCTGTGACATGGCAGTTAGGAGCTGATCAGCTGGCACTTTATCTCTGTTATCTCCATCCAAGGCTTCATCACACGCTATCAGGCCTCAGGCTGTGTACGGCATCACAGTGGATAATTTATGCACGCCCCGGCAATGCTGTTAAAACGCATTGGGATGCCTGTGTTCGCCCGACCACCTCCCCGTTACCACCCACAAACAGCACTTCCTGTCAATCACTCTGCGATGTGTCTGCATAGTCACTGTGATCGCAGTCCTGATCACAAGACTAGTTTGCGCACACGCTCTGCGATGCATAAGCACGCGCAGTACGCAACAATCGGTCGATTGCGTGTGTATTAGCAACTGTGTTTCTTGCTAAATCAGGCCCAAAGCCAAAAATGAAAGGTGGTGCACAATGGAATTGTCCTTGGGCCCTCTCGCACACCCTTATATGGACATGCACAGTTTACCAAAACAAGCACTTCAGTGACAGGGACTGGCACTTTTGTGGCTGAAGTGCTTGGTGTGTTTGGGCCCAAAACAACAAGCTACCAATGGATTTAAGGCGGCTAACAGTGTTGTTAATCATGTTTACAGTTGGAAGATGTCATTATCATTATCACCCTCATCAGTGTTGTTAATAATATCACCATAATGCGATCATGCAATATCACCATCATGCGATATTAGCTCATCCCCACAGGAATCCATCATTACAGAAGTCTTTGGTCCTGATTCAGAGCCGGACGCTCTTTCAGAGCGCTCGCTCCGAATCAGGGAGCTTTTTTTTTGTTTCGGCCTCCTGGCCGCTCGCATAGCTGTGGGTGACCACCCACAGCTTTTGCGAGCGGCCAGGTGATGGTCGCGATGGTCGCCACAATCGGGGCTTGCGACAAAACCCTTGTGGTAGGGTCTCGTTCCCGCAAGCCCCAGTGAGCTTCCGACTCTAAATAGAGCCGGAAGCTCACCACTGACATCACTGGTGATATCAGTGGTGCCTCCCACAAATGGCAGGCGTTGCTTCTAGAACGCCTCCGTTTGTGTAGCCACCCCCCCTGCCCACCTCCAAAACGGGGCGAGCTGTCAATCACAATCAACAGCCACCCCATTTTGGTGCGAGACCCGTAGCGATGAAGCGCCCGTCGCTGGCCGGGTCTCGCGCATGCGCAGGGGGCAAACATCTGCCCGCTTGCGAGTGCATAGCACTTGTGAGCGGGTCTGAATCAACCCTTCTGTACTTTGTTGTAATTGTCGGTAAAGGTCTTCCTCATAGAAGTTGTAGTTCATTTTCATGAACATAAGTTTTTTCACATTTTTCGATTTTTAGATCTAATGCTAGCGTACGTGTCATGGCTTCAGTGATCCGCTGTGCAACTGGATAACAGCTTTCATGCTTGCTTCCTCTTGCAAATGATTGTTTCACAGTCAATTGTTGATTAAAATTGCTAGTCTTCTTGGTCCCCTGTGTTGAAGATTCACCTCTAGCAGCTGTAGCAGCCCTAGCGTGCAATAATTCTTCTGGGGAATGTTGGATAGGGGAGGAGTCAGACTTTGCAAATTGGATGCCGGAGGACTATCTCCAATCATTAATGCGAAGGTTGATGATGGAGTTGTTGGCGGTGGAAATTGCACGTGCCGGGATCTATCCATACTGCTGCTAGCTGATGCTCGATTGCTTGTTATTATTTTACAGGATTTTTCAGATTCTGCTAAAAAACTTCAATGAACTTCCTGCAAATGCTATAACAGGGAGGAGGTTCCTAGATGTTTTATTTTATTTATTTTTTTAATTGTGTTTATCTGGTTTTAATATAATAGCATACATAGAAAAGACAGATAATATAATATATTTCATGGCATAGAGCTAAAAGAAACTTCTAGGTATGAGTATACAAGGTTTTACATTAGTCCTAAGGTTGGACTATCGGTATAGAAACATTCCAATATACTATACATGTTATCCTAATTGAGAACAAAACCGGGATTGACTAGAGTTAAAGAGGGTGTAAGGATAGGTAACTAGCAACATACAGAGATTATGAAGAATAACGTCATCTACTTCTATATTGGGTACAAGGGATCTTGAAAGCAGATATAAGAAGAATAACAACTAAAGCAAATTAACCAGGTGATATGCAATAATCAGAGTAAACAGTATTTACCTCTGATAATATATCAGTTGGAACAATTATACACTGAAAATCAGTAACAATGCCTTAAATATAAATCAAGAGATATAAGGGGGGGGGGGGAGACAAAGCCAAATACAGTAGGACAGGGTGAAAAGCAGGCTATATTTATCATAAAAATAAATACGGTAGAGAGAACTATCGAAGGTAGCAAAATGTCGATGACTAGCAGAGATCAAAGTAAGGCAGAAGAAAATATCAGATCACCTAGCAGGTTCCTAGATGGTTAATGACTCTACCTCTACTTACTTTGGCTACACAAATGGTACAACTGGCTTGTCAAATATTGTCAGGATTGGGTAAAAATATTTCCACAGGAAAGAGATGGCTTTTTTGGTCTTCTTATCATTAGCAAGAACTGCTGCCACTGGTGACTGACTTACTTTGACACAAACAGCATCCTCCTCCTAAATATTATCAACTTCTTCTTATCCAAAACATTCATCATCAACATCCTCATTAGCATCAGATACATAAATATCCCCCTCATCACCCTCATCACCCTTCCACAGTAGCATCCTCAATTTATATGTCACCATTACTTTTACTGCTGCTCATCCTTACATTTGCAGAGGGTACAGAAATGATAGAAGGAGGCTTCTCTACAACTACAGTTTCAGAAATATCAGACTGACACATAGCACTTGTGGACACACTTAGGGTTCTGAATCAGGGAGGGTGCTTGTTTTTTTAGATGCGGCCTCTTGGCCGCTCGCTTAGCTGCGGGTTACCACCCACAGCTATTGCAAGCGTCCATGATGATGGTCACGATGGTCAAGACCATCGCAACCATCGGGCTTGCGACGAGACCCTTGTGGTAGGGTCTCGTGGCCGCATGCCCCAGAGAGCTTTTGGCTCAAACAGAGCTGGAAGCTCTCTCACTGACATCACTGGTCGAACAACATCGACAGCTGGCCCTTTTGTAATGAGTCCCGGAGCAAGCGCTTTTTGCGCTCGCTCCGAGGCTTGTGCACTGGTCCACCATCGACCTGGTTGCGAGCGCACAGCGCTTTCGACCGTGTCTGAATCAGGCCCTTAGACTCTTAGATCTGTGAAGTTTGTGAACATACAGTTTGTTCTTCATCCTTAGTGTTCTTTTTGTGCCCTGATTTGCCCGGTTTAAAGGTGACACCACTAGACTTAGGATCTGATTCAGAGATGGACGCAATGCCGATATTTTCTCAGAATGAGTGATTGTTTGCTATGGCGTATGGATGAACGCAGCACTGCGCACGTGCTGTGATTGCAATTATGTTTGTACAGAAAGACCACTCACAAAGTGAGTGACAGGTAGTCAATGTTTGGGGGTGGTAACGGGGGAGTGGTTAGAAAAATGCAGACGTGTCGGACCATTTAAATGCTGTTTCATGGGCATGCATAAATTAGGCATTGTGATTTCTTACGCAAAATGCAGTTGCATCCATTTCTGAATCAGGCCCTCGGAGTGAGAAGGTGTTGCATTTTAAGTTTTAGAAGATGTCTGACTATGTTTGATCCCGGCTTCCACAATTGGCATTCTAGTGCTTGAAACATCAGTAGCAGAACCCCCACTCACAAAGGAGGCCATGGCCTGAGCCTTTTCTTTGCCACAGCATGTGGTGTATGGCATATTGATGATTTTATACTTTTTCGGCAGTACATTTTCCCTTTATTATTAGAGGTGATGTTGTCTTTAACATTGTGAAATATTGTTTAGATTTCTGGTGCCCTTTCTTAAACCTGGAGAGTTTTGTGTATTGTTCACTTTGAAACAAACTTTGTCACTATCGGTGAATGCATTTGAGCAATGAAAAGTTGCCATTTGCAAGCATTCTGTTTAATGAGGATTTATTTTAAAGAAATATTTCACATGTAGGATTAATAAGCAAAATAACTGATACATTTTAAAGAAAACTTGTTTAAAAAAAATCAGGTTTAATTGGACCACCTTAATTGGCCACCTACTGTGACTGGCAGCAGCCGCAGCACTAGTAATGGATTGCTGCTCCTGCTCTTCAACCAACTGATCTATGATTAGTTTTATTTTGGCACCAGGACAGGAGTTGCCCGGGAAGATGGCGTTTTGCCTCGCTTTGGTATCTGAACTTGGCAGGAAGACCGAGCTGACCACTTATCTGTTTTAGAAGCAAGCCGACTTACATTTTATTGAATTCCCCCCATTGGCTAATGTAGCATCTATGATGAGTGTATATACTATATTTTTGTCATTCCCTCCACAACACAGAACAAATACATAAATAATAAAATACAAAGAAGTATACAATTCTCTGTCTGCACAAACATTATACTACTATTATTATTATTATTATTAATAATAATAATAATAATAATAATAATAATAATAATAATAATCAATAATAATAATTATTAATAGAAATAATAATAATTATTATTATTATTATTATTCTCTCCACAACACAGAACAAATACATAAATAAAAAAATACAAAGAAGTATACAATTCTCTGTCTGCACAAGGATTACACTACTACTAATAATAATATTAATAATAATAATAAAATAATAATAATAATAATTATTATTCTCTCCACAACACGGAACAAATACATAAATAAAAAATGCAAAGAAGTATACAATTCTCTGTCTGCCCAAGGATTATACTACTACTATTGTACTAATATTATTATTATTATTAATAATAATAATAATCTTCCTTATCGAATAACCCTGCTTTTCCCCTGGGGGCTGAACATCGTTTAGTTCCATATTAGACCTGCCATAATATTCTCTATCCATTAGATATTGCACCATTATGCACCTTCCCTGACTTTACCAGCCTGCAGACTCTCCCATATAACGTTTTCTTCAAATTCCTTCAAATCCACCACTTTTATCGTTTTCTTTCAAAACCTTCTGCTCTTACACCTAGTTCTCCCATAGAATCACTATGCTGCCGCGTTTAGACTACTAAGGGGCTAATGTCTACTACATACCAGTTATTGCTCTCCTATAACCAACCCCAAAAGGAGGCACATGAACTGGCCTTTGAACAAGATGTGGCTGAGACCCTGACCCCCGAGGAATGGTCTAAAACAGATTAAAGCTGTCTCAAAGCTCCATTTCTGTGCGTGTTAAAGGGAATGCCTACAAACGTTACTTCCGTTGGTTCCTGGTCCCCAACCACCTCCATTCAATTTATCCAACTGCTACTGATCTATGCTGGCGTATGTGTGGCCAGCGGGGATAGATACAGTAAGTTCCATCATTTAGGTTTTATATGTTGGAACTTCAGAGTTGATTATCTACTGATTGTTGCTTGAATATATTGTGTTATTATTATTACAGCTGCTTATTTTTGTCTGATTATATTAGGGATGTGCAGGCTCGGATAGGTTCGAGTTTGCACGCTGAGTTCGGATTTTTCCCTCCAAAAAAACGGAACTCAGAAAGAGGCAAAACGTCATCTTGCATGGACGTTTTGCCTCTTTCTGAGTTCCGTTTTTTTGGAGGGAAAAATCCGAACTCAGCGTGCAAACTCGAACCTATCCGAGCCTGCACATCCCTAGATTATATGCATGTTCATCTGTATTGATCATATCCCTTGTTATGTCCCCTGTATTATATTCTGTCCATGGATCTGTATTTTATTTAAGCTCTTGAAAATCTTTTAGCAAACAGAATTTTCACAAAAAATAATAATGATAATATAGTACAGCTATAAAAAAAACGGCATAGTGCTGCAGATATGATTTATCCTCATACGTAGTAGACAGTCGTTAAAGAAGGACCATTCATCAGTCTTGTACACACATATTCCATCATCTTTATTGAAGTTTACATAACTTAATGACATAATAATTGGGCCATCATAAGAGCCTCTGAGCAAAACTAACATCGTAAATTTAGAGGGGATGTTTTTCCATCCCATAACTGACTCTAAGTACCTTTACTTACACTCATTTAAGATCTAAATGACCTTCTAATATATAATGCAATTCATTCAGGCAGCACCCTCCTGCGGCAGTAGTCACGGAAAACGTCTTCCACAGCCCCTGTATAGAAGCCCCCCACCCATGCATTATAGGGATGATGGAAATAAACGTTGCCCTGGAAATAATTTTTGCTCGGAATCCTGCAATTTGCCCCATCCAGTTGTGCGTTTTTCCACCAGCACAGAATGGCGCTAAAAATGTGCAAAATCCACCCGATCATCTCATTTTGATCATCTCGGTCTGCAAAAATTAAATAAATTTTTTTTTTTGCAGATCTCGGAAGCAATTCTCTCACTCCACTAAACCCTCAGCATTGGCCAGTGCATTCTGCCATCTTGCTCCAAACCCGAGCACTCTGGCGCAAAACTATGCACACACACTCCACATCAAGAAGATTCTGCCCCTCCGCCATTTTGTGAGCTGGTAATTAGCCCCTCATACTGTGGGTGGGATGTACTAATGTCAAAACTCTGAATACTACCATTTGTGTGGGTTTGACCGCATTTCCCATATGTATCAAGTTCCAGAAAGCAAAAACTTTCTGAAGCTTTTGACCAATAGTCAATGTCATCTATAGATGGCCTCCTATGGGCTTCTTTTCACAGCATTTCCTGAGAGGGATCCATTAGGATCTCCCCTAGTGTCCCCCACGGCTCACACGTGTGCTGGCCGACAACCGCACATGTACAAAAGGCAGGGACGGCTCGAGGCCTGTTCGACCAGTGCGGTCGAACAGGGGCGTCACCCCATAGAGGGAGCACCCCTCCCAACCATTGCAGTTCCACCCGCGGGGCAAAGTGTCCTGTGGGTGGTTGGGCACATCCACCACCACAGCCGTGCCGACCCCGGGGAAGAGGAATGAATACCGCGTGCATTCACTGCAGGAAGAGGGCTGTGGGAAGCTCAGCTACTGACGTAGTGCTGGTCTTGCCCCCAGCCTGACGTTTATGGGAGGCGTGCAGTACAGACACGCCCCCAAATTACCATAGGCCGCGCCTAAGGAGCGCCAGGTCCCGGTCCCGCTAATCCTGGAGCCAGCCCTGACTGAAGGACTCCCCTAACATAAACCTGGAGGTCCTCACACCGCAAAGGACAGCTCTTATCGGAAAAGCTGTCCTTTTGTGGTCTTAATCATAATTGTACATGCATTCAGCGGTAATAAACGCCACTGTACATGCGCTAAGTGGCGAGATGTATTGCATTCAAAATGTAATGTTTGATACATCCCTCCCAGTGTCTCTTAAGAGGGTTCTTCTGGAAAAAAATTTAACAATTCCGACAAAAAAATTGTCTGTGCCGTTTAGTGTCTCATGGAGTGTAATTCCTACTTATTATTTCTTTATTCCAAACAATGTAACATGCTGAGGAGGATTCATTGTTCGTTTGATTGTTTGGTGATGGAGGCATTATGCATTGTCAGAGCTAGAACATCCATTAGGGAATCGGTATGGCCGGCGGTTCAATTCCCGGCAGCGCCTGGCCGACAGATCAGCAGAGCCCGGCAGCGGTAGCCCAACAGCGCTGGAAATCCTGATCGTCCCTAAGGCAAGTATAAACTAACCTACCCCCCTAACCCTAACCCTCCATAGGGGTGCCTAACCCTAACCTCCCCCCAAGTCCCTAACCCTAATCCCCCCTCTAAGTGCCTAACCCTAACCACCCCCTTCCCCGCTGCCTAGACCTAAGTCCCCCGGGGGGTGCCTAACCCTAAGTCCCCCCGGGGGTGCCTAACCCTAACCCTCCCTCCCCCTAGCCTAACCCTAACCCTCCCGGGGGGGTGCCTAACCCTAAGTCCCCTCTGGGTGCCCTAAACCCTCCCCCCCCGTGGCTGTCTGCTTGCCGCGCCCAGCATCCCTTCGTTTGGGATGCTGGGCGCCAGTCTCCCGGCGTCAGGGAAATGTCAGGCGTCTACATCTAGATGCCCAGCATTTCACCCTTGCCGGGATATGACAGTCGGAAAGCCGGCTGCCGGTATTAAGACAGCTGGTTTCCCGATTGTATACCTCCATTGGACACCTTATGTTCCTGTCAAGGCCCCAGTGGTCTCTGAGATACCTGGTTTACCAAAACCTGTTTTTATGTGTGTGGTTTTTTTTTTTAAAGAGACAGTAGAAGAGATGAGTCTTAATTAGGCTCTATGGATTGTTAACTCATTCACACGCAATAACAAGTACCCACCAGTCACTGCGCACTAACATATACACCAAGTGGGATCCCAGAACATCTTCAGCAGCACATAGAGAGCTAATAGAGCCACTACCAGAGCCAGTTGAAGACCCCACTGTGAGGATCTTAGGTTGCTTAATGGGTGATCCAGCTGTGAATGGTGCTAATAAAATGTAAGGAAAACTATTTTGTTTTGCGCAAAATCACCAGCTGCGTTCGCCATGTATGTGCGTGTTCATTTTCCAATGTGCGCTAATGACACGCGCAAAGAAATAATGTGATTTGTGGCCGTCGGTGTACTGATAAATACGCCGGTTGTGATGAATAATCTGCATATTTCTACACTTATATAACTATTGTCACTAATGTCACAGAACGGAACAACAGAAAGCAGCTGTGTTTTAGCAGCGGCCATTGTGTTGTAGTGAGGGTGTAAAACAGGACAGTGGAGTAATGAGCAGACGGCTGAGCAGTATGCACAGAGGGCCTGATTCAGCCCCTCTTGCGAGCGCTGAGCGCTCATAAGCGGGTCGATGGTGCCCTAGTGCGCATGCGCACGATGGAGGGAGCTCCGTCGTGCGCATGCGCGAGACCCGCATAGCGTCGGCCAGCCATCGCTATGGGTCTCGCACCAAAGGGGGCGTGCTGTCGATGGTGAGTGACAGCACGCCCCCTTTGGTGGGCGTGCCGGGGGCGTGGCTGCCCAGACGGAGGCGTTCCCATGGGAACGCCTACCGTCTGGGTCTGGCCCCACTGACATCACTAGTGATGTCAGTGGGAGTGCTTTTGGCTCTGATAGAGCCAAAAGCACTCCTGGGCTTGCGGCAGCGAGACCCTACCGCAGGGTCTCGTCGCAAGCCCGATGGTCAAGACCATCGCGACCATCTTTTTGGCCGCTCGCATAAGCTGTGGGTGGTCACCCACAGCTATGCGAGCGGCCAGGAGGCCGCTCCAATTTTAGGCAGGAGGGCCCTGATTCAGACGAGCGCTCTGGTCAGAGCGTCTGGCTCTGAATCAGGCCCAGAGCACAGACCAGTGTACAGTAGTGTGTTTGGTGGTTGTCACCGTCACAGAGAGTTTCCAGGCGTTTCCTCAACACACTCCAGGAAGTATGAGAACAAGAGAGGGGTTGTCAGCTCCACTTATAAGGTTATTTGCATAAAACACATATTGATTGGCTTATACCATGCGTAACTACTCTCCTGGAATGTCTAAGAGCCCCCGAAATACAAAAGCTGTCCAGCGGGGGGCTTGATGTCACAATTCAATGCGAAACGCGTCATTGTGGCCCTGATCTACGATGCCAGGAAATGTGGAGGGACAGCTCAATTGCTGGCAATTATGGCTTCTATTTTATAATCTATATACTGCGGTTGGTCTAATTGAGCGGTGAGCGTTGTTTTTCTGCTAATTTTTGGTTCACCCATCTCTCACCACTGACAATCTATTCTGAAAAGTCTCAGGGGCCTGTTTATTAAGCTTCATGTCTGTATCCTCATGATTTTATTATCAGTGTCATTTGCTAAAGGCTGGGGTATTAAAGTATTTGAACAGTCGACATCACATAACTGTCGACTTTTCGACTACCTCACAGATACATTATACATTTTTGGGGAGAGAGGAATCTTTCTATCTGTCTCTGGTAGACTCACATGTACATGTGAGCTCAGTGGGCCCACAAGGGCAGTAAGCCAGTCCATCACTTTACTTTTTACTCACATCGGAGCCACTGTCCCAGCAAGAGCAGATTGATGAATAGCCCCGATAGTTAATTCCTTATTGCCACAATATGTAAAGAGAAGGAATGACAATTCCCCAATGCCATCAATAATAAATAGACTCCTAGGGACAAATGTAATAGCCCACAATTTACTGGTGTCTGTGCTATTACACCAAGATTGTCATTCGTTTTAAAGTGCCAATTAGTTTAAAGGCAAAAGCAGATTGGTTTTGCTTTAGCAATCACACTTAGATTTTTCTTTTCTCCAAATAGCAGTTCCTGGTGAGGGAATGGCTGTGAAGCCACGCCCAGGGCGCTAGTCATTGGTCATTGACACTAGCGACATCATGACATGGTTTTTAGATTATATCAGAGACTGAACCTGTATCTGATTGCCAGTTTACTTTGCTGTCCTTCTGCAAATCATTATCTTATAGAGTCAGGTTGCCAGATACACACACCCAGGCTGGCTCAGTTATGAGCATGTGCTTTACTTACAGTACACAGATAAGACAGAGGGCCTGAGTCAGAGCCGGATCCTCTGAAAGAGTGCTAGCTCTGAATCAGGGCCTACCACAAGGGTCTCGACCATCGCGACCATCGGGGCTTGCGACGAGACCCTTGTGGTAGGGTCTCGTTCCCGCAAGCCCCAGTGAGCTTTCGGCTATATTAGAGCCGGAAGCTCACCTACTGACATCACTCGTGATGTTAGTGGGGCCGCCCCCAAATGGCAGGCGTTCCTCCGGGAACGCCTCCGTTTGGCCAGCCACCCCCCCATGCGCGCCTCCAAAACGGGTCAAACTGTCAATCAAAATCGACAGCTGCCCCACTTTGGTGCGAGACCCGTAGCGACGGAGCGCCCATCGCTAGCCGGGTATCGCACATGCGCAGTGGCCAAAACATAGCGCTCGCGAGCGGGTCTGAATCAGAGCGGCATTATTATTTTTTAGTGTGGGCTTCCTGGCCATTCGGTAAGATGTGGGTGACCACCCACAGCTTTTGCAAGCGGCCAGGTGATGGTCGGGCTTGCGACGAAACCCTTGTGGTAGGGTTTTGTCCATCGCAAGCCCCAGTGAACTTCCGGCTCTAATAGAGCCGGAAGCTCACTACTGAGGCTGCCCCCAAACGGCAGGCGTCCTTCGGGAACGCCTCTGTTTGGCCCCTTGCCCGCCTCCAAAACGGGACAAGCTGTCAATCACAATTGACAGCCGCCTTGTTTTGGTGCGAGACCTGTAGCGATGGAGCGCCCGTCACTGGCCAGGCATGAGCAGTGTGGGACCATCGACCCGCTTACGAGCGGGTCTGAATCAGGTCCAGAGCTCAGAAGAGTGATCCAAAGCCTCTCTGTTCACTACAACGTTTGCTATGTGACTGTGGGTGACATGGTAGTCACATGATACTGTGCACAATTATAAATCATTAATAGCAGCCTGAAGAAACAAACCAAGCAAAAAAATACTAAATCCAAACTACTCTTTTTTTAGCCTGCCACAGCGATAAATGTTATATAATAATAGTAAAAAAATATTATTGTTTTATGACCATTGCTTCTATAAGCAAAAATGTTGTAGAAATTTGTTTTCAATTCAGACGGATTAGATTCGCGAGAGAGAGAAAGAGAGAGAGAGACATCATTGCCTACTTACTTACGGGAATGTCCGCCAATATGTATCATTCTCTTCTTGCCAGTACAGGTATTCTGATACAGAGCCATCCCAGTGATACAATCATATCAGGGTTTCAGCCGGCACTTGGAATGCGCACGTATGGCCAATGGCCTGCGCACACCCCTTTGCACGAGGGATCCTTCAGTGACTCTCCAGTGATTTTTGTGAAAAGAACCCTGTAGGCTTGAATAGCCAATGCCATCTAATGCTGGCATTAGTTAGCAGATACAAGCTCCAGAGAGTGACGCTTTCCAGAGCTTCATACGTGCGGCAATATTGCAACGTCTCATAAACCCATCTCTGGTATCTGCCGCTGGCCCTATTATTACATATGGAGATCCATATGTGATTCAACAATCCTCAGAAAACTGACGCGTCTTCCCTTGATACATCCCACCCATAGAGAGAGATGGACAGACAGCCAGATGTGTAGCTATAGAGAGTGTATTGGGAGGAGGGTGGGGGCAGTGAGTACAGTTGAGTAGTTCATGTACCAAAGGAGAGATAAGGAAGAGCTATAAGATACAGATGAGGCTGTAGAGCTGTAAATGTAACAGCGAATGACGCAGAGCCACAACGAGATGTTGAACAGATTCCAGCTTTTAAAGAACAGGAGAATAATTTAGCAGCTGAGTTTACATGAAGTGAGGAGGAGAGGGGTAATGTGCATTTTGCAGCTGATCCCATGTGCGGATATGATACAGTGCTGGAAATATACATATATACAAGCTAAACAAATGTACTACGGGCTTGTTTGCAGTATGAAGCTTGTAAAAGAAGCACAATGTAATTTGAATATTCACGACACTAAGCAAAGTTTATTTTTTGTTGCAATCTACACAGACCTTTAGGTTACTTGTGTAAAATTATATACACTGAAGGGCCAAAAGTCATGGGATGGCAGTGTGTAAAGGTAATGGTAGGTGACAACACAGTACTGTGACACCTTGGAAATGCCCAGACCTGCATCAGTTGTAATCTGACATCCCATGAATCAGCATGAATACCGGCTAGGCTGCTTATGGCAAGGCAACGTGAATTATCGGAGTTCGAACGGGGCATAATAGTGGATGTCCTACGGATGGGACATTCCATTTTCAAAGTTGTGTGGACATTCAACATTCCTCAATATACTTTGGGCCTGATTCAGAGGTGCTCGCTGTTTACGAGCGCTCGCTCTGAATCAGGGCGGGGATTTTTTTTTTTTCGGCCTCCAGGCCGCTCGCTAAGCTGTAGGTGACAGCCGCCCCGTCTTGTAGCGAGACCCATTGCGATGGAGCTGCCATCACAGTATGGGTCTTGCGCATGCGCACGCCAGAGGCGGTGCACACGCCGCTGGGGACCATCAACCCGCTTGCGAGTGCTGTGCGCTCGCGAGCGGGTCTGAATCAGGCCCCTTGTCACCTGTGTACCGGGAATACCTCATGGAAAGGCATTACCACCTACCGTGGAGAGCGCAGTTGCCCACCACATGTACTTACTGATCGTGACAATCGGCGCCTGGCCAGAATTGTACGTGGTAACAGACAAGCAACACTGGATCAAATCACATCATCATCTAATACAGGAGGTACCAAAAGCAAATCCAGCAGGTCAGTGCAGCCAGGGGCGTAACTAGAACTTTTTGGGCCCCATAGCAACAATTTAAGGGGCCCCCCTAACTTAGGTCTTACACAATAACCACAGTAGTTCCCCTAAAACATTAAATGCCCACTGTAATGGTGCCCCTTATGCAGTGCCCCCAGTAGTGAGCCTCCTGTAGTTGCCCCCAGTAATGACCCCCCTGTAATGCCCCCAGTAGTGAGCCCCTTGTAGTTGCCCCCAGTAGTGAGCCCCCTGTAATGCCCCCAGTAGTGAGCCCCTGTAGCTGCCCCCAGTAGTGAGCCCCCAGTAGTGAGACCCCAGTAGTGAGCCCCCTGTAGTTGCCCCCAGTAGTGAGATCCCAGTAGCTGCCCCCTGTAGTTGCCCCCCCTCTCCCCGCGCGCACGCGCATGCACACACAAAAAAAACCACTTACCTTTATCTCCGCTCCTGTGAAGCGAAGCCACCGTCCGCCCCGGCGCCCGCTCCTCGGCACTACATCATGACGTCACTCCCATAGTGCATTGTGGGACCCGGAAGCTCCGTCCTCCGGCTGCTGCCGGAGGTTTGAATAGGAGCCGGGCGTCCGCTGGTAACACAATCTCAGCGGGCGCCCGGCATATGAAGGGTGCAGGGGGTGCGATCGCTGGGCTGGCGGGCCCCTTAAGCCGCTGGGCCCCATAGCAACCGCACCCCCTGCACCCTCCATAGTTACGCCACTGAGTGCAGCGTTCTTTAGCTTCCATGGGATATGGGAGCAGAAGACCCACCAGAGTGCCTCTGTATTAACACTACAAGTCCTCACCTGGGCTGGTGACACCGTTAATTGCCCCTGGAGGACTGACAATATGTGGTTTGGTCCGATAAATTACGGTTCTAGTTGTTTTGGGCTTATGGAAGGTTTCGGGTCTGGTGCACAGGGGAGTAGCGAGGGTGGTACCAGTGGAGCTCCTGCTCCAGGCGCCTGCTCCATCCAGGGAGCCGCAGATCAGCCATCAGAAGGGGGGTGGATCACCTGCTGATGAGCGGAGCCTGAAGCAAATAAAGAGATCAGTACCTCCAGACAGAAAGCATGGGCAGAGTGGCACTTTTGGCTTTGCCCACACCACTCCCCTAGTATGGAGGCACTGATCTCTTTATGTGCTTCAGGCTCCGCTCAGTAGCAGGTGATCCGAACCCATCTGATGGCTGATCTCGGCACCCTACAACCAGGGCCGTTTCTAGGGGCAGGCGACCCGTGCAATCGCACGGGGCGCGCCGCCTCCTACCCCTGCTGCAGATACAGCCTGTTAATTGCCGGGCGCCCGCTGAGATTCAGTTACCAGCGGGCGCCCAGCATTGCAGAGGAGACGGAGACGGAGGCTCCGGCTTCCGGCTCCCCCAATGTGCACTATGGGAGGACGTCATGACGTCTTTCCCATAGTGCAGAGAGAGGAGCAGCCGAGCGGAGTGGACGCCGGAGCGGGGCTGAAGGTAAGTATTACTGTTTTTTTGGGGGGGGGTTTGTGCAGGCAGCCTGGACAATATTTAGGGGGAGGCACTACCACTGGGGGCACCCGGGCACTACTACTGGGGACATTACTCTGGGGGCACTTCTGCTGGGGGAGCCACCCCTACTGGGGGCACCTGGGCACAGCTACTAGGGACATTACAAGGGGGCACTTCTACTGGGGGAGACACCACTACTGGGGGTACCCAGGCACGACTACTAGGGACATTACTCTGGGGGCACTTCTGCTGGGGGAGCCACCACTACTAGGGGCACCCGGGCACAGCTACTAGGGACATTACAAGGGGGCACTTCTACTGGGGGAGACACTACTACTGGGGGCACTACTACTTGGGGCACTACTACAAAGGGAGCATTACTATTGGGGGCACTAATACAGGGGCATTAATACTGGGGAATGTATACAGGGGACACTACTACAGGGGGCATTACTACTGGGGGGCAATACAACTGGGGACACTACTACTGGGGCACTACAACAGGGACCATTACTATTGGGGGCATTACTGATGGGGGCATGATTACAGGGGACATGACTACAGGCGGCTCTGCATAAGTTACACTACCACTGTGGGCACTGCATAAGGGGCATAAATACAGGGGACACTGCATATGAGGACAACTACAGGGGGCACTACTAATGGGGGCTCTGCATAAGTTACACTACCACTTTGGGCACTGCATAAGGGGCATAAATACAGGGGACACTGCATATGAGGACAACTACAGGGGGCACTACTAATGGGGGCTCTGCATAAGTTACACTACCACTGTGGGCACTGCATAAGGGGCATAAATACAGGGGACACTGCATATGAGGACAACTACAGGGGGCACTACTAATGGGGGCTCTGCATAAGTTACACTACCACTGTGGGCACTGCATAAGGGGCATAAATACAGGGGACACTGCATATGAGGACAACTACAGGGGGCGCTACTAATGGGGGCTCTGTATAAGTTACACTACCACTGTGGGCACTGCATAAGGGGCATAAATACAGGGGACACTGCATATGAGGACAACTACAGGGGGCACTACTAATGGGGGCTCTGCATAAGTTACACTACCACTGTGGGCACTGCATAAGGGGCATAAATACAGGGGACACTGCATATGAGGACAACTACAGGGGGCACTACTAATGGGGGCTCTGCATAAGTTACACTACCACTGTGGGCACTGCATAAGGGGCATAAATACAGGGGACACTGCATATGAGGACAACTACAGGGGGCACTACTAATGGGGGCTCTGCATAAGTTACACTACCACTGTGGGCACTGCATAAGGGGCATAAATACAGGGGACACTGCATATGGGGACAACTACAGGGGGCACTGCATAATGGGCACTTTTGCCTGAGAGCCAGTGGGGGGAGCCTAAGACCTGTCGGGATGGAATGGCAAGGGAGGGGGCTGGAATGGTAAGGGAGGGGGCTGGAATGGTAAGGGAGGGGGCTGGAATGGTTGGGGAGGGGGCTGGAATGGTAAGGGAGGGGGCTGGAATGGTAAGGGAGGGGGCTGGAATGGTAGGGGAGGGGGCTGGAATGAAGTGTGTATTGTGTGAATCTTGTTTTTTCAATGTGTTTTATGTGGTTCTGGATTTAATAATGTATTTGAGGTGAATGTGGTTTTAAAACGTAGTTTATGTGCCTCTGGCTTTTCCAATATATTTTATGTGGAAGTGGTTTGTTGCAGTGTATTTTATGTGGATCTGGCTTATTACAGTGTATTTTATGTGGACCTGGCTTATTACAGTGTATTTTATGTGGATCTGGCTTATTACAGTGTATTTTATGTGGACCTGGCTTATTACAGTGTATTTTATGTGGATCTGGCTTATTACAGTGTATTTTATGTGGACCTGGCTTATTACAGTGTATTTTATGTGGATCTGGCTTGTATTTTCAATGTGTTGGGTTCGCTCCCAACGCGACTAAAAACGAGTGTGATACAAGGTCATACTTCTGAAAATGTCACACCAAAGGCATGCACACAGAAATGCGGCGTGGGCTTGTGACAGCTAGGCCACACCCCATTTTTTGAGTGCGCGCCTCTGGCGCGCGCATGCTGTCTGTCTTTTGTTTAGCTACATATATTTTTCAGCGCTTTGCCCCTGACAGGTTAGACACCCCTGTACTCAATACTCACAGTGGCTGACATTCTGTGGTCTTTCGAGATCACACTCCCTTACTGTGATACCACACCCCCTCACGATGAGGCCACGCCCACTCCACAATATTACTGCTTCGGGGGGGTGCATTTTGACTGCTCGCACTGGGAGCCTCAGACCCTAGAAACTGCCCTGAATACAACAGTGAGAGGGGGGAGGAGATCTGAGTAAGGTGGGCTACTGTGTGTGTGTGTGTGTGTGTGTGTGTGTGTGTGTGTGTGTGTGTGTGTGTGTGTGTAAGGAGGGAACGGAAGCAATGTTAAGGAGAAGAGCTGTGTGTACATGTGTGTGAGGAGGGGAGATCTTTGTGAGGGGGGATCTGTGTGTTTGTGAAGGGGGGATCTGAATGAGGAGGGAGAGAGAGCTGTGTGGAGGGATCTCAGTGAGTGAGGAAAGCTGTGTGTGTGAGGGGGTGGCTGAGTGAGTGGGGAAAGCTGTATGAGGAGAGAAGAGCTGAGGGAGGGGGAGAGCTGTGGGGGTGTTCCGAGTGAGGGGGAGATGATCTGAATGAGGGGGAGCACTGTGTGTGTGAGGAGAGGTTGAGTAAGGGGGGGGAGGGCTGTGTAAGGGGCGGTGAGTGGGAGTGCTGGTGGGGGGGGTGTCTGGGTGAGGAGGGTGAGGGGGGAGCATTGTGTGTGTTTGAGGGGAGGAGAGCTAAGTAATGGGGAAGAGCTGTGTGTGGGGGGATATGTGGGAGGAGAACTTTGTGAGGTGGTACATGCTGGACATGCTCCCTACCTGGCACACTTGGGGGAGGGGCACGTTAGAGCACACATGCTCTGGGTGCCATGGTCACACGCTACACCACTGGTGGTGCAAAACCCCATGAGACCATGAACCCAAGTTGTCAAAAAGGCTCCATGCAGGCTGGTGGTGGTTCCATAATGGTGTACGGTGTGTTCACGTGGCATGAGTTGGGTCCGTTGGTATGCCTGAACACGTCTTTGACCGATAACCCTTCATGGACTTCATGTACCCCCACAACGATGGAATATTCCAGCAAGATAAAGCACCGTGTCATCTGTCCCAAGTTGTCCAGAATTGGTTTGTGGAGCATGCTGGAGAGTTCAGACGAATGGTGTGGCTACCATGTTTGCTCAACATGAACCTAATTGAGCATTTATGGGACCTGGTGGAGAGGTCCTTTCGCATCCAAGATCCTGCACCTACAAATATCAGGGAGCTGTGGGAAGCTATCCAGATGGCATGGGTCACCATCTCTCCATAGGTCTTCCGTCCACTTGTGGAATCAATGCCACGTTGAGTTGCTACACTTCACACTGTTAGAGGGGGTCCTAAACAATACTAGCCATCTGTCCCATGACTTTTGGCACTTTAATGTAGGATCAAACATAGGGCCTGATTCAGAGCCGCTCGTAAGCGGCCGCTCGTTCGCTCCGAGCGACGTTCGCACAACTGCGCATGCGTATGGGTTGTAATACGCATGCGCGAACCAGTCATTGCGGTCGGAAACTGTGTGCTCGCAAAATAGCGAATGCCTGCTAATTTGAGTGACAGAATGAGGCGTTTGTGGGTGGTAACAGGGGAAGGTGCTTGAAAACGGGGAGTGGTGATCCGAACGCAGGCGTGCCAAACGGTCAAAACGGGCGTTTTAAGGGTGTGCATAATTAACAAAGCAGCGTCATCGACCACGTCACTTGGTTGTCTTTTAGCCTGAACTGCTCGCATGATTGCAGTAGGAAAATGCTACCATAAGCACTGTGAGCAGTTCATACGCCTTTCGATGTACTCGATTAATCTAATAAATAGCGGAGATGAAGTAGGATGCGAGCGGCCAGGGGGCATTTTTGAAAAAATAGTGTGCGCATGTTTCGTTCGCTCGTTCAGACATAGAGGCGTCAACAGACCGCAAGGAGCGAGCGCTCTATTTAAATATCCGGCCCCTTTTTCTGAACGAGCGAGCGCAAATAGTGTCCGGCTCTGAATCAGGCCCATATGTCATATGCCTGCAGAAAGGTGTGAAGCCAACATATAATTAGGAATCTGATAAAACATGAACCCCAGTTGTATAAAGGAGCAGGTTTCAGGGGAGAGACCCCATAATTGAGTTAAGGGAAAGCAGGAGGTGATGTTCAACTAAATATAGCTGTAATAAAAGTGAATCAGCTTTTAGGAAAACACAGGTTTTAATAATCATTCCTCCAAAAATGTATATTTCCACATTTACTCCTAAGTAATTTCTATAGAATAACCATTATGCTATAAGGGCCTGATTCAACAAGAACGCAGTTGATAATTTGCACGCAATCGACCGATTGTTGCATACTGCACATACGTATGCATCGCAATGACCGTGCGCAAACTAGCTATGGCGATCGGGACTGCAACACAGTGACTACGCAGACTCATTGCAGAGTGATTGACAGGAAGTGCCGTTTGTGGGTGGTGATGGGGGGTGGTCGGCTGAACGCAGGCACGCCAGTGTGTTCGAATACTGTTACATGGGCATTCGTTAAATATCCACTGCAATGCATACTTGCCTACCCTTCCGATTAGGTCAGGAGCCTCCCGAAAATCGGGTGCCGCTCCCGACCCACCTGGAAGACAGGCAATCCTCCCGGCTGCCGCCCACCCCTCCTATCCCCCCGCAATTACCTTTGAAACTGCTGCAGCGGGGGGCCGGTGACGTGATTCACCCTAAATTGCTTCATTTTGGCCCTGTCCCCTGCTTCATAATGCCTTTAATATGGGCATTGTGTAGCGGGGTCGGGGCCAAAACTGACGCGATCGTGTGGCCCCGCCCCCTCCCTGCCCACAAATACTCGTAGTCTGGCTGGACCCGCCTCCTTGTGCTAGCCACGCCCCCATGTCATGCCGATCTGGCTGCTCCCTCCCGGAAGGGGCCGCCAGAAAGTCAGCAAGCCTGCTGCAAATCCATACGCTGTCTGAGGCCTGATAAACATTACGGATGTGTGGTAAGTAAAGTGGGCATCCTTATGTAGTGCTATGGTGGCAAAGCGATCACAATGGATTGGCATACTATCGCAGTTGAACTGCGCGCGTAATTGCTATTGCATTCGTAGTTGCGTTCCGTAGTGAATCAGGCCCTAAGTCCTTATCTGTAGAAGGGAGCTTTCTGTCCAGGCCACATGTTATGCCTATGGAGTTGTTTAGCCCATAAAGTATATTATTTATATATCATTTCAGTTTATTTCCCTCTGCATAATTAATCCTGAACCAGTTATTTCGGCTATGAGGTGAGGAACTCCCACAAAATTAAACTGTAAGCTGTAAAATAGGTCCCATTATCAGTATAGAGTGAGATCCGATCTCCACCAGCTCTGAGCCATAAGTAACGCCCCAACGCCCGTCCTCCACGATACTCCTCCAGTTGGTAGGTGCTAAGTTTGGCCCCATCATAGATGCCAACAGCCTTGCTTTGGCAGAAATATAGGCATAGTTGGGCAAATCAAGAGTATTTTACTCCATCTACTCGCTTTCTTTTCCCTACATGCAAATGTACTTTTATTGCCCGGTTACACCCCTCCAGCCGTGGAGATGCCAATGGCTGAATTGCCCCTACGTGCGTACGCTGGGCTCTGGAGCAGGGGCGTATTTATAATGGGTGCAGGGTGTGCGGTGCACACGGGCCCCTGGATCCGAGGGGGCTCACACCGCACCCATATGTTTTAATTACTCACCCCTCCGAAGTCCCGCGCCGGGCTGTCTCGCCGGAAAATACACCTGAAAAATGGACACCGCGGCCATTTTTCCGGTGTTCTGCGCATACGCACTAGGGAAATAACCCTAGTGCGACCTGCACATGCGCTGTTGACTCCAGGCACACTCTAGTGCCCAGAGTGTACAAGTGCTGCGGCGCTGAGCGCGTCCGCCACCGCAGAGAGAGGAGGGCGCAGCCCAGGCAGAGAGTGCGCACGGGCGCTCTCCTCTGTAGAAACGCCCCTGCTCTGGAGCATGCACAGTGTGAAAACATGCAGGAACTGTTGTCTTTAGCTACTTTCTCTGTTCCTGTTCCACGTTATAAAGAGTGAGCATGTGCCATACCGGCAGTCTATCAGATTCAATGCATCCGAAACTTGTTCGTAATTGTAACATATGTACAGTACGTACAGTAGCTACATGTTTGTTTCGGTCTAAAGAACCCCAAATATGTCCGATCAATTTTAAATATTTATCCTCAAAAACCATCATTGATCCAGGGGATGCCCAGCAACTCATTTAGAACAGAGGTTCTTAAACTCGGGGCTTGATTCAGAGCCGCTCGCAAAAAGTGAGCGCTCGCTCTGAATCAGAGCGGCCCTTGTTTTTTTAAAAACCGGCCTCCTGGCCACTCACTAAGCTGTGGGTGGCCACCCACAGCTTTTGCGAGCGGCCAGGTGATGGTCGCGACCATCGCGGTCAGGTGATGGTCGCGACCATTGCGACCATCGGGCTTGCGACGAGACCCTTTTGGTAGGGTCTTGTTCCCGCAAGCCCCAGTGAGCTTCCTGCTCTAATAGAGCCAGAAGCTCAACTGCTGACATCACGAGTCATGTCAGTAGGGCCGCCCACAAACGGCAGGTGTTCCTTCGGGAATGCCTCCGTTTGGCCAGCCTCCCCCGCCCCCCCTGACCTGCCTACAAAACGGGGCGAGCTGTCGATCAACAGCCAACCGCCCCATTTGTAGTGAGACGCGGAGCGAGTGAATTTCTCACTCGCTCCGTGGCTCGAGCACGCGCAGTGCCTGGCCATTGACCCTCTTGCGAGCGGGTCTGAATCAGGCCCTCGGTCCTCAGGACCCCACACAGTTCACGTTTTCCAGGTCACCCAGCAGGTGCACAGGTGTATTCATTACTCACTGACACATTTTAAAAGAGCCGCCGGTTAGTTCACTTGTGATTCTGTGAGGGGACCTGGAAAACATGCACTGTTTGGGGCCCTGAGGACCGAGGGCCTGATTCAGAGCCGGACGCTCTAACAGAGCGCTCGATCTGAATCAGGGCTGGCGGCTGCGTGTTTGTAAACTGTGTAGAGCAGACCGCTATCACTGCGGTCTGCCCTACACTTGTGGGACCGAGGGACTTGTCCACCCCTTGGCTACTGGTGGCACTGCCAGGTGGATCCCCCCCTTTGGTCGGCACCCCTGGCGAGTGCCATCCTGGCCAATGGGTAGATACACCCCTGGTATGTTGGGTCAACAGGTATAATGTCGACACGCATCAACACATGGATGCAATGTTGGCAAGCAGCACATCGATTTGCTTAGCTTGTCGACAGTGACCACACGGTGCCTGTTGACATTTTGAACCATGTTGACATTCCAATGTTGTCATTGTGTTGTCAAAATTATGAATGTTGACATGATAACTGTCGACAATGTGACTGGATCCCCACCCCTGGCGCTGGCATGGGATTAAGGGCCTCACCTTTTTCATTAGCATGGAGGTGGTTGGAGGGCAGTGTGGTGTTAGTAACTAGGAAACGCCCCACCTATCACACTGCAATGCTCACACATGGAATACCGAATACACAGATGATCTTAAATTAACGTGAACGTAAGAGATGCTCGAAATTCCAACAAAACCATCTGGGTGAGGTGAGTAGGTTCCACCATGTCCGAGGTGGATAACACATACCCGGGCCGCGCCTTAGATAATTACATTGTTTAGTATATTTCTGTGTAAACTCGAACTTCCAACTGCAACACCATAATGTTTTCTGTTCAAAATAACATTTAAACTAGGCTGACACAATGACCTTCAGCCATTTATTGTCTTTTTACTGTTATCTGAGCGTGAACGTCATGCTGGAACTCCAGCGTACAGCTTAGCGCTAATGCCATGCACACCATAGTGATCGAAGACAAAACTCATTTCTATATTTTGAAATAAAAGATTTACATTTGTAGAAGCCGGCCAGCAGCTCCAGTGAGTATATTTGTGTTGACCGTTAAAAGTCAACCCCAAGTTTAATTCATTTTAACTGTCATAAACTGCCGGACTACCGCTTCATCTTACCACGTCTGGTCAGTTGCTGGACTCGTTTGCTCTCACCATGGTGTCTGCGGCACAGTGGCTTTCTACTGAGGTCTTCTGTCAGTAGCGGTTTCATCATCTCACATGGCAGCCCCGGAGCATAGACGCCACCATCTTGGATTTGCTCCATCTACGCAAATGACCAGTCCCGTTCCTGAATTTGTGGTCATCTGAGTGCTGTCAGTCCACCCTGAGTGAGCCCTTTTCAGGCGGCCTATTTAAAAGGCTTCTGTACACGTTCTCATTGCCTGGATTTCATCTAACCTACTTAGTCAGCAGATCTCCAGCTCCTGGTTCCCGGTATCATTGTGTTCCAGTGTTCCTGCAACTCCCTCTGGAATCCTTCTAGAAGTCTCCTGCACTCCTGTGCAGTTAGCAGTTCCTGGTTTTAAGAACTTCAGCTACTTCTGGTCTCCTCTTGGAATGTGTCTTGTGTCTCCATGTGACTTGGCTGCAGTTTTTTTCTGTACATTGTCTCACACTGCTCCTGTAGTCCTGCAGCTATACCTCTGTTTTATTTTATCTCCTCTACTGCTCCAGCAGACCTGCAATATCTCCAGTGCAGTTTCTCACACTGCTCCTGTAGTCCTGCAGCTACACCTGTGTTTTATTTTATCTCCTCTACTGCTCCAGCAGACCTGCAATATCTCCAGTGCAGTTTCTCACACTGCTCCTGTAGTCCTGCAGCTACACCTGTGTTTTATTTTATCTCCTCTACTGCTCCAGCAGCCCTGCAATATCTCCAGTGCAGTTTCTCACACTGCTAATGCAGTCAGGTAGCTAAATCTGTCATTTAACATTTTCACTGCTCTCACAGGCCTGCAGTATCTCCAGTGCATCAGCTCTCACACTCCTCCAGCAGTCCTGCAACATCTCATTATTTTCCACTACTGCAACAACCCTTACATGCTCTACAATGCCTCATCTATACCAGTATAATGTACCTTATAACTAATATCATCCTTTGCTACTCTAGGGGACCATGACCTGTAATGTCTCTGCTGTGGTCCATCCCACCTTGCAGAGGATCTTGGTGAACACCAGGGGGCTCGTTAGACCCAGTGACTCCAGGCTAGCAGTGCTAAACAAGATGGATCAGGACTAGAGTACACTAGAAATCTCAGTGTCATGATATTTACTCAGTGTTTTAAATAAATTCTTTTGCAAAATAATTTCAATGAAAAGAGCCTTCCCCAAGGATTATTCCACCACTAAAAACTTTCTCCTGCATCATCAGTCCTCAGGCATCAGACCAGCAAATGTTTCCCAGAAAACTTAAGTCTATGAGGACCAAATCAGTTGAAAAATTTCTATTCTTATTTATGAAATGATGTTTTCCCTCCGGCCGATGCTGGGTCAGACCGATTCCATCTGTTCTTCATAATAAACGTTGTGTCAGGGAGATTGTGATAGAAGCCACTTGACTCTTCAGACACCCCGCATAAAGTATCTTCCCCAAACTTGGCAGAAAACTGATTTAAAAATATTTTTTTTAAAAATCCATTAATTTGAAATACAGTGAATGCCACAAAAAGAACAGCATGCACATTGTGGTGTTATTTACTGAAGTCGGTTAAGAATCTGCTAATTATCACAGGCCAAGTGAACTCCAGTAAATGTGTTTACACTGCGGGGTTTATAGAGAAAGTCACAAGTAAAGGCTGCTGCTAAATGAGCCACCTGTGTTTAGTTAGGATGGAATCTCCCATTGTTCCAACTGCACTGGTGGTAACCAAACAATCTCCGATCTTTAGATATCTTTCTTTTATCTATTTATTGTGTGTTGTTGGAAGAAGCTACGAGGTCTGATCTAAGTGGAGCCTGTGGACGCTGTTGACATATGCAGGGGAAGAGGCCACGGTCGGGGCATTCGTTAGAACTAAAAGACTAATGCTGGGTACACATTAGAGTCGACTATCCTAGATCGTGGCCAACGGGATGACCGATGTAACGAAACATTGGTTGCCCGTACACTATTATTAAGTGAGGGGGAGTCAGGGGGGGTGTCGCAATTGGGGCCGGGGCTTAGCGACGGGGGTGGGGCATAATGGCGGCCGGTTGGCGCATGCACTTGTCACTGTATTTTTTGTGAAAATACCGTGATAAGTGTGTGGAAGGGATTCGCAGGGACAGAGCTTTATCGCAAGCTCTGTCCCTGCAAGGGATTTTTAGTAAATCCCTGTGATATTGCCTGAATTAATTGCGAATTCAATCAGTAATATCACACTACAATCTGCATTCAAAATGTGGATTGTAGTAAATAGAGCCCTAAGGCTTAGTTCATGATCGCATATATAACTCTTGTAGCCCATTAACTAATTTATGGAACTTTATTCTTTGCACTGCTGGTGTCCATGGCGATATCATGACCCCACAGGGTAGGCCACCATTTGTAAGTAGAAGGCAAGCAGAGCACTACATCAGCTTCTTCCTATCAGGATGTCTCGTCAGACCGTCCATGCAGTAATTCTAGTGCAATAACTATAGGAGCGCTATTAGCCTGAAACAGTCTATTGATGACAGCGGGTGGCAAAGAGTTCTGCCTGCACCATACTTCCAAATCACACCTGGTATCATCATGGATCTCAGAAGTGCACCAGAGGGTGGAGGAGATCCCAGGGGAATTACAAGGTAGTTAATTGCCAAAATTTTCCACAATAACGATGAATTATTCATTGACGTCAAGATAGTGACTATAGTTTACCGTCTTTGCTTGGTTTAATATAAAAAATACCTTAACCCTATTTGATAGACAAGTCATCTTACCGAATGATATTAACAGCTCCAGCCACCGGAGGGCGATAGACTAGTGAGGCGGGTAAGCAATTGCCCCTCAGGGAACTGTTGTTTTTGCAGGTGATAGCTGAGTAAAACTCCATTTTGTGATCTTGCCATTTAGGCCCAACAAAGCTGGGATTTCGTAGACCCGCCTCGCCACTTTTGTTGAGTTTTTGCAGAATATGGGATAATAAGACATAGAACAAGATACAGAGAAATGTTTCTCCCTTTTTTTCTGTATCTGGACATTTAAACTACCTCATCAGCAATGTAGCACTGGAGACATAGCACACATACCTTCCCGCCATGGATGCTGAGTGCTTTCTATCCGAAGGGCTGCCATAAAACTGGCCCCTGGACAGGAATGTGAGGGAGTTCTACTATTCAATATTTAATTACCTGTAAATCCTTTCAGTTTGCCAGAACCGTCTATTAGTATGCACGGAATTCCAGCGCTAGATTAACGTTCAGAACCATGCCTGGGTGTCTGTCTTTCCTGGAGGAAGAACATTTGGGAACCTAAAGAAATGTTAGGGAGGACAGGCTGGAGGGAAACGTATCATGGTGTAGAAGGGATTTGTGTGGAGCTTCTTTGAAGAGATGTAATAAATATCCAAGTTTGCGCACTATACTGACCAAAGGAATTAATTTATTGGCTGGTAACGTTACGCCATAAGACAATCTATTCAACTCAGAGGCCCATTTATCAACGAGTTTTATCATACACAACGAATTTTAAAACTCATTGCGTAGGATTAGGGTGCTCCAGCCAAACGGCGCCCAACTGCCATTTTTCAAAAAGATGACAGTTGGGAGCTGATTGGCTGGAGCACCATTTATCATACACAACGAGTTTTAAATAAACTCGTTGCGTATGATAAAACTCATTGATAAATGGGCCCCTCAGTTCCTACTGAATCCAGGAGGCAGCTGCTGATTGATCTCCGCAATTGAAGAGAATAGAGTGGTCCAATTATTGCCTTTCGTTGCTATATTTAAGTGTAATTGCTGGTAACTTTTTTGAGTCTGCTGAAGTTTAGACAGAGCTTGATCAGTGTGACCAGTCTGCATCACTAAATGCTCACGTGGCTCTCTAGCTATTTCCAGATGTCTCTATACCTACCTCCTGCTGGTTAATAGTTCTCAGAAGATCTCGCTCAGATGGCGAGGTAGAGGCACTGCCGCCTGGAGACCAGCTGTTGTTCAGCGCCAGACAGCAAAAAAACCAGCCTGAGTATGTTCTCTTACAGGGCCAGATTCAGAGATTTACTGAACTCCGATGTTCACGTAAATCTCCGATGATTAAAGATCTGCGCGGCAGCCGCACTGCACATGTGCAGATCAGGTCCGGAGCTGGCGCTCGCAGTGACACAAAAGCGGCAGCAGGATTGACGCGTTGCTAGTGTTGGGGGTTGGCGACTTTGCAGCGTTCCAGAAAAGCTTGGATGAAGCTTCACTGGCCCAGTCTGTGTGATTTTGCTGGACATCCGCTGGATCACGCATCTGAGGTCGCGGTGGTTATGTGGTGCTGTGTCTTCGGATGCAGCAATCACATCGCAGGTGCTGATAGGAGGTGTCTTTTTCGTACGGGACCCTCCTGCTGCACTAGAATATTAGTTGGACAGTATTGCACAGCCGGTTCAACGCGTGCGCTTCCGGAAATGGAGCGTGACAGATCGGGGAGGGGGCGTGTCCTTGCGGAACACATGTGCAAGTACAATCTACACAAATATCAATATGCATGCTATAGAAGTAACAAAAATATAAGACCCCTGCAGTATTTATAATACAACAGTATGGAGCCCATTGCCATAATAAAAATATAAGCTGTGTGATATTGACACCCTTAAGTGCCACTGCCAGCCGCAACAACCTCTCCTGCCCTTACCGGTTTTTCCTCTCTGTGGCTGTGTATGGACGCCCGCCCTGGAGTTGCTGGAGTCTGGACTTGGCTGGGGGCGTGCACAGCAGCCCTCCCACGGCCATTTTAGTATGGGGAAGCCAGATCTCTGACAGCTGCCCGATCGGAACTGAGGCCCTGATTCAGAGCCGGACGCTCTGACAGAGCGTCCTTCTTGATTTTTAGAGCGGCCTCCCACAGCTATAGCGAGCGGCCAGGAAGATGGTCGCGATGGTCAAGACCATCGCGACCATCGGGCTTGCGACGAGACCCTTGTAGTAGGGTCTCATTGCCGCAAGCCCTGGAATGCTTTCGGCTCTATCAAAGCCGAAGGCACTCCCACTGACATCACTTGTGATGTCAGTGGGGCTGGTCCCAGACGGTAGGCATTCCCATGGGAACGCCTCCGTCTGGGCAGGCACGCCCCCGTCACGCCCACCAATGGGGGCGAGCTGTCACTCAACATTGACAGCACGCCCCCTTTGGTACGAGACCCGGAGCGACGGTTTGCCCGTCCCTATCCGGGTCTCGCGCATGCGCACGATGGAGCCGGCTCCGTCATGCGCATGCGCACTGGGCCAACATCAACCCGCTTGCGAGCGCTTGGCACTCGCGAGCGGGTCTGAATCAGGCCCTGAGTTCCGATCGCGGTAGCTGCGGTGCAATGCAGCCGGGCATGCAGTGTGAGCCGGCCCGGCATAGGGGAAAACCGGACCGGTCCAGCGGGAATTTTCCTTGCTGTCCCAGCGGCCCAATCCGCCCCTGGGAGGATGTATCTTTTAGAGACATTCTTCTTCTTTTTTTTATATATATATGGGGACTCAGCGGCTCCCTCCAGTCGTCGGCATTCCGGGTCGACGGCCCTGTTAGCACGCCCCTAGAACAGTCCCTGATCTGGCCTTCCCCTTCCTCCAGAGCACTCTCGGCTGCAATCGTCCGCGGCACCAGTACGTTCTGGGGAGTGTCAGCAAAAGTGATGCACAAGTGCAAATGGCAGCAATGAGGGGGGCATGTGAATGCTAGAGAGTGTACTGTAGTTTACTCCTCTCCCTGAAATTAGAGATGGGAACACTCTCCTAGAAAGTGTACCTAACAAACAACAGATTATGGCGGACGGATCTCGTGGTAATCTGCATGCTGCGCGTACCCTGTTAAAATATATTGGTGACTCCGAATGCTCCGTCCATCGTAGGGCCGCTCTTTCAGTGAAATGTAGCATTTCTGCGCGGTCAGTGGTCGGCAACCATGAGGACGCACTGAACTGATCGGTCTGGTGGGAGTGTCGTGGCAGTGTAAGTTGGACGACTACTGTGCTCGTTAATAGTTTGCAGATGCGGATATTGGGCCTGATTCAGCATGGATCGCTATTGCGATAGCATACGCAGACGGTCGATTGTTGCGTACTGCGCATGCCTATACAACGTAGTGCACATAAGCAAGTTAGCATTGCAATCGCTCTGCGTTCACCTACCAGGGCCAGATTAGGGGGGGAAGCCGACAGGGCCATCACTGGGCCTCCGCATACGGAGGGGCCCCCACACAGGGTGGCGGCTCTGAGTTACTGTATGCAGCACAGAGAGGCTCCCGAGTCCCCTCATCAGTGTCATGTGACACATTACGTCCGTGATGCTGATGAGGGGACTAGGGAGCAGATCTGCCGGGAGGTCACGCCGTCACTCAGGTGAGTAATCAGCGGTGAAGCAATAGGCTCCATGTGGCTTGGGGGGGAGGGAGGGTGTAGGCTCTGAGTAGCTAGGGGTTAGGGGGGTGGGGCGGCAGGCTCCGTGAGCCTAAGGAGCTCATTCAGACCTGATCGCAAGTTGCGGCCGCTCGCTGGCAAAAAGGGTCTGGATATGTAAATTAATTGCTCACACTGCATCTCGTAAGGACACCCTCTATGTTTTTGCG
Organism: Taudactylus pleione; assembly: GCA_031769625.1. Lineage (NCBI taxonomy): Eukaryota > Metazoa > Chordata > Amphibia > Anura > Myobatrachidae > Taudactylus > Taudactylus pleione. Next base: position 325,752 of record JAUIMM010000139.1, on the reverse strand, counting down.
AGTTACGGCAAAGTGCGCTCGCAAGTGTATAAAGACGCCCCCTTGCCACTCGCAACAGACATCATCTCCGGGAAATGTAGGATTAATTGGGAACATCGAGAGCCATCGGAGCTCCTCGCAGCCCTTGAGGTTGCCTTAGCCTGCCGCAAGCACAGCGATCAGTGTGGGCTGAAATACATGCAGGTGACGAGTACAATGATGCTACTTTGCTAATTCTGCACGCCCTTTAAATGGCGTTTTGGCGGTCTGACACGCCTGCGTCCGCAAAACCATTCCCCGGTTTACAAGCACCTTCCCCTGTTACCACCCAAACGGCACTATCTGTCACTCAAAGCAGCGACCTGATAGTGGCTTACGAGCAAACAAAATCATATCGCAAAGGCTGGCTTGCGCACGTGCACTGCGAATTATACGCATGCGCATATGGGCAAAAATCGCTCATAGCTACCGAGCGCAACTTAGCGACCAGGTCTGAATCAGGTCCTAAAGGCGGTGTCTGGCTATGTAGGCTCCTTGCGGCTTGAGGGAGGCTACGTGTGACTTGAAGGAGGCCCCACAACTTGGTTGCCCTGGGGCCCCCACAAGCCTTAATCCGGCCCTGTCACCTGCACAGATACAAAGCAGACAGAGGGACGGGACGTCAGCGTTTGGGGGTTGCGACAGGTGAGTGTTCAGAGAACGCACGCGGCAGACTCAGCTTGTGCAATTTCTGAGTAAGGTCAGACCTGCTGTGATTCTGCTTGAGGGGCCGATGTTCCCGATGTATACGCAGGATTGAAAGGTATTACGGATGTGCGAAATCGGTAGTGGGCATCTCTATGCTGCCTCTGGGTGTCTCGATGTTGGATTTGCGATTGCAGTCATTATCATATTTTCACAGCAGACCTGCGTGCGTAATCGAAGCTGCGATCGCAATAGCGATCCATACTGAATCAGGCCCAGTATTCCTATTTCTGACAGGTCTTTTGCACCCAGCATGGGGTGAGTGCAAGTGCCAATAATAATAATAATAATATTAATAATACAGTTGCGAACATGTATAATACAGTGGGAGGGATGGACTTGCGCAGGAAGACGTACGGATATTCGGCATACACGGACCTGATTCTCACAGTTAGGACGTAAGTAGGCTATGACAGCTGTAAGGGAAAGAGGGCCTAATTCAGAGTCGGACGCTATTTGCGGACGGTCGTTCCAAAAAAGGGGCCGGCTCTTTAAATTAAGCGCTCGCTCTTTGCGGTTTGTTGACGCCTCTATGTCTGAGTGAGTGAACGAAAAATGCGCTCGCTATTTTGTAAAGACGCCCCTTTGCCGCTCGCATCACACGTCATCTCCGGTATTTATTAGATTAATCGGGAACATCGAAAGGCATCTGAACTGCTCGCAGTGCTTGTGGTAGCTTTTTCTTACCGCTATCACTGCGAGCAGTTCAGGCTAAAAGACAACCAAGTGACGTGGTCGATGACGCTCCTTTACTAATTATGCACTCCCATTAAACGCCCTTTTGACCGTTTGGCACACCTGCGTTCGGATCTCCACTCCCCCGTTTTCAAGCACCTTCCCCTGTTACCACCCACAAACGGTACATTCTGTCACTCAAATTAGCAGCCCCTCGCTGTTTTGCGAGCGCACGGTTCCCGACCGCAATAACTGGTTTGCGCATGCGCATTAAGACCCATACGCATGCGCAGTTGTGAGAACATCGCTCAGAGCGAACGAGCGGCCGCTTACGAGCGGCTCTGAATCAGGCCCAGAGGCCACACGGCCGCCCAAACCCAGAATCAGTCTATTAGGTCTCTTTTAGAAACCACAAGAAAAAGTTGAAACAGAAGAAATCTTTTAATGTAAATGGCTTTCGGTGTTACATAACATAGCGTTTTCTAAAGCAGGCACTAAAAGTTGTATTACCGTAAATCGCACCGATATCCAGCCAAATGGCAGATGTTTTTGGCCATCCCCTGTTACTCAAGAAAATTGTGATCACTAATTTTTACTGTCAATTGTTTTGATTAATTAATGATGAAAGCAATCTGGCCTGACGCTGGCCTTCGGAGATCGCATTTTCTACGGCTTTTCTCTAGATTTTCAATGTGTTACCAAAGAATTATGCTCCCAATATAATTCTACTATATTTCATGTACTACAAGTTCAAATTCCAAGAAACAAACTGTCACTAAAGAAATAACTATATTTATGACCTGAAACTCTAATTATCCCTTTTTGGCAGGAAGAAATGTTAAGAGTGTAAATGTTTTTGGAATATAGGCCCTCATTCAGAGCCACTCGCAAACAGCAGTACGCTCGTTGCGTTCCGATGTTGACTAACCACGCATGCGTCGGTGTTACACTGCGCATGTGCGTACGGCAGATTGCGAGCTTTTTATCTGTCGTTCCTAAAATAGCGTACAGGAAGTGACATGTCAAATGTGATTGACAGAACAGGGCGTTTTTGGGTGTTGACGGGGGTGGAGATGGAAAAACGCAGGCGTGGCGAGGCGTTTTTGGGGCGTACATACATTAGCAGATGCGAGCGTAAAATGTGTTCGGACCGTCACATACGTCACTGGAACATCCTCTTTCCCTTCAAAATGCTCGCACAGTTTAGGGTCTGGATTACTCTACCACATTGGCGATGGCCTTCTCCTCCGTCCCGGGACTCCACGATGTTGCAGCGATTAATCGCGGGTGGTCACAAAAGCAATTAGTGTTGTATTGAAAACCGGCTTGGTATGTGTTTGGAAAGCAGTTTATTGGGATAGCACAAAACCGTACGCAGGTGGAAATCATACCTGCTAATGTCAGGATTACACAATCAATTGGCGTACATTTTGTGGGGGTTTTTTTGGCCTCAATTTGTTGTTTATGGCCTATTGTAACAATAATGTCATCATGTTTTAATTAGCTCCCCCTTTTTTTTTTTAATGTGCAATTTGCATCGTTATGTGTTTTTTTAAACGTTCCTTCAAGAGGCCTTTTTTTTAGACAAATGAAATGGTTTTTGGTGTCCTTTTTTGCCTTTAGGGCCAGGATTAAATGTAACCCATTTGTCCAATAATGTCACAATACAATGTCAGATTTTTGTCATAAATTTATTGTTTAAACACAAACCAATTGGCATAATATTTTTTTTTAGTTTTTCTGCCAAAGATACTTTTTATCCAAAAAAAAAAATCAATAACTGATAACATAAACGTACAAAAATAACTTAAAAACATTTCACAAGAAAGGAGAGGGAAGTTTTGACCAGAAAGGAATATGAGCCAAGCACAGAAGGAGTGTGGGAAAAGTCGCCATTGCTGTCACCGTTTTTTCGCCCGTTTGGATGGGGGAGGGTGGGCGCCAGACCGGGTCCGGGATGCCATCGGGCTGGCCTGTCCAGAGGCAGATGTTGTGGCCTCTGGACTAGGCACAGGGCTAGGCACATTTGGAGGATTGGCTGATGTTGTGCCAGAGGTGGAGGATCCTGATGTTCCGGCAGGAAGGGAGGTCGGCTCCACCATGTGCTGGCGAACGAGCTGCTCCAGGGCATCGGCGATGCGGATGTTGGCCCTGGTATTTTCCGCCAGGGCCTGACCAATGGTCACGTTGGCCGCAGCATTTTGCTCCAGGGCCTCAGCCACCCGTAGCAGACTGGCGTCCATCCTCTGCAGAATCTCCGTATGGAAATCCGATTTGAAATTGAGTTCTGTGAGGAGGCCCACTGCCTGCGAGGGGGCACGCCCTGGACTGGCTTCTGCAGGGTCCTCAGCCGGATGTACTGGTTCCTCCCCTGCAGAGCCAGCAGAAATTCTGCGGCCAAGGCTTCCCTCTGGAGCAGACTCATCCGCCTGTGTCTCTGTTTGAAAAATGAGAAAAGAGTCACATTAGAATCTACATATTGGCACAATAGCATTTCAGAGTTGGTGACATCACAATACTTACCTGGGCCAACATGAGGAGCCGCAAAGTCTGGCATGTCCGTATCCATGTTGGACACGCCAAACACCTCCACAGGCTGCACACACCCCTGTGCCAGCTCTTCTAAATCAGTCAACTCCAATGACACAGGGGTGGGACCCCCACCTGTCCCCCTTGCATGCCTAGCCCTGTCCGCGAGTTTTTGCTTTAGGCGATATTTGAAGTCGCCCCATCTGTGGGGAAAAATGGAAGCCATTATCCTTTGGTTTAAAATGGGGTTTGTTTTTAGGGGGGGCAAGGGTTTACTTACCGCCGTTTGACATCCCGGGCTAGACGGACATAATCACCCACCGTATTGACAGCAACGGCTACCTCTTCCCACATTCTCCACTTCTGGCTTAGACTCATATTCCTGTCTGCCTGTGGCAGGATGTCCACACACTTCTGGATCAAAACCTCCATCTCCTTTCTTGTGAAATGTGGCTGCCTTTTTTTTTTGGCCGCTTTGGCCGGAATACTGGGCCCAGCAGCCTCTTCCATGTCATCCTCCTCACCTATTTGTGTAAAATTACAGAATTCACAAAATCACAACTTGCCTCATCTTATGGTTCAAATTAATCGTTGATAGAAAATGCATGAAAGACTTACCGCCTGACTCTTGGGCATTTTTTCCCTGGTCTGTCGCCATGTCTGCGGTCCAAACAAGAAATACACCAGAATTTGAATGTGTTTTCGTGACGTATTTATACATGCGTCCTTATTTTGCGGCCGCATCATTGATTGTGCGGCCCTATGATCCCTCCTTAATTTGTGCGGGAAACGAAACACTATTTATGGCTTGGTGTGTCTCAAGTCGAGGTGGCGTTTTTGGATTGTTGGAGGTTATCTTGGCTGGAGTGTATTGATTGTGTAGAAAGGAGTTGGAGGTTGTTGTATCGTTTGTTGGTTAGATTTGCGTTTTTTTTCCCGTTATCTTTGTTGGTTTATATTTTTGGGACCTCGTTTGTTGATTTGGTAAGTTTTGTGAAGTCTAACTTTTGTTCAATTGTTGTTTCATTGTGTTTCGTATATTTTGTAATTTTTGGATACCTAATTTATTCTATTTTAGATTTTGTTTTTTTTCGACCCCAAAGACCTTTTGATTTTGCATCTTAGATATTTGCTCTTGGTAAGTCCATTTTTTATCTTGTATTAGCGAACTAATTAGCGCATTTTTAGTAGTTACTCTTGGGACTTGTATTAGCGAACTAATTAGCGCATTTTTAGTAGTTACTCTTGGGACTTGTATTAGCGAACTAATTAGCGCATTTTTAGTACTTACTCTTGTGACTTGTATTAGCGAACTAATTAGCACATTTTTAGTAGTTACTCTTGGGACTTGTATTAGCGAACTAATTAGCGCATTTTTAGTAGTTACTCTTGGGACTTGTATTAGCGAACTAATTAGCGCATTTTTAGTAGTTACTCTTGGGACTTGTATTAGCGAACTAATTAGCGCATTTTTAGTAGTTACTCTTGTGACTTGTATTAGCGAACTAATTAGCACATTTTAAACAGCTTAATAATCATTCTAACTTTTTGATGGTTTAGCTTTCGCATTTTTAAGCCAACATTTCGACCTGTTTTGATGTACTGTGTTAAATGTCGCTTTGCGGGTTTGCTAAATGGGTGTTTGGCATATTTGAACTTTGGTCTAGCACAAAATGTATCCACAAAAATACACAGAGTGAAATGTGTCAAGTAATTTTGTTGTTTATTTTCAGTTTGGACGTATCATGACAATACCCCGGCATGTAAGCAGCAATGGATGCTATCATCAAGCTAAGTTGTTTTAATATAGTTTTGGGGTGGTTCAAAAGCCTTACTTTAAAATTTTGGATTTTCAGGTTGATCTGGGGAGGATTGTTCTGGCCATGCTCCCGGAAGCCGACCAACCTCAATCTCATCCCAGGCATAGGCATCGTAGGCATGCAAGGCCCCAGATATTTCGAACACGTGTCACCCTTTTTGGAATGCCCGATGATGAGGTTTTAAGACGCTACCGTCTACCTCCCAAAATCATCATAGACACTCTCTCATTAATAGAAAGTGATCTTGAGCGGCAAATTGACAGTCCAACAGCAATACCACCACTGACGCAATTTATGGCGGTGTTACATTTCTGTGCCTCAGGATCGTTTCAAACAACGGTTGGAATAGTGGCGGGCATCTCCCAATCCTCCTTTTCCCGGATCCTGAGGGCAGTGATGGAGGCACTTTTCAAGCACCTCCATCATTTTATTCAAATGCCTTTGGATATGGGTGCCCTTAGTGTGGCCAAGGCCAATTTTTACCAAATAGCTGGCTTCCCACACATCATAGGGGTTGTGGATGGTACTCACATACCACTTCAGCCTCCAGCACGGCTGGAGGCAATATTTAGAAACAGGAAACACTATCACTCCCTGAATGTAATGGTGGTATGTGATGCCTCCCTCCAGATCCTGTCCCTGAATGCTAAGTTACCAGGAAGTGCACATGACTCCTTCGTCATCCGGCAATCAGGGATATGGCAGAAATTAACCAACCTACAAGCTGGTGATGCGTGGCTTCTGGGTAAGTGGAGACCTTTAGTACATAACAATGTTAAGCTTGATACACAGTGTTCCTGATGTTGTCTCTTATTTTTCACAGGAGACAGTGGATACCCTTGCATGTCCTGGCTGCTCACTCCTTATTTGGCTCCCACACCAGGCCAACAAAGTGAGTATAATTCCGCACTTACAGCCACCAGGCAAGTGGTGGAGCGCTGTATCGGCCTTTTAAAAGGCCGATTCAGATGCCTCCACCGCTCTGGTGACGAGCTCATGTATTTGCCGGATATGGTGTCGAAAATTGTGGTCCTGTGTGGGATATTTCACAACATCGCCATAAGGAGTGGTGTCCCAATGCAGCCAGAGGATGCCTTACCTGAGGATGGCCCCCCCGAGGTTGGTCGGAGGTCAGTATGTGGGGGGGCCATACGTGATGATGTGGTGGCCAGATTTTTTAGGTAAGTTTGACCCAAACTACAGTGTTTATACCTAATGTGTTTGTGTTTGTTTGCGAACATCTAATTTATTTTTATTTTTTCACCATCTTCTGTTTGTTCACATAATCTTTGCCACTCCAACGCTCACTACTTCCTGCTACCCTTACCAAACCTGGATCTGGTGATTTTGGCCATATATTCTGGAACCCATATCGCAACGCCATGTTTGTGGAATCATGTTGGCATGGTCCTTCGTCAACCAGTTCTTGATTTTTTTTTTAAATTAAATATTTTATTTGTATGTGTTGGATTTGAGATTATCAGTGTTTTTTGGTTTTGGGACTGACCACTTTGATTTCTCATTTAAGTTGTGAATAAATGTTTGGAGAGTGAAATGGTCTTCCTTTTTTTGGACGTTAACAGCAAGTGTAACCAGGTTAACACACCTTACAATTGACTAAGGGGTAATCCAGTACTGACACCAGTTGATGTAAACTGAAATATGTTTGCAGGTTCCCAACCCACACCAAAAGGAAGCCTGTCCAAACCTTTGGATTTTGAAGATTGGCCTAAGCAGCTTGCACACCAACTAGGAACCTGTAAACTGGCGAAATATCTAATTGACACTACACCCAAAAAGGGAAATGACATTGTTACTGTTATGTGTTTCTTGTGGCTGTTTAACATACAAATACAAAATACAATCTAACTTTTAAAAAATGGAAATCCGTGCAGGTACAGTCTACTTATGTCAGGGAAAACTATTTGTGTTTTCGAAAAAAAGAATGAGCCAGAACGTATATTAGAACTACAAAATTTATTTACAAAACGAATCAAAAAAAAAAAAACTACTGGCGAAGGATGCCAGACAGCCGGTCAAGGGCCACAAGAAGGCCAATTACATGTTGCCGCATCTGGCCAACACAATCCTCCACCTCTTGACGACGCCTCTGTTCCTCTGTGGGTGAGAAAAGTGTGTGGATTAATAAAACAATAGGGAATCCACATTAAAAAAACAAAAACACAACGAAATCACTCCTAAACCGAAAAAAAACAAAAAAAAACAAAAAGGGGGTGCTGGCAAAAATACAAGGCCTATGTACAAATTCACACAGGTGTGATATGTGTATGTTGAAATCAGCAGGAAGAGGTAAAGGCAAACTGCTAAATCAACAAAAGTAAACCAAACAAGCACGAATAAAGGCACGACACATGATTACATACAAACAGTTTGTGGTTAAAAAAAATGAGAAAGAAAAACATACCGGGAGCCAAAACGGGAGCTCCGGAAGTCCATCCATGTTTCTCCTCGGAGGAGCCTTCATTCCCCAAAGAACGGGGAGGGGTAATGATGGACTCCGGGGAGGGGGTAATTGGAAGAGGGGTGGGTGGAGGAGAGGGGGAAGTGGGACGGAGGGGAAGGAGGCCCGACAGTTCCGGGAGAGGGTCTGGGAAGGCTGGGGAGGAGTGGGGTATAGGGGAAATATTTGGGGTGGAGTGTTGGCTGGGGGTTGGGGATAGTGGCCGGGAACGCCGTCTGGCCGGACGGTGACGGCGTAGTCTTGGCTGTCCTCCTAAAATATGTAATACAAATTGAGGTTAGTTTCTGGGCAAATCCGGGGCCCAAATTTAAAAAAAAAAACCAGCAACAAAAAACATGCAAAAAGGAGTAGAATGAAAAAAACAGAAATAGAGGGAAAACATGCACACGCAGATATGAGGACAAATAATTAATAGGACAGACAGGAAAACATGCACACGCAGATATGAGGACAAATAATTAATAGGACAGACAGGAAAACATGCACACGCAGATATGAGGACAAATAATTAATAGGACAGACAGGAAAACATGCACACGCAGATATGAGGACAAATAATTAATAGGACAGACAGGAAAACATGCACACGCAGTTTGCCCCACAAACACAAACATGAAAACCACAATACATAACACTTACTTTCCAGGATCTGCATGCGAAAGCATGCCAGCAAGCGGGGCGTTCGCCGTTGCAGGTCTGACCACCTGCGCTCAAGCTGCCCGATGTTGCGGCGTGAACCCATCGACCGCAGGCGGGACCGTGCCTCCGCATACGCTGAGCGCTTCTGCCGGTTGGTGATGGGTGGAGGCTGGCTGGTGATCCGCCTATCCATCACCTCCGTAAGCACCAGCAGCTCGCGCCTGGTGAATGCGGAGGCTCTCATGATGGCAATGGAGTTTTTCATACAAAACATTTTTGATAAAGTGTGGCCAAAATTTCTGATTGGCTAATGTATTTTGGAAATTAACAGGAGCAATTTTATTGGTTAGTGTATGAGTCATGTGTTCAACAGGGCCAGAAATCTCTGGAGAGTTATGATAGGCTTGATGCAGTGACATGCGTAAGCAAATTTAAATAAAGAAATGAACCCCGGAAAATATGCGGGGATCCACAGCAATAGAACAATTGTTTAATTGTGGTTCACATGTTTTTTGAACAATAAAAGCGAATGTTCCATCCGTACGTATTCTGCGGGTAAACACAAACACGGACAAGAGTAAAGTTTCTTGCATTGTGTTGAAAAAAAAAAAAATGAGCTAATTGATACATTGATTGGCATGATACGATTGAGGGAGGTAGGCAGAATAAAGGAGCAGGTAATCGACATCTGACAAGGCCACTTCCGGTTTCACTTGTGCGTGCGTTCCCTTCAAGCCATTTCGGGGATGTACGCTCGCTATTTCGCACGCTCGTTAGTTAGAGGAGGGGTCGCCTGAGTTTAGGGAGGAATTTTAGATGCGAATGAAAATACGAGCGAGCCATTGAATTTAAATAATTTTGTACGTACGCCTAACGTACGTGCGCCCGCTTGCGAGTGGGTCTGAATGAGGGCCATAGTTATTTACAACAGCAAGGGAGTAACAGTCACAAAAATAACAGCTTACCCCCAGAGAATTCCAGGAGAATAGAGCGGAGCTCTAGCCCAGCTTGGCCAGCACTGAAGCCATCTGAGAATGCGCTGCTTGTTTTTCAATTATTTATTATACTTGAAATAATGCCAGTTCTGTGCAATTGGTACTGGCACTGAGATCTGTAAAAGAAGAGTTGGTCCTGTTATCACTGTAGAGCTAAAGAGTCTAGGGAATCTGGATGGATCTGGTCGGCAAGAACTGTAGGCTGGAAGTTCAATTTGTGTTTAAAGGGTGATTAGACGTCTAATGCAGGTAATAAACCCAACTGGTGGTACCAGGTGGTCAACAACTTGAGGCAGGGTGTTGGGAGAACATATGATAATCCTTTTCCACTGTTGTTATGGGTGCACTCCTCCTCCCAGCTCACATTACCTCAGAAAATAAGGAACGCAGTAGCAGAGTGACAGGGACACTATGGTGCAGTATGATTTAGGTAAGAATGGTTACCTTACCAATGATGTGCATCTGCTGGTCCGTCACTCGTCTGCAAGGCCTAAGATGTGTGCGTGTGAGTGGAGGGAAGGGAAATGGGTCGAGGGGGTTACTGAAAGAGTGCTAAGGTTCTAGTAACGAATATCCAATTTAATGTACAATGAGGTTACAGCCTTATAATCACAGAATAAATGCATAAACGGATTGGGGGTAACAACAAAGAGTCAGGAAATGACCCAACGCGTTTCATCCTTATGAAGGGACATTTTCAAGGGCAAATGTCTATTCCTGACCACTGACCCTGCTTTATAGTAAGGGTCCTCATTAATTAAAACTCTGGTGCGTGGTGGAAAGAAACACTTCCGGTTTCCGCTGTTGGCGCAGGCACAGTGTATGTCCGTATAGTGCAAGTCACTACATGCATGAACAGAGGACATCTGTAGCCAATCAGTGTTAAATGGTGTCCTAATGTTTCAGTGTAGAGTAATGCCTCTACTTTCTGTATTACGGACTGTGCAGTGTATGTAACACATCTGTCATACACAGGGCCAGAGATCACAGTAACCCGTTATATTCAGAAGTAGGATGTGATGATAATAGTGGGCAGTAGGATGTGATGATAATAGTGGGCAGTACGATGTGATGATAATAGTGGGCAGTACGATGTGATGATAATAGTGGGCAGTACTATGTGATGATAATAGTGGGCAGTACTATGTGATGATAATAGTGGGCAGTACTATGTGATGATAATAGTGGGCAGTAGGATGTGATGATGATAATAGTGGGCAGTACTATGTGATGATAATAGTGGGCAGTACTATGTGATGATAATAGTGGGCAGTACTATGTGATGATAATAGTGGGCAGTACTATGTGATGATAATAGTGGGTAGTAGGATGTGATGATAATAGGGGACAGTACGATGTGATGATAATAGTGGGCAGTAGGATGTGATGATAATAGTGGGCAGTACTATGTGATGATAATAGTGGGCAGTACTATGTGATGATAATAGTGGGCAGTAGGATGTGATGATTATAGTGAGCAGTACTATGTGATGATAATAGTGGGCAGTACTATGTTATGATAATAGTGGGCAGTAGGATGTGATGATTATAGTGAGAAGTAGGATGTGATGATAATAGTGGGCAGTAGGATGTGATGATAATAGTGAGCAGTACTATGTGATGATAATAGTGGGCAGTAGGATGTGATGATTATAGTGAGAAGTAGGATGTGATGATGATAATAGTGGGCAGTAGGATGTGATGATGATAATAGTGAGCAGTAGGATGTGATGATAATAGAGGGCAGTAGGATGTGATGATAATATTGAGCAGTAGGATGTGATGATAATAGTGGGCAGTAGGATGTGATGATAATAGTAGTCAGTAGGATGTGATGATAATAGTGGGCAGTAGGATGTGATGATAATAGTGAGCAGTAGGATGTGATGATAATAGTGGGCAGTAGGACGTGATGATAATAGTGGGCAGTAGGACGTGATGATGATAGTGGGCAGTAGGACGTGATGATGATAGTAGGCAGTAGGACGTGATGATGATAGTGGGCAGTAGGACGTGATGACGATAGTGGGCAGTAGGACGTGATGATAATAGTAGGCAGTAGGATGTGATGATAATAGTGAGCAGTAGGATGTGATGATAATAGTGAGCAGTAGGATGTGATGAGAATAGTAGGCAGTAGGATGTGATGATAATAGTGGGTAGTAGGATGTGATGATAATAGTAGGCAGTAGGATGTGATGATAATAGTGAGCAGTAGGATGTGATGATGATAGTGGGCAGTAGGTTGTGATGATAATAGTGAGCAGTAGGTTGTGATGACAATAGTGGGCAGTAGGATGTGATGATAATAGTGGGCAGTAGGATGTGATGATAATAGTGGGCAGTAGGATGTGATGATAATAGTGGGCAGTAGGATGTGATGATGATAGTGGGCAGTAGGTTGTGATGATGATAGTGAGCAGTAGGTTGTGATGACAATAGTGGGCAGTAGGATGTGATGATAATAGTGAGCAGTAGGATGTGTTGATAATAGTAGGCAGTAGGATGTGATGATAATAGTAGGCAGTAGGATGTGATAATAGTAGGCAGTAGGATGTGATGATAATAGTAGGCAGTAGGATGTGATGATAATAGTAGGCAGTAGGATGTGATGATAATAGTAGGCAGTAGGATGTGATGATAATAGTGAGCAGTAGGATGTGATGATAATAGTAGGCAGTAGGATGTGATGATAATAGTGAGCAGTAGGATGTGTTGATAATAGTAGGCAGTAGGATGTGATGATAATAGTAGGCAGTAGGATGTGATGATAATAGTAGGCAGTAGGATGTGATGATAATAGTGAGCAGTAGGATGTGTTGATAAAAGTGGGCAGTAGGATGTGATGACAATAGTGGGCATTAGGATGTGATGATGATAATAATGGGCAGTAGGATGTGATGACAATAGTGGGCAGTAGGATGTGATTATAATAGTGGGCAGTAGGATGTGATGATAATAGTGGGCAGTAGGATGTGATGATAATAGTAGGCAGTAGGATGTGATGATGATAATAGTAGGCAGTAGGATGCGATGATAATAGTAGGCAGTAGGATGTGATGATAATAGTAGGCAGTAGGATGTGATGATAATAGTGGGTAGTAGGATGTGATGATGATAATAGTAGGCAGTAGGATGTGATGATGATAATAGTGAGCAGTAGGATGTGATGATAATAGTGGGCAGTAGGATGTGATGACAATAGTGAGCAGTCGGATGTGATGATAATAGTGAGCAGTAGGATGTGATGATAATAGTGGGCAGTAGGATGTGATGATAATAGTGGGCAGTAGGTTGTGATGACAATAGTGGGCAGTAGGTTGTGATGACAATAGTGGGCAGTAGGATGTGATGACAATAGTGAGCAGTAGGATGTGATGATAATAGTAGGCAGTATGATGTGATGATAATAGTGGGCAGTAGGATGTGATGATGATTATAATAGTGAGCAGTAGGATGTGATGATAATAGTGGGCAGTACGATGTGATGATGATAGTGGGCAGTAGGATGTGATGATAATAGTGAGCAGTAGGATGTGATGATGATAATAGTGGGCAGTAGGATGTGATGATGATAATAGTGGGCAGTAGGATGTGATGATAATAGTGAGCATTAGGATGTGATGATAATAGTGGGCAGTAGGATGTGATGATAATAGTAGGCAGTAGGATGTGATGATGATAATAGTGAGCAGTAGGATGTGATGATGATAATAGTAGGCAGTAGGATGTGATGATGATAATAGTGAGCAGTAGGATGTGATGATAATAGTGGGCAGTAGGATGTGATGATGATAATAGTGGGCAGTAGGATGTGATGATAATAGTGGGCAGTAGGATGTGATGATAATAGTGGGCAGTAGGATGTGATGACAATAGTGAGCAGTAGGATGTGATGATAATAGTGGGCAGTAGGATGTGATGATAATAGTGGGCAGTAGGATGTGATGATAATAGTGAGCAGTAGGATGTGTTGATAAAAGTGGGCAGTAGGATGTGATGACAATAGTGGGCATTAGGATGTGATGATGATAATAATGGGCAGTAGGATGTGATGACAATAGTGGGCAGTAGGATGTGATTATAATAGTGGGCAGTAGGATGTGATGATAATAGTGGGCAGTAGGATGTGATGATAATAGTAGGCAGTAGGATGTGATGATGATAATAGTAGGCAGTAGGATGTGATGATGATAATAGTAGGCAGTAGGATGTGATGATAATAGTGGGTAGTAGGATGTGATGATGATAATAGTAGGCAGTAGGATGTGATGATGATATTAGTGAGCAGTAGGATGTGATGATAATAGTGGGCAGTAGGATGTGATGACAATAGTGAGCAGTCGGATGTGATGATAATAGTGAGCAGTAGGATGTGATGATAATAGTGGGCAGTAGGATGTGATGATGATAGTGGGCAGTAGGTTGTGATGATGATAGTGAGCAGTAGGTTGTGATGACAATAGTGGGCAGTAGGATGTGATGATAATAGTGAGCAGTAGGATGTGTTGATAATAGTAGGCAGTAGGATGTGATGATAATAGTAGGCAGTAGGATGTGATAATAGTAGGCAGTAGGATGTGATGATAATAGTAGGCAGTAGGATGTGATGATAATAGTAGGCAGTAGGATGTGATGATAATAGTAGGCAGTAGGATGTGATGATAATAGTGAGCAGTAGGATGTGATGATAATAGTAGGCAGTAGGATGTGATGATAATAGTGAGCAGTAGGATGTGTTGATAATAGTAGGCAGTAGGATGTGATGATAATAGTAGGCAGTAGGATGTGATGATAATAGTAGGCAGTAGGATGTGATGATAATAGTGAGCAGTAGGATGTGTTGATAAAAGTGGGCAGTAGGATGTGATGACAATAGTGGGCATTAGGATGTGATGATGATAATAATGGGCAGTAGGATGTGATGACAATAGTGGGCAGTAGGATGTGATTATAATAGTGGGCAGTAGGATGTGATGATAATAGTGGGCAGTAGGATGTGATGATAATAGTAGGCAGTAGGATGTGATGATGATAATAGTAGGCAGTAGGATGCGATGATAATAGTAGGCAGTAGGATGTGATGATAATAGTAGGCAGTAGGATGTGATGATAATAGTGGGTAGTAGGATGTGATGATGATAATAGTAGGCAGTAGGATGTGATGATGATAATAGTGAGCAGTAGGATGTGATGATAATAGTGGGCAGTAGGATGTGATGACAATAGTGAGCAGTCGGATGTGATGATAATAGTGAGCAGTAGGATGTGATGATAATAGTGGGCAGTAGGATGTGATGATAATAGTGGGCAGTAGGTTGTGATGACAATAGTGGGCAGTAGGTTGTGATGACAATAGTGGGCAGTAGGATGTGATGACAATAGTGAGCAGTAGGATGTGATGATAATAGTAGGCAGTATGATGTGATGATAATAGTGGGCAGTAGGATGTGATGATGATTATAATAGTGAGCAGTAGGATGTGATGATAATAGTGGGCAGTACGATGTGATGATGATAGTGGGCAGTAGGATGTGATGATAATAGTGAGCAGTAGGATGTGATGATGATAATAGTGGGCAGTAGGATGTGATGATGATAATAGTGGGCAGTAGGATGTGATGATAATAGTGAGCATTAGGATGTGATGATAATAGTGGGCAGTAGGATGTGATGATGATAATAGTGGGCAGTAGGATGTGATGACAATAGTGGGCAGTAGGATGTGATGATAATAGTGAGCAGTAGGATGTGATGATGATAATAGTGGGCAGTAGGATGTGATGATGATAATAGTGGGCAGTAGGATGTGATGATAATAGTGAGCATTAGGATGTGATGATAATAGTGGGCAGTAGGATGTGATGATAATAGTAGGCAGTAGGATGTGATGATGATAATAGTGAGCAGTAGGATGTGATGATGATAATAGTAGGCAGTAGGATGTGATGATGATAATAGTGAGCAGTAGGATGTGATGATAATAGTGGGCAGTAGGATGTGATGATGATAATAGTGGGCAGTAGGATGTGATGACAATAGTGGGCAGTAGGATGTGATGATAATAGTGGGCAGTAGGATGTGATGATAATAGTGGGCAGTAGGATGTGATGACAATAGTGAGCAGTAGGATGTGATGATAATAGTGGGCAGTAGGATGTGATGATAATAGTGGGCAGTAGGATGTGATGATAATAGTGAGCAGTAGGATGTGTTGATAAAAGTGGGCAGTAGGATGTGATGACAATAGTGGGCATTAGGATGTGATGATGATAATAATGGGCAGTAGGATGTGATGACAATAGTGGGCAGTAGGATGTGATTATAATAGTGGGCAGTAGGATGTGATGATAATAGTGGGCAGTAGGATGTGATGATAATAGTAGGCAGTAGGATGTGATGATGATAATAGTAGGCAGTAGGATGTGATGATGATAATAGTAGGCAGTAGGATGTGATGATAATAGTGGGTAGTAGGATGTGATGATGATAATAGTAGGCAGTAGGATGTGATGATGATATTAGTGAGCAGTAGGATGTGATGATAATAGTGGGCAGTAGGATGTGATGACAATAGTGAGCAGTCGGATGTGATGATAATAGTGAGCAGTAGGATGTGATGATAATAGTGGGCAGTAGGATGTGATGATAATAGTGGGCAGTAGGTTGTGATGACAATAGTGGGCAGTAGGTTGTGATGATAATAGTGGGCAGTAGGATGTGATGACAATAGTGAGCAGTAGGATGTGATGATAATAGTAGGCAGTATGATGTGATGATAATAGTGGGCAGTAGGATGTGATGATGATTATTATAATAGTGAGCAGTAGGATGTGATGATAATAGTGGGCAGTACGATGTGATGATGATAGTGGGCAGTAGGATGTGATGATAATAGTGAGCAGTAGGATGTGATGATGATAATAGTGGGCAGTAGGATGTGATGATGATAATAGTGGGCAGTAGGATGTGATGATAATAGTGAGCATTAGGATGTGATGATAATAGTGGGCAGTAGGATGTGATGATAATAGTAGGCAGTAGGATGTGATGATGATAATAGTGAGCAGTAGGATGTGATGATGATAATAGTAGGCAGTAGGATGTGATGATGATAATAGTGAGCAGTAGGATGTGATGATAATAGTGGGCAGTAGGATGTGATGACAATAGTGAGCAGTAGGATGTGATGACAATAGTGAGCAGTAGGATGTGATGATAATAGTGGGCAGTAGGATGTGATGATAATAGTGGGCAGTAGGATGTGATGATGATGATAATAGGCAGTAGGATGTGATGATGATAATAGTGAGCAGTAGTATGTGATGATGATAATAGTGGGCAGTAGGATGTGATGATAATAGTGAGCAGTAGGATGTGATGATAATAGTGGGCAGTAGGATGTGATGACAATAGTGGGTAGTAGGATGTGATGATGATAATAGGCAGTAGGATGTGATGATGATAATAGTGAGCAGTAGGATGTGATGATGATAATAGTGGACAGTAGGATGTGATGATGATAATAGTGGGCAGTAGGATGTGATGATGATAATAGTGAGCAGTAGGATGTGATGACAATAGTGAGCAGTAGGATGTGATGATGATAATAGTAGGCAGTAGGATGTGATAATGATAATAGTGAGCAGTAGGATGTGATGATGATAATAGTGAGCAGTAGGATGTGATGAAAATAGTGAGCAGTGGGATGTGATGATTATAGTGAGCAGTAGGATGTGATGATAATAGTGGGCAGTAGGATGTGATGACAATAGTGGGCAGTAGGATGTGATGACAATAGTGGGTAGTAGAGTGTGATATAGATTGTTAGTAGGGGCTGATGTGAATGACTGAGATATTTTCTGTGAGAGCTGCAGAATATGTTTCCGCTGTATAAATTAATGTTCCTAAATACATAAATATTTACTTTCATGGCACTGACTATAACAGCACATACTTAAAATAGCACTAACCGTAGACCCAGCAAACAGTTCCCTCATTACTAGTGTATGTTAATATGTCTCATCCTCTGTTTTTCCCTTTTCAGATGACAGATAACCACAATTTTATTGTTTGTTGGAATTAGTAACCACACCTCGCATGCTCATCTCAAAGAATTTCTTCACAAAAACAAAAGTTATGTTAATACATTCCAGATGTGAATGATTATACAGAACCACTGGCTGATTACAGCATTAAGCTGACTAGGTCTTAGACCCATGACCCTCTCTAATTGGTTACATTGCTGCCAGTCATCTGATAAATGATTAGGTTATGTATAATACTGTATCCATGCGGGAGAGATTGTTAGTTGGATCCGCTGCTGATTCTTGTAAAAACCTTCTGAACATTCCGAGTTATACATGTCCCAGATTGTGTCAGAATAATAAACTTTCTCAAGAATTACCCAGTTGTAAAATAGTAAGATAAAAAGCAAATCTTGCCAGATGAGACACATGGGAGAATGATACGGACTGGGACACGTTGCGGAATATGTTTGTAACTATAAATGGAAATTACAGCAATTGCAAAAGGCTGTTAAATCAAAGTAAAATCACAATTAAACACATTCCTGTTTAAGGAGAACCTGACCCTTTTATATATATATGTATTGGGGCTGATGTAGGGTTGGACGCATTTTACACCAAAACGTGCCCCCAAAATAGAGGTGCTTTAGGCAGCTTGCAGGTGTCCAACTCTGCAACTAGCTGACATGCCAGGTTTGCACCAGGAAAAGCCAGTGACATATGCCCCTGATTGGTGCCAGGAGATGTGTCTTGACAGTGGTACAGTAGTAGCAAATGCTAAAGTTACAATACCCTATTTGTACACAATATAGTACTTGAATGAGGAATCACATATACTGTATAAGACAGTGGGCTGTATTCAATTAGAAGCAAAAAGTTGTATCGCCGATTGGGGCTTTTCACGTGGTCAGAACTTATCTCCAAATTCAATTCCAGACGGTTTACACTTACGCGGAAAGTCAATGCAATGCAATGTAATGTAATAGGCGAAAAAGATTTGCCTCTGAATATCAGGAGAAAAGAAGTGTAACATTTTTATTTTGGGGTGCAAAGGTGGGGAAACCACTCAGAACCCTTGGGACAGACCCCCAAAGGACAACTGTGTCAAATGAAAAAATCCCAGTGAAAAACTTAGAACACCCCAAAAAAGTACTTTGAAGTTGGGGGCGAAAAAGCACAAAGTGGGGGGACAAGCATAATAGCTAGCGAAATAGACCTCTTGGGGGTCTGCAAAAAACATGAAAAACACACCTCTTGCAATCACCTTGCCATCAGGTGTTTTTAGGATTGCAGGTGCATGCAACAGGTGCGTTTCTCATGTTTTTTAAACCATCCCTTCAGAAACTTTAAAATATGCTAGCACCCATTTTCATGTACCCCAAATTTGCCAGGACTACTTATTTTCACAAAAAAATACAGCTTTATGCCATTCTTCACCACTTATACAAAGACGGTAATAATAAGCTATTTACACAACTAAAGTACCCCATATACTTTTATTAGGGCTATTAGTACACATCTACATTGATTCCCTATGTTACTGCATCTTTTTGGGGGTTCAGGCTGGTTCCCCAATTCTGACAGTACTTTCGGCCTGTTCTGCATTCGCCACTTGCTGTTTTCGCTTGTTTTGGAATTGAATACGGCGAATAGTGGGGACGCGCACCATAAGTTTCCGCGTCCAAAATACGCGATGTCGGTGAAAATTCCGGCAGTCGAAACTTTTCTGTGGTGCAAATCTAATTGAATACCACCCAGTGTGTTAGTGTTGGGAGACTGTTATTAATAAATGCTATAGTCACATTTCCCATGCTAAATGCAATTATACGCAGCTACAAATACTAATGACAGTACTAAGAGCCTGATTTAGCATGGGTGGCTATTGCGATCGCAGCTCTGTAATTACACGCAGTTCTGCTGCGAAAATATGCTGTTTGCAACCGCTCTGCCAGCATAGAGAGACCCACTACCGCTTTCTCACATCTGTAATACCTCGCAGTACATCGGTAACATCGAGGAACATCAGGCCGTCACACACAATTACAGCAGCTCTTACTTGTGTAAGAAATTGCAATTCTCGTCGCACGCAGTGAGTACACAAGCTGCGTATGTCGTCGCAGTGGCTAATTTATGCACGCCCATGCAACTGCATACATTACAAATACGCCTGCGTTTCTCCAAACACTTCCCAGTCACCACCCCCAAATACTGACACCCCGTCACTCACTCTGCAATGGGTTTCTATGTGCGTGCATGACTGCAGTGCGATCGCAATGCTATCCTACACATGCACATTACGCAGCAATCAGCCATCTGCGTGTTTGGTAGCAATTGCGATCCGTGCTGAATCAGACCCTAAGTTCCAATTAAACATTCATTATCTTCCACTTTAATCTTCTTTTCTGACGTTGGCTGAATGCTAATAGTAATACAATATAGACCGCAGCAGCCACGCTAATAATAGGAATAGTATCAGTGGGCTGGGTCAAGACACACTCAGCCAATCAGAAGTGCATATTTTGCACCAGTTGTCAAACACCCATAATGCACTCAGGCTCTGAATCAGGGCCGTCCTTCTTGATTTTTAGAGCGGCCTCCTGGCCGCTCGTATAGCTGTGGGTGACCACCCACAGCTATAGCGAGCGGCCAGGAAGATGGTCGCAATGGTCAAGACCATCGCGACCATCGGGCTTGCGACGAGACTCTTGTGGTAGGGTCTCGTTTCCGCAAGCCATGGAGTGCTTTCGGCTCAACAGAGCCGAAAGCACTCCCACTGACATCACTTGTGATGTCAGTGGGGCAGGCCCCAGACGGAGGCGTTCCCATGGGAACGCCTCCGTCTGGGCAGCCACGCCCCCGGCACACCCACCAAAGGGGGCGTGCTGTCACTCAACATCAACAGCACACCCCCTTTGGTACGAGACCCGGAGCGACGGTTTGCCTGTTGCTATCCGCGTCTCGCGCATGCGCACGACGGAGCCGGCTCCGTCATGCGCATGCGCACTGGGCCACCATTGACCCGCTTGCGAGCGCTCAGCGCTCGTGAGCGGGTCTGAATCAGGCCCTCATTCAGAGGCGCTCACAAGAAGCGAGTGATCGTTCTGAATGAGGGTGGCCGCTTCTATCTTTAAGTGCGGCCTCTTGGTCGCTTGCTAAGCTGTGGGTTACCACCCACAGTTTAGCGACCGACCAGTTTAGCGACTGTCAAGACCATCGCGACCATTGGGGCTTGCAACGAGACCCTAAGGTTGGGTCTCGGCAACCACATGCCCTAGGGAGCTTCATGCTCTGATCGAGCAGGAAACTCCCCACTGACATCACTGCTGATGTCAGTGCGGCCGCTCACAAAACGGCAGGCGTTCCTTAAAGAACACCTCCTTTTGTGAAACCACCACCCCCTCTGCCCCGCCTACAAAACGGGCCGAGCTGTCGATCAACATCGACAGCCGGGCCTTTTGTAGTGAGCTCCGGAGCGAGAGAGTTTCTCTCTCGCTCCGGGGCTTGCGCACGCACAGTGCGGCCGCTGCGTGTGCGCAGGACCAAAACATCGACCCGGTTGCGAGCGCTCGGCGCTTGCGACTGGGTCTGAATGAGGTCCACAGTCCTTCACCCTCTTCTCTCACTTGTTCCTCCTTTCTAAGCGTGTGGAGTGGTAAGTGAAAAATGTGAATCTGTGCACAGATGGATGCGTAATGCTTTTTATGTACATGTGCAGTACGAAAATGTGTTTTGCACTTTGGTCAAACTCTTCATCTTCCAACGCATTTCAGCATCATATAAATATTCCACTGTTTATCTTATTTTACCGAAATGGAGCTGCGAGACTGTAGCGATCTCCTGAACTGCATTAGAATGATGAGACTGCAAGATCACCGTGATCTAACAAGAGCAAGACCTCAGCACTAAATAGGAATTGACGTCACTCGCAGTTACATAGTAGCAGTGAGCATGCACTAGTCATGGATGAAGCAACCACTGGTTGCGTAATTATTATTCAGACCCCATGCAGTCACATCATCAAGTGCTGGATCCAGCGGGTCCCTAGAGTGGAAGTAATAGGGATCTAGTGGTCTTCATCATTGCTATTCATTGCAATGCAGTGAATGTTCCCACCTCCCTCCTGTGGCTACTATAATAAAAGCAGAAGTGGCTTCCCATTGGATGCGCTATCTGCTAATCACACTGCAGGCAGACAGTCCCAGGGGGAGGAGTTATCTCTCCCTGATACTACCAGACCAGACCGCCATTAGCTGACAGAGCGCATCCAATGGGAGGCCTCTTCTGCTTTTATTATAGCAGCTGATGCAGCCCCTAGTGCTGATGCTGTTTTTACTGTGCGAGGCTTCATTGTGTTTTTTTTTTCCTTGTTCTTATTTCTCGCATGCGCAATGGATAGGGGCAGGACTGCAGCCGAGGTGAGGGGATGCTGCAGCTGGGACTGCCCCACCACAGGAATAAGGTAAGACCCATCGGTGCTAGGGACCATCATACAATACAGAGAACCTGTTGGTAACCTAACCACTATATAATACAGAGAACATCTTAGTGACCACTGTATAATACAGAGAACATCTTAGTGAGCACTGTATAATACAGAGAACGTCTTAGGACCAGAGTCCCCAGCAGCACAGAGTATATGAGGAGGTGAATGATGTGTCAGTGAGGACAGGGCTGCATGTGACAGGGGCAGTGACATGATGTGAGAAGGGGAATGGAGGCAGCACAAAGTCACAGGCTGAGAGTTACATAATGGGAGGAGCAGGTTTCCCAGCGGCACAGAGTACATCAGGAGATGAGTGATGAGTTAGTGAGGACAGGGCTGCATGTGACAGGGGCAATGACAGGATGTGAGGAGGGGAATGGAGGCATTAGGTGGCCATAGACTGAGACTTATATAGTGGAAGGGGCAGGGTTCCCCTGCAGTACAGAGTATATCAGGAGATGAGTGATGTGTTAGTGAGGACAGGGCTGCATGTGACAGGGGCAGTGACATGATGTGAGGAGGGGAATGGAGGCAGCAGGAAGCCACAGACAGAGTTATATAGTGGGAGGAGCAGGGTTCCCCAGCAGCACAGAGTATATCAGGAGATGAGTGATGTGTCAGTGAGGACAGGGCTACATGTCACAGGGGCAGTGACATGATGTGAGGAGGGGAATTGTGACAGCAGGAAGCCACAGACTGAGAGTTATATAGTGGAAGGAGCAGGGTTCCCAGGCAGCACAGACTAGAGATGAGTAGCTCCTGTAATACTAAATTGAGCATATTGTGGTGTCAAACTCACTTTTGTATGAAATTAAATTCATGCATCCAACTTTTTTAGGTTTAGATAAACTGTGTTTCCTTATTGTATCTTTTATAAGTTTCCTCTAGACAGAGTAATAGGATGAACAAGAATGCTCTTGACCTTCATATCACAGGAGGATGTTCTTGGACAGTGAGCTTCATGCGATACGAGCAAACTCCCTATTAATTCAGTGCGGATGTCTAGATGCCAGAAAGCTGACAGGGCCCCCTGGCTTTTAAAGAATGTTAACAATTAAAGAAAAATTTAATTTAAAATATATATAAAATATTAATCATTCCGTACAGAACCCAGGACCTGAGTAACTGCAGGAAACTGATAAATCACACAAAGGAGTCACGATACTGCTGGAATTAAACTAACTGGTTACATATGATCTGATTCAGAGAAGCCTGTAATGAGCCATTTGTCCTGAATAGGGAGGAAAGATAAGTTACGAGGTCGCAAAGGTCGCAGAGCAGATCCCACTGGATTCATCATCTCAGCTTAAAAATATGAAGGAGGCTGGGGCGATAGAAAGTCTCGTCTGCTGATATCTGTGCTGAAAGTGAAGCCGGTAAACATGTTCTCTGCTTTATATTTAGCTGTATTATTTCAATAAACACATCTAAAAAGTTGCAGCTGTTAGGGAGATGCGCGGGGCAGACAAACACGGCCGACCCCCGGCCTATCGGAGAGAGAAAGTCTGGCTCTCACACGTCTTGTCTATGTGGGCCGTATGATTCAGAGACTTCACGGAAACCAAATGGCATTGTCCTGATAAAGGGAATTATCATCAGAGAAGACCACACACAGCCAAGGTGAATTTATTTTTACACTATTTAACCAGACTTGCCGACATTTAGCTCCCTCCTTCCGGGAGGGAGCTGTCGGGCTTACAGAGCAGGGGGGCGTGGCGCGTCAAAGGGGGCGGGACCCGGCAGCGACTCGTAATTGGGGGTGTGACAGCGCGATCGCGTCATCATGGCTCCGCCCCCTCTTCACAATGCCGATATTAATGGCGTTGTGGAGCAGGGGGCGGAGCCACGATGACGCGATTCAGCGCGAATCGCGTCACCGGCCCCCCCGCTGCTGGGCTTTATACTTACAAGTCCGTGGGTTGCACACACGTCGCCAGAGACTTGCCTGCCTTCCCGGGAGGCCGGGAGCGGCACCCGATTTTCGGGAGGCTCCCGACCAAATTGGGAGGGTAGGCAAGTATGTATTTAACTCTTTTGGCATATAGGGGTAATGAAATTGGGAAACAGGCAGAAGCGCGGGAGCCAGTGTACAGTTGGGGGTGAAGTTGGGGGCAGGGCCGTCCCAAGCCCAATAGTTTTTGGTAAGCAAATATATATTCCAGCACCCTCTGCTGTACTTTTGTGTCTGCCGAAATAATGAAGGGGCTGTGGTCTTTTGGGAAAAGTCGTACCCACGAGCCTCGCCCCATTTTTGTCCCTCTGGAGAGAGAAACAACAAATGGGAGAGAGACCGTAGACAGGTGCAAGACATTTAAGAAGAGAGAGAGAGCAAGAGAGTCAGAAAGTGAGAGGAGGCAGAGATATGAGATAGAGGGGTCTATTTACTAAGCAGTGATAAGAGACAGAGTGAAAAGTGATAAGAAAGTGATAAGGTGCCAGCTAATCAGCTCCCAACTGTCATTTTTCAAACACAGCCTGTGAGATGACAGTTGGGAGCTGATTGGCTGGCACCTTATCACTATCTTATCACTTTTCACTCGGTCTCCTAACACTGCTTAGTACATAAACCCCAGAGGCAGCAAAGCGCAAGCATAGCTCAGCAAGCTGGCAACATGCACTGACAGACTGCCGGGGCCCAGAAGTGTTCAGTCAGGCCCGGGTGCCTCAATCACACATGCGGCTGCCTTCATGATACAGCCCTGTTATCAGGCCCCCTGGGATCCGCTGGGCCCTAAACGGACGATTTGGTGAGTCATTTCTAATTAGCATGTCACTGGCGCAGCCGAGCCAGGGTGACCTCCTCTATGTGGCGCCCTACTCAGCCGCGTAACCAGCATATAGGTAATTCCAGCCCTGGTTGGGAGGTATGTACATAATTTGAAATATTGGTGCTCAAACATTTGTGTTCTGAACGTTCTGATTGGTTACAGTCGCTTCCGCTTCAAAACTGCTCACACACGGACTTAGGTGACTAGTGCAATAGGGGCTCACACACCAGTATTAGGCCTCACACACACAGGCTGGTTTCCTGGTTCCGCAAAGCATTCTGATCAGGTGAGTTCATGCGTCTATGTGAAGTCACCAAAGGTTAGGCGTCATCGATTCCATTGGCGTTATCACCTGCTGTACACATGGGGCCTGATTCACTACGGATCGCAATATTGTGTGCGCAACTGCGCACGCAGTTCAACTACGGAAGTATGCTAATCCATTGCGATCGCAATGCACACTCAGCACAACATAAGGACGGCCACTTTACCTTACACACATTCGTGATGTTCAGCAGAATAGCGAAACCATCGGTACAATCGAGTACCATCGCAGCCTCACGCTCACTTGCACAAGACCTGACCTTACTCAGAAATTGCTAACAACCCCATACACTTTGAGACCTCACACTGCGTACGGCATCGCAGTGGCTAATTTATGCACGCCCCTGCAACGGCGTGCAAACGCACTGGCGTGTCTGAGTTTCCCCTACCACCTCCCCGTCACCACCCACAAATGGTGATTCCTGTCAATCACTCTGCGAGAGGTCTGCGTAGCCTCTGTGATCGCAGTCCCGATGGCAACAGCTAGCACTGTGACACATGCGCAAGACGCAACAATCGGCCAATTGCGTGCATATTAGCAACTGCGATCCTGGCTCAATCAGGCCCATGGACAGTCATTTTGAATCCTGGGACCTATTTAGACACCTCACCCAGTGATCAGTGGGTACATTCACCAAAAGGCATCAATACCACAATAATGCTTGGTGTCCCCAGGTAAGTACATATACTCGCCGTGCCGTTACTGCACCACAGCCATCTGTAAAGGGAATTTTTGTAGAAATAAAAAAAAATTCCATGAACCTAAATTTATTTGGTTACATTTTTGCAGACATCCTACAACAAACTGTTGCCATGGAGTGTTAGAACTGTAATTCCTCTTTATATTAACTTACCAAAGTCACATGTAACAAATGTTCATCTTAATCAATGTGCTGGCCTCCCTTGCGCGCCATTCCATCACTGTGATCAGGGCAGACTTGCCTACTCGCCTGGAACAGCCGGGAGGCTCTAGAAAATCTGGTGGTGCCCCCGGCTGCCCAGAACAGTGGGCAAGACTTCTGAGCCGGCCGCCATCCACCCGCAAGTCGCCACCCTTACTCGTCGAATGTGGGCAATCCGGGCGGCGGATGATGCTAGTTGTGCTGAATCGCGTCATTGTGGCCCCGCCCCCCTGCTTCATAATGGCGGAAGTCATGGCATTGTTTAGCGAGGGTAGAGGCCATGATCACGTCATCACACCCATCAGTCCGCCCACTTTCCACGACACGGCCCCCTGCTGAGCCCAACTGGCTGGCACCACCTCATGGGCAACCTTCAATCACGGGGTTAGGAAGTGGGGGTTACAATGTTCCCTGTGACTAGTAATAATTAGGCAGTGAGGCGCTGTCATCCTATACAAATGAACTCATAGGGGTCTATTTACTAAGCAGTGTTAGGGGACAGAGGGCCTAATTCAGACCCGCTGGTGAGCGCTGAGCACTCGCAAGCGGGTCGATGTTGGGCCAGTGCGCATGCGCACGACAGAGGCGGCTCCGTCGTGCGTATGCGCGAGACCCGGATAGCGAGGGGCAAGCCGTCGCTCCGGGTCTCGCTACAAAGGGGGCGTGCTGTCGATGGTGAGTGACAGCACGCCCCCTTTGGAGGGCGTGCCGGGGGCGTGGCTGCCCAGACGGAGGCGTTCCCATGGGAACGCCTACCGTCTGGGGCTGGCCCCACTGACATCACTTGTGGGTCGATGTTCCCCATCGGGAGCTCCGTCGTGCGCATGCGCGAGACCCGGGGAGCAACGGGCTTTCCATCGCTCCGGGTCGAGGACCAAAGGGGGCGTGCTGTCGATGTTGATTGACAGCACGCCCCCTTTTGTGGGCGTGCCGGGGGCGTGGCGGCCAGACGGGAGGTGTTCCCATGGGAACGCCTACCGTCTGAAGCCAGCCCCACTGACATCACTAGTGATGTCAGTGGGAGTGATTTTGGCTCTGATAGAGCCAAAAGCACTCCAGGGCTTGCGGCAACGAGACCCTACCACAAGGGTCTCGTCGCAAGTCCGATGGTCGCGATGGTCTTGACCATCGCGACCATCTTCCTGGCCGCTCGCTATAGCTGTGGATGGTCACCCACAGCTATACGAGCGGCCAGGAGGCCGCTCTAAAAATGAAGGACGGCCCTGATTCAGAGCGAGCACTCTGTCAGAGCGTCCGGCTCTGAATCAGGGCCAGAGTGAAATGTGATAAGAAAGTGATAAGGTGCCAGCCAATCAGCTCCCAACTGTCATCTCACAGGCTGTTTGAAAAATGACAGTTGGTTATTTGGGAGCTGACTGGCTGGCACCTTATCACTTTCTTA
This sequence comes from Taudactylus pleione, assembly GCA_031769625.1. Lineage (NCBI taxonomy): Eukaryota > Metazoa > Chordata > Amphibia > Anura > Myobatrachidae > Taudactylus > Taudactylus pleione. Next base: position 297,983 of record JAUIMM010000139.1, on the reverse strand, counting down.
CCACTTTTCACTCTGTCTCCTAACACTGCTTAGTAACTAGACCCCATAATGTTATAAGCAGACATAGGAAGTTATACAAAACAGAACAAATAAACAAACATTGTGAAATGTGTAAATTGAACTATGGACCTGATTCAGACCCACTCGCTAGGATGCGATCGCTCATAGCTGGACGATATTTGCAATGTGCGCATGCCAATGTATCGCAATGCACGTGCCCGAACCACTGTGAAAAATCGGGAAGCGCTCACTCGCCCAGCATAGATAGCCCAGATGAATGAGTGACAGGAGAGGCCGTTTATGGGTGGTAACAGGGGCAGGCAACTAGAAATGGGGGAGTGGAGGTATGAACGCTGGCGAGTGTTTCAGCGCTATTTCAGAGGCATGCATAATTAACAGGCAGCGTCATTGTACACGTCACCTGGTTGTATTTCACACTGAAGTGATCAAATTGCTTGCGGCCAGGTATAGTCAACCTCAAGCTCTGCGAGCACATCCGATGGTGCACGATGTACCAATGTTTTCATGCACTTCCTGTAGATGACGTGCGCAAGTGGGCATCTTATGAATGGCTGGCGGGTGTCTGCATACACAAAGTGATCGCACGCCAAGACATAGTGGGAGTGCTAATGCCTTGCCGTGCGATTGCCTGCCTTGCTGGGCGTGCGCTGGATTTGCATACGCTGGGAGCGAGCGAAAGCATCTAGCGAGCGGGTCGGAATGAACTCCTATGTCTATATTGTCCTGATTCAGCATGATATGACCTGAAAGGAAACAGATTGTTCCAAGCTGATTCTCAAATATGACCTTCCTAGAAAAATATGCATCTGGATAGGAGGGTGTAATAAATATACGGGGTGAGACAGAGCAACGCAGACAGGCGATGCCGCTATGAAAATCTCACCTAGTGCATGGGAGTAAATAGCTTGTGCATGCAATTACACTTTGATTGACAGCCAGGCCCCTCACAGCCAATCAGCGGCTGCTTACTTTAATAGTTGCCTCTGATTGGCTGGCAGCCCGGCAAGTGCAGGAAAGTGTAGGATACCTTGTGGGTTCCATCACTTGCCGGGGAAGAGCTGTATGTGGAAACACATATAGGGTCTCATTCAGACCCGGTCGCAAGCACCGATGTGCTCGCAAGCGGGTCGATAGTTAGCCTTGCGCACGCGCATCGGCCGCACTGTGCGTGCGCAGCGGCCGCTCTGCGCGTGCGCAAGCCCCGGAGCGAGAGAATTACTCTCTCGCTCCGGAGCTCTCTACAAAAGGGGCGGCTGTCGATGTTAAATGACAGCTCTCCCCGTTTTGTAGGCAGGCCGGGGGGCGGTGGTTTCCAAAACTGAGGCGTTCCTTAAGGAACGCCTGCCGTTTTGTGGGCGGCCGCACTGACATCAGCAGTGATGTCAGTGGGGAGCTTCCTGCTCGATCAGAGCAGGAAGCTCCCTGGGGCTTGTGGCTGCCGAGACCCAACCTTAGGGTCTCGTCGCAAGCCCCGATGGTCGCGATGGTGTTCACCATCGTGACCATCAACCTGGTAAACCAAAGCTTAACTAACGACCAGGAGGCTGCACTTCCCATGGAAACGCCTGCGTCTGGCAGGCACGCCCCCGACACGCCCACCAAAGGGGGCGTCCTGTCAGTCACCATCGACAGCACGCCTCCTTTGGTGCGAGACCCGGAGCGACAGCTTGGCTGTCGCAGTCCGGGTCTCGCGCATGCGCAGTGGGGAACATCTACCCACTTGCGAGCATACTGCCGCTTGCGAGTGGGTCTGAATGACCCCCTTGGTACGGTATGTCAAAACTGGGTTGTAACAGCTACTCAGAACCAAGTGGCCAGGTGCTATCTAGTCTTTGTAGACAAAAGCTTCATGGAAATAGTGTTTGCTCTTCACCCTAGGGGGCCCTTGTTCCAGACTCTGCACAGACAAACTGGCTGCTAATAGGGTCATTATTATCACCTTAAGTTTATCAGCTGTCATACAATAAAATGACTTTTGAAGTCATGGAGATATATGACGCGTAGGTTCTTGTAGCCGTGCTAATTTACATCTTCTGGGAGAACAAAGGACAGTCCTTTTGAGCCAGGAATGATGGTGGCTGCTGGGAGAGAGGGTAGCTATGGAACCATAACAACCAGCAACCCACACTACTCTGTGTTCACTCTACAAGGGAGTAGCATCTTCTGGTGGTTTTGCTGACTTGCGGATGTATGTAATGGGTAGCGGGTGGCTTTATAACCTGGGGGGGCGTCTTGGTATAGTGCTGCGAGCGCACTGCGATCACATTCATTTGCATATTTTTGCAGCGAGCGGGTGCGTGCGTTTGCAGACTTACGATCCGTGCTGAATCAGGCCTTTGGTTCGGGACCCTTTGGACACCCCCGCTATTGACTAATTAGGCAATAAAAAATAATTCAATGAGCTTAGGGCCTGATTCAGAGCTGAATGTTCTGACCAGAGCGCTCGCTCTGAATCAGTGCCTTCCTACCTGAAAATGAAACAGCCTCCTGGCCGCTCACATAGCTGTGGGCGACCATCGGGCTTGCGATAAGACCCTGCGGTAGGGTCTCGCTGCCGCAAGCCCAGGAGTGATTTTGACTCTATCAGAGCCAAAGTCACTCCCACTGACATCACTAGTGATGTCAGTGGGGCCGGACTCAGACGGTAGGCGTTCCCATGGGTACGCCTCCGTCTGGCCGCCACGCCCCCGGCACGCCCACCAAATGGGGCGTGCTGTCACTCACCATCGACAGCACGCCCCCTTTGGTGCGAGACCCCGAGCGACGTATTTCTTGTCGCTCGCCGGGTCTCGCGCATGCGCACGACAGAGCTCCCTCCGTCATGCGCATTCGGCAAACATCGACCCGCTTGCGAGCGTCATTTGCTCGCGAGCGGGTCTGAATGACCCCCTTAATTCCCCCTAATAATGACATTTTTTGAGGTGAAAATTTAAAAAGTGTTGGAAAATGGGTCTAAAATACTGGGTCAGGTATTTTGGGGGGCTGTATGGATGGGGCAGGTGGTTTTAGGATTGCAGGTGGCCGCAGCAGGGGGATTTAAAAAATTTTTTTTTTAAACTGCACTTTATAGCCACTAAATTATATTATACTAGCACCCATTTTAATGTATCCCCAATTAACTACAACTACTATTTTTTCCGAAACAAATTGCTTTAAATCGTTTTTCAACACTTATGCAAATACACATGACAGCCATTTGACTCAATTTAAGAACCCAAAATACTTTTATTATGGCCACTAATACACTTCTATATTGATTTCCAGTGTCATATAGGCTTTTTATGGGGTATCGACTGATTACCCCCAAAATATGCTGTACTTTTCGCTAGTTTCGCCATTTGCCGTTTTTGCCTGTTTTGCAATTGGGTAGGGCAAAAATCAGGAGCGCGAATTGAGAAAGTAAGCAAAAATATTGCATCAAAACTGGCAAATGCGGCAATAACTTTGCGACTTTTCGCACCTAATGGTCAGCGTTGCCCGCTTTACTTACCCTCTGCCGACGCTCCTTCCCAGCTGCCCTGTCCCGCCTCCATCACCGGCCATGGCTCATTAGAATACAGTCTACACTGACAGGTGAGTGAACAGTGATTATGGAGGAGGTTTATCAAAGCTCGGAGAGAAATAATGTATCAACCAATCAGCTCCTGCCATGTTACAGGCTGTGTTTGAAAAGTGACAGTTAGGAGCTGATTGGTTGGTACTGATTCAGACCCGCTCGCTAGATGCGATCGCTCACATCCAGCATATGCAAATTTGTCAAAGTGACGACATGGGAAGCGATCGCTCGCCAAGGCATAAGCGCACCCACTTTGGCTGTGCGAGCGATCGCTCTGTGTATGCATACACCCACTGACGTATGTAGAGATGTCCACTAGCGCACGTTATCTCCAGGAAGTGTATTAAAACATTGGGCCATCGATCACCATCAGAAGCGAATGCAGCGCTTGTGGTTGCCTTACCCTGCCTCAAGCACTGCGAGCACTTCAGTGTAAAAAACAGGCATGTGATGTGTACTGTGACGCTTGCGTGTTAATTACGCACGCCTTAAAAACGGCATTGAAACACCGAGGCACGCTTGCGTTCGCACCTCCACTCCCCCTTTATTAGTGTCCTGCCCCTGTTACCACCCACAAACGGCCTCTCCTGTCACTCATTATACTGGGCTGTCTTTGCTGGGCGAGCGAGCCTGCTGCGATCATACAGAGTAGTTCGCGCATGTACATAACGATGCATGAGGGTACGCAAACCATTGGGCCACTTGGGTGGGTCTGAATGAGGTCCTTTATCTCTCTCTAAGCTTTGATAATACCCCCCAATCAGAAAATTACAGTAAGTATAACATTTCCACCTCATTCCATCTGAATGCTATACAATCTACTATTAATCTACAGAAATCTACAAAACAAATACTTTTAATACCTGATTTAACAACTTTAATTGGGTTTCTTTGACTTCTGTCCAGGCACTGAAATATTTATGTACAAACCCATCAAAGTGGATTAAACGGTGTGATTAAACTGTATTGTGCTTGTGTGATCACTGTAAAGTTTTGGGCCTTGCAAAAATATTCTTATGTTTTAGCCGATGTCTTGTGCCCCGAGATACCCACCGCCGGCGCGTACTTACCAACTTCTCATAACTACTTTCCGGGAGCAGCCCTGAGTAGAGATGGAGCTTACAGTTTCGGGGGGGGGGGGGCAAACTGTAAACATCATAAAACCCCGCCCCTTTACAGGGAAAAGGCTGCGATTCGCGGGACCCTGTGGGGGAAGCGGAGCTAAATGACGCGGTTCACATCTTTTAGCCTCACCCCCTTACTACAGACCCGCAAATTCCCTGTAAAATCTCCCCATCCTGCCCATTTTCACTAGGAAGTGAGCAGGATGCGGAAGATCTACCTAATCCTCCGGAGGTGCGGGGGGCACCCCGACAATTGGAAGCTCTCGCAACTTCCGGAAAAGTAGGCTAGTATTCTCCGGCGTCTCACATCTGCCACTTGCGTAGAAAAGCGGAAACATCAGTCGCACATTGAACTACTAAGTAAGTCTATGCTGCATCAGGCAGAAGATGCCGGGGCCTCTGCAGCTACGAATGAATTTGCAGAAGCTCTCTAAAGCACGTCCTGAAAACGGTCCTGATACGCCTGTGTTTTTTTTACCACCCCTGTTCCCTCCCCAAAACTATGACTACCTGTCACTCACTTTGGCCCTCATTCAGAGCCACTCGCTAGCGGCAGTACGCTCGTTCCGAGCGATGTTCGCACATCTGCGCATGCGTACGGATCGTTATACGCATGCGCGAACCAGTCAGTGCGGCCGAAATTTATGTGCTCGCAAAATAGCGAATGCCTGATAATTTGAGTGACAGGATGAGGCGTATGTGGGTGGTAACAGGGGAAGGTGCTTGAAAACGGGGAGTGGAAATCAGAACGCAGGCGTGCTTAAAGGTCAAAACGGGCGTTTTATGGGTGTGCATATTTAAAACAGCAGCGTCATTGACCACGTCACTGGTTTTTTTTTAAGCCAGAACTGTTCGCAAAATTGTGGTAGCAAAAACCAACCACAAGAATAGCGAGCAGTTCATACGCTGGTCAATGTACTCGATTAATCTAATAAATAGCGGACATGACGTATGGTGCGAGCGGCCAGGGGGCGTTTTTAACAAATAACGAGCGTATGTTTTGCTCGCTCGTTCAGACTTAGAGGTGTGAACAGACTGCAATGTGCGAACGGATCATTTGAATAGCCACCCCTTGTTTTTGAACGAACGACCGCAAATAGCGAACGGCTCTGAATCAGGCCCTTTGTGTGTAAATCACAAAGGGGGGTCCCCAACTCCCCAGGGATCCCTGGCCTGGGCTGACTAGCAGTCAGGGCTGATACTGCAGCTGGGGTGCCCGATGAAAGGGCTCCCCTGGCTGTGGTATCAGTCCCCCGCTAGAAAGGGTCCAGTGCTGGTCCTGGGAATTACAGGGAGAGCCTACGCAATTTTTTCCCTGTAATTCCAGAACCAGGACTGGTTCCCAAAGCCCAGTGCTGGTTGTATTAAGTACAGTGGAACAACCCTACATATTTTTTCCCCTGTACTTAAACAACCAGTACTGGCTTTGCAAAGTCCGAGGCTGGTTTTGTTTTGGGGGGGGGTACCTCGCATCATTTTTTTTTTAACATTTAACTCTTTATTTGCTTATTACAATCAGATACATGCAGGCATCTCACTAATGTCTGCATGTATCTGTGTTAATTAGACCTGCTCATGCTCAAATCGAAAGCATGAAGCAGGTCTATCCATTTGGGAATTTGAAGTCCGATTTTGAGTTCGATTTCAAATCGAATGATAGTAAATAAGGGTTTTGTGTGTTGGTCTATGTAAAAGTACCAATGTTTTCCCGATGTTCGATTTGAGATCGATTTGTCTAAAATTCGATTTGAAGTTCGATTTTACATTCAATTTGGCCTTTATTAAATACCCAAATGCAAAATCGAATACAAATCGAATGAAAATCGCACCTCAGATCACTCAAAATGCCAAATCGACCTTTAGTAAATTTACCCCTAAGTGTTCCCAGTTCCACCCCTAATACATTACATAGCAAAATGTATTGACTTTTGTCATGCATGGTTTGTTTGCGGCCAGTACACGTAGACCAGTGGTTCTCAAACTCTGGGCCTGATTCAGAGCTGAATGCTCTGACCAGAGCGCTCGCTCTGAATCAGGGCCCTCCTCTCTGAAAATGGTGACCACCCACAGCATATGCGAGCGTCCATGATGATGGTCGTGATGGTCACTCTTGACCATCGCGACCATCAGGCTTGCGACGGAGACCCTGCGGTAGGGTCTCACTGCCGCAAGCCCTGGAGTGATTTTGGTTCTATCAGAGCCAAAATCACTCCCACTGACATCACTAGTGATGTCAGTGGGGCCGGCTCCAGACGGTAGGCGTTCCCATGGGAACGCCTCCGTCTGGCAGGCACGCCCCCGGCACGCCCACCAAAGGGGGCATGCTGTCAATCAACATCGACAGCATGCCCCCTTTGGTGCGAGACCCGGAGCAGCCAGCTTGGCTGTCGCAGTCCGGGTCTCGCGCTTGCGCACGACGGAGCTCCCTCCGTCGCGCGCATGCGCAGTGGGGGAACATCGACCCGTTTGCGAGCGTCCTTTGCTCGCGAACGGGTCTGAATGACCCCCTCTGTCCTCAGGACCACAAACAGTTCATTTTTTCCAGGTCACCCAGCAGGTGCACAGGTGTAGCCATTACTCACTGACACATTTTAACAGATCCACAGGTGAAGCTAATTATTTCACTTGTAATTCTTTGAGGAATCTGGAAAACATGCACTGTTTGGGGTCCTGAGGACCGAGTGAACCTGTGAAGTAACCGATCTGTGCCCTATCACTACTGTTATAGCACCATCTTGTGGCTGCTAGTAAGGTTACGATTCATTTAATGTGGTATAAGGTTTTTACAACAGCATATTTTTTAGCCTGGTACAATAATGGGATAACACATAAAGGGATGTACAGATAGTAGACAGGTATGCTTACAAGACATTACAATCTAATAGCCAATTTATATTATATAATCTAGACAAGGCCAGAAAACCCTCTGGGTTAAAGCGTAATTGTCATTTATACACAGAGCATTCAGTCAGTTTTTGCAGAACCATTTATGTTGCTGAGGAGTTTTGTCTAATTTTGAAAGCTGATCTAATAGGTCATCTCGACCTTCTTCAGTGTCGCAGTTGGTCACTATACTTAAGGCGGAATGGCAAAACATACCCTCTGCTGCTGTCCAGGAACTTTGTGGACAGTTTGCCAAAGTACTGACGTCAATAACATCTCGTTCTATTTGCTGTCAGTGGGCCTGATTCAGAGCCGAACGCTCTGACCAGAGCGCTCGCTCTGAATCAGTGCCCTCCTCCATGAAAGTGGAGGGGCCTCGTGGCCGCTCGCATAGCTGTGGGTGACCACCCACAGCATATGTGAGCGTCCATGATGATGGTCGCGATGGTCTTGACCATCGCGACCATCGGGCTTGTGACGGAGACCCTGCAGTAGAGTCTCGCTGCCGCAAGCCCTGGAGTGATTTTGGCTCTATCAGAGCCAAAATCACTCCCACTGACATCACTAGTGATGTCAGTGGGGCCGGACCCAGACGGTAGGCGTTCCCATGGCAACGCCTCCGTCTGGCAGGCACGCCCCCGGCACGCCCACAAAAGGGGGCGTGCTGTCAATCAACATCGACAGCACACCCCCTTTGGTGCGAGACCCGGAGCGATGGAGAGCCCATCGCTCGCCGGGTCTCGCGCATGCACAGTGGGGGAACATCGACCTGCTTGCGAGCATCCTGCGCTCGCGAGCGGGTCTGAATGACCCCCTGTGTCCAATCACTTTTGTCTACATAGTGTGTATAAATAAATAATGTCAAAGAAAGTAATAGAACATATACACATGACATGCATGCAATATAAATATTTAATGTACTATGTGCAAAGCACCACAGAGATAGTAATTGTTGTGCATATCATATCCAGCACCTTCAGTATAGCTACATAGTGCCATACTATTCCCATGTAGCATAATACACATTGATAAATAAGTGATGGGCAATACTATGCTGCATTGTTATAGGTTATGAACAGCACCTCTGTCCCTTGAAGTAAATTAAATTACCCATCACCATCATACAGCCTCATTTGATAGTGGAATCAGTATGATTGGCCCATGTTCAAATCCCGACAGCAGAAGAAGGCAGGGGTGAAGATCCCGAACATCCAAAGGTAAGTATAAACTAACCTAATTCTACCCCCTTACCCTCCTTTAGGGGTGCCTAACCCTAACCTCCCCCCAAGTGCCTAACCACAACCCCCTCTAAGTGCCCAAACCTAACCCCCCCTTACCCCCAGCCTTACCCTAAGTCTCCCGGGGGGTGCCTAGCCCTAACCTCCCTCTGGGGGTGCCTAACCTAACCCCCCCTTCCTCTAGTCTAGCCCTAACCTCCCGGGGGGGTGCCTAACCCTAAGTCCCCCCCGGGAGCCCCTAACCTAACCCTCCCCGCACGGCTGTCTGCGCCCGGCTTACTTTCGATCGGTAAGCCAAGTGTCGAGCTCCCGGCGTAGGTCTGATGACAGGCATCAGGATTTCAACGCCTGTCATTAGACACTTGCCGGGATTAGACAGTCGGGAAGACGGCGGTCGGGATTACGTCCGTCTGCTTCCCGACTGCTTCCCTTTGATAGTCAAGGTAGGCCTGGGTTTCAGCCTGCTTGGTATGCCAAGTTTTACGATGATAGCCATGGCCATAGACTTATTTTACTTATGAAGAAACAAAGCCAAAGGATAGGCAACTCTAATCAAATATTGTCACTCCGAAGTTATCATGCTTCATTTATGCCATACATATATTTAGAACACAGTCGAATGACAAATACATCGGTGATCATACAAGACAGCAATAGACACTAGTTCACAATACATAATTACAGCATGCAGATGACAATTACATAGAGATCATAAAAGTAGAGAGAGTTTTGCTAATAAGAGCTTACATTCTAGAGGGGTTGTGGGTCCCCACAGAGGGAAATCGAAGCAGAGATGAGGAGCATATAGACGGGAGATTTAGGAGGATGGGTGGAAAGCTTCAATGAAGAGAATAGTTTTAAGGGCACATTTACAGGCCTGGAGGATGGATGAGTTTGGGAGGGTGTTCCAGAGATTGGGAACTGCATGGGAAAAATCCTGGAGGCCAGTGTGAGAAGAGGTGATGAGGAAGGAGGAGAGGATATAGTTATTGGCAAAGGATGAATATGGGGCTGGAGATGTAGGTAAAAGAAGAGCAGTATAGAAGTTTGGCCTTGATTCTGACTGTTATATGGAGCCAATGAAGTGATTGGCAGAGAGGAGCTGCAGAGGTGGAGTGATGAGAAAGGAAAATGAGGTGGGAAACAACATTGAAGTTACTCTAGACTGACGGGAGTGAGGTGGGAGATCAGTAGGCCAATAAATTACAGTAGTCTATGTGAGAAATGATGAGGGCATTAATGTTATGAAACACCCCAGTAAATGTATAAGACCCCTAGAACCTCCTACTGAGATCTTCTGCCTATAACAACCACCCATTTTTCCCATAGCGTTGAATACACTCATCGGTACTTAGGCAGCCGCCAGGTCTTAAGCCAAGGCAGTAGGGGCTTACACAATACAAGGATGATCACAAGATATTGGCTGGAGTAGATACAGACACTTTACAGGATCAGTGTAATTGCAGAATCAGAACCAGCATCCATAGGGATAATTGCAGGACAGTTAGTCTGGATAGCAAACAGATGAATTAGCATACAGCCACAATAATCCAGACAGCCAGAATTGTTGCAGCAGCACAGAATACAACACAGTATATATATACAATCCAATTGTGCAAGGCAAATATTAGTATTTGCAGAAACACAACAGCAGAAATTATATTCAGTGTGTCAGCATAGGTGTGCACGGCAGGCACTTGTATTTGCAGAATCACAACAGCAGGCATAATATTTACTGTGTGGGTTTGGTAATACTTGCAGTTGGTAGAAGCAATAATTAAAGTTCCACAATAATGTAGTAAACTGGAAACAGACACGGCTGGGAATATGCAGAGCAGGAGTCCAGAACAATGATACCCATGGAACGAACCAGGCAGCAACACTAAGCTTTAAGTTATCACTGGCAGGGAATGCCGGGACTGCCTGCAATTTAACAGGAAGAGGAACCAATGCAAGCCATCCTCCTTGATTGCAATTGCAGCTAAACTTCACAAACACTGGTAGCTTGATTACAGACTGACTGCAGCTGAATGCCTCCACAATGCTGTCAGCTTCCCTGCTGCCTAGCAACAGCCAGGACTAGAAACTGCTAAGGTTGTCAGAAATCCTGGCAATGGATCATAACAATTAATGAGAGTTTTAGTTGCTTCCAAGGTGAGAAAGGACCTGATTTGGGAAATGTTACGGAGGAGGACTGGATTTGTAGAGGGACTGATCATAGGTGGAGTGGGAACTGATGAGCAAGTTTGGTGGATCAGATGGCTAATTCGCTCTCCATATTTTGGACTTCAGAAAGGAGCGCAGCAATAATAAGCAAAACAACTTAACTGGGGGGGGGGGTTCTTTAAAATATTAAATATCTGCAATCGCTATGGTGACTTTTAGTTAAACTAATTTAAAGGAAATATTTAAAGGAATATGGTACTCATTAGTCCAACACTGCATGATATGAGTGGCCAAGTTATTAGGTCCCACTACTATTTAATTTAGCAGTGTAAGTATAAATACTGTATATTGACATCATAGAATCCCATTAAGGAATCTTCCTCGTGACATACATAGGCTGTAACTGCCAGTAAATGCTCATTTTGAATAGTTACATCTGTTTCCCCAGACTAACATGAGAAAAACAGGACATTTTTCCCACATAACAATGTTCTATAAAAATCCCTACGATTGCACCGGAGGAGCAAGAAAATCTGATGAGTGATCAGAAATAGAAGAAGGTCTTTAGGTTTAGGGACAGAATAAGACCCGGTGAGACCCAAGATGCTGTTTGCCACCATGCCCCCACACACAGTAATTACCCCAGCCTTAGTCCCTTTTCCATGGCATTGCCCCGCATCGTCCCAGCACATTCTGTTTACTTACCCTTGTTGATGTCTCAGTTATATTAGAACCAGAATCACTGTATTACCGCGTATACTGTATCTTTGCTGCCTGGTGCTCCTCGCTCTTAGAAGATTTCTCTGCTGTGATTGGTGATTCAAGAGCAATAAATTGCTTAACTACAGATCTCACCACAGACAGTGCCAGGACGTGCACAAAGAACGCACATGGAAGGGCTGGGGATGACACCATTAGCTTAGCCTCCTGTAACTAATGGATGGGACAGCGAAAGGCTCCAATTGATCAAATGCAAACACATCCCAGCATTCCTTGCAACAGTTTTAGCATTGCCAAATAGCAAAACTGTGACAGGGCATGCTGGGATGTGTAGTTCTACAACAGCTGGGGTGCTGCTTATTGCCCACCCCTATTTAGGATGTATTATTGGCCTCACCTAACCTACCATGCCTGTACCCAATAATGGTGAAACAGACGGTTGGTGGTATAGAGGGGTGTTATTCTGCAAGTGGCACTTTCAGCTAGAGACAGCAGGAACCCAGAGCAGACAAGGGGTAGATGTATCAAGCAGTGGAAAAAATGGTGAAGTGGACCAGTGGCGAATCAGCTTCGAGGTAGCATTAATCAAGTACATTCCATAAAGTGATAGGTAGAATCTGATTGGTTGCCATGGGCCACTTCTCTGTTGGTCCACTTCTCCCTGTCTTACGCAGCTTGTTACATCTCCCCCAAGGAGAGAGTAGACTGCCCTGAAGAAATGTTCTTCCTTCCCTGCCTACAATAGAGGCAATTCGCTATGAGTGGCATTGTCCCAGCAAAAAGTCACAGGGGGTTAGGTCATAATGACGCAATTTGCGGTTCTTTGCCCCCATCCTGCCTCTTTCTCTCCTCGGACCTCCCTGACTGAGACGTGCCAAAGTCGGCATATTCACAATTGAAGGAGCTTCCATTTGCCCAGACGGGATCTGGTCAGATGGTCGGCAGTCACCATGCCAACATTCATATTGTTAACACCACAATGTCGACATGGTTCAATGCGTTGACAGGCACCATGTCCACGTCCTCAGCATGTCAACATCTGAAATGTCACCCTGTGAAATTTCGACTTTCTTAGAATGCCTTACTGAATGTGTTTCACTGCCCTGCACGTTGCTGCCGCAGCCTGCGCCTGTCACAGTGTATGCAGCACCGGCAACACGAAGAGCGGCTTCAAGTTCTACTCCTGTGCCGGGGGGCTCCCCCCTTCCCTCTCTTCATAGCTCCTCCCCCTCTGCCCTGTCAAGCTGGATGACAGACAGGCAGCAGCCCTGCCCCCCCTCTCTTTCCTCCTCGCTGTCTCTAAAGACACTGCAGGCTTCTGTTCCGCCCCTCCCCTCCTCTCTCCTCCCCTCACAGGAACGGGATGTAATGGAAATGGCGTCCAGCCGAAGAGGAGCCTACACAGAGAGAGGAGGGACATCAAGGAAAGGAGAGGGGAAAATAGGAGACGCACAGCTGCATGAAAAAGGTGTTTATGGTAATTGTTTATAGTTATTTAATAAGGGATTTAGGCCCTGATTCAGAGCCGGATGCTCTGACCAGAGCGCTCGCTCTGAATCAGGGCCCACCTGATATAAATATGGAGCGTCCTCCTGGACGCTCGTATAGCTGTGGGTCACCACCCACAGCATATACGAGTGTGCAGGATGATGGTCGCGATGGTCTTGACCATCGCGACCATCGCCACTGCGAGCAGAAGCCTGCGGTTGAGTTTCTCAACCGCAAGGCCAGGAGTGATTTTGGCTCTATCAGAGCCAAAATCACTCCCACTGACATCACTAGTGATGTCAGTGTGGCCGGCTTCTGACGGTAGGCGTTCCCTTGGGAACGCCTCCGTCTGGCAGGCACGCCCACCAAAGGGGGAGTGCTGTCAATCAACATCGACAGCACGCCCCCTTTGATCAGACACTACGAGCGAAGGAAAGTCCTTCGCTCGTCGCGTCTCACGCATGCGCACGACGGAGCTCCCTCCGTCGTGCGCATGCGCAGTGCAGACTATCGACCCACTTGCGAGCGGACAGCCGCTCGCGAGTCTGAATCAGGGCCTTAATTAGGTAAAACTATTTGGGTAATAGGTAATGGTAGGGGGTGGGGTATATATGTGTAGATTTAATTTAAAATATTAATTATAATATTTAATATATTAATTATGATTACTTAGAATTTAAATGCATACATTAATTGTAATATAATCATATTTTGCGACTTATAGGTATTGTCGCATGGTGCGGACTTTCTCTCTCTGGGGTATATTTACTAAGGTGCAGGTTTTTAGAAGTGGTTTTGTTGCCCAAATCAGATTCTAGCTATTACCTTCTAGAAGGTGCTAGATAAATGTTAAGTAGAATCTGATTGGTTGCTATGTGCAACCAAAACCACTTCTAAAAACCCGCGCCTTAGTAAATATACCCCAATGTCTGATAGGAGTTAAGTGATTGTGAGGTAAGCACATATTTCTGTTTTGTTTTGTTACTATTTATTTTTTCAAATTAATGCTTATTCCCACTGCCTGTCACCCACTGCCTGTCACCCACTGCCTGTCACCCACTGCCTGTCATCCACTGCCTGTCACCCACTGCCTGTCACCCACTGCCTGTCATCCACTGCCTGTCACCCACTGACTGTCACCCACTGACTGTCACCCACTGCCTGTCACCCACTACCTCTCCCCAGCACCACCCTCACTGTCACCCGCTGACTGTCACCCACTGACTGTCACCCATTGCCTGTCACCCACTACCTCTTCCCAGCACCACCCTCACTGTCACCCGCTGACTGTCACCCACTGACTGTCACCCACTACCTCTCCATAGCATCATCCTCTGCCCATCTTCCACTGCTTCCCCCAGCTGTCACCCTCTCCCTGTTACCTCTCTGTCCTGTCACCCACTGACTGTCACCATCTCATCGTCACCTCACACCAGTCACACTCTCCCTGTCACCCACTGACTCTCCCCATCTCATCGTCACCTCACACCAGTCACCCTCTCCCTGTCACCCACTGACTCTCACCCTCTCCCTGACCCACTTGCTCTCACCCTTTCCCCGTCATCTCTCTCCCTGTCACCCTCTTCTTGTCACCCACTGTTTCTCTCACTCTACCCGTCACCCTCTCCCCCTCACCCTTTCTCTCTTTTCAAGCATTAAACAGAGTATAGATACAGGAGTCAAATCACTTATATAAGAACACACTGTATTGCACATTACATTTCAAACTATAGAACATTGTAAAGAGGCATGTCAAGAGGACATACAAATGTGTCCCTTCTCAGCTCAAAGGCTAATCGCAGCAAATGTGACTCATTTACGCGATTAGTGTCCCACGGGTGTATGCTTGCGTATGCATGCACCCGCAATCCATAGGATCGCATGGTGCAAACCCTCATGCAAACAGGATGCAGCTTGCCGCGACTAGCCGCAATCACAATGCTGGCGCTCGCAGGTAGGATGAGAGTGGCCACATATGTATTAGTGGGAGGGCACAAACTTTATAGTTTGCAGGAAAGCGCCGAACACCTTACCACCGGCCCTGCTGACAGCCTGCCAGGTGCCAGCATCAGAGGCACTTCCAACAACAGCCCCCACAGCGGCTTGGGGGTGCCGGGGGATGTTGCTTCCCAACTGCAACTGTGAACGCTGGCCTCTGAAGTGATCAGAGTCTAATTAAGCCTCCGATTCAGAGGCCAGCGTTCCCAGTGATGCAGTGTGAAGGTATTGTCATGACGTCACCTGTGCGCTGAGGAGCCTGCGCGGCTGTGCGTGTTGGATCTAGTTAGATCCAGTCATCGCGGCAGCAGGAATGACAGCCCGGACAACGGCCGCGATGGATCAGGTAAGTGCTAGTGGGGGGGGGGGGACTACTTTAAGCGACAGAACTACAGGGGCAAAACTTTAAGGGGCACAACTACTGGGGGCACTGCAAATGGGCACCAATACAGGGGGCACTGCATATGGGCACCACTACAGGGGGCACTGCATATGGGCACCACTACAGGGGGCACTGCATATGGGCACAGCTACAGTGGGCATTGCATATGGGCATTACTACAGAGGGCTCTGCATAAGGGGTACTACAACAGAAGTGATACGAAGGAGGCTGGAAAGCTGGGGCAGGAGGATGGAGATACAGGGGGAAGAAGGCGGAATATATTTAGCCCTCCATGCCCCACTTTGATGCTGCTCCTAATCTTTATTTTTACTTCTCTTTACACTAATCCCATATGGACCCCTGGAACACTTGAGGGGGGGCGCCATAGTACGCACGTGCTCCGGGTGCCCTGGCTACACGCTACTCCTCTGCATCCATGTAGACATGATTAATGTCGACATGGTCACTATCGACACGTTAAACAGGTCGACATTTCAATCATGTTGACATTCTCATACCGACCTTATGCAAGTCAACATGAGAACTGTCGACCTAACATACCGCACTCGCCAATTAAAATATGCTTTAGTCCAGGCTTTCCCCAAACTCCGGGCTCAAGAGTCCAGGTTTCAAACTGACTAAGGTACAAATAAAATCACCGATGTGAAAGCATAGATATCCTTAAAACCTGGACTGTTCTTGTATCTTGATGACTGACAGGGGTGGACAGACCTGATCCCAGCGCCTCCCTCTCCCCTCCCACTCCCCTTCAGTGCGAGCCGGAGGCAATGCAAGTGGGTGGGTTTTTCTATTCTACGCTGTACAGGGAGCCTGGCGTCCTACACGCCAGTGTACTCTGCTTAATGGTCGGACCGGTGCTGATGACTGAGATAGGGAACCACTGCTTTAGTCAAACAATAAAGTATAAACAATAAAATACTGCGCTGGTGTGTCCCTGTCAAAGCACCAAATATATACAGTACACCTTTGAAATCATCACATAAATTTACTAAAAATTGGTCATATAATACTGAATAAATGATATATATGTATAAAAACCTATGTAGCAACAATTGGACTGAGCACCAACAGTAAACCTGATACTGTAACAAGGTTCTATTAAATACACTCAATGGATCTCAGTTCTGTAGTAGCAAAATTGATGTAGTATTAAAAAGCAATTGTATCCAGTGGGGACTCAAATTGCAACAATGTCCCATGCAAATATAAAAGTATCAATTCACGGATCAATAAATTGCGTATGCCGTGAATAAGTTAATGGAATCCAGCTCTTGATATAAATCCAGATAAAGAGGATCGGTTAGGCATCAACCTTGGGTCATACCTCGCAAGTGTGATTAATAAAGATATACAGTTATATAGTGTCCGATCACACCCAATCAGAGGTTAAGAGGTCCACTTGGAGATAGCTAAATATAGCCCCCGTATCCGTATCCTACCACAGTCACGGAGCTCCTGCAGCCCAAACTCCAACACACGGCAAAACAACCCAGCAGGCCACGGTTTATTCCAATGGATACCTGCAGCAGTCCCGCTCTCTCACTCCACCGGCAGAGAAGGAACAGACAGCGTCCACCCAGCCAGCAGGACGTATCAGCCGGATGCCTCCGTACAGCAAACCGCAGTGTCAGCTGCAATGGCAATCAGACGTGTCCAGGTAAGGAAGGCAGCGTCCAGTCTCCGCATTAGCTGGATGGGCTAGATTGGAAGGTGTCCGGATAACTTTCAATATCAAGATGCTGGTTAGTAGGTGCAAAGGAGCACAACAGCAACGCGTTTCGGCAATGACCTTTATCAAGCTGGATATTATTATTTTTTTTATTATGGGTATTTTTGAGGCTGGCATACCTCTTTTATACTGCTGCAGGGTGCCTCTAACTTAAAATAATAAAGTATGTTTAATTACATTCATTTGATACCACGATCCTGATATGTATTGTGGCGCTACAAGTACTTCTGCAATATTTGTTAAATAGGACCCCAACCCTCCCACACACACACACACATACATACACACATACATACACACACATATACACACATACATACACATATACACACATACATACACATATATACACACATACATACACACATATACACACATACACATACATATACACATATACACACATACATACACACACATACATACATACACACATATACACATACAAACACACATACATACACACACACAGCACCACTACCCTAAGAGCTGATCATACAGTGGTCCAGACAGTGGTAGGATGAGAGACACACACTTATAGCAGCACTACGTGGGAAGACTTGTATATATTTTCATTGTAATTTAGATTGTTTTTTAGTGTGAAAAAATATTACGAATTGCAGCCTCAGGCCCTGATTCAGAGCCGGACACTCTGACAGAGCGCTCGCTCTGAATCAGGGCTGGCCTTCTTCATTTTAGAGCAGCCTCCTGGCCTCTCGTATAGCTGTAGGTGACCACCCACAGCTATAGCGAGCGGCTAGGAAGATGGTCGCGATGGTCAAGACCATCGCGACCATCGGGCTTGCGACGAGACCCTTGTGGTAGGGTCTCGTTGCAGCAAGCCCTGGAGTGCTTTTGGCTCTATCAGAGCAGAAAGCACTCCCACTGACATCACTTGTGATGTCAGTGGGGCCGGTCCCAGACGGTAGGCGTTCCCATGGGAACGCCTCCGTCTGGGCAGCCACACCCACTGCACGCCCACCAAAGGGGGCGTGCTGTCACTCAACATCGACAGCACGCCCCCTTTGGTACGAGACCTGGAGCGACGGTTTGCCCGTAGCTATCCAGGTCTCGCGCATGCGCACAACGGAGCCGGCTCCATCGTGCGCATGCGCTCTGGGCCACCATCGACCTGCTTGCGAGCGGGTCTGAATCAGGCCCTCTGTTTGCATGGATGTGTTGTGGTAGTGTTTCCCAAATGATTTTTACTGATGGTACCGCTTGGTTAATCACCCAGTAATAACACACCTTCCTGGGGATCAGAGTAAGCCAACAAAGGCCCCTGCTAGATAGAGCCAAAATCACTCCAGGGCTTGCGGCAGCGAGACCCTACCGCAGGGTCTCGTCGCAAGCCGGATGGTCGCGATGGTCTTGACCATCGCGACCATCATAATGGCCGCTCGCTATAGCTGTGGGTGGTCACCCACAGCTATACGAGGGGCCAGGAGGCCGCTCCATTTTAAGGTAGGAGGGCCCTAATCATCCGGCTCTGAATCAGGCCCTCATTTCACTATTTTAAAGTGTAGATAACTTTTTTTTTAAATAGAAGCAATACAGAGCCTGAATAAGTGAAATACTATGATCTTGTAGAATAACATTGAGAAGATTTTTTTCTCCACTTAAGCAGATTATAAACAAAACTATGATTATGGGAAAAGTTTAGAGCTCTTGATGAAATTCATGTACATGGCCGGGCGCCAGAAGTATTTGAGAGAACATCAATGAACTGCGGCCCTGGGACACCCATCTTAACACATAAACATGCTCATCTCTAAAGAGACGCACTGCTTCCCACAGACCCTTCTAGACGGCGCGCTCATTTTATTAACTATTTCACCTATGGTATAGCTGATGCAACCTCGCTATACTCTATATTTACATTCTTATACTCACTATACATACATAGGACACTACACCCCAAACATAACCTGACCACTGTACATGAACATAATACCCTTCTATTACACTGTATATAGATATAGGACACTACACCCCCAACATAACCTGACCACTGTACATGAACATAATACACATCTATTACACTATATACAGACATAGGACACTACACCCCCAACATGACCTGACCACTGTACATGACCATAATACCAATCTATTACACTGTATACAGACATAGGACACTATACCCCCAACATCACCTGACCACTGTACATGATCATAGTACACATCTATTACACTGTATACAGACATAGGACACTACACCCCCAACATGTCCTGACCACTGTACATGACCATAATACACATCTATTACACTCTATACAGACATAGGACACTACACCCCCAACATGTCCTGACCACTGTACATGATCATAACACACATCTATTACACTGTATACAGATATAGGACACTACACCCCCAACATGACCTGACCACTGTACATGAACATAATACACATCTATTACACTGTATACAGACATAGGACACTACACCCCCAACATGACCTGACCACTGTACATGACCATAATACACATCTATTACACTATACGGACATAGGACACTATACCCCCAACATGTCCTGACCGCTGTACATGACCATAATACACATCTATTACACTGTATACAGACATAGGACACTACACCCCCAACATGTCCTGACCGCTGTACATGACCATAATACACATCTATTACACTGTATACAGACATAGGACACTACACCCCCAACATGTCCTGACCACTGTACATGATCATAATACACATCTATTACACTGTATACAGACATAAGACACTACACCCCCAACATGTCCTGACCACTGTACATGACCATAATACACATCTATTACACTGTATACAGACATAGGACACTACACCTCCAACATGACCTGACCACTGTACATGACCATAATACACATCTATTACACTGTATACAGACATAGGACACTACACCCCCAACCTGAACTGACCACTGTACATTACCATAATACACATCTATTACACTATACAGACATAGGACACTATACCCCCAACATGTCCTGACCACTGTACATGACCATAATACACATCTATTACACTGTATACAGACATAGGACACTACACCCCCAACATGACCTGACCACTGTACATGACCATAATACACATCTATTATACTCTATACAGACATAGGCAACTACACCCCCAACATGTCCTGACCACTGTACATGACCATAATACACATCTATTATACTCTATACAGACATAGGCAACTACACCCCCAACATGTCCTGACCACTGTACATGACCATAATACACATCTATTATACTCTATACAGACATAGGACACTATACCCCCAACATGTCCTGACCACTGTACATGATCATAATACACATCTATTATACTCTATACAGACATAGGACACTACACCCCCAACATGACCTGACCACTGTACATCTTCACTTAACATCTCCATGTTTGAGGCACAAAGAGGCAAAAGATATCTGGTATAAGCTTCATCTGCAACAATAAGGGCGAGAAATTGATATATCCTGGGATATTGTGGCCAGATACATCTATACAATTATCCAAGTTAAGAGACTGTGTGTGCAACTAATGGAAAATATAATAATAATACTGGAAACAAGAATCTAACAAGAACTACTATCGATATGGGCAGCGCCGCATGTCTTTTTCTTCTTTAATACTTATCTGTGAACTTCTTGTGGGACTTATCGCTTACCCACAGATCAACACTGTGGCTGCTCTGAGCCTAGAGTGCCATTATCTTTTTCTAATCCCTTTTCAGTTCACATTGGGGATGTAGTCTGTATAGTGTGTAATAGATGTGTATTATGGTCATGTACAGTGGTCAGGACATGTTGGGGGTGTAGTGTCCTATGTCTGTATAGTGTGTAATAGATGTGTATTATGATCATGTACAGTGGTCAGGTCATGTTGGGGTGTAGTGTCCTATGTCTGTATACAGTGTAATAGATGTGTATTATGATCATGTACAGTGGTCAGGTCATGTTGGGGCTGTAGTGTCCTATGTCTGTATAGAGTGTAATAGATGTGTATTATGATCATGTACAGTGGTCAGGACATGTTGGGGGTGTAGTGTCCTATGTCTGTATACAGTGTAATAGATGTGTATTATGATCATGTACAGTGGTCAGGACACGTTGGGGGTGTAGTGTCCTATGTCTGTATACAGTGTAATAGATGTGTATTATGATCATGTACAGTGGTCAGGACACGTTGGGGGTGTAGTGACCTATGTCTGTATACAGTGTAATAGATGTGTATTATGATCATGTACAGTGGTCAGGTCATGTTGGGGTGTAGTGTCCTATGTCTGTATATAGTGTAATAGATGTGTATTATGATCATGTACAGTGGTCAGGTCATGTTGGGGGTGTAGTGACCTATGTCTGTATACAGTGTAATAGATGTGTATTATGATCATGTACAGTGGTCAGGACATGTTGGGGGTGTAGTGACCTATGTCTGTATATAGTGTAATAGATGTGTATTATGGTCATGTACAGTGGTCAGGACTAGAGATGAGCGGTTCGGATTCTGTGGAATCCGAACCGCTCCGAACATTGGGGATCCGAGTCCACCCGAACCCTGTTCGGGTGTTCACCACCTGACTCGGATCCCCGTTCGGGGCCGAACGGCGGCCGCCTGATGTCGGATTCTCACTAGAGAATCCGACATCAGGGCTCCTATTGTGTAGGGCAGAGCGGTGTGATAGCGCTCTGCCCTACACAGACACAAACACACAGCCGCCAGCGGCAGCTGTGTGTTTGTCACAGCAGCCAATGAGAGTCACACAGACTCTCATTGGCTGCTGTACGGAGGGAGCCGGCTGGAGCTCACACATGAGCTCCGTCTTCCGGCTCCCTCCGTAGCGTGTGACAGCAGAGCGGACGGCGCGGGAGCGGGGAATCAGGTAAGTTTTATTTTTTTATTTTTTTTACTTGTCAAAGGTCCGGGGGCGCTACTGGGGGGGCCTGCTACTGGGGGGGCCTGCTACTGGGGGGGGGTCTGCTACTGGGGGGCTATACTACTGGGGGGGTCTGCTACTGGGGTCCATACTATTGAGGGGCCTGCTACTGGGGGGGGCTATACTACTGGGGGGGGGTCTGCTACTGGGGGGGTCTGCTACTGGGCGTCCATACTACTGAGGGGCCTGCTACTGGGGGGGGCTATACTACTGGGGGGGGGGTTGCTACTGGGGGGGTCTGCTACTGGGGGGGCCATACTACTGAGGGGCCTGCTACTGGGGGGGCCATACTACTGGGGGGGCTTACTACTACTGGGGGGGCCATACTACAGGGGGGGCCATACTACAGGGGGCCTACTACTGGGGCAGCCTACTACTGAGGGGGGCCTGCTACTGGGGGCAGCCTACTACTGGGGGGGGCATACTACTGGGGGGGCCATACTACTGGGGGGGCCATACTACTGGGGGGCCATACTACTGGGGGCCATATTACTGGGGGGGCTGCTAATGGGGGGCATACTACTGGGGGGGCCTGCTAAAGGGGGGCATACTACTGGGTGGCATGCTAATGGGGGGCATACTACTGGGGGGGCCTGCTAATGGGGGGCATACTACTGGGGGGCATTCTACTGGGGGCACTGCATAGGGGACCCTACTACTAAGGGGACTGCATAGGGGGCACCACTGCTGGGGGCATTGTGTAAAGAACACCGCTACTGTGGGCATTGTGTAAAAGGGGCACTACTGTGGGCATTGTGTAAAAGGGGCACTACTGTGGGCATTGTGTAAAAGGGGCACTACTGTGTGTCGTAACATAAATAAGAGACACTACTTTATGGTGTAATGTGAATCAGGCCCTACGTGCGGTGTAATGTGAATAAGATTGTGCACTGTGACTCCTTGGGCCGTAGCCCACTATGTAAACAAGTACTGTGACTCTGCTGGCCGTACCCCACTGGGTGGGTGCACTACTTTTCATTTCTGCCACTGCTGTGTGGCAATGTGTCATAGATGTACTTTATACTGTGGTGTCTGTGTCGTTGTGCCGCTGCTCTGTCGCTTAGGAACCAGTCAGCTCACTGCAACCTTTGGCCAATAATGTTGAAAACAATATTATGAGCTGTTATATGGTCTAAATTGACTGGAAATTAATGTTATTGAGGTTAATAATACTCTAGGAAGAAAAAAAAGACCAATTTATGTGATTTTAGCTTTTTTTTGTCAATTTTTGTAAAAAATCCAAATCCAAATCCAAAGCCAGTCACCGCAGTTTGGCAAATCCAAATCCAAATCCAAAGCCGGACGACGAATTAGAACCAAATCCAAATCCGGCAAAAATGGTCCGGCGCACATCCCTAGTCAGGACATGTTGGGGGTGTAGTGACCTATGTCTGTATACAGTGTAATAGATGTGTATTATGGTCATGTACAGTGGTCAGGACATGTTGGGGGTGTAGTGTCCTATGTCTGTATATAGTGTAATAGATGTGTAGTATGATCATGTACAGTGGTCAGGTCATGTTGGGGGTGTATTGTCCTATGTCTGTATACAGTGTAATAGATGTGTAGTATGATCATGTACAGTGGTCAGGACATGTTGGGGGTGTAGAGTCCTATGTCTGTATATAGTGTAATAGATGTGTATTATGATCATGTACAGTGGTCAGGACATGTTGGGGGTGTAGTGTCCTATGTCTGTACTCTGTATACAGTGTAATAGATGTGTATTATGGTCATGTACAGTGGTCAGGTCATGTTGGGGGTGTAGTGTCCTATGTCTGTATACAGTGTAATAGATGTGTATTATGGTCATGTACAGTGGTCAGGTCATGTTGGGGTTTAGTGTCCTATGTCTGTACATAGTGTAATAGATGTGTATTATGGTCATGTACAGTGGTCAGGACATGTTGGGGGTGTAGTGTCCTATGTCTGTATACAGTGTAATAGATGTGTATTATGGTCATGTACAGTGGTCAGGTCATGTTGGGGGTGTAGTGTTGTGTATTATGATCATGTGCAGTGGTCAGGTCATGTTGGGGGTGTAGTGTCCTATGTCTGTATACAGTGTAATAGATGTGTATTATGGTCATGTTCAGTGGTCAGGTCATGTTGGGGTGTAGTGTCCTATGTCTGTATATAGTGTAATAGATGTGTATTATGATCATGTACAGTGGTCAGGACATGTTGGGGTGTAGTGTCCTATGTCTATATAGAGTGTAATAGATGTGTATTATGATCATATACAGTGGCCAGGTCATGTTGGGGCTGTAGTGTCCTATGTCTGTATAGAGTGTAATAGATGTGTGTTATGATCATGTACAGTGGTCAGGTCATGTTGGGGGTGTAGTGTCCTATGTCTGTATAGAGTGTAATAGATGTGTGTTATAATCATGTACAGTGGTCAGGTCATGTTGGGGGTGTAGTGTCCTATGTCTGTATACAGTGTAATAGATGTGTATTATGATCATGTACAGTGGTCAGGTCATGTTGGGGGTGTAGTGTCCTATGTCTGTATAGAGTGTAATAGATGTGTATCCCTTGCAGGGACAGAGCTTGCAATAAAGCTCTGACCCTGATCCAGAGCCGGACGCTCTTTGTGAGCGCTCGCTCTGAACCAGGGTGGGACATTTTTTTGTGTTTAT
The DNA here is from genome assembly GCA_031769625.1 of Taudactylus pleione. NCBI lineage: Eukaryota > Metazoa > Chordata > Amphibia > Anura > Myobatrachidae > Taudactylus > Taudactylus pleione. Next base: position 273,077 of record JAUIMM010000139.1, on the reverse strand, counting down.
TGGCCTCCAGGCCGCTCGCTAAGCTGTGGGTCACCTGACGATGGTCGCGACCATCGGGCTTGCAACAAGACCCTTGTGGTAGAGTCTCATCCACCGCAAGCCTCAGTGAACTTCCTGCTCTAATAGAGCAAGAAGTTCACTATTGACATCACATGTCATGCCTCCGTTTGGCCAGCCACCCCCCCGACCCGGCTACAAATCGGTATGAGCAGTCGATCAACATCGACAGCCGCCCCGCTTTGTTGCGAGCCCCGAGTGAGTAAAGTTCTCACTCGCCCCGGGGATTTCGCACACGCAGTGCACACTGCCTGCCCATCGACCGGCTTGCGAGCGCTATGCTGTCCCTGCGTATCCTCTCCACACACTTATCATGGTATTTTTGCAAAAAATACCATGACAAGTGCCCACGTATGCGCCAACCGGCCCCCGCTAAGCGCTGCCCCTGCCACAAAGTCCCGCTCGCGATCACGACTCCCTCCACGACCCCCCTCACTTAATTACACTGACCTCCGGTGATCAGGCTCTGGTGATGTCCTCCATGGCTCCAGACAGCTGATCTCCCATCCTGCACTGGGACCTGGTCACCAGTGCAGGATGGGAGACCAGCTGGCCGGAGGGCGGAGATCACCGGAACATCAATCTCCGGTCCCTGGACTTAGGTAAGTTATTTATTTTTTTACTATTTTTTTTGTAGTGTATCAGCGTGTGGCCTGGTTAGACCACACAGCTGATCACTGGGGCCGGCTCCGGGCTCTGCTCTGCCTGTTAGAGCGGAGCAGGAGTCCGGTAACCGGGGGAGACCCTGGGCTTCCCCCGCTATTTTTTTCACATTTTATTTTTAGTAACTACCAGGCAGATTGCATTTCCCATTACAATGATGGGAAATGCGATCTGACTACTAAAAATAAGTGATAATTAGGGGTTGGAGTAGAATTTTACGAATTCTACTCCAATTGCCCTGTAATAACTTTAGGTGATACTAAAATAATGTGAAATGGGTGTGAAAGCACAAAACAGCTTTTTTTCACTTTATTTTAGTAAAAATACTGATAATAAATAGAGTCCTAAGTCTCTCCAGGACCAGCTCCATCATTGCTGTTAAGAACCCCAGCACTGACAGCCGCCGTTAAGCTCTGGCTAACGGGGAGTCACCCAGCGCAGCTCTTGCCCCAATGAAGGCTCCCTCAGGACTCTGGTAACAGTCTGGCGCAAGGACTTTTTTATTGACTCTGCTTAGCCCCGGCGTGTGCAGGGAAGCAGAGCCACTATGTTATTAAATGTGGATTTTTTTAGTATATATCTTCAGGAAAATGAAATGCTACTTGAAAATAGATCTATGATTTTATAATTTCTTAAACTTTAACACTCTGGAGATGTATGAACACGCTGTGTGCTGGGCTGCTGTGAGTGAGGGGGGGCAGCGTCGGACCCGGGCCCCTCAGGAAGCCCGGGCCCGGGTAATCTGTACCCGCTCCCCCCCCTCTCGGCGCCCCTGGATAGATAAAGTAAAGAAGTCTCCCATAGCAAACAATTAGCTTCTAACTGTCATTTATCTAGCACAGCTTATGAAATGACAGATGCTGATTGGTTGGGCAACTTCTCCACTTTATCTCTCTCCAAGGCTTGGTACATCTCCCCTTTGGTCGCCATCCATAATACACTTCCCTGCTGTTATTTATCGCTGCTGGTAAAAGGGCGCAGATGATGATTGGTCATTGAGTGATCTAGGGGGAGATGTATCAAACCTTGGAGAGGGCAATGCTGGGATGACCCCGCATATGCCAGGTCCATATTTCTAGAGTATAATAAACGGCGGTGGAGTGAGCTTCGGTATTTATCAGTTCGTGCGATCTGGGGAGGAGGAAGGCTATGTGCCATGTTATGGGGTGACTCGTGTGGGTGAGGAATGGACCTGTTTGTCTGTGTTTAAAAGAAATTAGATTGTAAGCTTTACTGGAAATGCCCAGTGGAGTGAAACATGTTGGTGCAATTCAGTGTTTATTTCTATAAAAGAAAACGTAAGGTGCCGGTACTCACCTAACATTACAAGTTGATAGATTTAGAGTGACTCCCATCCCATGTGCTAGATAAGTGTGACCAATGGTAAGTGCCAACTGTAGAGGAGTAATCGCTGTTACCACCAGACTCCCTCACTGGTACCTGGAATTGTTTTCTTCTGGAGGGTTGGTTTTGCTGCAGCACCTCTTTGCTGTTGACTTGTGACTGGGTCCTCACAGCTGTTTTGGGGCTGGGTACATGATCCTGGCACACACAATGCCGGTGGTCAGATACCAAGAAGTGGAAACCTGGTGGTGGAAATCTTGACGCATGCAGGTAAGAAATCTAAACCGTCCCCTAACCTTACCTACACCCTAGCCCTCACCCATCCCACCCTGCAGCTGAACACTAACCCTCCCTCCAGCAGCCTAACTCTAATCCTAGTGCCTATCACTAAACCTAACCCTAATACTCACCATCAAGATCATAGACGCCGGGATTCTGACTCCTGGCAGGATTCCGGAGCCAGAATACCGATTACATCTCCTGCTATCTGTTCTTTACCTGTAAGCACGCACAGTGAGGGTGCGGAAAGAGCTCGCTATCTCCACCCCACCTCTTCATTAGAGATGTGCGCTGACTCCCGTGTTTTGATTTTGGATCTGTATCTCTGGTTTTGGATCTGAATTGGTTTTGCCAAAACTGCCCTTGCGTGTTTTGCTTTTTGGTTTTGTTTTTGGATCTGTATTTTTTCTAAAAAAATTCTAAAGACAGCTAAAATCACATAGTTTGGGCCTGTTTTTGTTCCTACAGTATTATTAACCTCAATAACATTTATTTCCACTCTTTTCCAGTCAATTTTGACCACCTCACGGCTCACAATATTGATTTTTTTTCATCTAGTTAAGCGCCAAAAGGTTGCATCCAGCTAGCTGGCTGACTAAACTAAGCGACAGTAGTGGGCAGCATGTGTGCTATAAAGTGCGAATATGTTTAATACAAAAATTAGTTGTGTATATTGATCACATACAAATATATTTACATGGTACTGTACATACAGTGTGTAAAGCAGGCTGAGGTAACCTGAAGCACGCCACCTGCTGTTGTCGACAAATAACTTCCAGTAGGCCCAACAAACATCACAGATCCTGGGAGTTCTAATTCAGCCAGAGAACTACAGGCTGCTTACCTCTAATGTAAACAGCAAATCTTGGCCCCATTATCCCTAACAACCTCCCTGGGTACGAACTAGTAAACATCTAGTAAACAGCACCTCCGCAAGCAAGCATGGCCACTTCATTTTTTTTTATTAGATCATGATGTATAAAAAATTCAAAAACCTCCTCCAGAGTGTCTTTTAGGAACTGAAGAACTTGATCCTAGATCTTTTTTTGGGCTCTGGTCCTATTGGGGTTACCTTGGCTGAAAAACATAACCCCGTGATCCAATGGCAAACCGGTGAAATCCTTGAGTGGGGATTGTCTTGCTTTTCCCAGTGTCTGTCCCAACCTATTGGTCTTGCTGCTGCCATCTCATCCGAATCCTTGTCTATTCCTGCTCCTTATCAAGACCTAGCCGAGGTATTTTCCAAGAAAAGAGCTGACATTCTTCCGCCTCACCGTTCTTTTGATTGCGCCATTGATTTGTTACCAGGTGCCAGGCTTCCAAAAGGCAGATTATATGCATTGTCCATCCCTTTCTCATTTTGTTGTATGTATTTGGTGTTGGGTGAACACTAGGAGTCTTTGTTTTTGATTCTGGCAGCCATCAGGTTGCGCTTAGGAGCGGGCCATTCTTTTGTTTTGTCATGCAGGAATATATTTAAGAGGCTCTGGATAAGGAATTAATTTGTCCTTCTATATGCCCAGTAGGAGTGGGTTTTTTCTTTGTCCAGAAGAAGGACGGATCTCTCCGACCCTGCATTGACTTCCGTGGACTGAATAAGATCACAGTCAAGAATGCGTATCCCTTGCCGCTCATCTCCGTTCTCTTTGACCAACTGCAGGAGGCTTCCATTTTTTCTAAAATTGATCTTAGAGGCGCCTATAACCTCATTCGCATCAGGGAAGGAGATGAGTGGAAGACAGCATTTAACACCCATTCTGGACATTTTGAGTATCTAGTTATGCCGTTTGGCCTCTCCAGCGCCCCAGCTGTCTTTCAAGATTTTATCAGTGAAGTGTTAAGGGATTTCCTGGGAGTCTTTGCAGTGGTCTATTTAAATAACATCCTCATCTATTCCAAGACCATAGAGGAACATCGTAGGCATGTGAGGCAGGTCTTGCAAAGATATTGGATAACAACTTGTATGCCAAGCTGGAGAAATGCGAGTTTGACATGAAAGAGGTCTCATTCTTAGTCTACATAATTTCTTTGCAAGGTTTCTCCATGGACCCTGGCAAGGTGAAGGCCATCTTGGATTGAGAGCAACCCACTATGTTGAAGGCCATCCAGCATTTTTTGGGTTTCGCGAATTACTATCGCAGATTCATTAAAGCCTTCTCCTTCATTGTCTCGCCCATCGTTGAACTTACAATTAAAGGATCTGAGGTCGCTAATTGGTCGGCTATTGCCATTCAAGCCTTCAAAACACTTAAGGTGGCTTTTGTGTCTGCTCCTGTTCTTCGTCATCCCAACGCAGAACTTCCATTTGTTGTTGAGGTGGACTTATCTGAGATTGAAGTGGGTGCTATCCTCTCTCAGAAGGATCTCAAAGATGGCAAGTTTCATCTGTGCACCTTCTTTTCCTGGAAATTTGAGTCTGCGGAAAGGAACTATCATGTTGGCAATCGGGAGCTTCTAGCCATTGAATGGGCATTTGAGGACTGGAGGCACTGGTTAGAGGGGGTTAATCATGTGGTGACGGTTCTCAAGGACTGTAAAAATTTGGCCTATATTGAAATGGCCAAGAGGTTGAATGCAAGGCAGGCTTGCTGGGCTTTGTTCTTCATCTAGTTTACTTATGTGATCTTCTTGTGACCTGGGACTAAGAATATAAAGGTGGACACCCTTTCTCTAAGTTTCTCCTTCAATCAGCCTCCAATTACTTCAGAAGAAACTATCATTCCAGCTTCCAGGATTCATTAAGCCTTGACTAGAACTCTGGCAGATTCTCTCAGGACTTGCCAAACTGAAGCTCCTCTTGAAAAACCGTCATGTGTGAGAGACTTTGTAAAGCAGTATTGAAGGACTTTCACTCTTCTAAAGCGATGAGTCACCCAGGCATATCTAGGACTGTTGAACTTCTGTCTCGTTCTGTTTGGTGGCAGTCCATGTCTCGGGATACTCGTGAGTTTACCTTGGTGTGTGACGTCTGTTCCAGGAATAAGACTCTCCAGACTACTCCTTCTGGTCTGCTATGTCACCTGCCTACACCCTCTAAGACTTGGACCCATATTGATATGGATTTGTCATTGACTTTCTGTTGTCTTCCCACTGTTCTGTCATCTGGACAATTGTTGAGCAATTCTCCAAAATGGTTATTTTGTCCCCCTTACCAAATTACCATCAGCTAAGGAATTGTCTGCATTATTTTTACAGCATGTCTTCAGACTTCATGGGCTTCCATCGGACATCGACTCGGATCATGAGACTCAATTTGTTGGCCGGTTTTGGAGATGTTTTTGTACCGACCTGGGTATCAACGTGAGTTTATCTTCAGGCTATCATCCACAATCCAATGGACAGACCAAGCGGGCCAATCAGTCCTTGGAACAGTACCTCCACTGTTTCATCTCAAAATATCAAAACGACTAAGTTCCTCTGTTGCTGTTTGCTGAATTTTCCTTCAACAACTCCTGCCATTCTGCTTCTTCGGTGTCTCAGTTTTTCTGTAATTTTGGGACTCATCCTAGAAGTAACTCTTTTGAAATCACATCAACTTGAGTTCCATCATCTTCATCTGTCTCGAGGTCTCAATCAGTCTGGAGGAAGGCACGGCACGCCCTTCTCCAAGTGACCAGTTGTTCCAAGCGTTGGGCTGACAAGCATCATAGAATATGTGAATTCAAGGTGGGAGCCTTGGTGTAGCTGTCCTCCAAGAACAATAATAATCATCAGAGATCACAAAAACTGGGTCCCAAATTCATTGGCCCATTCAGGACCATTTCACAGATCAATCCAGTAGCGTTTCGATTACAGTTACCCAAGACTCTCAGGATTAATAATACATTTAATTCTTCACTTCTTAAACTGGTGTTCTTCTCCTCACGGTTTTCTCCTAGACGTTCAGCCAGACCTCCACCAGGTCTCGTCCATGGTCACCAGGAGTTTGTGGTGGAGAAGATCCTTGATTCCAGACTCTCACAGGGCAGCCTTCAATTCTTAGTCCAGTGGAAGGTCTATGAACCAGAAGAGTACTACCGGGTTCCCGAAAGAACCTTACATGATCCTATCCTGAAGAAAAAGTATTTTAAGAACTTTCCTGGGAAACCAGGGTTTAGGGCTTCCTTAACTCCTTGTCAAGGGGGGGTACTGTCACAAGCCGCTCATGCAAATGCCGGGGGACCATTTGCTGAACTCTCCTATCAACTGTCCATCATCCCTGCTCTGTTCTGGATTGGTTCCTGTGGCTATTTCCTTCTGGTACGAATGCTGCTCTAATGCTGGTGATAGCGTTTCACATGTTTCCAGTTCTGGCTTTGTCTCCTGTATCCAGTCGATTATCCAGTTCTCCTGTCAGTTTCTTACTACCTGCCGTTTGTGTCAACTAGGCGGCAGGGTCCGTATATCTACTACCTGCTGTTTGTGTCATCCAGGCAGCATGGTCCGCATACCAGCTCTCTGCCATTTGTGTAATCCAGGTGGCACAGACAGCACTCAGTGTCCAGAGTGCACAGTTCTGCATCCAGCTGCTTGTGTCAACCTGGGAGCACAGGCCGCACTCCAGCGTCCCGCTGCTTGTGTCAACCCGGTGGCACAGGCCGCAATCCAGCATCCAAAGTACGCAATCCAATGCTTACCAGCCCTCAAGGCTGCTACATGGCCCAAAGGCCGCATCTTGCTCTATGGAAAGAGACACAAGGTTGACTTAAACCTCGGATCAAGTATGATTGCCAAAATATAATGATCTGATTTCAAGAGATTGATGACCCTTGGATCCTGGCGAAGTGAAAGAAGGGCTTGATCTACAAGTCTGACATACTTAGAAGAATCACTCCATTTTAGCTCCTCCTTCAGTTTCTCCAGCTGCTTTTGCAAAAGTCTTATTAGGGGAATGACCTGACTAAAGCTGGCAGTGTCTGTACTAACTTCACATATGGCAAGTTCAAAGGGTTTGAGAACCTTGCACAACATGGAAATTATTCTCCACTGCACCTGACTAAGGTGCATTACCGTTGTGTAACCTTGGATGGCCTTTTGCTGCTCCTCCATCCGCTGAAGCATATAGAGGGTAGAATTCCATCTAGTTACTACCTCTTGCTTCAGCTGATGGCAGGGCAAATTCAACAGTACTTGCTGGTGGTGCAATCTTTGACATGCAGTTGCTGAATGTCAAAAATGTCCTAAAATCTTTTGTGCCACCAAGAGCATCGCCTGCATGTCCCTGTAATTTTTTAAAAAATTTTGCACCACCAAATTAATTGTGTGAGCAAAACTTGGGATGTGATCGATTTCAACCACATGTAATGCTTGCACAATATTGCTGGCATTGTCAGAAATCACAAATCCTGAGGAGAGTCCAAGCTGGTCAAGCCATTTTGCAATAATTTCCCTGAGTTTTTCTAAGAGGTTCTCAGTGATATGCCTCTTAGTGAAATACAGAGTAGCCTGCCTCTGAATGAGCTGGCATTTGTTAGATGCTGCTGCTGGTCTTTGCACTGTTGGAGGCAATACACCTACCCAGTGGGCTGCCACAGTCATGTAATCTTTAGTTTGCCCTGTCCCACTTGTCCACATATCTGTGGTTAAGTGGACAGTGGGCACAACAGCATTTTGGAGGACACTAATAAGGTTTTTTTTAATGTCCTTGTACAGACTGGGAACTGCTATTCTAGTGAAGTGGAATCTAGAAGGGACATGGTAGCGGGGACCTCAATTAACTGTTTAAAATCCACTGTATTAATAGCGGATACATGATGCACGTCTAATACCAGCATGGATGTTATGGCGTCAGTAATCCGCTGTGCAACTGGGTGTCTGCTGTCATACTTGTTCCCCATTGCAAAGGATTGTTTAACAGTCAATTGTTTTATTAAATTACTAAAAGTAGTCTTCTTCCTGGTCCCCTTCTGGGATGTAGATCCACTCGCAGCAGCAACAGGCATATCACTCAAGGATCCTTCTGAGGAATTACGGATAGTAAAGGAGTCAGTCATTCTTATGAAATTGGATACAGGACTACTTCCGATCATGATTGAGGATGTTGATGATGACACAAGTGTTGATGGTGGAGATTGCAGGTGCTTGGATCTAACAGAGAGGAGGGAGCAGCTAGGTGACATTGGACTGATTGTTACGGGATTTTTTTAGCCAAAGTTTCTTAATTTTCAAGTGATGTAACAGGGAGGAGGCTCCTAGATGGTTAAGGTCCTTACCTCTACTCACTCTTGCTTGGCAAGGTTACAGATGGCTTGACAACTGTTGTCTGGATTTGGGTGGAAATAATTCCACACATGAGAAGTGGATTTTTTTGTCTTTTGCCCTGGAATGACAGCAATGGGCTTTGCCTTTTTCCTCCTATGGGTAACAACTGTTGCCTGATTTACACAAACAACATCCTCGGCATCAACATCCTCTTCATTATCAATATGCTCATCATCCTTGTTAGCGCCATCTACAGAAATATCTTCCTCATCCTCTTGGTGCAATTCCACAGAAGCATCCTCGATTTCTACGTCAGCATATTGACTTGTGCTACTCCCCACATTTGCAGAGGGCACACAATTGGTGGAAGGAGAATCCTCTTCAAATACAGTATAAGAAAGGTCAGGCTCACACATGGCAACCGTGAACACACTTGGACTCTCCTCGGGAATCTGTGACTTTTCTGAGCACACAGTTGGTTCATGTGCCTTAGCAATTTAATTTTTTTTTAAATTCTACAGTGAGAAGGGCTTACATGAGGGGTCTTCATCCTTTAAGGCAGTATGGGCCACATTAAAAAAATTCAGCGAAGCCGAGGGCCACTAAGCTATACTGTGGTATAACAGTACGGGCATAAGACTTTTAGCTTTGGTTACAAGGATGTAGAGGTTTGGCTAGAGGCAGGGCTGGATTAAGGTCTGTGTGGGCCCCTGGGCAACAAACTTGTGGGGGCCCCTTATGCAATGTCCCCAGTATCAGTGCCCCTTATGCAGTGCCCCCAGTAATGGTCCCCCCTATGCAGTGCCCACTGTAGTAATGCCCCTTATGCAGTGCCCATTATATAATGCCCCCAGTAGTGGTCCCCCTATACAGTGCCCCTTATATAGTGCCCCCAGACACAGTAGTGGTCCCCCCTATGCAGTGTCCACTGTAGTATTGCCCCTTATGCAGTGCCCCCAGTAGTGGTCCCCCTATACAGTGCCCCTTATATAATGCACCCAGTAGTGGTTCCCCTATACAGTGTCCCAAGACCCAGTAGTGGTCCCCCCCTATGCAGTGCCCCCAGTAATGGTCCCCCCTATGCAGTGCCCACTGTAGTAATGCCCTTTATGCAGTGCCCCCAGTAGCATACCTCCCAACTTTTCATCCAGCAAATGAGGGACAGGTCGGCGTGCGCGGCCAAAAAGGGGGCGTGGCTTAATAAAACTGGGCAGAGCTTACAGAAAACTGGGCGGAGCCTCGCGGCTTCCCCCCGTTTTCGTCACTTTGGGGGTGTGCCCAGCAGTCTCTGAGACGCTGGACAGCCCCCAGGCTCTCCCTACATAAGAGAACAGATGCCGTGCGCATGCGCACGGCATCTTTTCTCCTACTGCACACCTGCTGCTCTGCATAGCAGAGCAGCGGTTTGAGCTCTCCCAACTTACCCCCCACCACGGGACACTGCGGCCCATGGGCGGGACAGCGGGACAGTCCCAGAAAACCGGGACTGTCCCGCTGGAAGTGGGACAGTTGGGAGGTATGCAGTAGTGGTCCCCCCTATACAGTGCCCCCAGTAGTGCCCCTTATATAGTGTCCCCAGATCCAGTAGTGTTCCCCCCCTATTGCCCCCAGCAGTAGCTCCCCTATGCATTGCCCCCAGTAGTAGTCCCCCCTTTACAGTGGGGCCAGTAGTTGTCCCCCCCCTATACAGTGGGGCCAATAGTTGTCCCCACTATGCATTGACCCTAGAAAATGCCCCCCCCAGTGCCCCCATGAAGCAGAGCCCCTGTGAGCCCAATAGTGCCCCCCCTATGCAGTGCCCTCTGTAGTGGCCCCCTCCCCTATGCAGTGTCCCCTGTAGCTGCCCCCCTATGCAGTGACCTCCTATAGCGACCCCCTCCCCTATGCAGTGTCCCCTGTAGCTGCCCCCCCATGCAGTGACCTCTGTAGAAGCCCCCTCCCCTATGCACTGTCCCCTGTAGCAGCCCCCTCCCCTGCAGTGTCCAGTGTAGCTGCCCCCCATGCAGTGTCCCCTGTAGATGCCCCCCCTATGCAGTGACCTCTGTAGTGGCCCCCTCCTCTATGCAGTGTCCCCTGTAGCTGCACCCCCTCCTCTATGCAGTGTCCCCTGTAGCTTCCCCCCCCATGCAGTGACCTCTGTAGCAGCCCCCTCCCCTATGCAGTGTCCCCTGTAGCTCCCCCCCCTATGCAGTGTCCCCTGTAGCTCCCCCCCTATGCAGTGACCTCTGTAGCGGCCCCCCCTATGCATACACACACACAAAAAAAAATCACCACTTACCAGTATCCCCGCTCCTGACGCGGCCACCACTGCCTGCTCCGAGTCCCAGCTCTTCCACTGCACAGTTGGGAGAGACATCAGCGTCATGACGTCCCTCCCATCATCACCAGCTGCGGGGGGGGAGAGCCGGCAGTCGGAGCTCATGAGTGAGCTCTGGCCGGCTCCTTCAGTTGAGGAATCTGCCAATGAGAGTCTGTCTGACTCTCATCGGCTGCTGTAACATACACACAGCTGCCGCCGGTGGCTGTGTGTATGTCACTGTGTAGTGTGGCCGCGCTCACTGCGTGGTCTACACTACACCAGCGGAGGGGACACTAGCGGTGGGTGCAGACAGTGCACTGCTGCTAGTGGGGGCCCCTCCGGGTGTGGGAGCCCAGGGACGACCGCCACCCCCTTAATCCGGCCCTGGCTAGAGGTCACGCATCAGAATAAACCTACTACTGATCCGTCCGTTGGTCATAAGCAGCGCAGGATTCAACACAGCAGGAAACAGTAAATGCTACGTGCTTAACAACACACAATATACCAGAGGCACAAGCTGCCGCTATAAACACGCATGTCTGTCGTGCGGAGGTGGTCATGCTGCCAAAGATTGTAAGCTGCCGGGCAGACAAGCAGCAGGACAGGGAGAGCAGCGTGGTGCTAAATAGAGCGTCATCTCCAAATAATGTCGATGTTCTTGAGCTATGGTTAGGTCGCTATCCCCTTAAGGCAGAGGCATCCTTTTTGTTGCAAGGTTTTGAAGATGGTTTTCGTTTGCAGGTAGTTTGTCCAGTTTCAGTTTTGGCAAAGAGGAACCTTAAATCAGCCAGGGATTACCCGGACATTAAAACAGACAAATCTCAGGTGCACAACTCCAAATTATTAATAATATATATAAATGCAATTAAATTTTGCAATCAATAGAGGTTTTTAGCATAATCATGGCTAAGGTTATGGGCCTACCCACCATATCCAGGTAACCTCTGTAGCATACTTGCCAACTCTCCCTCATTGTCAGGGAGACTCCCTGAAATAGCAGCAATCTCCCTGTCTCCCTGAAGAGTCTACCAATCTCCCTCATTTCACCTTACTCCCATTATGACACTGTTATATAAAAGAAAAAACAGAGATATATACATTCAAATGGGATCATTAGTATTATTACCCTGCATTGGTTATAAGGCACAATGATCCCTATGGCTACATGTATTTTCTGAGAAGTATCAGTGTGTTTCCATCAACAAGTAGATCTCACTAACTGCTTTGGGGCTCATTTACATGTGGATGTAAATCAGTTTTATGACACGCCTCTCAGATATATCAGTACACGCCCACTTTACAGCCGCACTCATAGGTGCTGCTGTCACAATCTCCCTGAAATGCTTTTTCAAAAGTAGGCAAGTATGCTCTGTAGGGTAGGTCCCTAACATACTAGGGTTCAAATCCAGAGCACAGGACCCCCCAAAACTGGCCCAGCCAAGCTGCCCCAGGGCACAGAGTGAAGGGTTAAAATGTGTTATAACACATTTTAACCCTTCACTGTGTGTTTAATATATATGTACTTCACTTTTTTACTTTCACTCTTTATATGCAGCTGCAGCTGCTCCTAACTATCTCTTTACACTGCACTTTTCTTACTATGGTGGTGCCCTGGGGCAGCTTGGCTGGGACGGTTTTGGGGGGTCCTGCACTCTGGATTTGAACCCTAGTATGTTAGGGACCTACCCAAAAGAGGTTACCTGGATATGGAGGGTAGGCCCATAACCTTGGCCATGATTATGCTAAAAACCTCTATTGATTGCAAAACTTTATTGCATTTATATGTATTATTAATAATTTGGAGTTGTGCACCTGAGATTTGTCTGTTTCTGTGCCTGCAATAAGTCTCATCAGGTAACACCTCCCATTATATATAGTCAGGTTGTGCAGTCCAGAAATCTTTCCCATATACTCCATTTAATGTGCTTTATTGCACTTCTGATGGAAAGTAGACGCCCCCATTCTGGATTAGCACCCTTCCTTATTGGTTTAAAAGCATGATAATGTATATGCACATTAGTATTAGGCACAATTCTAGGTAAGTCCTACAAGTTATATACTGTAGTGCAACTTTGGTTTATTTTTGGGGCGTGGGTCCCCCTGGATTGTATTGGTTGATCTGTCTCAGGGCACTGCATTATAACACATTTTCCTTTATAGCACATTTTAACCCTTCAATGTTTGTTTATTATACATGTACTTCACTTTTTTATTCTCATTCTTTATATGCAGCTGCTCCTAGCTATCTCTTTACACTGCACTTTTCTTACTATGGTGGTGCCCTGGGGCGGCTTAGCTCAGTGAGTCCTTGTACAGGGAATAAAATGAGTAGGGGTACCCTGTATTTTCCAAAATCAGCACTGGACTCTTTCTAGCGGGGGTAAAATGCTACAGCCGGGGTACCCTTTTATTGTGTCCCCCAGCCAACGCATTCATACCTGACCGCTAGTCAGCCCAAGTTGAGGTTCCCTGGGGAGGTGGGGACCCCCCTTTGGAATAGGGGGGATATACAGTAAACTGAGGATGTGAAGTATGTGGAAAAACCATATCAATTACAAAGAGGTATAAAGTAATTATGTTTATTGATATTAAAATCTATAAATCTCAATTAGGGATGGCTGTACGTACCCCAATCACCTTCTCACTGGGTTTTTTCAGGGATTGTCATTCCATAAGGTCTTTTATCTTGTCAGTTCCATATGTTACCCTGATGTGGTGTTCTATGAGATGGAAGCGGTGTCTCGCATGTATGATCACCAAAATCTCTGTCCTAAATTTCCATCTAGGATTTCTCCAGACAGGAAGTGGGTCCAAAACAGGTGCAATATTGATGTTTTTTACACCCAGGATGTGGTGATCATTATCTGTTAGCTTCTCCCTGGGGTATAGAAGTATGTTCTTTCCCCTAGTATACAAATTCCACAAGAGGGAGAAAGAATGTCCTATAGTGGCGCACACTAAATTGATTAGTATTAACTAAAATATAACCTTTATTGTATTATTTAAACCTTAGTGAAATATCAATAAAATAAAAGATTCAGATAATGTGAAAAAAAGTTAGAAAAATGTGAATAAAATTAAAGCTGACACTTAGGGCTACTACTATCCTATGAATGAAAATTATATATCATATTCTGAGTATTCATGACTCTATATTCATTGTATGTATGCTATAAATTGCTGAACAAGGTAAAGGGGAAGCCTAAGATCACGACTTTGTGCCTATTACCGAAAGTACACAAGTATCTTGCACTCCACCAGCTCTCATTTACCAGCCACGATTAGAGGGATCCCCAAAGGGGAATTATTACGAACCAAGCAAAATTGTTCCAGTAGAGATACCTTCTTAGTAAGAGAACGCCAGTTATGTGAACGACTGAATAAGAGAGGATATAGTAAGAACACAATAAAATCAGCGGTCCAAAGTGTTAGGACTTATCCTCGGGAGTCACTATTGACAAAGAAGAAAAAACAACAAACTGAGGAACCAGCTAGGTTTGTGAGTACTTTTAATAATAACTGGCATAGAATTAATAACATCTTACAGAAGCACTGGGGGATTCTCCAAACTGATGAAGATCTAAAAGCTATCCTTCCTGAAAAAGTACAAACTAGCTGGAGACGAGCTCGTAATTTGAAGGATATTCTGGTTAAAAGCCACTTCGATACATCAAAGAAAACATTATTCCAGAAAAAAGGATCATATCACTGTGGATGTTGTAAAGCATGCAAATTTATGTCAACAAGGGAATATTTTTTCGATAAATTCGGTAAAACATGGACCATCAATGATTATATTTGCTGTACCACTATGGGCGTAATATACCAAAACGAGTGCCCTTGTGGCAAGAGATATGTTGGTAAGACAATTAGACCATTTTCAAGTATGAATATTAGAACACATGAATAGCATTATTATTGCTAGAAAAGATACAGCTAGATTTAAAACCCTGACATCAGTGGCGAATAATTTTTTACGCTTCCATGATGGTTGTTCATCAGGATTAAAAGCTTTCGGAATGCAGCATATAACAATGGGAATAAGAGGTGGTGATATGGACGGACAGCTGCTGAAAGCAGAGATGAAGATGATCTTCCTCATGGACTGCATATCCCCAAAGGGATTAAATGAGAACAATAGCTATTTACCCTTTTTATGAATTTGATATGTGAATATCATCCAGACCACACACTTGTTTAAACCACACAATATTTATAGTATGGGGTACTCTCTATAGATCTTGTAAATTCAGAATCTTGTAGGTTTTGTTTGTTAGTGCATATGTTCTTTCTACTTATGTACACTTATGTGGCCATATGCAATATCTTCATCTGAAGATGACTTATTTGAATTGTTTTTTAATATTTCTCCTTCAATTTACAATTTTTTATTTAATTATTATTGTTATCACTTTGCACTTTTTTTATATATATGTTTCTGTAGGGTTAATCATACCTAAATTTTCACGGTATTATTATTCATATTAAATATTTTATATTAAAACATTATGTGCATTATATAGTATATTATATAGATTATATTTATAGACACCGTACATTTAATTCACTTATTTACAATAATGTCATCACTATAATATTGTTAACACTACCACACTTGACTTATTATATATTAGTATATTATATAGATCATATTCACAGACACCACACATATAATTCACTTATTTATGCTAATGTTGTCACTACAATATTGTCAACACTACCACACTTTATTTTTTACATATTTCTTTTAGTATTTTCACATTCATCACACGTTTGATTACATATAGAATATTTGAATTGATGTTTATAAAAATGTACCCAATAATTTGTCATACAATAATGGAATTTTTGATTTTTGATTTCTATTTGATGTTGTTTGGGGTAAGGAGGGGGTCTATAATGACTAATATTCAACCTTTGTAAATATTTGATACCCATCATGAATTATTAATATACTATAGTCCTATAAATAATATGACAATATCTGTTACATCAGGGTATTACAACAAAAATGACCTAATGCTTCATAATTTTTATGTAGATATATGTCCATTAGGATTGATAAGTAACCAAATATTTTTGTATGTTTTTCAACAATATTTTTTACATGAATATTATTATACTTATTATATGCCTAATAATTTGTATGTATATATATCACACTGTTTTTTCACATCAATTTGGATTTGCCACATCACTATATTTTTATATCACGATGTTTACTTACATACACACTCTATTTGATTAAGTTGAACACACAATTTTATTTTTAGTAATTTTTTAATATTATGTTAGGTGTCACTATTTGTTTAATATAATTGAGGTTGGAATGAATACAGTTAATTTATTATGGTTAACTTTCTATTTGGTTAAGGAATAATTATTATATATTAACATATTTTTATTTATTTATTTTATTTTAATTTAGACACATAGCATCACGTTATTAGATAATACAATTTATTTGTATGTTAATTGAACCATTTGAATAACAATAGCTATCCCCTTATTAATTAAATCACATATATATTCAGTTCGGATGGATTTCTATTAGGGGACTATATCATGTGATCAATACGAATGATATGATTGGATGCCATGAATCAATTTAACCCAGCTGAGTAGTATGCTCGGGTTAGCCTTGATAAAACATACCAGTGAAACGTACGTCGGCGGTCTGAATGCTGACCATGAGACACTGCTCCTAAAAATGATTATATTGTGTTGATTAAAAACATTTATCTTATTCACAAGGCCTCCTGTTTATTAACAGATAGTAAACCTATTATAGACATATAATTCATATTATTCAATATACCAGTGCATAGCGCAGTATTGTTTTTCCTCTGCATATTGCTATAGACACTATTGTCTCTGGGTTACTGACCATAACCTTAATACTTGCAGCTGGCACTGATTGTTATATCCATTTTTGTAATTAGCGCCGGGATTTTTGCAGTTCTTTACTGCTAAACAGTTTTTTCTACTGCTCCTAAAAATGAATGTTTAAATTCAATGTTGTATGCGAATGCTGTTACCATTAGGTTCAGTCTAACAATATAGATTATACCCGAGATGCGGCT
The DNA here is from genome assembly GCA_031769625.1 of Taudactylus pleione. Lineage (NCBI taxonomy): Eukaryota > Metazoa > Chordata > Amphibia > Anura > Myobatrachidae > Taudactylus > Taudactylus pleione. Next base: position 256,172 of record JAUIMM010000139.1, on the reverse strand, counting down.
TCAGCATGTGACGTGCATAATTAACAGGCAGCGTCATAGTACACGTCACCAGCCATTTTTTTCCTGTTTTCCTCGCAATGCTTGTAGTAAAAAAAAGCTACCACAAGCACTGCGTTCACATCCGATAGTGGTCGATGTACCAATGTTTTCATAAACTTCCAGGAGATGACGTGGGGCAGTGGGCGTCCCTGCATATGCTAAGGGGAGTCTGCATACACAAAGTGAACGCTCGTACAGGTAAGATGGGCGTGCTTATGCCTTGGCGAGCGATCGCTCCCCACTGCGTCACATTCAAATATTTGCATACGCATCATGCGAGCGTACGTTCATAGCGACCAGGTCTGAATCAAGCCCTAAGTCTCCTCCTTTTGCTACTGCCATACTCCTCACGACATTTTCTCTTCCTATTTTTTGGAAATGGTGTAAAGGTTCCAGTTTCAAGGCACTTTATGAGATGTTCCCTCATTAGTTCATAGTTGTAGCTGCAGGTGGGAACGTCGTTGTAGAAGAGGATCTCCACAACAGTTGCTATGGCATATACCACACAGTCATGTGTGTTTTCTGGCTGTTGCTCCACGTCCAGGATTTTGATCATTTTCAGTGTGCATTTTGGAACGACAGTTCGGTAGAGGTCTTCTAGTTGTTTAAGAGCACAGGGGGTAAACTCTGACTTTTGAGCACTGTCTGTAACTTGTATCTGCCCATTCCGAAAGCAGGACCCGAAACAGTGTCTGCGACCCCTATCTGGGTGGATCTGTACTGCAGGCCCAGAGACGGTGTTGTAGGAGCTAAACATTCCTCCCCATGTGTATTGTAAGCGTTGCATATTATATTGTCGCCGCAGTATGGTCTGGGCGGCATCAATGATTTTGGCTTCCAGAGGTCCGTGGCCCTGCAGAGTCTATGTGCATGTATTAGCCATAAATGAGCCATCCACATTATCTGTAAACGTGCAAGAACAAAATGGAATTAGGGAACAATGGCAATAGGTTTCTACCTACTAAACCAATGTTATTTAAATGTGCTGTAAAGACACATGCACAGCATTTGCCCATTGCTTAGGACACTAGGTAATGGTATACAAGGGTGGTAGGGTACTACATATGTAATCAATGTAACAGTATAGTCAAAATATTTTCCGTAAACCAATGAGCATAGAATGAATTATTCTTATATAACAAAACAAATAGCATGAAGGAGACATGCTGGTATATGAAATCCGGTCCTATGGATATTTTGCAGCAAACCGGGGACTCTTCTTCAATTAAGCTGAGTGCTCGATACCTACGGCAATGTGTAAGTAGTGTCACAGATTCTGTTGCACTGGGGGAGAGTTACACAATAAAAAATAAGAGTGGTAAAGAATGACAGCCAAAGCCGTAAGGTCACATGACTCTCCCTAGTGTAGACTGCAGAGCGGGCCGGGAGGAGGACAGAGGATTCAGGTGTTGTGTTTTGTGTGTGTTTTTATATAAGGGGCACTACTACTGGGGGCACTATATGTGTTGAACTTACATGTTGGTCCTAGCTGGTAAATCTTACCAACCTTTTTGCATGCCACTGAAAATCATTCCATGTGCTGTATCTGGCAAGAATGCCGGGATTAATGACCCCTGCTTTTATTATCTCCTTCTGGCGGAATCTAAGACCTTGTTGATTCTTAATAGATGTATGTAATTTTCTGCGTATCCTCATCCATCCTTGTCATGACAGTGCAGATGGCACATCTTATCTCTTAGCTACTCACCCTCTCCTCAGGACCGTAACTAGGGTAGTGCGACCAGTGCCATGGCACAGGGCACCGCAGGGCAGGGGGCACTGTTTGGGCCTGTTTATTATCATTCTCACTTGTAGCTTCCTCTTCTTTAATCCCCAGCATCTCCTGGCCTCTCCTATCTCTTCCCTGGCCCTTCCCCATGAGGCCATGGCCCTTTTTTGGATGTGCATCTTATGCCCCTATTTGAAATATTGTGTGGGGCGCCAATGTTCTTTCTGGCACTGGGCACCAAAACGTCTAGTTATGGCTCTGCCTCTACTTACCCCTAACCCTCCTTCCCTGCTGCCTAAACCTAACCTCCCCTCCTAGTGCCTAAACCTAACCTCTCCCCTCTGCAGCCTAAACCTAACCTCTCCCCTCCTAGTGCCTAAACCTTACCTCTCCCCTCTGCAGCCTAAACCTAACCTCTCCCCTCTGCAGCCTAAACCTAACCTCCCCTCCTAGTGCCTAAACCTAACCTCTCCCCTCACAGCCTAAACCTAACCTCCCCTCCTAGTGCCTAAACCTAACCTCTCCCCTCTGCAGCCTAAACCTAACCTCTCCCCTCTGCAGCCTAAACCTAACCTCCCCCGCATAGTGTGTAACCCTTCCCCCTCTACTTACCGTTGGGATTCTTATTGGTGTCGGCATTCTGGCGTCGGCATTCTGAGCAGCGGCATCCTGACAGCCGGGATTTAAACTACATCCCTTTTAAATGGCTCTAGGTGCCCAGTAAAGCTGAAGTGTCAGCTGCAAATATACAAGACATGCATCACTGCTCAAACACAATATACTGCACATATCTCTTATTGATCTGAGGTTTCAGGCTGTCTCAGGGGTGCATGCTAAAGGCAATCAGCTCCTGGAACATACCAGTAAAGTACATGAGCAGAATTTAATAAGCTACGTTCTGGGCACAGTAGCTGGGTGGTACAATCTGCTGACCCCACAGGAGTGTCTGCATTGTCCGTGCTTATGACGTGTGGAGTAACAATAAATGTAACCACAGGATCCTAACTCTCTGTTCGTGTGTTTTACTCTGTTCCATTTATACTCAATGGTTAGGTCATTGGTTACTTATCGTCATGTACTGTGATGTTCCGTTGGCAGCAGATGCATGTGGTTGCACTGTGTGAGCTAAATAAACACCAAAATACAAAACCGAAAAAGAAATGAGTTTAAAAACTGTTCCACGTGCTCGAAGCAAATCATTTGTGTGTAATAAAATGCCTCAGTGGCATATGACTGTTAGTGCATAATGTAATGGACACATGTCTGTGTAATGGTTCAGCAGTATGAGTCACGGCAGACCTCACAGAATGCCGACACCAATAAGAATCCCAACGGTAAGTAGAGGGGGAAGGGTTACACACTATGCGGGGGAGGTTAGGTTTAGGCTGCAGAGGGGAGAGGTTAGGTTTAGGCTGCAGAGGGGAGAGGTTAGGTTTAGGCACTAGGAGGGGAGGTTAGGTTTAGGCTGTGAGGGGAGAGGTTAGGTTTAGGCACTAGGAGGCGAGGTTAGGGTTAGGCTGCAGAGGGGAGAGGTTAGGTTTAGGCTGCAGAGGGGAGAGGTAAGGTTTAGGCACTAGGAGGGGAGAGGTTAGGTTTAGGCTGCAGAGGGGAGAGGTTAGGTTTAGGCACTAGGAGGGGAGGTTAGGTTTAGGCAGCAGGGAAGGAGGGTTAGGGGTAAGTAGAGGCAGAGCCATAATGGTACCGATGACCTATAGTTTAGAAGATGCAGCAATGCCTGGGCTTTTGTGGAGTGATATTGTGAAAGCTATAATATTATTTAGTCTAGTTGCTACGGGTAACTACTTTGCAGCTTTAGGACGAGCTCTGAGCTGCCCGCTTCCAGTTCAAAGAGCATTTTGTGTTGCCCTCTCTACAGGCGATAACTCCCGGAATTCAAAGGCTTATTTCTGCAACCACGGAGCAGGCAGCATGGTACTGATGTCACACGTTATGACAGATATTGGGCCTGATTCATAGATGTACGCCAACCCAATGGTTGGCGCACATCTCCGATTGTTGGAGCACTGCGCATTTGCAGCCCACCATCTGCGAGTGCGCTCACAGTGTCTCCCAGTCGTAGCGTGATTGACAGTCTGCGACATTCGGGGGCAGAGCGGAGGTGTTCCTAGCCACGGGTCCCGGAAACGGGGGTGTGTTGCTCCTGTTTTCCGGGAAGAACAAGGCCTTGGTCTGCGTAAGTGCCAGGCTGAGGTAGGCTATAGCTTACGCTGCCTGGCCAAGGGGGCATCACGACCGTAGGCAGTGTCTACAGACCCTTCTGTGCGGCTATGCAATACTGTCTGTGATGTTATTGCATTAGATATGCCTAATGTTTGTAGACACTCCCTAACTTGTATGTGAAAGCCTGAATCTTCAGTGACGGTCCCTAGGACCATGGGGAATGCTGAGAAGTGGGTGTAGTCTGGTGTACAGTATGTCGATAGTTTGCAAATGGATGAATAAAGCATAGCAGTTGTAACCCATGCATCAGTGTCCATATGAATGCATATACAAGCATGCAAACATAACACTGTCCATCTCTGAATCACTGTCTGCTGTAAAATTTATAAAGTTGCAATGGATGATAAGCGGTGTAGTTCTGTCATCATTTATGTAAGTATTGATTGTCCGTCCTCCGTCAGTAATGCATTTTGGAGACATACTGTACAAAGCAACAAAACTGCTTTTGGGATTTAGATGAATGTCTTTAAAAAAAAAAAAAAAAACAATACAAAGGTGGACACATTGCATTAGCGTTACAGATGTTAATCAAGGACTGGGTCATTCTTTAAGGATTTCCTGAGAGCAAAAAAGTGATAAGTAATAAGGTTTTTGTTTAAAAAAAATAAATAAATGCTTTCAAATTTTTTTTTCTTACCTGGCTCAAAATAGTGCCAATATTGGTATGTGGTATGCCTATCACCGCCAGATAAAGTATTCTGTATTGTTGATTAACCGGTTATGTTCTTAAGCCGACGAGTAGGGTCTCTCTCTGTATTGTCCTCCATACATTAGAGAATGATGTATTATATTGACCACCAACCATCAGAGAATGGAATCAGTGCCTGATTCAGAGCCGCTCGCTCTGAATCAAGGCGTTTGGTTTTTTTTGTGCGGCCTCCTGGCCGCTCGCATAGCTGTGGGTGACCACCCACAGCTAAAGCGAGCGGGCAGGTGATCGTCGCGATGATCTTGACCATCGCGGCTTGCGACGAGACCCTTGTGGTAGAGTCTAGTTCCCGCAAGCCCCAGTGAGCTTTTGGCTCTTAGTAGAGCCAGAAGCTCACCACTGACATCACTCGTGATGTCAGTGGGGCCGCCCGCAGACGGCAGGCGTTCCGTCGGGAACACCTCGTTTGGCCAGCCACCACCCCTGCCCGCCTCCAAAATGGTGCGAGCTGTCGATCAAAATCGACGGGCGCCCCCTTTTGGTGTGAGACCCGGAGCGCCCGCCGCTAGCCGGGTCTCGCGCATGCGCACGTCGGAGCCGGCTTTGGCATGTGCAGTGGCCAAACATCGACATGCTCGCGAGCGCATAGTGCTTGCGAGTGGGCATGAATCAGACCCTCTGTCCGGTATACAAGGTACAGTGAAATGGTTCTTTCTCCCTCTCTCTGTGTTATAGGATTGCCACGACAATGTTTTCTGCAGCTGCGACGGCTTGTTATAGAGATGCATTCTGCTTTTATCCATTTTCCAAGTGAGGCTCCCACTACACTCCTACCAAGTAACACAGGAGACTACCTTCTTCCCTGATGAGTCCTAAAGAGGCTGGAACAGTCTGCCTGCAGGCTTTCTTCCAATGGGGCTGCTCTACAGCTGGATACACCACTACAACTGGCCTGCACTGATGAGGCCAACAGAGTCTATTGACCGATCTGTCTATGGATGGATATTCTATTAGTAGAAGTCTGGGTCACGCTCCAAACACTGGGCCTGATTCAGAGATGAACACAAGGAAGCCGCTTTGCAATACCGTCCAACAAAATGTAAATGCAGCAAATAGTTTACAGGATAGTGACTAGGCACTAGGAGGAGGTTTAGGCTGCGGGGGGTGGGGGGTTAGGTTTAGGCACTAGGGGGAGGGTTGAGTTTAGGCTGCGGGGGGGGTTAGATTTAGGCACTAGGGGAGGGTTGGGTTTAGGCTACTGGGGGGGTAGGTTTAGGCTGCAGGGGGTTAGGTTTAGGCACTAGGGGAAGGGTTGGGTTTAGGCTGCGGTGGGTTAGGTTTAGGCACTGGGGGGAGGGTTAGATTTAGGCTGCGGGAGGGGGGAAGTTTGGTTTAGGCACTAGTGGGAGGACTAGGTTTAGGCAGCGGGGAAGGTTAGATTTAGGCACTAGGGGAAGGGTTAGGCTTAGGCAGCAGGGGGTTAGGTTTAGGCACTAGAGGGAGGTTTAGGCTGCAGGGGGATTAGGTTTAGGCACTAGGGGGAGGGTTAGGTTTAGGCACTAGGGGGACGGTTAGGGGTAGGCAGCAGTGGGTTAAGTTTAAGCAAAAGGGGGAGGGTTAGGTTTAGGCTGTGGGAGGGGGGAAGTATGGTTTAGGCACTAGTGGGTGGACTAGGTTTAGGCAGCAGGGAAGGTTAGATTTAGGCACTAGGGGAAGGGTTAGGTTTAAGCAGCAGGAGGTTAGGTTTAGGCACTAGGGGGAGGGTTAGGTTTAGGCACTAGGGGGAGGGGGGAAGTTTGGTTTAGGCACTAGTGGGTGGACTAGGTTTAGGCAGCAGGGAAGGTTAGATTTAGGCACTAGGGGAAGGGTTAGTCTTAGGCAGCGGGGGGTTAGGTTTAGGTTGCAGGGGAAATAGGTTTAGGTACTAGGGGGGAGGGTTAGGTTTAGGCTGCAGGGGGATTAGGTTTAGGCACTAGGGGGAGGGTTATGCTGCAGGGGAATTAGGTTTAGGCTGCGAGGGGGGTTAGGTTTAGGCAACGGGGAGGGAGGGTTAGGATGCTGACTGATAGGTGTCAAATGTTATAACTGTGCCGGGACTCTGAACACCGGGATCCCGAGTGCCGGTATCCCTTACCCATCCCTATGGCATGTAGTCTTACCGCTGGACAGCATACATGGTTATTCCTAGAAACAACAACTTGGCCATAAGCCACTTGCGGGAGACATCTATCCCTAGATTAACGCTGACCATACATGTAAAGATCATCATTCCAACCATCCAACTCGTTGTCTGGTTGGAACAAAAATCTGGTAACGCCTGGGAGCAAATGACGATCGACCAACGGTCATTCAGACAAATTGGTTAAATCAAATGGATCTAACAAATTTGTTTGAACCGTTTCTGTCCATTTTCCAGTGTTTGGGAGCAAGTGATCGATTATAATTATCAGAATTTTGTTCCAACCAGCCTAGTTGAATGGGTGGAAAGATAAACATTAGGGACTGGACCAATTAGGTGCAAATTGCCATTGCGATGGAATAGAAACACCGGCAACAGCAATTCGCCCCCCTCGGCTACTGATCTCATCCCAGTCTTGCACACTTTTGTGCAAGAATAGGATGAAAAGTGCGAGGTCGGGGGTACCGTAAGTGCAGCATACAGTGCGGGTAATTCACTCCCAATTGGATTGACCCCTGGACGCAGACAATACGGAACATGTGGCAGCATGTTCCGAAGAACTGTGTACCAATGACGGTGCAGCAAGTCTGGAGCCACCAGAATGACCGGCTGTGCCACTGATCGAATCCGCTGAATTACCTTTGGTAACATTACCAGAGGAGGAAAGATGTATCCCAGCTGGAACACCCAAGGTGCTGTCATGGCATCCACCAGAGATGCCTGAGGATCTTAGGACAGAAATCCTTACCTTGGAAGTTTCTGGCTGAGACGCGAAGACATTAGATCTATGTCTGGAGATCCCCATCTCGAAACTATTTCTGCAAACACCTCCTGGTGTAATTCTCATTCTCCTGGATGCACACTGTGGCGACTAAAGAAGTCCGCCTCTCAGTTGTCCACCCCTGGAATGTGAATTACCGAAAGAGCTGGAACAGAATTTTCTGCCCAATGAAGGATGTGAGAAACATCCTTCATTGCTCGCCAACTACATGTGCCACACTGCTTGTTTATATAAGCAACTGCCGTGGCATTGTCTGGTTGGATTCACACTGGTAGGCTCCTTAGATGGAATTGAACCTGAACCAATGCATACCGAAATTGCCCTTAATTCCAGCATACTGATGGAAAGAGAAGCTTCCCCAAAGACCTTGAAGGTGCCCTTCTAGAATGACCGTTCCCCAGCCTGTAAGACTGGCATCTGTGGTGACAATGGTCCAATTTATTACTGACAATTGGCAACCCCTGTTCAGATTTGCATCCTGTAGCCATCATAGAAGTGATTGACGGGTCTGCAGAGATAAACTGAACATCTGCCTGTTTCATCAAGGGTCTGGTTTCAGCCATCGATTAAGCAATTGGTTTTGGAGTGGCCGGGCACGAAATCTGGTGAAAAGAATGAAAGAATGGCTTTGAATGAAGCCACCATTTTTCCCAGTAGCTGCATAGCCCTGGGGACTGAGATATGAGGCATCTGTAAAATGGTCCTTATTTTGAATTGAAGATCCAGAATCTTTGCTTGTGGAAGAAATACTCTGTGACACTGGGTGTCGAAAAGAAGACCCAAAAATACCATCCGCTGAGATGGAACTAAATTTGATTTGGGAAAATTGGATGATCCAGCCAAATCTCTGGAGCATGCCTCAGGTAATCTGAAGATATTGTTGTAATAGGGCAGTAGTTCTCAAAGTCAGTCCTCTGGACCCCACAGTTCACATTTTCCAGGTCACCCAGCAGGTGCACAGGTGCACAGGTGTACAGGTGTATTCATTACTGACATTTTAAAGGTTCCACAAGTGGAGCTATATATTTCTCTTGTGATTCTGTGAGGAGACCTAGAAAACATGCACCATTTGGGGTCCTGAGGACCGAGTTTGAGAACCTGTGCAATAGGGCTATTGAGGGTGCCCTTAGCAACAAGTCATCCAGATAAGCCAACACATTGACCCCCCCTCTCCTGAGTAGGGGGAGATCATGTGTGCCTTTGTAAAGACTCTGGGAGCAGTGAACAAACAGAATGGCAGAGCCTGGAACTGAAAATGGCGGTGCCCCACTGCAAACCGCAGATGTTGATGATGACCCCTCCATATTGGAATTTGGAGGTAGGCATTCCTGATATCAAGAGGCCAGAAATTCCTTTTCCTTCATGGAACAAGTGACTGACCTTATGGACTCCATCTTGAATCTTTCCAAGTGGAGATAAGCATTTAACCCTCTGAGGTTGAGAATGGGACAAAACGGCCAGTCCGAACCGCAGGTGTTGCTGTAGTCCCGGAACCGAAATAATTACTCCGGAATTGGAAAGTGCTGAAATTGCCTGTATGAGAGCCACCTTTCTGCAACCATCCACAGGGAGAGGAGTGGAAAAAGATCTTTCTGGAACAGGACTCTCCAGATCTAAAACATATCCCCTGGTTAATAGTTGATTTATCCAAAAATCCAGGTTGGATTGAATGCAAATTTCCCAGAATATGAGTAAGCGGCCTCCCACCAGAGGACGGGTTCCAGTCCCGTGAGTCATGTGGATTGACCTGCTGACTTAGCAGCAGGGTGGCGGGTGCTGGGGACAGCACGTCCCCTGAAGGCACCTCTACGGGGACCTCTGGGTATACCCTGGAAAGCCTCCCCTGCCTTAAGTTCAAAAGGAACTAAATTTAGGAGATTTTGGTTTTGTTACGGGAAGGTAAGTATTTTTTCCTCCCGTGACCTAAGAAGTAATTGTGGTTAATTCAGAAAACCTCCTTCAAAAGGCAATGCCTCTAAAGCATGCTTGGACTCTATGTCTGCCTTCAATGTTTTACGCCATAGAGAACGTCTGATGGAAATTGTCAAAGCAGAAATATGAGACTGTACATGAATAGTATCTATTAAAGCATCACCTATATAGGTCAAAGCTTCTGCAATCTGATCAGCTAAAGAACTAGCTTCAGACTTATCCCCTGATTGAAACCCAGCAATCATTTGGTTCATCCAGGAATTGATAACCTTTATCACCCAGGCACTGGCCAGAACCGCACACAAAATTTGGATATAGTGGAAAACAAGGTGCTAGACATAAATATAAAACAGGAACAATCATCAACCCCGATATCACAATATATGTGATATCTTTGTAGATATCACATATACTTATTGTTAATGTGTCCAGATGCAACAGAAATTTTCTTATCAGAGTCTTCAAATCTGGTGAAATAATTCTCCTCTCCTTACAATCTCCTGTTTCAACTCCTCTCTCAGGTTAGTTTTTACCGGAAAAAACGACCAAACAAAAACTCATGGTCCAATACCATAATATGAAGCACATACTACTTCTTCAAATAGCATGCATATCTATATCTCGTGTTGTCTAAGTTGTCTACCCAACTCACAGAAACAGGTGTTGTATTGTGTCTATAAAAGGTTTCTTTTCCCAGCAATCCTCCATGATGTGGGATAACGAACCCTTCACCAACACCGTACATATGGACATACTCCACTTACAGGAAACAAATATCTGTTAATTCATGTAAAGGTATCTTTCAGGCTGTTAGACCTGTCACCCCAGGTTCTTTTCTCCCTCCAAATGTTTTTTCCGCAAGGGACTTTCACCATGCGGGTAACAGAGAAACAAATTCTCCTTAGCTTCTTAATTTATTCCAACATAGGATAAAAAAATTTTTCCAACAATGCAGTGGGAGCAAGTAGGATACCTGACCTGTGCAAAGAAGTAATTCAGTCCGGATATCAGGTCAGGAACACAATCAAGCCACCATAGCCGGTCCAGAAAATAACAAATGGTCCTCCCCATTTGTTGTTATTGTTATTTTCTGGACCGGCTATGGTGGCTGTTACCCGCATGGGATTTCCATGTGGCCGGCGGTATATCATACCCATTCCAAATGAAACATACCTGCCTGTATCAGTGTCAAATATCTTCACCTATGCAGGCGACCTAATTACCCGGTAACACAAAGCTCATCAAACACAGGGTCTCATTCACACCTGCTCGCAAGCGGGTCGATGCAGAGGCCCTGCCCACGCGTAACAGCCGCACTGCGCATGCGCAAGCCCTGGAGCGAGAAATTCTCGCGCTCCGGGGCTTACTACAAAAGGGGCGGCTGTCGATGGTGATCGACAGCTCGCACCGCTTTGTAGGCGGGGCAGGGGGGTGGCGTGCCAATGGAGGCGTTCCCGACGGAACGCCTGCCGTTTGGGGGCGGCCCCACTGACATCACTCGTGATGTCAGTGGTGAGCTTCCGGCTCTAATAGAGCCGAAAGCTCACTGGGGCTTGCGGTAGACGAGACCCTACCACAAGGGTCTCGTCGCAAGCCCCGATGGCCTTGAACATCACGACCATCAACTTGGCCGCTCGCTAAAGCTATGGGTGGTCACCCACAGCCTACCGAGCGGCCAGGAGACCGGCTCAGAAAATAGATGCGGCCGCCCTCATTCAGAGCGAGCGTTCGCATTTTGCGAGCGCCTCTGAATGAGGTCCAAAGTCCAATGCAGATAGTGGTCATCAGCCAATTGACCTCTCATGACTAGTGATCAGAAGTGATGGCCTACCTGATCCCATACACAGCACTTTGTTGAGTTTAGATTAAAATAAAATTTGCCATCCAAATCTATGTGTACAGGCACCTTTACACACTTGAAACACCATTGCTAAAGCGACCTCATATCCCAGTATATCTATAACTATATCTGAGTCAAAATCACAGAAAATGAGGCCACAAACGAGTTTATATTGCTTTTATTACAAGCTTAGCCATGGTTAAAATTAAATTTACATTGGGCACTTCAAAAAAAATAAAATAATGTATTAAAAAGCTTAGAATATGTACAGACATAGTGGGGTTACTTTTTTTGTGTTATAACTCGTTATGGACTTTATTAATAAAAAGAAAAAAAAACACCCTGAATGATACAAGTACAGTGGAATAAGACTATTGATAGGGTGAAGGATGTGTCACATGTACAATACAGTCATACACTCTTGTATTTTAGCCACCTGGACACACTGAAGACCGTCCTGTTGTGGGAGAAGACATGAAGTGCCTCAATGTAGTCATTAGGTCTATTGAAGTTGTAGGCTGGATTCTTCTGAATACTGGCTTAGCCCCAAAAAATATGTCAGCTTCCATGGTTGCAGACCATGTGTGCACTTTGAGTTTAATACAAATCATTCCTCAAGGAATACAGGATGAGATTGAAAAAGCAGCAACCCAAACAATCAAAATGGTACAAATCAAGCGACTTGCCTTTTTAATGCTTCCAACAGGACAAAAAAAATATGAGTTAGTGGTTAATTGCTTAATATTTAGCAGTGTGACTTTTGAACTCTAGAATTTACCAGCACTCCCGGATGCAGTTTAAATGGATATCCTACTACACAAGCACTTATTGCAAGATAATCTAGCTCCTTTTGACTTTTTTTTTTTTAGCACGGTAAATCAAGGCATTGCTTAATATTGACGCCGCTGAGGAGGCAACTATCGAATGTGTCAGGCTGGAGGACTGATATCTGCACAGTGGTAATGATAACAGTCCCTGTAGTGCGGCCCATTAGTTTTGACAAACTGAGGGCTCGTTGTCATATAAAAACAGTGATGTCACTAATTTTACAGGCCGGACCCCAAGTGTCAATGTGTCAGCAGAAAGACGCAAATTCCCAACAGACTTTGTCAAGTCCTGGCCTTTGTGTGACTCTAAAAAACAGGCTTGGGGATTTGGGGTTCCAACCCGCAGATGGTAAACATCAAGCTTAAGAAATATTTCCATGTTGTTTTAAAAAAAATTGCAAGTTGCCATTTTGGCGGGCTGATGCCACAGTAAATTGATAACTTGCACTACATGTAGGTAAACAATGTACTTTAAAACTAGAAACGAGCGGTAGGGTTTTTCTCACTTATATTTGGATCTCAAAAACAGCATCTTATTGTCTCTCACAAGTTTTTGATAGCCAATACAGGTTGAGTCTCCAATATGCAAAATGTTTGGGACCAGGGGTATTTTGGATATCGGAATATTCTGTATTTTGGAATATTTGCATACCATAATTAGAGATCTTGAGAATGGGACCCAAATCTGAACAAAGAAAGCATTTGTGTGTTATATACACCTTCTACACGCAGCCTGCAGGTCATTTTATACAATATTTTTGGCTCAATATTTTGAAAAATTTTGTGGCTCAAACAAAGTTTGTATACAAACATTAATTTAGGTTTCATATACACCTTATACACAAAGCCTGAAGGTAATTCATACAAGATTTGTAACATTTTTGTGTCTTAAACAAAGTTTATGTACATTGAACCATCAAAAAGTAAAAAGATTTCACTATCTAAGGAATACAAAAAAAAAAAAATCCGTAATATTTGGATATGGGAGACTCGACCTGTAAGAGAAACCCGAACTTGCGCTAATCTGGTGGAAAAAAAACCAGAGCCAAAACGGAACTGCTCATCTCTACAATAAACTGGTAATCAATTTGGGGAACTCACGAGCCGGACCAAGTAAGTAATGTACTCGCTCACAGGTCTTTTCAAAGTGTAAATGGGGAATTTATAGGCACCTCACATTCAACATTGTGGTCTGTCACTGTACTCTATTACCAACATGACAGTCTAGACAGAATGAAATGCAGAAACATGAATGAATATGTGTATATTATATTACGCATACAATAGAGCCAGTGTAAAATATCTATTAAAGGATAAAAATAAAAATAAAAAAAAATAAAAAACATTAATAGATGCTAAATTCTGCATTTTCTTATTTAGGATTGTAACCAAGTGGTCATTCAAATGGGTATTCATTTTAAGAACGCACTTTAGTGTGGATAGTCCAATAAAATAATCTAGGTGAATGGAATAGTACACAAGTTCTGTGGGGTTACGACATCGCCTGTTACAATATAAAGGAGGTCCACGGGAGAGCTGGTTCAGTACATGATAGATTATGCAGCAGGGTGGCTTTGAGGAGCATTAATGATCGCGCTGTTTACGCGTCATAAAGCAAAGTAAAAGGTTTTACCAGTGTTGCTTTTCAATTCCCGTGTGAGCAAGGGCACACTGTGAAGATGTCTGTGATATAACTTAAAAAAAATTGCTCTTGAACCTATGTCATTTTTTTTTTTTCAATTTTGGCAAATATGTCGTTGAAGTATACCCTCAGCGGTTTTCAGTGGATGAGGGTTGAAGTATTCCTGAAATAGTTTAAAAAAATTAAATAAAAAGTATTCGAACTGCTACTACATATTACTGAAAGAGATGCAAAACGTGGTCTCCGCATCTCCCGTTATAATGCAATTTTTATTGTCTTTTGCGAGCGTTGTGCCAAGGTATAAGGGGAGAGGGTGACTGGTTAATGCCAAAAGCAAGTCCACTTGCCAGGAGAACCATTCGCACAACAGAGTGCCTGCGAAGCAGTAACGCAAATATACAAAGTACAGTATGTACAATACAAAGCTCAATTATTTCTGTACAAAACAGTTGCAAAAACTGCAGCTATATACACACACACACACATACATATATTCACACTAGAAACGGAATTACTTATTCACCTTTCTCGTCGACACTTTTGCTTTAAAAAAAGTTCCGAGATCTCAGCAGCCGGAAAAAAAAACCAAAAAAACTCAAAATGTCCTTGAAATGTTCGACTGTCATATTGTAATGTATCGGCCACTTATTTACAGACGTTGCCCCCATGTGATTCCCGCCCTTATAATTCAGAAAAAATTTGTACCAAGAAAAAAAAAAAAAAAAAAAACAGGGTAACAAAAAAATGTCCTGGACAGTCTATAAAAACTCTGCACCTAGGAGCCCATGAAACCAACATGATTTAGCCACTGGGAGACATCAGCCAGTATGAACGTTGGGAGAGCCAGAGCTCGCTGCGACAGAAATAGGTTATCTCTGCGGTACATTCACAATTGCAATTTTAGTGCCTTCTAAGAAGTGGAAAATTGCGAGTGAACCAATAAACCACAATGGAAAAATACAAAAACGGAATGTGCAGAACAGTCACCAACTATTACATAACATTTACCAAAGCAAGTAGTATAATTCCTATTGCCAGAAATGTGTGTATTAAATAATCCTTGCTGATGATCAATTAAAAAAGTTACCCGATTCGAAATAAAAATGTTTTTTTTCTCCATATTTAGGATCAGCTTAGTCATCGCTATTACTGGATTAAATGTCTTTTGCTGTAAAACTTTACATTCTACAGTTTAATCCAGAAAGCACACTAACAGTATTACAATAAAATACTTTGGATTGTGCAACGCGAATACAAAATAATTGTAAATTTTGGACTATGGCATATTGTTAAATTTAACTATTTTTAAACCATTTTTTAGCCCTCTAAAAAGGTTTCTAGCCAAAAATACAAAATACTAATCTGTAGAAAATTAAAAAATTATTCGTAAGTATCACACTAAAATTTCTATTATCACGATAGAAAAATTGTGCGACACTAATCTGGGTTAATGTAGACTTCCAATAAAGTACAGACATGGAGAAATGGTGTGTATAGGGAAAATAATTTCCTCCCAATTACCGGTTTATACACAAACGCTATTTATTCTAGGAGTAGGCAATGCCAGTTACATTGCTTGTTATGGGTTATTACACTTTTTCGGCAGTTACCTATGAAACTTTTTTATTTTATTTTTTTTTTTTATTTAAAAAGCTCCAATTTACAAAAAAAAAAAAAAAAAAAAAGTTTCAAAATTAGGTTGAACTTTGTGCATATATGAATTGAAAAAAATAGAACTTTTTTTGATTTTGTATCTTGTGCGGTCTTTGAGCTTTGCCATTTTTGTTGCTATTTGCGGAGAGATCTCTTATCTATTGAGAAACCAATGACAAACGGCAAACAACACAGCCCGCTAATAAGCTGTGTACGGCCTTTGGCCTCCTTACACCCATACGATATTTGTGTGCTTTTCAGTCGCTAAAGTCTAAAACCTGTAATAACATTAGGATAAAAGGTTTGTTATGGGCTCGTCAACGCTATCGGATGCTGGAGTGGTAATGATGACTTTTATAAAGCAGCAGGACCTGTTTATCTAGCGCTAATGCACATTACCGGTACACTAGTTGTATTAGTAAATGCGCAAATCCATTAAAAGTGTTATCTAAAATGCATCCAAAGTGAGTGTTACCCTCTTTCCTAGTACATATATCGAGCTCTTATATTTTACATACATACCACATAGATAAACATATATATGTGTAATAGAACCTTGATGAAGTCCATTGATGAACCGGGCTACCCCTGACTAACCTCATGCTCCAAATAGGATAAGGGACTCAGGGCCTGATTCAGACCCGCTCGTGAGCGCTCAGCGCTCGCAAGCGGGGCAATGTTGGGCCAATGCGCATACGCACGACGGACCCGGCTCCGTCGTGCGCATGCGCGAGACCCGAATAGCGACGGGCAAGCCGTCGCTATGGGTCTCGCTACAAAGGGGGCGTGCTGTCTATGGTGAGTGACAGCACGCCCCCCTTTGGGGGGCGTTGCTGGCCAGACGGAGGCGTTCCCATGGGAACGCCTACCGTCTGGGGCCGGCCCCACTGACATCACAAGTGATGTCAGTGGGAGTGCTCTCGGCTCTGATAAGAGCCGAAAGGACTCCAGGGCTTGCGGCAGACGAGACCCTACCACAAGGGTCTCGTCGCAAGCCCGATGGGCCGCTTTTTGGCCGCTTGCTATAGCTGTGGGTGGTCACCCACAGCTATGCGAGCGGCCGGGAGGCCGCTCTAAAATCAGGAAGGACGGTCCTGGTTCAGGGCCTCAATCTTGTGCTACTGTGAATTTTTTTTTATCACGTCTTATGGATTTTACTTTTTTTTTTTTTGGTATTGAGTATTATGCTATTAAAATTGTTAATCCTGACATACTGGCATCTTTGGTGTGGGGCACCAGTGGTTGCTTCATAAAAATATATATTATATATATACATATATATATATACACGCTAAAATATATATATATATATATATATATATATACATACATACATACATATACACACTCACACGCTAAAATATATATATATATATATATATATATATATATATATATATATATATACATACATATACACAATATATATATATATATATATATATATATATATTATATACACACACGCATATACACATATATTGTTTCCTTGTAGACTATAAGCTTTCTGAGCAGGGCCCTCTTCCCTCTCCGCCTGTCTGTTATTTCCCAGTCTCATTTCATTACGACTTTGGTATGAATTATAAAGCACAATGGAATGTGCTGGCACTACACAAATACATGTCAATAAGCTGTGTGTTGCCTATAGCAACCTATCCTATAGCAACCTATGCTACTATCTGTGATCAGTAACAAATCCGTAACAATAAGCCGACCATACACTTATGCGACATGTTGGCTCCGATCAGCCGAATGAAAGATTACATGGAAGCCACTATTTACCGGCTGCTATGAGTTAAAGCACCATGTTATCTATTAAAGAAAAAAAAGTCTATATTTTAAATTTTATGTGTATAATATATGAGCTTGGACGAAAAATTAAACAACAAATAGACGTTAAAATTCTGATCTGCACATTTCGAAATATTTTCCACAAGTAATAATTTTGCACAATTATTTTGGATTTCTGCCCAGTGAAAAGGAGCTTGACCATCTCATGTCTATCCGTGTAATTACAAGCCGTGTTCTCACCAACCCTGGCTCAGCTCTCAAAGTGACGGCTTCCACTGTGCGAGGGGGTGAACGGGGAATTAAAAAAAAAAAAATAACTAAAAAAAGAAAGTAAGACTCCAGGTCGCTAGTGACGATTGCACTTACCTCTGTCAGCAAACAGAAAATCAACCGAAAGTCAAACATGATGCAACCAAATGATAGATGTTGTCATGTGGAATATGCTCAACCTACTTTCCAGGCCGCTCAGTGGAGACTTAACACTCAACTACCTCAGCGATTATACTGTGATCTGCAAGCATCACAGAAATCTTTCAACTTCTTGAAAAAAATTAAATTCTCCCGACTTTGCATGAAAATAAAAAAAATTAAGTCGCTCTAAATTCATATCAGAGGAAAAGCTTTAAAAAAAAAAAAAAAAAAGTGCAGATCCAAAAATTGCCCCGTGAATTTTACAGTCTACCTCATGGGGACCTTCTGGATGGAAAGCAAAGTACCAATGTCTTGGCCAAATCTTTCCTCCACAAAAGAAAAAATACTGTGCTCACAAAAGGTAAATTTTTGCCCTCCATACACTATAAAACAGAACAGTTGCCACACGACGACACTGCAGAGAGGGCAAAAGACTTTCCAACTCTTTGGCTTTGCTTCTCTCCACGGTTCCGGACTTACTATCCCAAAGCTGACCAGCGGCACCATGTAGAGAAGTCATCGCTGCCACTGATGGGCTTGTCCTTTGTTTCCACGGATGCTACACATGCTCAATATTGAGCGGGGGTTTACACTGTGTCCTCTCATCGACGCTCATGTCGCTGTCATGGATAATGACCGTATCTTCATCTCCGAGCCGCTGGCTGGTGAAATTATTCATCTCCAGAAGTCCACTGGGCTCCACCAGCACGTTGGAGCTGGAGTGACAAGGTATGGGATACTGGGGGATGGTCTGAAAGTTTGAAGGAAAACAAAAAGACTTTGTAAACCAGCCGGGATAATGTTTACTGGCAAAAATAATTAAAGGGGCAATACCAGGATGTTTTCCCAACACACCCTTACCTCTGGGGCCAAAGGGGGGACCCAGACTTTGTGATGCGGTTGTGCCCAGGGCACATTAGAAAGTTCCGTCAGCTCTGTCTAAACGATGCTTAGCGCCTCTCTTACCACAGGGAAGCTCCGCAATACGCACAGAGATTAATTTAAAATGTAGGAGGAATGAAGTAGGAACTAAAAGTTTTATGGGTGAAGCCTCTAATTACTCCCAACAGATCAACCACAGAAGGATCCCACGGAAGGGCAGCCAGTGGGTCTTCATTGGCCACAGAGAAAAGGATTCATCGGTAAATAAAAATAACTTTTTTTACTTCAATTGTATAACCGAAACTCTAATCAACTGAAAGATTTTCCAAGGAAAACCTACAAACTTGGAGTTCCAAAAAGTGGTCACATACAAAGTAGCTAGTTAAATTATATTGGGGGAGATGTATCAAAGATGGTGAAGTGCTAGCTAGATTTTATCAAGTACATTCCATAAAATGATGGGTAGAAGCGGACTGATTGCTATGGGAAACTTCTGCACTCTTTAGAAAACTAGATACATCTCCCCATTACCCCCCCCCCCCCCCCCCCAGAGAACTTCATTCTAAGACTCTGTTTCCTCTCATGGCGACTCCTCCCCCCCACAGCCTCTTACAGTAGGTGTTCCCCAAGGTTCTGTTTTGGACCTCTCCTATTCTCTCTCTATACGTCTTCTCTAGGTAAACTCATCAGCTCTTTTGACCTCCATTATCATCTCTATGCTGATGATACTCAGATCTACCTTTCCTCACCTGATCTTTTCCCCTCTCTCCTCACTCGTATCTCCAACTGTCTCTCTGCCATCTCTTCCTGGATGTCCCAGCGATTTCTCAAACTTAATATGTCTAAGACTGAGCTGATAGTCTTCCCACCCTCCCTCATAACATCATGTCCCACTATTTCTTTATTAATAGATGGCATTACTATCTCATCTAGGACCTCATTCAGAGTCGGACGAAGCGGCCGCACGGTCGTACCGCACCGATGTTCGCTATACTGCGCATGCGTAAAGTTCGCAATGCGCGTGCGCAAACTAGCCGCTACGATCAGAAATTTCTCTCTCCTTGAACACAGCCAGGTCGGTAGTTTGAGTGACAGATGGAGGCGTTTGTGGGTGGTAACAGGGGAAGGTGCTTGAAAACGGGGGAGTGGAGATCCGAACGCAGGCGTGCCTCATTATGCGAACGGCGTTTTATGGGAGTGCATACGGATTATGGGAGTGCATAATTAACAAAGTAGCGTCATGGCACATGTGACATGGGAGGTTTTTACACTGACATGATCGTAGAGCTTAAGAGAGGGTATGGTCAACCTTAAGCTCTACGACCAGTTCCGATGGTCGCGATTAATCCTTATATGCCCGGAGATGACGTGCAATGCGTACGAGAAGGGGGCGTATTTTTTTGTCTTCCGACATCTTCCTCCCCTTGGTCGGCCAACTACCGATCCGAACTTAGGGACGCAACTTGCGAGGGAATCATTTGAATATCCGGCCCCTTTTCCCGTACGACCGTGCGGCCGCTTCGACCGACTCTGAATGAGGTCCCTAGTCCCAAAGTGCGCTGTGTTTCAGTCATCCTGGACTCTTCCCTCTCCTTCAAACCACATCTTCAGAACCTCTCGCAGTCCTGTCGTTTCCATCTCAAGAATATTTCCAAGATCAGACCCTTTCTCACCCAGGATGCTACCAAAACCCTTGTACATTCACTGGTCATGTCCAGATTTGACTACTGTAACTTTCTCCTAGCTGGCCTCCCCAAATCCCATCTCTCTCCTCTCCAGTCTGTGCTCAGTGCTGCTGCTCGGCTCATCTTCCTCTCCAAACGCTCTACATCTGCCTCCCCTCTTCTGCAAGCCCCCCACTGGCTCCCCTTCTCTTTCAGAACCCAATTCAAAGCCCTCACCCATTCCTCTGCCATTTAAATCTCTGATCTCATCTCCCTTCACTCTTCTGTCCGCCCTCTTTGTTCACTTAATACACGCCGCCTTTCATGCCAATTGATCACTTCCTCCCACTCTCGCCTCCAAGATTTTGCCCGTGCTGCTCCCCATATTTAGAATTCCCTCCCTCTCCCCATCAGACTCTGCACCTCTCTATAATCTTTCAAAAGAGCTCTTAAGACCCACTACTTCATTAAAACCTTCCAGCTCTCAACCTAACTTGCTGCTACATCTTCCTTTCTCCCCGCCTACCCCATCTGTGTCTCTCCTGTTTGTCTGCCCCTCCCTTAAAGAATGTAAGCTCTTTCGAGCAGGGCCCTCTACCCTCTTGTGCTTCTCCCTACTGCAATTTAATTTATCTCTTACTCCCCACTAGGGCAACTAACACTTGGCTGCTTATGCGGGCGTTATGGTCGCTAATATAGCAATGTTTATCCATGTCCTGTATTGTATTGTAAGTCAATGGTTACTTATTTGCCTATGTACTTTGTAAGGCGCTGCGGAACACTGGTGGCGCCATATAAATGATAATAATAATAAGAGGCCCATTTATCAACGAGTTTAATCATACGCAAAGAGTGAAAATTAGTTGCGTATAATAAATGGTGCTCCAGCCAATCAGCTCCCAACTGTCATTTTTCAAACAGATGACAGTTAGGAGCTGATTGGCTGGAGCATCATTTATCATATCTAACGAGTTTTATCATTTATTGCATATGAGAAAACTTGTTCATAAATAGGCCCCTAAATCTCCTGAACTATATGAGAATTCAAAACTATTTTAGCTTCAAACATCCACAATGATGTATTTGCGGTTTCCCCTGAATGCGGGTGGTTGGCGGATTGCCGAAAGGAAGAGTTAGCAACGCATTAGAGAAGGATGGGTGCTGCGGGAATTACGGCCTGGGCTCCTGGGTTTTAGACTCATACATGTATAATATTTAAGTTACAAAATGTAATTTTGCAGTTTCATTCTCATATACCCCAAATGTAAAACGACTGGAAGTATCAGCGGTTCTTCAAAAGAAAAAATCAGCTCATGAGTAGAGATGGGAACATATTGCAGGAATATTGGTCCAATTGATTTTCCGCATGCTATACCAGATTATTCCGGTAGTGACAGTGCTATGCCGATTTATCACCATTATATATATATTTTTTTGGAGTGATATTCCTCCTTTTTAATTGGCTCCCTCCATGACTTGCTCTGGGAAGGTGGGGAGAGCTGGAGGTTGAGCACCAACACATCTCTTACATGTGTGGCCTGTGTGAGTCGCAGTGAATGCCGGGTGTATGATAGGGAGGGGTACACTGGGGGCTTGGAGATTAATCCTATGGCTGCATTAGTAATGTTGTTATGTTTTGTGAAGGGGGACAGAAGAGGGTCTGATTTCAGGTAGATGTTTATCATTCTAAAAATCGATGTTCAGCATGTAATTATCGATCTGGTAAGCAATCACGATGTCGGCAGTCTAAATGTCGGCCTTCAGCAGTAGGCCGACTATGATGGAGACATGGACATAATTGATCAGCAATGTCGACATTCTCAGGTGGCTGAGGGTTAGCGCTAGGGATGACGTCAGACACACAATTAGAACAAAACTACTAACATGTCGACATAGAACTGGAGTCAAAATGGTCACTGTTAACATTACGTCCATGCTGACATCTCATTTCCGGGATCCAAATTTTTTTTTATATTAATAGGAAAAAAAATAGAAACTATCAATTTTTATTTTCCAGTTACCACTCCTGATCGGGCCCCGTACGTGTTCCCACCCCTACTCCTGAGCAGGCCCCATACGTATGTTGCAAATCCCTACTCCTGAGCGGGTCCCATACGTCTGTTCCCAACCCTAAACCTGAGCGGGTCCCATACGTCTGTTCCCAACCCTAAACCTGAGCGGGCCCCGTACGTGTGTTCCCACCCCTACCCATGAGCGGGTCCCGTACGTCTGTTCCCAACCCTACCCCTGAGCAGGCCCCCGTACGTTTGCTGTATGTGACAGAGCCAGAGGCCTTACCTGGATAATAATTTCGGAAGGCATTTCTTCAGCTCTCTTCTGTGGCACGTTCTGGATCTGTATGATCTGACTGGCAACTGGGACATCGACCTTCCTAGTTAGCGGGGGCGGTGGCGGCAGGGGGACGGGAAGTGCCGTGGAAGTGGTTGCCGTGATTATAGGGGCTGGAAAACATTTAGGAGGAGGCGGCACTGTAGCAGTCACTGTACTTGGGGCAGATAACCTTTGCACCTGGGGAGGAATAGCTGCCTCAGTTAACACTGGCATAGGTTTAATGATGGGAGTAACTTTACATGGAGGGTCCACAATCATGGGCTCCACATCCGGCTCTATATCGGCCTGCATCATTGACATCTTCAATATGTCCGCTACAGAGGCCTTCTCCACCATTGAGACAACGGGGAGGATGCTGGACACCGCGGGGGTGAGCTTCGGTAGACATTCGCCAACGGTTGCCTTAGAAACAGTGGGGGGCTGATGTCCTTCAAATGTGATCTTGGTAACAGCTGAACCCTGTGATACGATTGGCTGTGTCATCTGGAGGGAGGAAAAATAGAATTAAAAAAAAAAAAAAAAATTATAATACATAAAAACCTAATGCGGCACCTAGTCCTAGTGGAAGGACATTTCCTTGTAGCGCTACAGTAGGGAACAATTATTGCTGCATTAGGGATGACTGTGCTGCCTGTACTGTAACCGCGTAAAACAATTATGTTGACTGTGTAAAGAGCATAATAATTTTTGCTATTATTAGCACATATCAAATTATAAAAAGCAGAATAATATTAATAAAAAGCCTGTGCTGCTCCCGACCTCTGTAACTCTCTCCCTCTCCCCATCAGACTCTCCTCCTCTTTACAATCCTTCAAACGGGCTCTCAAGACCCACTACTTCATCAATGCCTTCCAGCTCTCATCCTAACCCGCTACTTCATCAATGCTTTCCAGCTCTAATCCTAACCCACTACTTCATCAATGCTTTCCAGCTCTCATCCTAACCCACTACTTCATCAATGCTTTCCAGCTCTCATCCTAACCCACTACTTCATCACAGCCTTCCAGCTCTCATCCTAACCCACTACTTCATCAATGCTTTCCAGCTCTCATCCTAACCCACTACTTCATCACAGCCTTCCAGCTCTCATCCTAACCCACTACTTCATCACAGCCTTCCAGCTCTCATCCTAACCCACTACTTCATCAAAGCTTTCCAGCTCTCATCCTAACCCACTACTTCATCAATGCTTTCCAGCTCTCATCCTAACCCACTACTTCATCACAGCTTTCCAGCTCTCATCCTAACCCACTACTTCATCAAAGCCTTCCAGCTCTCATCCTAACCCACTACTTCATCAATGCTTTCCAGCTCTCATCCTAACCCACTACTTCATCAAAGCCTTCCAGCTCCCGTCCTAACTTGCTGCAACATGCTCCTTCCTCCATTTCCCCATCTGTGTCACCCCTGTTTGTCTGCCCCTCCGTTTAGAATGTAAGTTCTTTAGGAGCAGGGCCTCTCCCCTCTTGTGCTTCTCCTCACTTTACTTTCACCTACTTCTTACCCCCCCACCATGGCACCTAACACTTGGCTGCTTATGCTCTGTTGCATATCTAGGTGTTATGGTCACTAATGTATCAAATGTCTATTATCCATGTGTTGTCCTATTTTGTACTTTAAGTTATTTGTTTGTGTACTTTGTAAAGCGCTGCGGAGCACTTGTGGCGCCATATAAAGGATAAAAGGATAATAATAATAACTAATAGGAATTTTAAAATATTACCGGTTAAATATTCTGTTTTAGCAATTACAGCACAAATCGTGGCACGCCCGTCCCGTCTACTTTCAAGAATTCCCTTATTTTAAAAAAAAGGCAAATTTAAAGTAAAAAAGAAAAAAAAAAAAAAAAAAAGAAGAAGAAATGCAAACCAACGTAGCTTTATAGTACCAAAAATAACCACGCAGCCTTGGTGACCAGTGACCTCATCCAAACGGTTTTGTTTTACACTTTTTTTGTACAATAAAAGTTATTGTTTTTGCAGTATTTTTGGTCCCAGATCTGTGAACGTACAATGATTGGCTATTCCCCACAATATTAACGGAGTACGTTAAGAACTGGTGGTTAGGGGTCTACTCTATGGGGCTGATTCAGAGGCGGAAATCTGCAAACTGCAAAAGCGCCACGAAAAGCAAAATCATAGACTGCGCATGCACCGCACAATGAAAAGGCACACGGACGGGGAATGAAAGTGTGGACGGGTCGATCCCTCCGTCCACAATTCTGGCTGGCGACCATGTGGACACATGAAACTGGTCTACCTTGAGTAAGATGGGCGCGCAAGCAGATTGCCGTGCTCATTCGTACCGTGCGGACGGAGACTGGACCACGCCGGTATCAGCCGGATCCTGTGCACCCAGTAAGCCCCGATACTACAGACAAGTGTTCGGCACAGGCAGGCGGATACGACTTAGAATCGGGCCGTATGTTTCCCTCAACTGGGAAATTCCGGGGAGCGCTTACCTGAGTTACCGGCTGCTTATCGGAGGAGAGGGGCAGCTGCACCGGGGTCTGGGACAGCTGGGACTGCATGTAGATCTTCTGCTGCCCAGCCACCTGCTGCAGCTTAGGCAACTGCTGGGTGGTCTTCACAGCCAGAACCTGCACCACAGTCTGCTGAGGCTGAGAGACTAGTGACGGGATGGGCCTCTCTTTGACCAGCAAGTGGCGGTGCGTGTGCTGGTGGAGGTGCTCCTGCTGCAGCGGCGTGATTTTCTGCTGCCTGATGGACAGCTGGGCCGTCTGCTGGATCTTGTGCTGAAGCTGCTCCGGCTGTAGCTGGATGATCTGCTTCTGCTTGGTCTGGAGGGACTGCACCGTCTTCACCTGCAGGTGGGTCCCCTCCTGGTGCAAGTGGATCTGTTTCTGCTGCTTGTGAGCCAGGGCCGACCTGTAGAAGAGCCCAGTCTGGGGGTCCAACGTGTCCATCTCCTCCACTTCCCCCTCCTCTGTCAGAGACTCAGAATGTTCGGCTCTCTTGAAGGCGGCGTGGCTGCTTAGTGCCTGGGAGATAAAAAAAAAAAAAACCATACCGGAGTATTACAGGGGATCATAGAGATGGCAACGGGAGGGGAAAGATGAAGAAACAGCCCCACCTACAGTCTGACAAGATTTATCTCAACTGAGCATAATTACAGTTTTAATGCAATCCCTCCATATAAGCTCTGGACACTTTTGTCTCTGTCGATGGGCACAATGACATTACTCATCATTTGCCACTAGGGAATACTGTATGTTTTACTAAATACATCTACTTTCATTCTCCTAAACGCAAGTCTATTCTTCTTTATATTGATCAGTCTTAAAACATTTAAAATCACAATTATCTTGCAGCATCCAAATATGCAACCACCGCGCTGACCACCATGCACAGATGCAGGTAGAATATGCCGACATCTGTAGTACATACCTGCTGCATAATATGGGTGAAGGCCCCGCTGGAGGAAGTGGGGATGGATTTAACCACCACAGACGTCTGTGCCGCGCTCTGAGACTGCGTGACGTGCTGGAGGAGGGTACGTGAGGCCTGGGAAGCCTGCAGCTGGTGGTGCTGTGACGGGTGACTGACCTGGAGCAGGGATGTGAGGGGAACGTCGCCGGAACTCACTGTGGTGGTGGAAGCCACTGGTCTGGTTTTACCTATAGGTGAGCGTACAAAACAGACAGGAAGGTTCACTTGGCCATACTGCTGAACTGCCAAAGTTGATAGGTTCCACTTACTCCTGGCCAGAGGAGGCAATAGCAAATGATTGGGAGGAAATCATCACATGGGCTACATTAAGTGTAGCTGTAAGCCTACATACAGAGATGCAGCCATTTTGTGAGCCGAACCATTAGTGGTCCAGACAATAAAATGGCTGCCTCAATGGTGTTCAAGAGCCTGATTCAGAGGCAACTACCATTTTGCTACTGTACAAAAGATGCAACATCAGGAACATCGGTCGCACTATCAAACTTCTGAGCAACCCTATGATGTCTCTGAATGCACTTCTCAACTAGGACACTGAGACGAGTCCAAGTGCGCACTAATTTGCAGTGCCTGACCAGGAGAAGCCTAGAAAATGGCGACATGTCTGTTTTTTTTTTGTTTTTTTTTTTAAGTGCCCCCCGTTACCTCCCCCAAACAGTCACTACCTGTCACTCACTTTGCAAATAAGTCCCCATTGCGTCCGTCGTCGCTGATCAATAGCTACGTATGTGAAGCGCAGCTGTGACGCATGTGCAAATGTAAAAAAAATATATAAGAATCACTCCCACGCTTCCCGGCATCTAAAAACATTGCGATCACTGATAAATCAGGCCCCAAATATCGTCACACGTGAAGGTCCATGTCATGTAGAGATGCTGGTAAATTCTCTATTTATGGTTAACACGGATCATCAACGCTTACAAAGAGTATGACATTGAGAGGAAAATGTACAATTCCCATTTTTCCCATATACTAAGGTCCGTATTCAATTAGGTGCGAAAAGTACCGGGCTTGTCGCATGCTGGTGTTTCCGCCGTCATCGCTGGTTTTGCATGCGAAAAAGTATAGCGCTCATCCCCGTATTCAATTCCAAAACAGAGAAAACAGAACCCAGCGAATTCAAAATCAGCGAAAAGTGCTGCCAGATTTGGGGAAAATCAGCCTCACCCTCCCCAAAAGATGCACTGACATTGGTGATCACTATAGATGGGAAGCCGACTGCCTATATACCGGCAGCCGGCTTCCCGACTGTCTTATCCCGACATCTAGACGCCCGCATTTCCCCGATGCCGGGAGACCGGCGCCTGGCATCACGATCGTAGTGATGCCGGGCACCACGAGCGGACAGCCGCGCGGGGGGGGGGGGAGGGGGTGGGGGGTTAGGTTTAGGGCTCCCGGGGGGGGGACTTAGGGTTAGACCCCCCCGGGAGGGTTAGGCTAGGGGGAGGGAGAGTTAGGGTTAGGCACCCCCGAGGGGGGACAGGTTTAGGCACCCCCCTGGGGGACTTAGGTTTAGGTAGCGGGGAAGGGGGTGGTTAGGGTTAGGCACCCCTAAGGAGGGTTAGGGGGGTTAGGTTAGTGGATACTTACCTATCCATGATCGGGATTTCCAGCGCTGTCGGGCTTCCGCTGCGTCGCACTCTGCTCCTGTTGGGCTGCCGCTGACGGGAATCGAACCGTTCCCTATAGATACCCCCGGATAGCCCTGCTAAAGGTATTTGGGGTACTTAAATGCTCTCAATAACTGCTAATTAGCGTCTTCATAGAAGTGGTGAAGATTAGCATTTAGCAGGTTTTTTGCAGAAAATAACTAGTCCCAGCAAATTTGGGGTACATAAAAATGGGTGCTAGCATATTTTGAAGTTGCTAAAGTGAATTTTTAAAAAACCTGAAAAATCCACCTGCCGCAAACACCTGCAATCTTAAAAACACCTGGGGCATACTTGGGGACCCCCCTGGAGTCTATTTAGCTAGTTTTTAAGTTTGTCCCCCAAATTTGTTTTTTCCACCCCCAAAATGAAAGTACTCTTATGGGGTGTTAAGGTTTTTTTTTTGTTTACACACAGTTTACCTTTGGGGGGGGGGCTGTCCCAAGGGTGCAGGGTGGTTGTCGCAAGTTTGCACCCCAAAACCCCAATTCTTCCCTTTTTTCCCCATAGATTTCATAGGTGAAACTTTTTCGCCTATTCCAATGCATTGACTTTCCGCACCGGCTTAAAGTCTTCCAAATTGAATACGGGGAAAAGTTTTCGCCTGGCGAAATGACGTCACCGGCGAGACGTTTCCGCAGAAACTGGCTTTTTGCACCTAACTGAATACGGCCCTAAGAATTCTGCCCTTTAAGGAGTTTAAATGCTATATATTTACTTTAACTTATTCACCTACTCAGAATTTAATAAGCTACCAGTGAGAAATGAGCCATAAATCTCATTATGTCCCCACATCAACCTCAGAAGCAATTTAGAAGAGATGTGACCACAGGCATCAGATCGGGGAGAGGTCGCTCCCAGTCACACCAGTTACTGGAACTGGGAAGGTCTGAACTATTGCACGTAAAACGCGCTTACACAGGGGATTCATGTGGGATTTTCTTTATGCAAAAAGTCTTACATGGATTACTGGAAGGAAAGTGACATTGCCAAACCACTGAAAACAAAACCAAATCATTTTAATTAAACATTACCAAATATAAGATGTTCACTATAACCCCAGATCCCTGACAAGCCAAGAACAGTGAGGACCGCACTACAGTCACCCCCTGTACAGTCAAACCCATGAGAATTCGGAGTTTAGTTTAAGTTAAGCCTCGGCTGTCAGTCTGGAAAAAGCGCTTGGGGGTTATTGTTTCTCGAATTGTGAGGATTCCAGGAAATGCGACCAAACCAGATCCTTTAGTTACGGGAATGGGGGTAAATTCAATTAAATGTTTTACTTGCGTAGGTGTCACAAAGTCTAGATCTCTGCAGCTATACATGGGGTAGAAACAGAACGTTAAACCTCTTTACGTGAATTTAACCTATAGCCATACCCCTTTAGGTCACTAGATAAGGGGTAGAGTGTATTATAAAGTGCACATCACAGAGGCACTGGTTGTGCATAGGAGAGATCTGGTTTTACAGAACGCCCTTTCAAAGAGGCCTAACATAGAAGAAACTTAATAGGTCATTCTCAGTAACATGATTTAGCACAGTTAGTAAATGATGCACAAAGAAATTAAAAAGACTAGAAAAATCCAAACTACCTGGCTGGGGCTAATGTAGTCATGTGCTTCCCCAATGGGTGGTGCTTAACCTGGGATGCCTGTGGCCCCCCTTGGCTGGAGGACAAATAAGAGAGCTCCTAGAGATGGCTGGTAGCCCATGTGGCTACTGACTGGGGAGGGTTTGCAGTGCTGATGATAAATCGTGGAAACAAAGATCAGGAATGAATAAAACGTAGGGTTACATGAACACTGGGAGGAATCATGGTAGAAGTACAACTGCCAAGAAAGTCGAGAGAAAACATGGACCTGATGAATGTAACACTTAGGGCCGTATTCAATTTGCAGCGAAAAGCCGAGATCTGCGAAAAAGTATCGCCGATTTCGACTTTTCGCCAGTCGGAAACTTATCTCCGTATTCGATTCCATCCAATTTTCGCGTACGCGGAAAGTCAATGCAATGTAATAGGCGAAAAAAATTCGCCTCTGAACAGCGGGAGAAAAGAAGTGGTACATTTTTGTTTTGGGGTGCAAAGGTGGGGAAACCACTCAGAACCCTTGGGACAGCCCCCTAAAGGACAACTGCGTCAAAAAATTCCTAAACAAAAAAACTTAACGCCCCTAAAAAGTACTTTGAATTTGGGGGCGAAAATGCACAAAGTGGGGGGGGGGGCAAGTTCACATAATAGCAAAATAAGGTTCTGGGGGTGCACTAAGAAGGGGCCAAGTATTTTGGGGATTGCAGGTGCTTTTATGGGGTTGGAAATTCGTATTTATTAAAACTGCACTTTAGAGACATTGAAAGATCCTTGCACCTATTTTCAGGTACCCCAAATTTGCCAGGACTACTTACTTTCCCCCCAAAATATTGCTCTATGCCATTCTTCACCACTTGTGCATAGACGCTAATTAGAGGCAATTGTGCGAACTTAAGTACCCCTAACAGTAGTATTAGGGC
Organism: Taudactylus pleione; assembly: GCA_031769625.1. Taxonomy (NCBI): domain Eukaryota; kingdom Metazoa; phylum Chordata; class Amphibia; order Anura; family Myobatrachidae; genus Taudactylus; species Taudactylus pleione. Next base: position 225,936 of record JAUIMM010000139.1, on the reverse strand, counting down.
TAATCGGCCACTCCTACATTGATCCCCAATGTTTCTGTATCTTTTGGGGGGATTCAGGCTGATTTCCCCGATTCTGTCACCACTTTTCACCTGTTCTGACGTGTCACTGTTTTTGCATCTTTTGGAATTGAATAGGACGAATAGAGAGTACGCGCACGATAAGTTTCCGCGGCTAAAATACGCAATGTAGACGAAAAGTCCGGCATGCAAAACTTTATCGCGTACGCGAAACTAATAGAATACGGCCCTTAGGGGCCTATTTATCACTGAGTTTTATCATGCGCAACGGAGTTTCAAAACTTGTTGCGTATGAGAATGGTGCTCCAGCCAATCAGCTCCCAACTGTCAATTTTCAAACAGATGACAGTTAGAAGCTGATTGGCTGGAGCACAGTTATCATACGCAACGACTTTTAAAGCTTGTTGCGTATGATAAAACCCGTTGATAAATGAGGCCCTTAGTGCTCGTTCTTATTCTGTATGCATAGCCAACCAGCACGCCTCCTGATCTGTATACAATTATCAGCCCTATTATTCTATATATCTGCACAAAAGTTCTGTACCCTGGTTATAATTTAGTACATACAGTTAGTCAGTATATATCATACATGCATACCCTCCCGGTTTTTGCGGTTTTTCTGGTAACCCCCCGCACCCCCGGAAGGGTAGGCATTTCTCCCGCATTCTGCCCACTTCATAGGAGAATTTCCGTGGCGAACGCGGGTGTCCGTGCAAGGGGCTGCGCCCCTATTTAAATTTAAGCCAATCGCAGGCATTTTACCATGAGGGGGTGGGGCTTAATGACGTGACTTGTCAGGCCCCGCCGACCTGCCTCTCCTCCCGGGGAAGAGACAGCAAAGGTAGGCAACTATGGTATATATAGATCACTACATAGGGACGCTCCTCTTGTGTTATGGAGCTCTCAGTATATGTCCCCATATGCAGTAGTGATAATGCACACCAGAACTTATCCATTATTATATTTCCTGTAGAGAATTAGATAACGAGTATTATATCAGTAGGTTCTAGAAGATTTATTGTGACCATTTAAATACCATAGAACTGTTCTGTGATAGGGTCATGTGGTCAGGCCACGATTCAGGGGGTGGTAACAATCGGCTACCTAGATAGCGTACAACGTGAATCCAAAGTCCACACATTCAGCACAAGGACCAGTTCAGTCATCCATCCGTGGCCTGATCAGCTTCCTTCTGTAGACTACATGTGAGGCAACACCGGCCAGACACAGGCTACACAATTGTAATAAAATCTGTCCATGCACATACACGCGTGGCCTAATTGTAAGGGATACAGGGGGAGACGTACCAAGCCTTGGAGAGAGAAAAAGTGGAGAAGTTGCCCAAAGCAGACAATCTAGTAAAGTCTATGAAGTGACTATTAGAAGTTAGTTACTTTGGACAACTATTCAACGCTATCTCTCTCCAAGACTTGATACCTCTCCCCCATTGTCGCCGGGGACGGTTAGTGTGACCAGGACGAGCCGATAGGAGCCATCTGTAGTTGGCTTCCAACCACATTGACAAACATGCTCCATATTGAATCTATTGAATTTGGTTCTGTTGTGGACATAGGCCCCGATTCAGAGCCGGACGCTCTGACAGAGCGCTCGCTCTGAATCAGGGCCGTACCGCCTCCTTTTTGGAGCGGCCTCCTGGCCGCTTGCATAGCTGTGGGTGACCACCCACAGCTATAGCGAGCGGCCAAAATGATGGTCGCGATGGTCAAGACCATCGCGACCATCGGGCTTGCGACGAGACCCTGTGGTAGGGTCTCGCTGTCGCAAGCCCTGGAGTGATTTTGGCTCTATCAGAGCCAAAAGCACTCCCACTGACATCACTAGTGATGTCAGTGGGGCCGGCCCCAGACGGTAGGCGTTCCCATGGGAACGCCTCCGTCTGGGCAGCCACGCCCCCGGCACGCCCACCAAAGGGGGCGTGCTGTCAATCACCATCGACAGCATGCCCTCTTTGGTGCGAGACCCATAACGACGGCTTGGCCGTCGTTATTCGGGTCTCACGCATGCGCACGACAGAGCCGCCTCCATCGTGCGCATGCGCACTATCGACCCGCTCACGAGCGGGTCTGAATCAGGCCCATAGACCCTGCGTTATCCCAGCATTATAAGTCGCCGGATCGCAGACATTTGACATTTAAATGTCCCCGATTTGACGATTGCGATAATTTTTTGATCGCGATCGTCAAATCGCCGAAATCCAACATGTTGGATTTCTGCGATCCTGTGATGCCAAGTTAAAGCATCGCGGCAATCCATCGCAGATGTATGGGGCCCATATCTACCAACCACAAACAAGAGTCACATGGAAGTGACCTTGTACTTTGTCTCCATTGTGACAGAGCCTTATAAGCGCCTTCATTAACCTGCCTGAAGTATAGTGCTCTAACGCTTCCATTGATCTCCGCAGGACCGCCTCCTCACCTCCGCAGGACCGCCTCCTCACCTCCGCAGTACCGCCTCCTCACCTACTTAGGTCTGCTCCTGAGCACAGCAAACATTGTCCAGCCTGACACAATGTAAATGTGGTTCACACTCGGTGCCTGATTCAGCATGGATGGCAATTGCGAACGCAGCTGCGAAAATAAGGTAACGTCTGCCACAGCTCCGCCAGCATAAAGGCGCTCACTTCTGCTTTCTCACATCCGCACAACCTCACACTTCTGCGTAAACATCGATACCATCGACGCACATCGGCCCCTTGCGCACATTTACATCAGGTCTGACCTGTTTCAGAAGCTGAAAGTCTTGTTGCAAGCAGTGAGTACACAAGCTGCGTATATGCCATTGCAGTGGCTAATTTATGCATGCCCATGCAACAGTGTCCAAGCGAACAGGCCCGCCTGTGTTTTTCCAACCATTCGCCCGACACCACCCCCTAAACGCTCACAGCCTGTTACTCACTCTGTGATGGATTGCTGTGTGTGTCCGTAATCGTAGTGCAGTTTGTACGCATGTGCAAGGGCTAACAGTCGCTCGAGCAGAATACGCAGTTGCGATCTGTGCCGACTCAGGCCGTGTGTGTGTGTGTGTGTGTGTGTGTGTGTGTGTGTAGGTTCATTCACTCCCATTATTGTTTTAGGCTACTGATATGCATCAAGTGGGTGTTTAACAGCCTCCGACGGTGCAGTAAAGGTTTTACAATACGTCCTGTAAGTATGAGGCCCTAGCCACAGGTCCTGCGGAGCAAACTCTCGCTCAGTAGGTTATCCTGGTCACCGCCACATAAATCATGAAAGTTTTGTGGACACCCTATTGGTCTCTCTCTGCTTCCGTACCCCATTTTATAAATGACTGGCTTATGTTACGCCCCCTACCTGTAGATATGTATTCTGCAACCAATTCTGACTCCACCACAGCAATGGAAGCACTTTCAGCCTGACGTTTATTTGGGGCCATCTGGATAGGAACAGCCATCTGACTGAGGTCAATGGTCGGCTGGCGGGGTTTAAGGTCCGCTCTCTCTTTCACTGAAGAATAAAAAGGGCAATTATATAAATGAGCCACTGACTGACCATGGCTAGTACTAGAACGGCGAGCTACCATTAACCTGAACCAATGCTAAATGATCATTACAAAAAGCAGCAGAAAAAAAAAAAAAAAAAAAGATTTCAGAAAAAATATATTAAAAATATTACGTAAAAAGGGAGCGAGATCCTCAGGACAGGAGAGTTGGAAATCAGTTACGGAGATACTTACATTAAATCCTTTTCTAGAACTCCATAGCGGGACACTGGACTTTGGGGGTATTGAGCTTCAGGTTGAAGTTTGGCACTTAATTTAAAATCTGCATTAAGTCGGTTTCTCCTACCTTTTATATAAAGTCTATTATTTACTATGCAAACCCAACAGGATAGTGGAGACTCTAACAAACAAAAGAGGGGACGTAAAACTTATTTTTTTGGGAAAACCAAAAAAAAGTTCATACAAGGGTGGGAGCACAGCAGTGTCTCCCAATGGATGCAGAGAAGAGGCGTTAACCTAAGTACAACAATCCCGCTTTCTCTGTCTCCTTTGGAGACTGTGGACCTTGGAGACCTCCCAGAATAGTATATAAGGACGTAAAAACATTAAACCTGTATAATTCCGAAAACGTATGAACCGCGGCCCAGCTGGGTGCCCAGCCGAGGTTCCATGTCGCTCTCTGATCTGATGGGTTCAATGTCTGGTTTCTCGCTCCAATGGAAGTGTGACAAATTGCTGAAGTAATCCATCTGGCAATTGTCTACTTTAATCCTGGCCAGTCACCTGAGACCATGGCTAAGATCCAATGTCCTATTGCCCATAAGTCTCCAGGACCCATTCAACAAGTGCACAAAGTCCTCAGAAAGAAGGGATCCCAAAATCTTGATTACAGAGAAGCCTGGTTATCACGTTTGGTTGAATTTGCGCGCTCGAAGGGAGAATGTTGCAGAGCTGTCAATACTAGTATGTACTTAATACATATGCAACACTCCCTGCAGCAAAAACTTCACTTTCCTCTGAAAGAACAGAGAGCTGAGGTCGGAACCTTTCAAGAATGAAGACTCAAACTACTCTACAAGTCTTCCTGGAGTGAGATCGGGGGATAGCACCTTCAACCAACCTCCCAGGTAAGAAATGACATTCATGATCTGGGACCTGGCCAGATCAGAACATACAGATACGCATTTCTTGATGTCCGCAGGGAACCATGAACTCGTGTCACTCCGTGTTGGTAATTGTAGGCGTCCAAGATTCCATCTTGATCTCTCTCCAGATCTAACAGACAGCATCAACGATTTAACCCAAGCTAGTTTAGCTCAACTTTGTCTCGTCATCATTAGTAGCGGGACTTTGCCCATAACATGCTGAGTGCAAATGAGCCGTCCAAATTGGGCGACCCATCTTAGACTGCACGCCAGGAACGATTGCGGACGTTGGTTGAAAGACGCTCCCATCTAGACAAATCGGATCGATGTTATATAGGAAGTGGGCCTCAGACTGCACACCTTGAACACATCACACACACATTGTATGTGTATATATATATATATATATATATATATATATATATATATATATATATATATACACATACATACACACACACAGTCAGGTCCATAAATATTGGGACATTGACAGAATTTTCAGATTTTGGCCTCTATTCACCACCGCATTGGTTTTGAAATGAAACAAACAAGATGTGCTTTAATTGCAGACTTTCAGATTTAATTTGAGGGTAATTACATCCAAATCGGGTGAACGGTGTAGGAATTACAACAGTTTCAATATGTGCCTCCCACTTTTTAAGGGGCCAAAAGTAATGGGACTCAATCAACTCAAAAGCTATTTCATGGACAGGTGTGGGCTATTCCCTTGTTATTTCATTATCAATTAAGCAGGTAAAAGGTCTGGAGTTGATTCTAGGTGTCACATTTGCATTTGGAATCAGTTGCTGTCAACTCTCAATATGAGATCCAAAGAGCTGTCACTATCAATGAAGCAAGCCATCATTAGGCTGAAAAATCAAAACAAACCCATCCGAGAGATAGCAAAAACATTAGGTGTGGCCAAATCAACTGTTTGGAACATTCTTAAAAAGAAAGAACGCACCGGAGAGATCAGCAACACCAAAAGACCCGGAAGACCACGGAAAACAACTGTGGTGGATGACAAAAGAATTATTTCCTTGGTGAAGAAAAACCCCTTCACAACAGGCCAAATCAAGAACACTCTACAGAAGGTAGATGTATATGTGTCAAAGTCAACAATCAAGAGAAGACTTCACAAGAGTGAATATAGAGGGTTCACCACAAGATGCAAACCATTGGTGAGCCACAAAAACAGGAAGACCAGATTAGAGTTTGCCAAACATCTAAAAAAGCCATTACAGTTCTGGAACAACATCCTATGGACAGATGAGACAAAGATCAACTTGTACCAGAGTGATGGGAAGATAAGAGAAGGAAAGGAACTGCTCATGATCCAAAACATACCACCTCATCAGTGAAGCATGGTGGTGGTAATGTCATGGCGTGGGCATGTATGGCTGCCAATGGAACTGGTTCCCTTGTATTTATTGATGATGTGACTGCTGACAAAAGCAGCAGAATGAATTCTGAAGTGTTTCGGGCAATATTATATGCTCATATTCAGTCAAATGCTTCAGAACTCATTGGACGGCACTTCACAGTGCAGATGGACAATGACCTGAAGCATACTGCAAAAGCAACCAAAGAGTTTTTTAAGGCTAAAAAGTGGAATGTTATGCAATGGCCAAGTCAATCCCCTGACCTGAATCCGATTGAGCATGCATTTCACTTGATGAAGACAAAACTGAAGGGAAAATGCCCCAAGAACAAGCAGGAACTGAAGACATTTGCAGTAGAGGCCTGGCAGAGCATCACCAGGGATGAAACCCAGCGTCTGGTGATGTCTATGCGTTCCAGACTTCAGGCTGTAATTGCCTGCAAAGGATTTGCAACAAAGTATTAAAAAGTGAAAGTTAGATTTAGGATTGTTTAGTTTGTCCCATTACTTTTTGCCCCTTAAAAAGTGGGAGGCACATACAGAAACCATTGTAATTCCTACACCGTTCACCTGATTTGGATGTAATTACCCTCAAATTAAATCTGCCAAAATATGAAAATTCTGTCAATGTCCCAATATTTATGGACCTGACATATATATATATATATATATGTATATATATATATATATATATATATATATATATATATATATATATATATATATAGAGGTGCAATGAATAGAGGTTTTTGGCATAATCTTGGCCAAGGTTATGGGCCTACCCACTGCATCCGGGTAACCTCTGTCGGGTAGGTCCCTAACATATTAAGATTCAGATCTTTTCTTGCTATGGCAGTTCCCTGGGGCGGTTTAGCTGGGCAGGTTTGGGGATGTCCTGCGCTCTGGATCTGAATCTTAGTATGTTAGGGACCTAACATACTAAGGACAGAGGTTACCCGGATGCGGTGGGTAGGCCCATAACCTTGGCCAAGATTATGCCAAAAACCTCTATTCATTGCAAAAATGTATTTATTTATATATAATCAGTTAATTTGGAGTTGAGCACCTGTAAATCGGATAGATGTGTCAGAGAAAGTGATCAGATAACATCCGCGCTTTTACATGAATCCTACTGAGGAATCAGGCCCTCCTTGTAGATTTTAATCTGCGTGCCAGACTACAGGCTGAGGCTTCTAGATCACCAAAGGTCCAGCGTCCCCCAAGCGGATGACGTAGACATATCAGTTTCTGTATATGGGGTCATCGAATAGGTATAAACTGAGTTCAGATGCAGATAAATCTACATATTAGCATAAGGTCATCCGTTACTATGGTTACCTCCTCAAACACCTATAGGACTTTCTCTCTCTATATATAAGGCGTAAGGTCAACCATTACTATGGTTACCTCCTCACACATCTACAGGACTAGCCTCCTCTATATAAGGCATAAGGTCATCCGTTACTATGGTTACCTCCTCACACATCTACAGGACTTTCCCTCTCTTTATAAGGATAAGGTCATCCGTTACTATGGTTACCTCCTCACATCTACAGGACTATCCTTCTCTATAGAAGCATAAGGTCATCCGTTACTATGGTTACCGCCTCACACATCTACAGGACTATCCTTCTCTATAGAAGCGTAAGGTCATCCGTTACTATGGTTACCTCCTCACACACCTATAGGACTTTCTCTCTCTATAAGGCATAAGGTCATCGGTTACTATGGTTACCTCCTCACACAGCTACAGGGCATTCCCTCTCTATATTAGTGTAAGCGCATCCGTTACTATGGTTACCTTCTTACACATCTCCAAGACTTTCCCTCTCTATATAAGGATAAGGTCATCCGTTACTATGGTTACCTCCTCACACATCTACAGGACTATCCCTCTCTATATGAGTTTAAGGTCATCCGTTACTATGGTTACCTCCTCACACACCTATAGGACTTTCTCTCTCTATAAGGCATAAGGTCATCAGTTACTATGGTTACCTCCTCACACATCTACAGGACTTTCCCTCTCTTTATAAGGATAAGGTCATCCGTTACTATGGTTACCTCCTCACATCTACAGGACTATCCTTCTCTATAGAAGCATAAGGTCATCCGTTACTATGGTTACCGCCTCACACATCTACAGGACTATCCTTCTCTATAGAAGCGTAAGGTCATCCGTTACTATGGTTACCTCCTCACACACCTATAGGACTTTCTCTCTCTATAAGGCATAAGGTCATCCGTTACTATGGTTACCTCCTCACACATCTACAGGACTATCCCTCTCTATATGAGTTTAAGGTCATCCGTTACTATGGTTACCTCCTCACACACCTATAGGACTTTCTCTCTCTATAAGGCATAAGGTCATCAGTTACTATGGTTACCTCCTCACACATCTACAGGACTTTCCCTCTCTTTATAAGGATAAGGTCATCCGTTACTATGGTTACCTCCTCACATCTACAGGACTATCCTTCTCTATAGAAGCACAAGGTCATCCGTTACTATGGTTACCGCCTCACACATCTACAGGACTATCCTTCTCTATAGAAGCGTAAGGTCATCCGTTACTATGGTTACCTCCTCACACACCTATAGGACTTTCTCTCTCTATAAGGCATAAGGTCATCAGTTACTATGGTTACCTCCTCACACAGCTACAGGGCATTCCCTCTCTATATGAGTGTAAGGTCATCCGTTACTATGGTTACCTTCTTACACATCTACAGGACTATCCCTCTCTATATGAGTTTAAGGTCATCCGTTACTATGGTTACCTCCTCACACACCTATAGGACTTTCTCTCTCTATAAGGCATAAGGTTATCCGTTACTATGGTTACCTCCTCACACATCTCCAGGACTTTCCCTCTCTCTTCACTCAGTTTCCAAACAATCACGTGGCGAAAAGTTCAATTTCAGAGAGGGTTACCCTGGATCCCTGGCAGGCTGTCCCCTTTACATTATCTATTCGTTACAGGTTCATCCTACTTGCATCCATCTTGTGGGGTTTAGTTACTAAGCGGTGTTATGAGACAGAGTGAAAAGTGATAAGGTACCAGCCAATCAGCTCCCAACTGTCATTTTTCAAACACAGCCTGTGGGATGACAGTTGGGAGCTGATTGGCTGGCACCTTATCACTTTTCACTCTGTCTCCTAACACTGTTTAGTAACTAGACCCCACAGTACTAAGTAGCAGGACACACGTCATATCATTAGTATGTTCTTTGTTGGTGCTGTCTGTGTACACAGCACTGTGTAAATTGTTGGTGCTTTATAAAAACTGGCTGATAATATTATGACTAGCAAAAATTGGATAAAAATGGAGCATCCGCCAGTCGCACATACGTTTCCGTTACTAATGTATAGTCTTTAATGTGTCAAAGCTTGTGCATTATATAACTAGTCATGGTAAAATAACTCCCTACATTATTACTGTAAGTAGCCGAATGAGTTTCTATACAAACACTTAGGCGCAGTAGTATACTCGGCGTTTCGTGCCACTGCGGATGCTTTTTCAACGTTGGTGTTTACACAAAGCAACAAAAGTCCACATCTCCACTACAGACGGGACAAGACGCAGAAGAGACCGCCGACCTCTGACGTTATCTGGAGCCGCAGCGAGTCACTAACGTTACAGAGAAGGCACAGTGCGGCAGGAGCCTTGAAGGTAGGGTAATGATAGGGACAGTGAGTCACCAATAAGAACGGCCAATACCTTACGCACTAAACACCGGCCAAGTTTTCCCACGCTCTAACTTTGCACAAAAGCGCTAAAAACATTGGCTATTTGTGTATTTTACCACTTTGCTTACCCAAACCCCACCTCTCTTCCCTATCCCTTCTCCGTCTCCCCTCTATTTCTTCATACATCTTTTTAGCAATATGTTTTTTTTTATATTGGTGCCTGTTTGTGTGGTTTTTTTTGTTTGTTTTTTATTCATTTATGCAAATACATCCACCCTGTATCATACACTAACACGTTCAATTAGCGCTCAATGTGGTCACATTTACGGCTAAAGGATAGTTCTGCTTGTGCTGTATTCAGTTGTCCTTTGAGAGAGCCAGGTTGGCGACTGTTCCCGTTAGACATTAGCCTTAAGGGAACCCAACAGCCAAAAATTCCACGGTGTAAGATCAGGCGAGCGTGGCGGCCGTGCGATGGGATAGAGGGCACCTTTTCATGTGCCATATTTTACCCCGATGGCAAAATTTAGAACCAATTTGGTTTTTCACGGAATCCTTCTCCCCAGGCCCTCAGTGTACTCACTACTGCAGCCACTAAGTTTGGCACATGACGCACACACCTTGCGCCAGCTGAGTGAATGGCTTATGATAGGCTCAGACCTCCGTATCAGACAATGTGGACTCAGAGGCTGGCTACAGGCCTGCTGGGAATCAGAGAAGAAATACCTTACTAAGGAACTTTCTAGAGGTAGCTGGGAAGAAGTGGGCGACTCCTTTAGAAGCGATACGCAAGTGATCACCCATGCGATGCCCACCGCCAGCAACTTCCACAGCAGCGAGAACACTGGAGACACGTGGATACCGGCCTAGCTTTCAACCTGGGCGCTAGGTGTGCACCGCTGTCACCTTCTTCATAAAGCTCGGGTACCCCCTATATGGGTGGCATAGACCAGCTGTAGGGTTCCAGTATGTTGTAGAAGTGTAAGCCTCTGCCCACTGGTGAATGTGAAAGAATGGCAGATGTATGGAAAGGGCGATAGAGCCGTACAGAATGTGGATCTATAACTTATGAGGTGAAGCAGGCAATGGGTAATATACCCCTGACGTCAGGAGGTGCCCAGTCCTCTATGTTATGTATACCAGGGGGGGAAAAAAATCTCACTGAAAACAGACGGCCGGTCCCAAGACTTTGCACAGGTCACTGAAGATGTGACGCACATCACCCGTAGCATTGCTAAATTTTTTGTACCCGCCATTGATTGCCTGCCGCATGCCGCCGAGCTGTACGTACCGCACGTCTGCTGGAGCTCCATCAGGGCCTTGATGGTGGACGTGGCAGACTGAGACTCTCCCGCTATGTCTTGGTATATTATTGTAGGCGTGGTGTCCATGGCGATTTCATGTTCCGACCAGTCTTGACCCCGTGACGCAATGACGTGAACCACGGGTTGGGAATCTAAGATAAAGAAGAAGAAAACATACAAGATCTAATGGATCCACCATCTACTAATGTTGACAAACGCCAACAAACAAGTAATAGCGTTACCGGGGGCTTTCGGTTGTGTATTGTATATATAAAACCTGAGCATAACTTGACATGTAGACTGTGGCACCTTGGGAGCTTTGCGAGGATTCGGTGGAAGAGGAACTGCTCTCTGCGTCTTCTTTCACTTCCTGGATGGTGGCACTTGTGGTCTCCACCACCCGGGAGGCCTGCTGCAGAGTTTCTGTAACCAGCTGTCTGGTTTGCTCGCTCATGACGGCGGTCTGGAAAGTGACCGGCTTTGGCTTTATAAGGACCTAAGGACGAGAGAACACAAGGTCAGTTATTTTTTGTTTTTTTAGTTAAGTTCTCACTTCCTTGCTGATGACGAGCTGCAGGGATGGTCAGTAATGATAAAGTTCAACCCCAAATACTGAAATATTCAGCAAGTCACCCCCCCCCCCACCAAAAAACACTTACAGTCTACTACCACTCGTCTTTAAGACACTGCCCTGATATTGGATCTCATACACACCAAAAAAGTTAAGAGTAATTTGCTCTGACTCCTAACAAGGCAACTGGTGAGAAAGAGCATGATGGTCATGTAAAGCGCAATATAACCAAGTTACCTATATACAGTATGTATACTGTATCCCTCCACAATACCCAGTCTTTGATCAACACTAATAGTAACAAAATGTCTATTAAATTCTTCATAAAAATCTGATTTTTTTTTTTGTCATTACTTCTCTCTCCTCCAGTCAGTCATCGGCCAAGCAGATTTCAAGGAAATACCGAACGCTACTGGGTCCATGGACATAACGATTAGGGGACAGGTTGAAGAGATATTAAACAAAAAAACATTGACCACCCAAAATGGGTCAAGTACGGTTTGTTCTTTTTCCCCTAAATTCACAGGTGTCAGTGAGGGCACGGACAACTTTCTTTGGATACAATACAGGTTCCGCTCCCCGAGAGGGGATACAATCAGTATCCCGGTGGCCACAATGCCGGCACTGATATTACCGTCGCCGTATTCCCGACGCCTATCACAATCCCGGCGCAGATATCCTGACCGCCGGGATACCGAATGTAAGTAGCAGGGTGGGCGGAGGAGGGTTAGGTTCAGGCACTAGGGGGGAGGTTAGGGTTAGGCAAAAAAAGAGGAAGGGTTAGGGTAGGGGCGTTAGCATACCAAACAAGTGTCGGTATGCTAGTCCTGTCAGGATGCAGGGTTGGGATTCTGACATCCGGGAACCCGACTCTCGGCATCCCGTACCGATTCCCTCGAGAACAATCATAGCCCAGAAGAGTCGGGAGGAATCCCTGTAGACAGTACAGAAGGGACTCACCCAAAGCGCACCGCTGTGCTGTCAGTGGAGACACTCCGGGAGGTGGAGGGGTTTTCTACTACTACTAATCAAATGAAAAAATATCAAAATACTAATCAGCTGAACATGTCGGAATGTGGAGAATGTCGACACATTCACAATATCAAGATGTGAAACGGCGACATTCTGCACGGACCGGGATAGGTACTAGGAGGAGAGTTAAGGTTAGTGATACCCCACAGGAAGCATCACTGGGTCCACCAGAAGTCCTCATCAGTGACCGCTGGACCTGGAAGACATCGCTGGAGCTGCCAGACACACCGCACCAGGTTACGTTACCACTAAACCACCAGGGATGGTTTGTCTGCCTTGTTGTCAACACCTTTCAGCCATATTAAGAACAAAGACATTACTCTGGATATGTACCAAATTCCTCACATAGGGAAGGAAGGGCTTTTGGTGGCCACTGCTTGAAGCACCTTCCTCCTAGATGCAGCTTTTACTGATTTTAGGGGCCTTCATAATGCATCAAATATGAACCCTAGGCCACCCTGCTATCTGCTCTGTAGATATCCCAAATCCTGAGCATGTCAATGGTGACTATGTAGACATACATCCCTGGTGGCCCATCATGACTTACCTGCTCCAGACTGCTGCAGCGGCTCCAGCCGGGTCTTCCGGGTCCCAGCAGTCATGTGACTGTGACTATTTGGTTAACAACTCCAATCCTCTGGCATTTGGGTGAGTATTTCTCCCCTATCCCTAATCAATACACCTAACTTATTTATTATCAGTTATTTAAAAAGCGCACACATATTCCAAAGCGCTTTGCAGAGAGAATGTGGTGGAAACTCTCCCAAGCAAGGTGAGAATATACAAACTCCACACAGGGCCTTGGGATGGATCGAACCCTAGACCTCAGTGCTGTGAGGAAGTAAAGCTAACCATTACACCATCCATGCTGCCCAGATATGATTATGCAAATAGATTACCTATCAAATAAAATGGAGAAAAACAAAGAACGAGATTCACTTACATAAGTTATGAGACTGCCAAGATGAGATCACCAGAAATTTTTGGAGCAGCATGGACATGTATCCTATGAATTGAACAAAGACCTTTGTTCTTCAGACCATTTTATCTTACAAAGTATTTATGACTACCATTCTGTGTATTACGGTTCTGAGAGGCATGGATGGGATCAGTAGTTTGAGAGTATGCTGATCCTTGTAGTGCCATAATGGAGGAACTTGGGATGCCTGCAGAGGAGTTGGCTCTCAAGTTAGAAATACATAAACGTAAGACCCAAAGTAGCTGTGCTATGATCATGTAGAGTAGAACCACAGCAGAGGCGCCTCACTGTGGCTGGTGGGTTACCATATGTTTTGCAAATGTATGTAACGAAGATCTATGCAGTAAAAGTCTACAAAAATGTACAGTATACACTCCAGTAGTGATATACAGCAACGAGTGATACTATGTAAGATGTGTTTTCTAGATGTTGAGGTGACAGAAAATTCTCTGTGGCAATATTTCTGGTTTAAGAACATCTATGAGCGATTAGGAGTTACAAGCCCACAGTATACTCCTAACTAGTAATTAATAATTACGAATTGTCAGTTTTGATTGTTACTGTATTCAAAATACAGGATCGCTAGCACAGAAAGCCATGTTATCAAGTCTTAATGGTTTTTTTTTTTTAGAGGTTTTCTTAATGTTGTATTGCAACAAAGTGTTTCTATTGTTACATATTAGCTTACCATGTGCTTTGTGGTAGTCTGACACTTATAAGCTTATGTATTTTGATAACATTCTCGTGCTAATACTCCATTCCTGCAACTTTATATTTCATAGTAAAACTAGTGACCCTCCTCGGCTTGGCACGGGAGCAATTTTGAATTTACGGCGACAGTCTTTTTGTTAACCGAGATCTTATAAAGTTTCCTTGTAGACGACATTAGTTGTTTTTCCGGCTACGTAAAGTTTTCCATGAGAAGAACAGTCTTCACTTAGATTAACTCCAGCCACGTTCAGGGCCTGTCCCTGAACCTCATTTATTGCCATGCCAAAACAGACCGGGAATTTGATGTCTTTGAAATTAAAGAATCGTTTTTTCACATAAATGAAATAGGAACAGTAAAAAAAAATCATCGCTGTGATATCTCTAACGGTTTAGGCAGCATAAGCTCATTTTTGTCATACATTCATGTGTCATATACCTAAACCTTCCACCACACATGCTCTATAGAATAGTAACAACTGCATCACAATCCATCCAGTGGTTCTCGAGAGTCTCGAGATTATCCCGAACACACAGACACCTACAAGGGACTTTATTTTAGATTACTTATGGATATATAACAGCCTATCCAGCTGTTCTTATGGAAGCGCAGACAGGCTAAACGGCAATACAGATCCTCTTAGTACTGACCACACACTCTACAGTCATCAGCGGAGAGGAATGTCCACCTTGCCCAATTAAAATTCAGTATAGGATCAGACTCTGACCAAACCAAACCTGTTTTTGGACCACAAAACACATTGAATTTCCCAGATACGCAGTTGATGACAAATGATATCGATTAATGATGCTACAAATAGGTCTTTGTAACTTTATATAACAAAAATAACCCATTATTAATCTAAAACATTATAGATGGATTATTATTCTACCCCATTATAACTCCACCAGGTTCCATCTAGTTTATGGATGGTCTCCTTAAATCCACCACACGCATACTGGGATAGAGCAGTGGATACGTACCTGGGTTTTCCCCTGCTGGCCATATACTATTTTGGCGGGGATGATTTTAGTTGCTGGCTGAACGGCTGAACCGAGGCCTTTGGGTTGGGTGACGATCATCTTGGTAATGGGACGGGTGGCCGTGATGATCGCTGGCTTAGTTCCTGCCGACATAGCTTGCAGAGCTTTATCGCTCTAAAAAAAAAAAAAAGGAGAAAATAAAAGCAATACACAACATATCATCTGCCGGAGATCGGCACAAACACGTCAAAGTGTATTCAAAAATCCATCCCTGTAAATCTACACAGCACCGCCAAGAATAGGAGGTCTGTTTAATGGGGTTTCAGGTTTTGCTTCAATGAAGTCCAATTAACACGGCGGGAATTGATTTGGTCTGGTAATGGCAGTAATACCATTCTGTGTATCACGGTTCTGAAAGGCATGGATGGGATCAGTAGTTGGAGGGAATGCTGATCATTGTAGTGACATACTGGAGATTCCTGGTGTGCCTACAGGTGAGTTGGCTCTCAATTTAGAAAAACAAACATATGACCCAAAGTAGGTCCTATTGTCATGTAGTGTAGGACCACCAGAACAGAGATGCCCATGTAGTGTAGGACCACCAGAAAAGAGACACCCATGTAGTGTAGGACCACCAGAAAAGAGACGCCCATGTAGTGTAGGACCACCAGAACAGAGACGCCTTGCTGTGGCTAGTGGCTTACCTTATGTTTGCAAATGTAAGTGACAGATCTCTGCATTACTACTACCATGTATGGTGTATATCTCTCTTGCTGCCCTATTGGAGTGTGCTGGGGGGAATCTGTGCGCTTTCTTGTCTAGATTAACCCCTCCCTTACATGCTCCTGTGCTGGACTTAGAACTAGATTTGATCAACTACAATTCTGTGCATCACAGTTCATCTCCTTGACTAAGGAATCTGAAAATGAGTAAAAGATAGAAAACAAATGGTCAGTGCACTTCTTTCACCTTTGTTTTCTATGAATGTATTTAGTAAAGTTGTAGGAAGGAACGCACGAGCCAATGAATCTACAGAAAATGTCGGCGCACGAATCCAAGTCATCTGCTGGTGGCTGGAAACGGGCTGCAAAGTATATACACAGATCACTGCAGAACATCGGGAAAGGTTTAAATCATCTTCTGATCATTTGTGGGGTGGTGGTTTAGGGTATTGTCACACAAGCGTATTTTACGCAGTAGGTAAAACGCAGCTGCAGGAAATATACCGCCTGCAGGTGTTTGAAATAAACTAATTTCAATAAAGCAGTTTAATGGGCAGATTAAATTAGCCGCGATAAAACGTAAACTTAACGTTGGAGAAGTTTTCCCTCTAAGGGTCGTATTCAAGTAGAAACAAAAAGCAGAGATTCCCAAAAAAGTATCGCCGATTGCGACTTTTCGCCAGGCGGAAACTTATCTCTGTATTCAATTCCATCCGCTTTTCGCATACGTAGAAAGTCAAGGCAATGTAAGAGGCAAAAAAGATTCACCTCTGAATAGCAGGAGAAAAGTGCATTTTTTTTATTTTGGGGTGCAAAGGTGGGGAAACCACTCAGAAAGATAACTGCGTCAAAAAATCCCCCCAAAACACGATATTGAAGAAGTACAAAGTGGGGGCACAAATATAAAAAGTAGCGAAATAGACTTTTGGGGGGTCTGCAAGTATGGGTGAGGTGTTTTTTAGATTGAAGGTGTTTGCTGAAGGTGCGTTTTTTAAAACTTCACTTTAGCGACTCTTAAATATGTTAGCACCCATTTTCAGGTACCCCAAATTTGACAGGACAACTTATTTTCTCCTAAAAATACAGCTTTATACCATTCTTTACCACTTGTGCAAATATGCTAATTAGTGGTAATTGTGCGAACTTAAGTACCCCAAACAGTTGTATTAGAGCTAATCGGGCACTATTACATTGATCCCCAATGTTTCTGCATCTTTTTGGGGGGTTCAGGCTGATTTCCCCAATTCTGACTTCACGTGTCTCAGTTTTCAAGTCTTTTGAAATTGAATAGGGCGAATCGCGGGTACGCACACAATAAGTTTCCGCGGCTAAAATACGAGATGTAGGCGAAAAGTCCAGCATGCGAAACTTCATCGCGAACGTGGAACTAATTGAATACGGGCCTAAGACGTGAAAACACATGCATGCGAAAACTGCGCATGGGGAAACCAGCGAAAAGTACAGCACATTTGGGGAAATCAGTTTGTACCCCAGAAAAAGCCTAACTGACACAGGAAATCAATATAGAAGTGTATGAGTGGACCTAATAAAAGTATTTTGGGTTCTTAAATGGTGTGAAATGGTTGTTATATGTATATTTGCATAAATGTAGAAAAATTATAAAAAGCAATATTTTTGGGGAAAATAATTACTGCAGTTAAATTCCGGGTAAAATCGGCGCAAGTATATTTTTGTGTCTATAATGTGCACTTTTAAAAAAATAAATAAAAATACACCGGCTGCAGCCAGCTGCAATGTTTAAAACCCCTGTCCCATCCATACAGCCCCCCAAAATACCTGACCCACTACTTTAAACCCATTTTCCAACACTTTTTACATTTTCACCCCAGGGTTGTGAACCAAGTCCCCACATTTTCAGTCAAAAATAGGGATTTGCCAATTTTTTCACCTGCTCTGAGATGGTGAAAGCAGTTCGCCGGTTTTTGTCTATGGAATTTTAGCTCATGCGAAAACATCAGCTAAAGGATTGCACGTTATGTGCGAAAAGTTCACACCTGCGAAGGCATAATTGAATCTGCCCCTAAGTGTTTAGGAGACAAACAATAGACGTCTATAGGGCGCACCTCTGATCTTTTTGGAAGCAACAGAAATTTTGACTTAAAATATGCCTCTAAGCGCAAAATACAGGAAAATGTAAAAGCATCTTCTAATATTAATAGAAACGCAAAAGAGAACTTTCCAACATTATGCTGGATGAGGGTGTTTGACATTGTATTTAGTTTGATTTGTTACACAGCTTTATGAAAGTATTGTGTCATCGATAGACTAATGCTGCCCATCCACTTGGCGATTTTGACAGGCGATTGCACGATAACGACATAGTTATCATGCAATCGCCTGTCAAAATCGCCTAGTGGATGGGCAGCAGAAAATCGGAAACGACCAGCGATGTGCGTGCATGCTGGTCGTTTAGACATCTATCAATGGGCAAACATGCTGGACAACCTGACGATAACATCAGGTTCAGCATGTTGCCAGGTGATCGATGAGCCTGCACTGAACGACTGCTCGTTCAGTGCAGGCTCATCGCAGACTGACTAACTACTGCACGATTACAATGTCATAATCGTGCAGTCGTTTTTATGGTCTGCTAGTGAATGGGCAGCATTAAAAGACAGGAAGTCTGCTGTGCATAGGAAACAAATTTACCCCCCCATGTTCACAACATTTCGTCAAAAATCTATGATTCCCTACAGCAGTGCCACACGACCTGGGTGCCATGACACCTTGGGGTGCTGCCTGCTGGTAGTCCAGTCCCAAAATAATATGATTAATGGTCCATGTGATAGGCAATATAAAACGCCAAATATAAAATGCGCAAACGAGCAGAAGCGCAACCGAGTCCACCACCACACAACAGATGAGGATAATTTATTTTAACATAATCATTTTTGCTAATTATTTAAATAAAAAAAAAAATAATAATTGTTAGCCTTGGGGTGCCATAAAAAAAAAATAATAAAAGAAAAATGCTTAGATCCTAGGGCGCCGTGATTCCAGAAACTTTGGGAACCACTGTCCTACAGCTGTTACATGTATATTTGGGAACATTCCCAGTAGCTCTATTATAGAAGACAACTTGTGCTGTAGGACTGATAGTCCCTTTTCTGCTCTTCAGGTGGGAAGAGCTGGAGAGGGGCAAAATAGACTGCAAGTCAGTTCTGACCCATAACATTTGCGCTCTCTGCTAGAAAGTAACGGATGAATAGGAAAGGGAGAGGGGTAATAGTTTCACTTGGCAAAGTCACTAAACCGATTCTATCATTTTCCATTAAAAATTGGGACACAAGCGGCTCTACTGTTCTGGTATGTAATATATGTCCAATGTTACACTGCGTATGTATGTACGATGTTACATTGCATCGGAGCTAAAGCAATTACGCTACCAAGTCATTTTATTCCCTTTGTGCTGAATCCCTTATGTCTATACAATTTTATGAATGTAGAAAACAAATCATTTGAAACACATTTCCCCCTTTAAAGACGCAATCCCACATAGATGTGTTTGTTTTATTTTTTTTTTATTAACAGCAAGTTTTGTACCTCTTTAACATGAAGCTGAAGCTGATAGTCATTTTTCCAGGATGTCCTCCTATAACTCAGTGTTCCCTTTGCAAAATCGCTCTGTAGGGAAGATTTTAATATAACTGATATAGCTGCCACTGGAAGAAAAACTCACAAAGAGAAGCATTTAGGTTCTGCTTCAATACAGGAGGGTGCGACCTGATCTCTGCGTGAGAGCCAGTCAGTCATGAAGCTGCTGCTGGTAATGGGATAGCAGAGGTAAGAGGGGATCATGTCTGCCTGCTGGTTATGGGATAGCAGAGGTAAGAGGGGATCATGTCTGCCTGCTGGTTATGGGATAGCAGAGGTAAGAGGGGATCATGTCTGCCTGCTGGTTATGGGATAACAGAGGTAAGAGGGGATCATGTCGGTTTGCTGGTTATGGGATAGCAGAGGTAAGAGGGGATCATGTCGGTTTGCTGGTTATGGGATAGCAGAGGTAAGAGGGGATCATGTTGGTTTGCTGGTTATGGGATAGCAGAGGTAAGAGGGGATCATGTTGGTTTGCTGGTTATGGGATAGCAGAGGTAAGAGGGGATCATGTCTGCCTGCTGGTTATGGGATAGCAGAGGTAAGAGGAGATCATGTCTGCCTGCTGGTTATGGGATAGCAGAGGTAAGAGGGGATCATGTTGGTTTGCTGGTTATGGGATAGCAGAGGTAAGAGGGGATCATGTCGGTTTGCTGGTTATGGGATAGCAGAGGTAAGAGGGGATCATGTCGGTTTGCTGGTTATGGGATAGCAGAGGTAAGAGGGGATCATGTTGGTTTGCTGGTTATGGGATAGCAGAGGTAAGAGGGTATCAGGTCTGCCTGCTGGTTATGGGATAGCAGAGGGGGTGATGTCTGCTGAAGGGACTCTGCTCATTACATCACAGGACTGTATATCATTGGCAGCAGCTTGAATCTTAACTCAGAAGAGAAATGGTTTTGTTAATTGTATATCTTACAGGTAACCGTAGTGCCTTATGTTAAAGGAACACACCTCTTTTTAAAAGGGGATTGCAGCTTTAAAGGGCCTGTATTACCAATTCCTCTATCAAAAAATAAAAAAGTCAAATGCCATCAATGCAACCTTTGTCATTTGAAATTATAGTGCACCCGTCGAAGCAGATAATTGGTTGACAAGACACTGGGGTACGAGGCACAAAGTGCCACTGTGAAGTCACTAGCTCCCAGGGAGTTGACGTGATGCAGTCAAATTAGTTTATCCCATAAAATGGCTGCCTCCGCGCGTGTGGACGCCACGTGCAGCGCGACCAGGAAACGCTGTGTACTTACCCCAGCGTTCAGCAACGTCGTTACAACGTTTTTCCCCGGAATACCCTGTATGGTCGTTCCTTTGCCGGTCGTCTTCTGCACCACAATGACGTTGGGTTTAGAAGTCATGGGGATGGTGGTGATTTTTGTTGTCGTACCTCGAAGAGACATTGAAAACATTAACGCAGAGAATAACTTCGACATGGCAGCCCTTTAAGTGTGTGCTTTACCCACTGGCCAGCACGGAGAAAGAATTCATGGATAAAAGACGGTTTCATCCTTTTTGGAACTAGTTCGTGTAGGATAGGTGTTTTATGCTCAGAACGTAAAGCAGAGATATGCACTTCTTATAACACAGAATTATGTGGATGTACACGTCTCGTCAGCAATTCACGAATACATGCATGCGTATGTATATCTCTATTACTTTTATTGCAATTAAGAATGTAAGAAATAATTGAGAATATATAAATTAGTTGTGTGAGTTGCAGAAGACCGTATTTGTCGAATGGCTTCAGCCTAGAGCGGATAGGGCCTTGTCTATCCCCTTTAAAGTAGGCAAATCCTGTGTCTGATGCAGCGGCCATCTTGTTTAGTGGTTAGCAATAAGAATTGTAAGCCATATTGTTCTAGCAGTAGGAATCATGGGTTAAAATGTGTCAGTATTTAGCATGTGTAGAACAGCAGACAAGTCTCAGACTTTATAAATAAATAGAGTTAATCAAGATAGCCTCGGCCTGCAAGAAGCAGGAGCTAGAAGATACATGGGAACAGAGAAAAAGAAGATAACATATTATAATGGCAATATTTTGGTTACACATAACCAATTAAGGTCTATCACGTATTTATTCAATTAATATTCCCCATTGAGTTAATTGGAGGTATAGCCAGGATTAAGTATAAAAACTCCCCAGAGAAAGAGGGAGGGGGAGCAGTCGGGGAACACTTAGAGGAAGGAGGAGGGAGCACACAACGAGGGTCTGCAGGGTGCCGTTGCCGTACGTATGTATGAAATTGGCTAACTGATGCATGTTAATATGCAATTAAGTCCTACTGCGAAGGATTCCTAATTTTCCATATTTACTCTCATTTCCTACTTGCGACAGAGACTGCCATCTAGTGGCTGAACAAATTCACTACAAGCTAGTGACGTGAGGTCTCTACCCTTATTCATTGTAACTGCCTTTAACAGGACTATCTATTAAACACAACTCACAGCTAACAGATCATTGCAGCAGTTTTATTCCCGCAGTTTGAAAACTACATATAAGACCCTGTCCCTACATTTTAAGGTCGCTAGGAGCCCCTACTTAATTATATATTTTGTCTGCGAGCCCTCCAAATATATAAAACTTGTAAAGTAAGGAGGACGTTGTTGGCACATTACAAGGAGACCTGTATAAACTGTCAGACGTTTTACAGGACCGTTACATAAAGCTTACAAGGTGTCCAGGGACAGCTCGCCCCAGTCTGGAGACAGCAGGCCCCATAACACCTTGTAAGAGATACAGGGCCCCAGGGTGGTTACATAGACTATGGGGTGTGTTAAATAAAAAGAAATATAGCTGAGCCTAAGTACTAATAACATCTGCATAACCGGGAACATAAAACAGCTCTTCTCAGCTGTCCAAAGACAGAACAAAGAAAGGAATATAAGGAGAGAAATAGTATCTATAACCTAGCTATGGCATTATCCATTGACGGATAAATATTGCCACATAAATATGGAAGAATAGAAAATCCTGAGAACAGATTATGTGTGTTCTATATTATCAGATAGTATGGATATTGTAGCATAAGACGTGTGTGTAATATATAAAATATACAAATGATAGTATAAAATCAGGAAGTAATCTTTTAAATGTTTTAAAAGGTTTTACTAAAAAGCCATGTAAATATAGCTGAAGATTCTGTGCTCTGGAACTGCAAGTCTCAGCAATGCTTTGGCAGTTTCAATAGAAATAGCTTAGGCAGCCTGGGGTTCTACACTTGATGTGGTACTGCAAATCCCAGCATGGCTGCTTGGTGTGCATGCTGATACTTGCAGTTCCACTACAGCTGGAAAGCCACAGTCTTAGACGTACAATGCTGAGCAGTTCAGCATTTCATGATTAAGCTTCAACAGCCGCATCCCAGTGACCGATCTTACAAATGATGGAGTAACATCGTATGAATGATACAGACTTAAGCTGGGCACATACTACTCGATACGCCATCCAATCATGGTACCACCGTGTAACGTGTACTCCCAAATCCCTCATTCACACACATCGCATTGTCCCATCTGATGTGCTACACGTCAGACAGAATGGCGCGGCGACGTTCCCCAAACACGATATATCATGTGACAGATTGTGTAAAGTGGACACGATACATCGTTGTTTCGTATTGGACCTCCCCTAGATAGTCTCACTTTTCCAGTGTACCCAGCTTTAGACCATTCTAACCGACGGTAGTTCTGGGAAGTATTAGTAACTCATTGCAGCTTCCCTCTCCTTCATTTACTATCAGCTAGGTATATCCTTATATTTTTATTTTTTTAAACACCTATGGAGGTTTAATATAAGAAAGCAAACACTTAAAATACAAACACGGAGAAGGTAGTAAAGGGAGCAGTCTAGTTAATGAACTGCGATTTGCCCTATATGAATGTTTACAAATGAATGTATAGAGTATTCTTGCTAAATTACTTTACCTAATTTTTATGATGGAGCTATGAAGTCCGCTTACAAAGCACACTACTTATTAGCACAGAGCCATTGCTTGCCTTCTATTCCCCGTAATTCATTAGGTCCTTCCAAGATCTCTGCCGTCACTCTTATCGAGGTCAGATAGTCCTCTTCACACCGTATTCAATTTGAGCGGACCTGCGATACTTTTCTGCCTCCCAGACTTTTCGCCTACATCGCGTGTTTTGTAGGCGGAAAAGTATCGCCTGCGTATCCCGGTATTCAATTTGAAAGTAGGCGAAAACGGGACCCGGCGAAACTTAAGCGGAAAGTACTGTCAGATTTGGGGGAATCAGCCTGACACCCCCAAAAGATGCTCTGACATGGGGGTTCCCTATGGTACCCCCCGATTTGGCTTGCTGAAGGTATTTGGTGTTTTTAAACGGGCTCAATAGCTGCTAAAACAAGAGATATGGTAAGAACTTACCTTTGTTATCTCTGTTTCTACGAAGTCCATAGGGTCCACAGGGTTGACCTTGGGGTATAGCTGGATCTGGATCCACGGGCACCACACAGTTAAAGCTTTGCTGCTCCCAGGATGCACTTGGGTCCGTCCTCCTCTATACCCCGCCCCGGCCACAGGCACCTCAGTTGGTAAGCAGCTAAGGCCGGAGGAGGAGACTAAACAGAGAGAAGGAAGACTGGAACACACAAGAAACCATACTCACAGAAATGGGAGACGGAAAACCGGTGACCAGCCACACAGCCCATTTGAAGCCAGGTGCGTCAGGGCGGGCGCCCTGTGGACCCTATGGACTTCGTAGAAACAGAGATAACAAAGGTAAGTTCTTACCATATCTCTTGTTTTCTACTTCAGGGTCCACAGGGTTGACCTTGGGGATGTCCCAAAGCAGTTCAACTAAGGGCGGGGACGCTCCTGTGCTGAAAGGAGTACCCGGCGCCCAAAGGATGCATCCTGAGAGGCGAAGGTGTCAAACGTATAAAACCTCAAAAACGTCTGAATTGAAGACCAAGTAGCCGCCTGACACAGCTGAACAGCGGAGGCGCCACGTCTAGCAGCCCAAGAGGGACCCACAGAACGAGTGGAATGAGCCTTAACGGAGGCTGGCACAGGTAAACCCTCCTGCGCATAAGCCTCACAAATAACTGAACGAAGCCAACGGGCTAACGTTTGCTTGTTGGCAGGCCAACCCCTCTTGTGAAAACCCCTCTTGTGAAAACCGAAGAGGACAAACAAAGAATCCGACTTCCTAACCGAAGCAGTCCGGTCCACATAGATTCTAAGTGCCCGGACCACATCCAAGGAAGCCTCACCAGCAGAAAGATCAGGTGACTGAAAAGCTGGCACAACAAGTTCCTGATTAATGTGGAACTTGGAAACCACTTTGGGCAAAAACTCAGGACGCGTGCGGAGCACTGCCCTGTCCTGGTGAAAAATCAGATAAGGAGGGCGACAGGAAAGCGCCCCCAATTCTGAAACCCTCCTGGCCGAAGCAATTGCCAGGAGAAAAATGGGCTTAAACGTCAGCCACTTGAGCTCCACCGACTCAAGCGGCTCAAAAGGAGGACCCTGCAAGACCCGCAGCACCACCGCCAAGTCCCACGGAGCCACCGGAGGCATGAAGGGAGGCTGGATCCTGAGAACACCTTGGAAAAAGGTGTGAACGTCTGGCAGTGTAGCAATCCATCGCTGAAACCACACGGACAAAGCAGACACATGAACCTTCAGAGAGGCCAGGCGTAAGCCGAGGTCCAAACCCGATTGAAGAAATTCCAAGATTCTGGAAACCCGAAACACCTGCGGATCAAAGTTTCTGGATTCACACCACTGAAAATAAGTGCGCCACACCCTGTGGTAAATCCGCGCGGAAGCAGGCTTGCGTGCCCTAAGCATGGTACCAATCACCGAACTGGAGAAACCCCTAGACCTCAAGACGGCTGTCTCAAGAGCCACGCCGTCAAAGACAGCCGACCCAGATCCGGGTAAAGGCAGGGCCCTTGAGACAACAGGTCCCGACGCTGAGGAAGAAGGTACGGAGCGTCGATGGAGAGGCACCTCAGATCGGAGTACCAAGGACGTCTGGGCCACGCCGGAGCCACCAGCACGAGTATGCCGCCGTCCTGCTTGAATTTCCGCAGAACCCGAGGAAGTAAGGATATCGGAGGAAACAGATACGCCAGGTGAAACGTCCATTTCACCGACAGAGCGTCTACCAGACAGGCGCCTGCGTCTCTTGTCCTTGACCCGTAAACGGGCAACTTGTGATTGTGACGGGAGGCCATCAAGTCCAGCTCCGGCAGCCCCCACCTGTCCACGAGTAGCTGAAACACCTCTGGGTGAAGCGACCATTCCCCGGGATGCACGTCGTGACGGCTGAGGAAGTCCGCCTCCCAATTGAGGACTCCGGGAATGAAGACTGCCGAGATCGCTGGAACGTGACACTCCGCCCAAGCAAGAATGCGAGACACCTCCGACATTGCTGCCCGACTGCGAGTTCCCCCTTGGTGGTTGATGTACGCCACCGTGGTGGCGTTGTCGGACTGCACCTGAACCGCCCTTCCGTGAAGAGCGGGGCCGGACGACTGCAGGGCCCTGTACACAGCCCGCAGTTCCAGGATGTTGATGGGGAGAAGTGCTTCTTCCGCGGACCAACGACCCTGAAGCGATAATGAGCCGGTCACTGCCCCCCAACCCCGAAGACTGGCATCCGTCGTGAGCAGGACCCAGTCCAGGATCCAAAAGGGGCGCCCCTCGACCAGATGCGCCGTCTGAAGCCACCAAGCCAAAGACTGCCGAACCTCCGGGGACAACACCAGCATCTGAAAGCGGATCCGGTGAGGTAACCCGTTCCATTCCGATAGAATCAGCCCCTGCAGGGGCCGGGAATGGAACTGGGCAAATTCCACCATGTCGAAAGTCGACACCATGGACCCCAGAACTCTCATAGCTGAATGGACCGACAGGCGGCAACTGCTCAGGCAACTGTGTATCCGCAGCTGCAGGGAGGAGACCTTCTCTGGAGTCAGGAAAATCCGCTGCTGACGAGAATCCAGCAGGGCTCCCAAATGAACCATCCGCTGTGATGGAATCAGGGAGGACTTCTTCCAGTTTATCAACCACCCGTGTGCTTGAAGACAAGCAATGGTCAGGTGGAGATGTCGAAGAAGCACCTCCG
Organism: Taudactylus pleione; assembly: GCA_031769625.1. Taxonomy (NCBI): domain Eukaryota; kingdom Metazoa; phylum Chordata; class Amphibia; order Anura; family Myobatrachidae; genus Taudactylus; species Taudactylus pleione. The sequence goes on along the minus strand of JAUIMM010000139.1, from coordinate 199,209 downwards.
GGGAGCTCGCCAGCAGCAGAAGATCGTCCAGGTACGGCAACAGACGTAGACCCTGACCCCGAAGGTGGGCAGCCATAACCGCCATCACCTTGGTGAACACCCTCGGAGCCGTGGAAAGGCCAAAAGGCAACGCCCGAAATTGGTAGTGATGGTTCAGGATAGCAAACCTCAGATACCGCTGATGTGCCGGTGCTATGGGCACATGGAGATAGGCGTCCTGGATATCGAGGGAGACCATATAATCCCCGGGTTCCATCGCCAGAATGATGGAACGTAACGTTTCCATCCTGAGAACTCTGAGGTATCTGTTCAGAGACTTCAAATTCAGGATAGGGCGATGAGAACCATTGGGTTTCTGTACCAGAAACAGAGTAGAATAGTACCCCGTCCCGCGCTGAGACTGCGGAACGGGAACAATGACCCCTGCTTGTAGCAAGGATTCTATAGCTACCTGAATCTGACCAGCTTTGGTCTTGTCCAGAGAAGGACTCGTACAGAAAAACTGGTGGGGCGGCCTGAACCGAAAAGACAGGGCGTACCCCTGAGAGACTACTTCTCGAACCCAGGCATCCGTGGTGGTATTGTGCCAACACTGGGCGAATTAGAGAAGTCGGCCTCCCACTCTGGGGTCCCCCAGAGAGAGGCCCGTCCCATCAGGCAGCAGGCTTATCCTCCTGCTTGGAAGAAGGGCGCCGAGCACTCCATGCCTGCTTCTTGGGCTTGGGTGCGGCCTTGGTCGCCGAATGTCTCGGGAAGGACTGGCCCTTGGCCTTACCCTGAACCCGAAAGGACCGAAAGGCAGAGCTCCTCACTTTAGCCGGCGCAGAGGCCGAAGGGAGAAAAGCCGACTTGGACTTAGCCAAAGTATCCACTATTTTGTCCAAATCCGGACCAAATAGTAAATCACCATTAAAAGGCAAGGCCTCCAGACCCTTTTTTGAATCTGCATCAGCCCTCCAGGACCTCAGCCACAGGGAGCGCCGAGCAGACACCGCTGCAGCCGACACCCTAGAAGTGAGCAGGCTGGCATCCAAAGACGCTTCCCCAATATAGGAAGCTGCATCCCGCATCTGTCCCACTAACGCTCTCTGGATATCCGGAGCCTCATCAGGAAAGGTATCCTCCAAGGCATTGGCCCATGCCTCAATGGCTTTAGCCACCCAGGAGATAGCCATGGACGGGCGAGCCACCGCCCCGGAAAGAGAATAAATGGACTTTAAACAAGTCTCCACCTTCCTGTCCGTGGGATCCTTCAAAGAGGAGATAGACGGCAATGGCAGCGTCGCGCTTTTGATCAAGCGGGTAACGTGGGAATCCACTGCCGGCGGAGTTTCCCATTTCCTGCAATGAGCTTCAGGAAAAGGATAGTTCGCCGCCAACCTCTTCTGTGGATGGAACCTCTTACTAGGTAACTGCCAGGCCGCCGCCATATGATCCGATAATTGATCAGACAGGGGGAACACAGTTGAAGTCACCTTGGAAACTTCGACCTAGGAGCCGGCGCATCATCCTCTACATGTAGGATAGCCCGCACCGCCCTAACTAAGGCTGGAACATTAATGGAGGACTTAGCTTCCACCTCCTGCCCCATGACATCAGAGTCAGAGTCCTCACGGATTTCTCCATCATCTGAGGACACTTCCGAGTCCGACAACTGCGCAGCTAGTGAACTCACAACCGGACGTTTAGACACCCTTGGTGGCACATCACCTTGCAACATGGACTGAAACGCCGAGGATGAAGCCGCCAGACTCTGTACGGAGCTGGATAGAACATCCACCCAAGGCGGAGGAGCCGTCGGAGCAAAACTCTGCAAAGGCACTACAGACTGACGCGTCCCTGGGGAAGACTGCACATACACAGGCAGTCCCGAGTAAGGACCCACAGTCTGGGCCCCGGGGGGAGACCGCAACATTTGTGGAACCCCCGGGGAATGGGGGATGGTGGGCTGCGGCAACGCCCTAGAAGGGACCGCTGATGGGACCGATAACCGGTCCGCAATAGACGCCAGCACCTGTGAAAACATCGCCCAAGGAGGGTCCTGTGATACAGGGGGGTTGGAGGGGCCCGGTACCAGCTGGCACCGCCCGCACAGACCATCCTGAGATAAGTCCTCCCCATCAACTCCAGCAGCACAACGTCTGCAGGAAAATAGCACAGGAGCCACAGAGCGCTCAGTCTCCTCATCAGACATGATACCGTAAATCACAAGAAATAGGTATCACCAGAGGAATTACGGTTTTAACACCCGCGCACTCCCAGTATGCGACACAACAGCCCAGATATGGTACTGTGTAGCACCCAACAGTATGTGACTGACCCCACAAATACGTGTTTTATATAAGTGAGGGTCTCAGAAAAACGCCCTTCCCCCACACACCTGCCGGGCCGTAGGAGAAGGAAAGGGATAGTTATAAGCTGACAGCAAGGAGAATAAGTCACAGACAGGCAGCACTAGCAATAGTCACATACAATGCAGAAAAGTTATACTCACTGCACCTTCCGCTACAATCAACCGCCCAGATTCAGTGTCTGGGAGGGCTATAGCGCTGTGTACACTGTCCTTTAGCAGGGGAGAGGTACACAGGGGGACCGGTCCACTTGATACCGCCTGGGAGTCTGCGATGTGCCAGTAAAGATGGCCGCCGGAGACCTCAGAGGAGGAGTGGCCGTAAGATAAGAGCAGCTCAGCGACGCCAGACTCCTAGTTGAAAGGCGCGCTGAGCTGAGGGGAGGAGCCGCTAGACAGGGAAGGCTGCCTCCCCTGGCTAGCAATTAACCCCCGGGTTGCCGGTCCCGCTACCAGCCTGATACCCTGGTGGTCTAGCGGACACGCGGGGTATTCCTCAAGTGAGGGGGAGCCCGCCGCCGCCGCTAGCGCCTCCAGTCTGTCCCCAGAGACCGGAGGCTTCTGACTGCATAGAAAGTATCCGCGGGCCGCCGCGCTTACCTGATCCCCGTCGCGTCCGGCAGCAGTCAAGGGAGTCCCCAGAGCCCGGCTAGTACAGGCTCTGGGGTCCCGCCGCAATCCCCAGAGCTGTACTGGCGTCGCGGCGCCAGCGGAGAGAAGGAGCGGCAGCGTGGACGTCCTAAAGGACAGTCTGATGCTGCCGCTCTAACAGTGTAAAAAAGTAGAAAAAAATAAAAAATTTCTCTTTTAAAATAAAGCTTAGGGGCTGCTCCTGCAGCCCCACTGCGACAGGGTGACCCGACTCCGGCCGGGCACCAACTAAAACTGAGGTGCCTGTGGCCGGGGCGGGGTATAGAGGAGGACGGACCCAAGTGCATCCTGGGAGCAGCAAAGCTTTAACTGCGTGGTGCCCGTGGATCCAGATCCAGCTATACCCCAAGGTCAACCCTGTGGACCCCCTATGGACCCTGAAGTAGAAATAGCGTTTTTCTATACGTGATGCAGAATAGTATTCAGGAGTATTTTTTTGCAGAAAATAACTTATCCCAGCAAATTTGGGGTACTTGAAAATGGGGGTCAGCATATTTTAAAGTTGCTAAAGCTAAGTTTAAAAAAATCGTGAAAAATCCACCTGCCGCAAGCCCCTGCAATGAAAAATCCACCTGCCGCAAGCCCCTGCAATGAAAGAAAAAAAAAAAAAAAAAAAAACTTGGGGCATACTTGGGGACCCCCCCAGAGTCAAGTTCGCTAGTTTTTAACTTTGTCCCCCAACATGGAGGCTGCACGGGGGTTCCCGCAACATTGCACCCCAAAACCCCAATTCTGCACTTTTTGCCGCCTGCTATTCATAGACTAAACTTTTCCGCCTATTACATTGCATTGACTTTCCGCCTAGGCGAAAACGCTTCCAAATTGAACACAGAGGAAAGACAAAACAGGCGAAAATGACGTAATCGGCGAAAGGTTTCCGCCAAAAACACGTGAAAACGGCTTTTCGCCTCAAATTGAATACGGGCCTTAGTCTAGTGTAAAGGCAAGTATGACATCACTTGGGGGTATGACATCACTAGATCTGACGTGGTGCTAAATTTGGCAGAACAGGCAGAGGCAGCTGAAACCACCTCAGAATCATTCAGGTGTTTAGTACACACATTTCCTGTGCTTGGCACAATTAGGTAAGGAAATATTTGGAGACTGTAGACCCTTTGAAAGCTGGACACTCTGGCTGATCCAAATTTGACAACTATGCCAGGGACCAAAGCGGGTGACATTCAGTCATTCCACTTTGTGCATTATTAGGGCCTATTAGTATGGTCTGGTGAGGACAACACACACAGGCTGATAGGAGCCATCGGCTATAGTCTACTGCTGACAGCATTCTAGGAGCATGAATGAAAACGAAGCCCATCGATTTGGATCGTCTCATTAGCAGACCATACACATTGAGGTACAGAGTCTAAGCAATTTATTTTTAATAAGCATGGTTTTAAAACAAACTGTGAGATTTGTGGCAGGAGATTTTAAATGGTGTAGGACACAAAAGCAGCCAGAAGGTGGCGCTGCTATCGGCTTTTCTGTGGACAACTGTAAAACCATCCCAGAGGTGGCAAACTCAAACGGGATGGCATGACCAATTTTTCTGGCAAGTAAATTTAATTCACATCCTGATTCTGAAGCTTAAAAGAAAACAACTTTGTTAAATAAGATTCAAAAGAGCATTTAATAGCACTTTTTACATTGAAGTATTTAATGGGGCTCTGTGTAACCTGCAATACACAGACGAGCCCCCAATAAGGTACAAGCCCTCCCTCATTTGTCTGTGTATCCAGCATTACGCAGATGAGCCCCCAATATAGTACAAGCCTTCCCTCATTGGTCTTTGTGTATCCAGCATTACGCAGACGAGCCCCCAATAAGGTACACGCCCTCCCTCATTTGTATTTGTGTATAAGGCATTACACAGACGAGCCCCCAACATAGTACAAGCCCTCCCTCATTTGTCTGTGTGTATAAGGCATTACACAGACGAGCCCCCAATATAGTACAAGCCTTCCCTCGTTGGTCTTTGTGTATCCAGCATTACGCATACGCGCCCCAATATGACACAAGTCTTCCCTCATTGCCCGCTGTTGGTAAATGGCCCTGACCCCCTGGGTGGTGCAGGCCTGATACTCACCAGATACGATGTTGCTGCTGATAATCTTGCCCCCCAGCGAGGCCAGAGACTTTGGTACAACCGTGATAATGCTTCCACTGGTGGTCTTCACATACGTAGCACCAGGTGTGGCAGCCATACGTGCCCCGAGAGCGGAGCTGACAGCCGGACGCGTGTAACTGGCCTGTGCCCCTAATGAACATGAGGGTGACATAAAAAAAAGCTTAGAACATCGCACCAAAAAAAAAAAAATATATATATATATATATATATATATATAGCAATCCAATACATACAACAATAAATCAGTTTCACAATTATCTCTCACGAGTATATTATGAGGCAATATCCTCCCCGCAGCGTAGTCACGGGGGAGGAATCCTGCCCGTCGCCTACGCAGATCGGCGTGGAGCTCTACATTCAATATCATTGTTACATTTCGCTGCACTTATAAACCTCCTGCTTTCTCTGTGCAGTGATATTAGAGTAAACCGAGCTCTTACCGCTGGGTGCGGTGACCAGTTTGGTCGTCATGATCGCCCCATTGCTGCTGACCACCATGATCGGGGTGTTGCTGCTGCTCGGCAGGCCTGCAGACATTGGTTTGGGGAGGATCTTACTGGGCTGAACCTGCTGTGTGATTATTTTAACACCTGAAAAGAAAGTTACAAACCAGCAAAGATGAGATAGCGTCAAATGCACTGAACAAGTATTTGTTCTACGGAGCAATTTTAGCAATTTTCAAGGACCAAGAGATACGCACTGCTGGAGATTACGCACTGCTGGAGATTACGCACTGCTGGAGATTACGCACTGCTGGAGATTACGCACTGCTGGAGATTACGCACTGCTGGAGATTACGCACTGCTGGAGCGTAGGAGATTAAAGATTACGCTCTGCTGGAGATTACGCACTGCTGGAGATTACGCTCTGCTGGAGATTACGCTCTGCTGGAGATTACGCTCTGCTGGAGATTACGCTCTGCTGGAGCGTAGGAGATTAAAGATTACGCTCTGCTGGAGATTACGCACTGCTGGAGATTACGCTCTGCTGGAGATTACGCTCTGCTGGAGATTACGCTCTGCTGGAGATTACGCTCTGCTGGAGCGTAGGAGATTAAAGATTACGCTCTGCTGGAGATTACGCTCTGCTGGAGATTACGCTCTGCTGGAGATTACGCACTGCTGGAGATTACGCTCTGCTGGAGCGTAGGAGATTAAAGATTACGCTCTGCTGGAGATTACGCACTGCTGGAGATTACGCTCTGCTGGAGATTACGCTCTGCTGGAGATTACGCTCTGCTGGAGATTACGCTCTGCTGGAGCGTAGGAGATTAAAGATTATGCTCTGCTGGAGATTACGCTCTGCTGGAGCGTAGGAGATTGGAGATTACGCTCTGCTGGAGATTACGCTCTGCTGGAGATTACGCTCTGCTGGAGCGTAGGAGATTAAAGATTATGCTCTGCTGGAGATTACGCTCTGCTGGAGCGTAGGAGATTGGAGATTACGCTCTGCTGGAGATTACGCTCTGCTGGAGATTACGCTCTGCTGGAGCGTAGGAGATTAAAGATTACGCTCTGCTGGAGATTACGCACTGCTGGAGATTACGCACTGCTGGAGATTACGCTCTGCTGGAGCGTAGGAGATTAAAGATTACGCTCTGCTGGAGATTACGCTCTGCTGGAGATTACGCTCTGCTGGAGCGTAGGAGATTAAAGATTACGCTCTGCTGGAGATTACGCTCTGATGGAGATTACGCTCTGCTGGAGCGTAGGAGATTAAAGATTACGCTCTGCTGGAGATTACGCTCTGCTGGAGATTACGCACTGCTGGAGATTACGCACTGCTGGAGATTACGCACTGCTGGAGATTACGCACTGCTGGAGCGTAGGAGATTAAAGATTACGCTCTGCTGGAGATTACGCTCTGCTGGAGCGTAGGAGATTAAAGATTATGCTCTGCTGGAGATTACGCTCTGCTGGAGCGTAGGAGATTGGAGATTACGCTCTGCTGGAGATTACGCTCTGCTGGAGATTACGCTCTGCTGGAGCGTAGGAGATTAAAGATTACGCTCTGCTGGAGATTACGCACTGCTGGAGATTACGCACTGCTGGAGATTACGCACTGCTGGAGATTACGCTCTGCTGGAGCGTAGGAGATTAAAGATTACGCTCTGCTGGAGATTACGCTCTGCTGGAGATTACGCACTGCTGGAGATTACGCACTGCTGGAGCGTAGGAGATTAAAGATTACGCTCTGCTGGAGATTACGCTCTGCTGGAGCGTAGGAGATTAAAGATTACGCTCTGCTGGAGATTACGCTCTGCTGGAGATTACGCTCTGCTGGAGATTACGCTCTGCTGTATCTAACAAATGATGCCAGTTAGGTTGGGAGATATGTTTGTAAAAAAAACAAAAATGTGCCCATATACAAACAACTTGTTCAATACTAACCACACCAACTGACCATAAAAGTACCCAGACACTGCTAATGGCTACATCTCCAGCCACGGCACGCAGGGGGCTTGTCATGTGCTCGGATAATTGACCAATCAGAGCTCATCTTGCTTCTTGACAAGCGTCTACCACGGATGGTCTTAAGTACTCAATTCTCCTGCCAGCCAAGTAGGGGACTGTGAGGGTAGGACTGAAAGTCTATACCGAGACCCTTGCATTCAGCCCCTGCTGATATTATATTTAAGGGGAGGGAGTATTAGATTATATTAAAATATTTTGGTGAATATCTTACTAAGTGTTAAACACCCTTAATCATGTGACACTGTGCAGAATAAATGAATCGTTTGTAGCAGCCGGAAGAAACAAACCAATGAAAAATGTTAAATACCAGGCTTCTTCTTACAGCCTGCCACAGTGATTTACGGTAATAAAAAAAATCACCATGTTTTTCATTCGATTGAGGCTTTAACCAATAATCAGAGCATAGCGTCTACTTACCAGACTCCTGCTTTATCTGTATGGTGGGCTTCATTCCTGGGGGCATCTGTGGCTGAGGGGTAGAAGACGGGTGGGAGAGAGTAGACTGCTGAGCCAGCTGATGGATCTGGTGCTTAGGAGGCTGCTGGTACTGCTTGGGGAACTGAGCCAGGATTTGGCCGGGAGTAGCCAGCAGACCCTTAGGAGAGGGGAGCCTGCTGGAAGCTACCTTCACTGCCGATGTGGAGAGACCTAAGCCAAAAAGACGTGATGTTGCATGGTGGCCAATTGCACAGAATAGCAATCCCTGAACAGACAGACGGGGTCGTTCTTACCTTGTGCCACTGTGGACATGACCAGGGATGGGGTGGAAGACACCACCGTAGTCACGGCAATGCTTCCTGAGGATAGCGAAGGAGAGAGGCCGCTGGCGTTGCTACTACTGCTAATGACAGAGGACTGGGCGGACGAGATGACCACCGGCTGCTTCTGTGTGGTGGACGTTATGACGGATGTGGGGACCAGTTTGGTGACCGCGGCGTAGTTGTGGGACTTCGATAAAATATTTGGAACAAATGTGGAGCTTGGAGAGGTTGTTACGATAATGACCTGCGGAAGAATAAAGGGAAACCAGAACATGACCATCTCATTACTGGGGCAAACAGTGATGGAATAACTCCACCAGGAAGACTGTCAATGCTATTGCCCACCAACAGTAAATTGCAGCTGATTAGCGCAGTTATGGTGATCAGAACAGAGCAAAACAATCGGTTCTACGAGTTACGACTAGAGACGAGAGCGGTTGTAAAACCAGACACACACACGCTGACATCACAGGCGGTATCAGACAACTGGTCAGCCATAGAGGTGTGTGAGGTCCGAAAACAACCGCAAAGCCCGTACTTGTGAGACGGCCTTCATTGGCTTGTGTGCACACCCATCACTTCACCACACTAAGTCCTGGCACTGACCTTCTGCGTGGACGTGTTTGTGGTCTGTGTGGTGGGTTTGGTGAAAGTGATTTTCACCGGCGACATGTGTGGCGGCAAGGAGTTGGCAATGCTCTGCATGATGTTGCTCATTTTGGGACTGCCAGTGACTGGCACTGTGATGGTCTTAGAGACTGGCGTCGTGGGCTTGGGGACATCTTTTAGGATCACAGGAGAGGAGCTGTTGGAGTTTGTGCGTCGTCGTTTCCGCGGCTTCTCGTCATCATCTGAGCAGTTGACACCTAACAGGAGGACAGGGAAAGTCAATCATAATTTATCTTTATTATTTGTTTAATAACTCCCAGTCTATGGCTTCCTTCCCCTCCTCACATCATGTCACTGCCCCTGTCACATGCAGCCCTGTCCTCACTAACACATCACTCATCTCCTGATATACTCTGTGCTGCTGGGGACCCTGCTCCTTCCACTATATAACTCCCAGTCTGTGGCTTCCTGCTGCCTCCATTCCCCTCCTCACATCATGTCACTGCCCCTGTCACATACAGCCCTGTCCTCACTAACACATCACTCATCTCCTGATATAATCTGTGCTGCTGGGGGACCCTGCTCCTCCCACTATATAACTCCCAGTCTGTGGCTTCCTGCTGCCTCCATTCCCCTCCTCACATCATGTCACTGCCCCGTCACATGCAGCCCTGTCCTCACTAACACATCACTCATCTCCTGATATACTCTGTGCTGCTGGGGGGCACTGCTCCTCCATTATATAACTATCTGTGACTTCCTGCAGTGGAAGCAGGGATCAATCATTTTCTAATCATTGCTCTAAATAAAAGTGTTGCTGTATTTGGCACGGGTATCAGGTCATGTCCATTATTAGCTTCATTCAGTTTCATAAACACCAGATAAAGAATTAGCTTTTGCTAGGTACAATGGGCCCAGCTCCTGCATAGACACGGCGGCCATATTGTTAGCGTAAAACAAAGGGGTGGATGGGATCAGAAGGACGAATGGCCGTACCAACAAATTGGGACAACTGCGGGATGTCCTCACTTACTTTTAACATAGACAGTGCTGCCGCTGGGCAGTACGACCACATTGGAGGCAGGACTGGCTGGTCGAGGAGACTTGACGGTGGCCACGCTCCCGCTGGGAACCGGGGTGGATGTAGGCGTTGAAGTTGTACTGGTGTAAGAGTAACACACAACCACTAAGAGAGGAGAAAGCAGAAGTCAGCGTTAGCTTAAATCAAAGTACGCAAGTCTACGTGTTACACCAGCGTCTCCCAGCTCGCAGCTTAGTCATAATAAGGGTCATTTCTTAATTTAAATCTAAAATATCCGTTTAGGATACTATTCTTTAAAGGGGACTGACACTTTTCTTAAGTTCAAATCCCCATTTAGGCCCGTATTCAATTAGAGGCGAAAAGTCGGAAACAAAAACACTCATCTAGAAGATGCTCTAAGGATGGTGACACCCCGGACCAAGCCCCGCAATTACCTTCTTTGTTCCCGGTCTCAGCTGGGTCAGGCAGGGCGGAGTTGTGCTGCCCGGCGGAGTTAGCGATGGCATTAGCGGTGGCCGTGAAAGCAGTCTGCGGTACCAGGCGCGGCATCAACGGCACCAACCGCCTCCCTTCGATCGACCACTCTGAGGAACTGTTTGGACCAGACATGCTAAGTAAAAAATAAATAAGTACAGATCAAGTTCAGTGCAAGAGATGCTGTATGTATAATATATAGCGCTAGTGCCGACTACTGCAACCGCACAAATGATACGGCTGGCAGCTTAGGGTGAGGGGAATACATTACACCTGAGCTGAGCGCCGATAGAGGCATCCTCACAACACAACGGGCCTGATTTCGAGTCGCAAGCAAAGTCGATATTCACGCAATTGACTTTTTTCAACTGTACACGCGACTGTCCCTAAAAAAGTCGCACAGCGCATGCTTCCCACGTTTATACGCAGAGAAGTGCGGTTGAGACTGACTCACAATCTCAAAAATATATTGGCCGCTCCTAGGCGAAGGCTATAGAGGTGCCGCGTGTAATGGGCATGTTATTAGGGGGCTGCAGGCGTGTCGCACAACTCTCTCACACTGCGGGCCACACTCTGATGGAGAATCTGCACCTAGCATGGGGCTGGAGCAAGTCCTGATGGCGCGTCCGGTGCTTGCGGCTAGGGACGCACAAAGTGGACATCTCAGTCCTTGCACTATCAGACGTACACGCTAGTACACCACGGTAAAGGATTATACAAGGCATTAGCACAGTGTGTGACAAATTTTGTAAAATCTAAGAGCCAGATTAAAAATTTAGGGGCCAAAACACCGTGCCAGATCAAAATATATGAAAACTTGTTTAGACTACAACACATGCTCCTCAATGCCATCAAACTACCACACGTGCTCCTCAATGCCCCTCAGATGCCATCAAACTACCACACATGCTCCTCAATGCCCCTCAGATGCCATCAACCTACCACACATGCTCCTCAATGCCATCAGACTACCACACATGCTCCCCAATGCCATCAGACTACCATACATGTTACTCAATGCCCCTCAGATGCCATCAAACTACCACACATGCTCCTCAATGCCCCTCAGATGCCATCAACCTACCACACATGCTCCTCAATGCCATCAGACTACCACACATGCTCCTCAATGCCCCTCAGATGCCATCAACCTACCACACATGCTCCTCAATGCCATCAGACTACCATACATGTTACTCAATGCACCTCAGATGCCATCAAACTACCACACATGCTCCTCAATGCCCCTCAGATGCCATCAGACTACCATACATGCTCCTCAATGCCCCTCAGATGCCATCAACCTACCACACATGCTCCTCAATGCCATCAGACTACCACACATGCTCCCCAATGCCATCAGACTACCATACATGTTACTCAATGCCCCTCAGATGCCATCAACCTACCACACATGCTCCTCAATGCCATCAGACTACCACACATGCTCCCCAATGCCATCAGACTACCATACATGTTACTCAATGCCCCTCAGATGCCATCAGACTACCACACATGCTCCTCAATGCCCCTCAGATGCCATCAGACTACCACACATGCTCCTCAATGCCCCTCAGATGCCATCAACCTACCACACATGCTCCTTAATGCCATCAGACTACCACACATGCTCCCCAATGCCATCAGACTACCATACATGTTACTCAATGCCCCTCAGATGCCATCAAACTACCACACATGCTCCTCAATGCCCCTCAGATGCCATCAGACTACCACACATGCTCCCCAATGCCATCAGACTATCACACATGCCCCTTAATTGGTGCCAAATTCATAGTGTGTCACACTCAGGAGTGTACCCTATACATAGTGTGCCACACATTTCTCCTCATGAAAGGCACGCAGCATCCTGCCCACTCCTGTAGCAGCCAATAGGGGCGCTTTGTAACCGATTTTTATTTATTTATTTTTTTATTGTTTTGACAATTCGCTTTATTATCAAGTTTACAACAGTACCTGGCTCTTGAGAAATCTTGTTGCCAGGATTAAAATCTTAGTCGCCGTGGCGACGGTGCGCCTGGGATTTGTCAAGCCCTGCATTAACATATAGTCCCAGACGTGCCTACGGCCAAGGACGGTAACGCAGTCACAGCAATGTGCGATTGAATGAGTCCCATGCCTTCACTTTATGCAGAATTCTGTAACCTGCGCATTTATGGGAAGGGAAACGGAGCGCAACTTACGGAACAATGGTCACACTTACTTGTGCGCAATGGTAGTGAGACGTTCATCATTAACCGCCCTGCGCACCTCCGCTCGGTGCCGTTCTGTGGAAATGCTGGAAAAAAAAAACATAACATGTCATACAACATAAGACATGCCGATAAAGTCTCGGACTGGCCGGGAAACACTAGTAGTGTTCACTCTAGCACCCTGCACTTCTTAAAACCCGTGCAGTTCCACTTTCCTGCCTGGGGTGTCGCTCTCTCTCCTAGTGCTTCCACAAACTGCTTAATCTCAGCAGTTTGTTGCATCAGCTGAGTGTGCTAGAAGAACCAGAGCAGAAAGCTCCACCCCTGGCAGGATAGAGGAACTGCACGAGTTGTGACAGGTACAGGGTGCTAGAATGAAGACTACCCTGGTTAAAACCATTTTTTTGGTGAGTTTTCAGTAAACAGATTGAAAAATGAAAGAAACAATGTTTTGACCAATTTGATTGGCTGTCAAGTGCTATTAACAACGCTCCCTAATCACTAACAAAGAGGCAGATTTATCCGCTAATACAGAAGAATGGCCGAGGACCCTGAGCTGACTGGAAGATCAATGGGATTTACCTCAGCACTTTAGAGAGTTCTCCCAGAAGGTCCTTCTTCTCCTTACTGAGGTCGCCCTGCGCGCGGAGGGCACTGATGACGCCAGCGTACGCCTCCAGCTCTAACGACACGAGAAACAAACCAGTGAAAGAACAGAAGAGACAGACCAGGACGTTTCTATGGACATTACGGTGACTGTTATACAAAGCAACCAGCACAACAAAGCTCAGTAACGAAAACACGTGTCCTATGATGCAAGCAAGCGCCAGACCGCTTTAAACATGGCGACGGGCGGATATTTGGCAACAGACATGTCCAAGTTAGGATGATCCATCTAGGAGTTCAGGTCCGAGCAGTCAGACGCTGGTGGAGGCCTTGTTAATGATGGTCGCACATACAGGCCAAAGCAGACAGGCAGTACGGCCTCTCCATCCCCATAGATCAACTCTGACCAGACAATTTTCTTGGCCGTGGAGATTCCTCTGTAGCCACTCACAGCTCTTTCCAAATTCACCATGGATTAACTAATGGTTGCATCAAGCCAACATGTCCTTAGCCTGAGCCATTCCACCGGTCATCTCCTCTCTGGCAATGGAACATCTTCTCATAGGGCTATTTCAGACAACTATTTTGTCCGGACGAAAAGAAAAACAAACGCCCTTTTTTTTTCTTTCGTAGAGTGTTTGTAGTGAAACGGAGAAATACATACATGCTTCCAGACGACACGAATAAGGCACGGTCACAGCCGTAAATAACCACCGACAAGGACGGCTGCCAAAAAAATGGAGTTTGTTTTCTGTCCGGACAAAACCTTTGTGTATGCAATAGCCCATACAGTACCTCCGAGTCATTCGTTCAACCTAGGCTTAGAGAAAATGTGACCCTTCAAATATCTATGTAAAATAAGTGAGAAAGCGTATGTCTGTCTGTTTGTCTGTCCTTTATACACGGCCAGTTTTGGGCCTAGCTTCACCAAATTTGGCATGGTGGTGTAGTTTGACCAACATTAGGTGTTTGCCTAGGACGGTTTTAACTTCGTCAGGGACACTCAATCCCAAAAAATGGGGACAGGTTCCAGTGGAAATTGGCAGTCTGCCAAAAAGCTGTGAGAAAGCTACAAAAGTATCATTTCACCCCTCACAGTCTGAGCAAGTGGCAAACTTGATGACTCATGCAAGTTCATATTAAGGGGCGAATTCAATCAGCGGCGATAACGTCGGACGATTTTTGCACAGATATTATCGCACCCAGGATAGACTGGAACAGGAAAAATGCAAAATCCCTATTTTTGCCTAAAAATGTGGGGATTTCTTTCAGAACCCTTTGGACACCCCCCTAATGATAAATTACCCTCAAATTTGCGCCTGGCATCTACTCAGCAGCGGTGACCGCTGCTCTGCCGTTTTCCCCACCCGCGGGACACTGCGACCCACGGGTGGAGGACAGAAGCCGCAGGCTGTTTCAGCGGGGCACCGCGCTGTAGGGCAGGGTGCTTTCTGCCCTTCCGAAATAGGGCAGGGCGCGGCACCACGCTGAAAGAGCCTAGCGGGAATGCTACCTCTCCCTGTGTGCCATCAGCAGCCAGCTGGTGTGGCTTTGGTACCGGGCTGCCAGCTAATTACAGGCAGACAGCAGAAGATCTGTACAGACAGCGCCAGCACAATTTGAATCTTTTGCCAATATGAATCTGGCGCCGGTCGCGAGCCATTTGGAGCTCGCAGACCCGGCAGCCAATCAGGAGGCGCCACTGCACATTGGCTGCCGGTCCGTCAGCGCAGATTGCCTCGTGACGGGCGACGCTGTCTCTCCATGACTGCGTGCTAGTGCGCCAGCTGTTATCAGCTGGTGGCCGGCACCAAATCAAATCAGCTGACTGGACCGGACCAACTTGTGTACGTTACTGGGTGCAGGAGGAGCGGCATATGCCACACAGTAGTAGCCCCTAGGGTGTCAGTGTCTGCTCTGGTGCTTCTAGCACACTAAATGGATGCAACAAACTGCTGAGACACAGACCAGGGTGTGCTAGAAGCTCCAGAGCAGGGCCCGACACCCCAGGCAGGAAAGAGGAACGGCACAGGTTCGTTACAGGTGCAGGGGTCTAAAATGAAAAATACTTCATCAGTGAGAGAAACTCGTATCAAAGCACCAGCGCGGTCAGAATACGATTAGTAGCCGCAGGGAGGTACTGAACATGCGCCCGGCATCTATTCACTGATATAGAAGTGCTTGGGGGCAGCCCGGCATGTCCGTAAGTGCCAAGAGTGATGAAAAGGGGGCCCGTCTTAAAGACACGCCTCCTTTATAGTGGCCACACCCCCTTTCCGGGTGCAGCGTGCCCCTTTCTAGGACCAGCGCCAGACCTAGAATAAACACTAACAGTCCATTATTAATGTTATTGGACTCCAACAATATTGATGCCTTTATTAATTTTAAAAACAAACAAAATTACAAAAAAAAATAATGTCCTTTGATTTCTTGTTTTCTAATCCCATATAAACCAGTCACTGGCTGCCTTTAAACCTACACAAGCCAGAGCAACACAATTAAAGCAGAACTGCTGCCCCGCATGGGATCGTGGTCATTGCTTATAATGCATACTGATTTCTACATATACAGTTATAGTTTTCTATGAGCATTCATGCGCTGACCGCAATAGTTTCCTAAATGCAAAATTTCCTACCTACCACCACTGCCAGGGGAATCAGCATATGTTATGTTATACGTATACAGACATATTTAACCTGGACCCGAAAAGAACCCACTGGTAACATCACTGTGACAGACAGCCCCGGGGCAGGCTGCCGTGCTGGGACCCCCCGACACAGTGACGTTGGAAGTATGACAAGGACCAGCTAGCTGGAAAAATTATGTATCTAAAGGAGTAGTTGTAGGTGTGTAAAATGGATAATTTAAAG
The DNA here is from genome assembly GCA_031769625.1 of Taudactylus pleione. Taxonomy (NCBI): domain Eukaryota; kingdom Metazoa; phylum Chordata; class Amphibia; order Anura; family Myobatrachidae; genus Taudactylus; species Taudactylus pleione. The sequence continues at coordinate 183,031 of JAUIMM010000139.1, read as the reverse complement.
CACTTTACTACTGCATTGTAATTAGATAAACATAAAATGCAATAGAATAGAGTAAACCACATTAGACGATAGTGTTTCCACACAAACCATACAGTCTAGACTTTAAAAGCCCCATTAAACACCAAGATGTTACATCCGGGCAGTAACCAGCTACTCTCTGCCAGATACATAAATAAATCTACTCGTTCTTCAACAATTAACGAGCATCTCTCACCTACACACAGAGGTGACCGCACACCTGTCAGCAAATCCACTACTCATGGGAATACAGCCTGAGAATATGCTGGGAACCAGTGACATCCCCAAAACGCTGTCCGATATTACCGAGATCCCGTCTCCTAGTGCCTGAATACACCGCACAAGCATGAACATGGCTTCCCCGACCATGGCACATAAAAACCATACATTACAACGTTGCCCTCCAGGTAAAATTAGTAAACACGCCGGCCGCATGTAGCCACAGGAAACGGAATAATGCTTGAATGTGAACAGCAGCGACGGCCGCCATCTCACGTGTCCTGGTAATAAGTGGCGCGCACATCGGCATCGCTGCAGCTGCTCCAGATGCAAATATGTGACCATGGCTGACATTTAACAGATATGGTCGTTAGTGCCCAGCAACGCATAACAATCACAGCGTAGTGTGCGCACTATTCAAATAAAGGGCCAACTAGTAAGTCACAAAGAGCGCACCGAGAGGACGATCATTTATACGGTACGCACACATTCTGCTGCGCTGTGCAGAGTATTTCAGTCATTCCCATCAGTCCCTGCCCCAGTGGAGCTTACAATCTAAATTCCCTATATTATGGACTTTTTTTTGTCAGAAGACATGCAAGCATGGGGAGAACATACAAACTCCAGACTGACAGGGCCCTGCTGGGAATGGAGTTTGCAACCACAGCACTGCAAGGCAGCAGTACTGACCACTATGCCCACCGTAGCCACAGATAAAAACCATCTGCAGACACTGGTATCACTGGCAAGTTACAGGCTGCTGCTCACACTGTATAAAAATAACATTGCAGCGAGCGCCCCCTGCCGGGAGCCGCCTGTAATACACACACACACATCCATCCAGGGAATGTTTACAGACAGGCCAGGCGTTGACGTCAGAGGGGGCGTGTCAGATGCCGGGAGCGCATGCGCGGTGCCGCCAGCCAGGCACAAAGCGCCCCCCGCGCATGCGCAGTGCCTCCGCACCGGAATAACGGGTGTAATTGAGGGGGGTAGTTACCCAGTTTCCGCAGGATCCTCTTACACTCATCCCGGCTGAAGTCCAAGAGGGTCGGCCACACCACAGGCATCCTGTCCCCGCGTCCCCCAGCCGCCTCCCCTGCGATCAGACGGCCCTGGCGGCGGGAGGACGGCAGGGCATCACTCCCCGCGTCTCCGGTCACGGTGCGGGGGTCCCCGGGGCGCTGCTGCTGGGGTTCCTGGGGTGTTGTGAGGGCCCCAGTCTGTCCCTGTCAGCAGCTGATCGGGTGAGGCGGCGCGGGATGAGGAGGGAGGTAGGAGGCCACCACGCACCTCCCCTCCCCCCGGTGATCGGTCCGCTCCGGAGACGCTTAGCCAGTTCGGACCCGGTGGGTTTGATCGCGGCTCCCGCTGTCAAGATGGCGCGCCGGTGACATCGCGCATGCGCGGGAAACGCCGGGAGTCGTAGTGCTGGCCGCTGATTGGCGGTTGAGGGGAGGAGGCGGGGGCTGATTGGTGGATGAGGGCGGGAGGCGGGCCTATTGCTGCCAGAGCAAGAGGTTACGTGCGGTGACCTGACCACGGCGGCCGGCGAGGGACAAATCACTGGAGGACACAGCGCACCCTGGGTGGTACTGCAGGGGTGGAGGACTGACTGAGACAAATGAACGGTACACCAGCCACAGGCAGAGGGAGTTGTGTCACTACAAGTCCTAGCATGCCCTGCAAGTTCTACAGCAGCTAGGCTGCTAGAAAGTGCCAGATTAACGGCAGGGAAGTCCTGGATTGGCCTTCTGGCACTTCTGGCAAATGTCAGAAGGGCCGACGGCGTCAGGGCCAACTCGAGGAGGGCGGACGTCCGCCCTCCACCCCCCGCCACCGGATACATGACATGACATGACATGACATGGAGGGAAGGTGTGACGGCAGTGATGGGCCAATGCGCTCTGCTAGGCTGGGAAGAGACGGGCCAGGCTCCCGTGACTCGTGGCACCAGGGGGCAGAACTATGGGAGACAATGGAGGCGCCTGCCGCCGGGCTCCAGCTCTGAAGGGGCACCTCCTCCATTGTCCACAATATATTCACCCCACTTAGGGCTGTATCTATGTACCGTCACGGCTGCCCAATACATGGCACCCCTTCCCGGCACCTGAGAAGCCACCATACACTAGTGGAGAGCTCCATGTCACACCATCAGCTGTTGCCTTTGTCTATCTATAGCCTGTCTGCATGCGAAATGCTACATTACAGTGTCAGCGGCTGTGATGGGGGGGCATCAGAACTTGCCTCTGGGCGTCTGGGATGAACTTACGCCACTGCGTGGCACACCCTCTTGATACTTAACCATGCCCCCTGTGAGAGCGTCTATGGCGGACTGCCAGGGCTGATATACAGCCCCAGCCTGTCCCTGCCCAGGGGCCTTGACACGTAACGGCTCTTCTGCGGTTGGGTGTGATTTTGCAAATCAGAGATTTACTAAGGTGCAACTCGCTGGCAAATCGCAGGTGAAACGCGACTTAACACACCAATTCGGCTCAAAACGCCACCTGACCAAACATCATAACATTTACATGGATTCAAATACAAATCACAAATTTACTACGCATCGTGTGTGTCAAATCGAGACGACTCACATTGAAATCACAGCACAGTGCCCACAATAATAGACTTGCCTGTGAGCAGATTGTTTGTCCAAAGCAGTGCACCTTATCCAGCCTCGGCGCACTGAGCCCGGTCATATACTTGAAAATCGAGGTTAAAAAACGGTGTGGGGGGGTCCTACCTATTTTACAGTAACCAGCAAAGGACTAAACCAGTCGAGGGGCTTACACTATAGCAGGGAGACACACAGCGTAGGGTCCCCTTGCCATAATGTAAAGCCAGCCCCAAACTGGTCAGGCCGGGCCTGGAAATCCTCAGAAAATGGGGACCCATAAAAATATAATGGGGTCTCCCTTCCTGGGGATCTAGCCTAGGGCTGTGGTGTAAAAGATAGTATTAATATTGCTCTTTACAATGGAACTATAGGTCTCAGCAAGCCTGTCCTGGCATGTAAGGCAGTTTGAGGACCACAAGTGCCAGAATGCTCGGACGTTAAGGGCCAGCTGGCACCTATAGTTCCCCTGCAAAGAAAATATTGCAAAAACCACAGGACACACACCGAATGTTGTAACCCTTTACTACCATATTTGCCAACTTTTCGGCTGCCTTATGAGACCAGCGGCCGCGATGCCGTCAGTCTAAATCCCGATGGGGGAAGCCCGACAAGGGACTTATGATAGGCGTCGAAATACCGACGCCTATCTTAGGGGTCTATTTACTAAGCAGTGTTAGGAGACAGAGTGAAAAGCGATAGGAAAGTGATAAGGTGCCAGCCAATCATCTCCCAACTGTCATTTTTCAAACACAGCCTGAGTTGACAGTTGGGAGCTGATTGGCTGGCACCTTATCACTGTCTTATCACTTTTCACTCTGTCTCCTAACACTGCTTAGTAAATAGACCCCATAATCCTGACGGCGGAATCCAGAAGGACGGCTGCCCGAACAAGGCAAGTCCGGGGCGCCCTTGGCGTTAGTCGCGCGGAGTGAGGGTTAGGTTTAGGTAGCATTGCAGGGTTAGCGTTAGGTTTTTTTGGGGGGAGGTTAGGGCTAGTCACACGTAAGGGGAAGGGTTAGGCACCACTGGGGGGGGCTTTAGGGTTAGGCACTAAGGGGGGAGGGTTAGGCTTAGGCACGAAGGGGGGAGACTTTGGTTTAGGCACTAGCGGGGAGGGTTTGGGTACAGCTACAAGAAGGGAGGGTTAGTGGGAGAAAGGGGGAGGGTAAGTATACTTACCCCACCCCTGTTGGGATAGCAACCATCGGGATGTCGCTGTTGGTATTTTGACAGCAGGCATCCGGACAGCCGGCATTACATACCCATTACCTCCAGGTCAGCGCAGAAAGGGCGTTACACAATGCTGAAATTACTGGCATTGCAAAGCAGGGGACGGTGCTATGATTATGCGATTCTGCGCGAATCGTCTCAGCAGCCCCTTCCGGTTTGCCCACTTTCAGACGGTAAGCAGGGGGCAGCGTGGGAGGGAGGAGGCCGGAACGGGAGACTTGCCCTTTCCTGCCAGGTGGGGGGGCTGGGAGTGCCACACGATGTTTGGGAGCCTCCCAGCCAATGCGGTAGAGTCGGCAAGTGTGTTTTTCTTCAGGGTCCCTAGGGCTCCGCAGGGAGACAGTGGGGTGTAGGTGGTATTTGGAGGACCGGACACCGAAGGCAAAGCTTTTTTCAATCCCAGGATGCTCCGGTCCTTCCCCCTATACCCCGCCCACAGCCTGAAGTCTCGTTGGTGTCCAGCAGGAGTTGGATCACCGTTAGAACAGTGGAGCTGCTATAAGCGGCACAAGCTTTATTTTTATGATTTATTTTAATTTTTTTCATAATAGAGCAAGCAGTGCTAGACAGTCCTCTGACGTCTGCACTGCTGCTCCATCACCCCTCCACGGCGCGTGCTGCCGGCCACGGTACAGGCCTGCGATAGTCACTCATTGTAGTGCAGACTGCAGTGAGTGTGGTCCGCACTACACAGTTCACACACATGACGTCTCTCCCATAGTACCGAGCAGGAGGACGGAGGAGCAGACAGCGGTGCGCTCGGCAGGAGCGGGGATTCAGGTAAGTCAGTGATTGTTTTGTGTGTGTATGTCATATCTTTGTCTGTTTTGCACTACTGGCAGGGGGCACTGAAAAGGGAGGACCACTATGGGGGCACTGAATAGGGGGGATCACTACTGGGGGCACTGTATAAGGGTCACTACTGGGGCACTGTATAAGGGGGACCACTACTGGGGGTACTGTATAAGGGTCACTACTGGGGGCACTGCATAGGGGGATCACTACTGGGGGCACTGTATAGAGGGGATCACTACTGGGGGCACTGTATAAGGGGCACTACTGGGGGCCTGCATAAGGGGGACCACTACTGGGGGTACTGTATAAGGGGCACTACGGGTGGCCTGCATAAGAGGGACCACTACTGGAGGCACTGCATACTGGGGGTACTGTATAAGGGGCACTACTGGAGGCCTGCATAAGAGGGACCACTACTGGGGGCACTGCATAATGGGGGTACTGTATTAAGGGCATTACTGGGGGCCTGCATAAGGGGGACAGTATAAGGGGGCACTACTGGGGGTACTGTATAAGGGTGTACTACTGGAGGCACTGTATAAGGGTGCACTACTACATGGGGCACTGCTACTGGGGACATTGCATAAGGGGCACTCCTACAGTGGGCATTGCAAGAGGGGCACTACTATTCGGGGCATTAAGGTGCATATGTAATGGAAAGGAATGTTCCCAAAGTGACGAGAAAGGGGTGTGTGCCATGTTGACATGCCCCATTTTTTCAGTGGTCACGCCCCTTGTGTCATGTGACCACACCCATTTTTTTAGGTGTGCACAAATGGGGGAGGGGAGGCTTTCCATTTAGCCTGGGCTCCAAATACCATAGTCACACCACTGCCTGCAAGTCCTGTTTAGCAGGCTTAGCTTCAGAGGATCTCATTCAAGATGGTCTATTGGTGCATACACGCGGTCAGATGAATGATTTTACTAACGATTTGAATAATTGAATGATTTCAGACAGTATTCAAATGAATGACAATCGGCCAAATCTGACAGCAGACACATCAGATGTCAGATATCGTTATCTGACAAACGGGAACGCGCATCGCTCATCGTTGCAGTCACACGTCAGATTTTCTTTCAGATATGAATGATTGAACGATTTTTACAATCGTTATTGTTCAGATCTGACAGAAAATCTGACCGTGTGTGTGCACCATTAGTGCGGCTTGTTACACGGCACCTAGCCCATCGGCTACTGCTGCCTCTCCTCAGGACCCCCCATAGCTTCTTTTTCACAGGTGTTGGCAAAAATTGTGGACCATTTAGCGGTCCCTGTGGTAGCTCCCCCTATGAGAACAGGTACTCCCTGCAAATCCTTTGCCTCCCCCATGGGTAGATGTACTTTCTACCTCAGGACACGCAGCGGCCGCACTGCACTACAAAAGGGGCGGCTGTCGATGTTGATCGACAGCTTGCCCCATTTTGTGGGCGGGGGGGTGGTTACACAAATGGAGGCGTTCCTGACGGAACGCTTGGCGTTTTGTGGGCGGCCGCACTGACATCAGCAGTGATGTCAGTGGGGAGCTTCCTGCTTGATCAGAGCAGGAAGCTCCCTGGGGCTTGTGGTTGCCGAGACCCAACCTTAGGGTCTCGTCACAAGCCCCGATGGTCGCGATGGTCTTGACCATCGCGACCATCAACCTGGTCAGTCGCTAAGCTGTGGGTGGTAACCCACAGCTGAGCTAGCGACCAGGAGGCCGCACAAAAAAATAAGCGCCCGCCCCCATTCAGAGAGAGCGATCGCTTCTTGCCAGAGTCTGGCGGATACCTCTACAGCCTTTCAACAAATGCAGCAAAAGGAGAGACCCTTACCTAGTAAACCTACTAAGCGTGCTGTGTTATCTTCCCAGTCCCCCCAGCTATCAGATTCTTAGTTATCATCTGGGGAGGCAGAAGACGCAGACCTCTCTCACTCTGAGGACCTCATTCAGAGCCGGTTGTTGCGGCCGCTCGGTTGTAAGGTAGAAGGGGCCGGATATGCAAATGAAGCGCTCGCAAGTTGCGTCGTTAAGATGGGATCGTTAGCTGGACGAGCGAGGGGAGGATGCGGCCGTAAGACTAAAAACACACCCCCTTCTCGTTCGCAATACATGTCATCTCCGGGCATATAAGGATTAATCGAGACCATCGGGATCCATCGGAGCTGAACGCAGAGCTAAAGGTTGACCTTACCATCTCTTAAGCACTACGATCTATTCAGTGTAATAACCACCCATGTCACATGTGCCATGACACTACTTAGTTAATTATGCACTCCCATAAAATGCATTTTGCATAGTCAGGCACGCCTGCGTTTGGATCTCCACTCCCCCGTTCACAAGCACCTTCCCCTGTTACCACCCACAAACGCCTCATCCTGTCACTCAAACTTACGACCTGGCTGTGTTCAAGGAGAGAGCAATTTCGGATCGTAATAGCTAGTTTGCGCACGCGCATTGCAAATTTTACGCATGCGCAGTTTAGCGAGCATCGGTTGCGTACGACCGAGCGGACGCAACAACCGACTCTGAATGAGGTCCTGACTCCCCTCGGGAGAGGAGTCCCCGTCTAAATTGAATATACCTGCACTTGTGAGAGCTGTAAAATCTATTCTTCAAATAGAAGAGGCAGAACAGCCACTATATAAGTGACAGAAGGTAGTTTTGCCAGAGTTTCCTCACTCGGATCAGCTATCTGATCATATGTGTGATGCATAGAATATGCCTAGTAAAAAGTTTCAGCTGCCTAAATGTTTGATTTCCTTTTACCCTCTTCCAGCTACTGATTGCACTAAATGGGAAGTTTCCCTCCAGCAGTGGATTCCCACGTGACACGTCTAGTTAAGAACGCTACCTTACCTATCCACACTGCAACCTCCTTAAAGGAGACTACAGATAGAGAGATAGATAAGATAGATATCTATAAAAGATTGCACCATCCCTATATTTACTGGCATACTGGGCCTGATTCAGAGCCCAACGCTATTTGCGCTCGCTCGTTCAGAAAAAGGGGCCGGCTATTTAAATTGAGCATTCGCTCTTTGCGGTCTGTTGACGCCTCTATGTTTGAGCAAGTGAACGAAACATGCGTTCGCTATTTTGTAAAGACGCTCCCTGGCCGCTCGCATCCTACGTCATCTCTGCTATTTATTAGATTAATCGAGTACATCGAAAAGCGTATGAACTGCTCGCAGTGCTTGTGGTTGGATTTTCCTACCGCAATCATGCGAACAGTTCAGGCAAGAGACAACCAAGTGACGTGGTCGATGACGCTGCTTTGTTAATTATGCACGCCCTTAAAACGCCCGTTTTGACCGTTTGGCACGCCTGCGTTCGGATCTCCCCTCCCCGTTTTCAAGTATCTTCCCCTGTTACCACCCACAAACGCCTCATCCTGTCACTCAAATTAACAGGCACTCGCTATTTTGCGAGCGCTCGATTTCCGACCGCACTGGCTGGTTGGCGCATGCGCATTACGACCCATACGCATGCGCAGTTGTGCGAACATCGCTCGGAGCGAACGAGCGGCCGCTTACGAGCGGCCGCTTACGAGCGGCTCTGAATCAGGCCCTATGTCCGGAATTTGGAAAACACCAGCTAAGGACTCCTGGGATCGTGCCCAAGGATTCCACTCCTCTTCATTGGTTTTCTGTGCTAACAAAGGGCCCGATTCAGACCCGCTCGCTAGGCTGCGTTCGCACGTAGCCTGCTGATGTTTGCAATGTGCGCATGTGTATAAGACGCAGTGTGTGTGCGCGAACTAGTCCATGCGATCCTGAAGCGTTCGCACCCTGTACGTAGACGTCTCGCTAGAATGAATGACAGGACAAGCCGTTTGTGGGTGGTGACGGAATGGTCGATGGAAAAGGTGGTGTGGGGGTGCGAACGCAGGCGTGTCTGAGCATCTTAACGCCGTTTCAGAGGCATGCATAATTAAGACGCAGCGTCTTAATATACGTCACATGGCTGAATTACACACGGAAGCACTGGCAGTGCTTGCGGTAGGGTATGGTCAGCCACAAGTGCTGCGTATGGGTCCGATGTTACTCGATGTTACCGATTGTTTCACACACTTCCTGGAGATGACGTGTGTTACTATGAGAAAGTGGGTGTCTTATGACAGGATGGTGGGCGTCTAAATACGCACCGCGATCACACGGAAAGACATAGTGGGCGTGCTAATGTCTTGCTGTGCGATAGCGGGATTTGCATACTTTGGCAGCTGACGGCTGCGTGCGAAGGCATCTAGCGAATGGGTCTGTATCGGGCCCAAAGGACCATCACTAATTATGGGTCCTCTAATATTATATCTTGCTGCTTGGTGTTTCTATACATAGCCTTTAAAATTGCTAGGTAATCTAACTACAGAGAATTTCATATAGTTTTAAAATCTGTACCAAGGCAGGAAATTTCTCTGCATCTGTGTATGTGGGTTGTCCTCTCACCATTAGTTTATTTGCTTGCTGACCCTTTTCTGTTAGAGGAGGGCTAGAATCAGTGTGGACACCTGGTTTCAGCCATACTTATTACTTACATCTAATACCCCTTTTACACCAGAGCAAAAACCTGGGTTTTTGCTGGGTCTACCCAGGTCGCTGTTCAGTGTAAAAGGGTCCCTGAAAAATAACCTGGGTCAAGTGACCCTGCAATCCAACCCAGGTAGCTACCAGGGTTGGACCCAGGATGGACCCGGGTAATGGTGCAGTGTAAACGGTGCAACCCGGGTTATCTGACCTGGATCATGCCTAAAATGAGCTGATTGGTGGCTGTAGAGCAGTCACCTCCCCACTTTTAATGACCTCACAGGTTTAGCAGGGCAGACCTGAGTTCAGTGTGAACACGGCTGACCTGGGAGTAACCCAGATGAAAGGTGCAGTGTACATGGGTCTGAACAGGGTTGGAACCATGTCCAAAAACCCAGGTCGGACCTGGGTTTTTGGTGGAAAAGAGGTATAAGGCTGCTAAGCCAGGGCTGCGTTTACAAGAGTGCTTATATTTTAAGTGTAACTAGAATTTTTAAATTGAAGCCGGAGTTATACAGGAGGAGAACAGAAGGAGAAACTAACAAATCAACTATTTCTACTATTAAGGACTGTTTTAATGTACCACCACACTTCCAACATGCCTATGGATTGTGCCTGTACCTGGATCCCTCCCCAATGCTGCTCCCATCCCTCCTGACCTCCTCATGCAATCTGCTTATCCACTCCAACTATGCCATACTGAACGATGCAGCAAGATGACCCCTCTAATGGACCTTGGTTGTGGCCCCAAATCTTGAGGCTTGGTGCAATTTGGATCAACTCATTGTCTTTTCCTCTTAAGTTTAAACTAACCTTATGTTATATTACTGTCACCCTTGTATCCAGCCCATCTGTGTCACCCCTGTCCCCTCCCCTTAGAATGTAAGCTCTCACGAGCAGGGCCCTCTTCCCTCATGTGCTTCTCCTTCACTTGATTATACTTTAATATACAACAGTACTTGCTGGCACCATGCTGCTTATCTAAGTGTTATGCAGCAATGTACTAATCATGTATCTGTCCTGCATTGTTTGTACTGTTAATAACTGTTTTCTTGTGTTATCATGTGTCTATGTACTTGTCTTGTGTGCTCATTTGTTTATGTACTGTGTAAGGCGCTGCGGAACCCTTGTGGCGCCATATAAATAAAGGATAATAATAATATTGCTGCCACGAGCCAGTAAAGCACTTTTAATTGCTGGACTAATTTTTCCCATTGGACTTTATTGGTATGCAAGAAGTGTACATCTTTTCCCAGTGTCAAGGTTGCATTGACTTACCTGAATACCAGTTTTATGTATATGATGTATATGTTTTTATTTGTTAATACTAGCTGTCTAGACATGTAATTTTTAAAAGATATAGGGCCAGATTCAAGTAGAGGCGAAAATTGCTGTTTGGAGATAAGTTTCCGTAGATTAGGACTTTCCGCCTGTTTTCAAAGTATCTCCATATTCAATTCCAGGACGATTTCGCCTAAGCGGAAACTCAGGGCCTGATTCAGAGTTGCTCGTAAGCGGCCGCTGCTCTGAGTGATGTTCGCACAACTGCGCATGTGTATGGGTCGTAATCCGCATGCGCCTACCAGTCATTGCGGTCGGAAATCGTGCGCTCGCAAAACAGCGAGGGACTGCTAATTTGATTGACAGAATGTACCCTTTGTGGGTGGTAACGGGAAGGTGCTTGAAAACGGAGGAGTGGAGATCCGAACGCAGGCGTACTAACGGTAAAAAGGGCGTTTAATGGGAGTGCATAATTAGTAAAGGAGCATCATCGACCATGTACTTGGTTGTCTTTTAGCCTGAACTGCTCGCAGTGATTGCGGTAGGAAAATCCTACCACAACCACTGCGAGCAGTTCTGATGCCTTTCGATGTTCCCGATTAATCAAATAAATACCGGAGATGACGTGTGTTGTGAAATAGCGAGCGCATTTTTCGTTCGCTCGCTCAGACATAGAGGCGTCAACAAACCGCAAAGAGCGAGCGCTCAATTTAAATAGCCGGCCCCTTTTTTGGAACGACTGTCCGCAAATAGCGTCCGGGTCTGAATCAGGCCCTCAATGCAATGTAATAGGCGGAAAAGTATCTCCTATGAATAGAAGGTGAAAAGTGCAAAATCTTTATTTTGGGGTGCAAACGTGGGGAAACAACTCAGAACCCTCGGGACAGCCCCCCAAAGGACAAATCATCAAAACAAAAAAAATGACCTCAGAACACCCCAAAAAATTACTTTCGTTTTGGGGGCGAAAAAGTATAATGTGGGAAGACAAGCTTCATGTTACCTGAGAACCTTGGTATTCTGCATTTCACAGACAGTTGCCCGGTATGGAGTGATATTGGCTATCCGTAAATGATTTACTATACTGTAACTTGCCTTTCTTTAATTCCTCCCCCCCCCCTCTTTTTCTTTTCTTTATATATATTTTTTACTTCTTTATTTTGTCTTTGTGTTTTTTGTATTTTTTGTTACAAATCAAAAATTTTATTGAAGTGTATATTCGGTGTAGTTTTATTTTTTGGAAAATAATACTTGATATGATTGAATTGTAGATCGTTCAAAAAAGTCTGTGTATATGTTTATTTTTATGCTGTATTTTCTATTAAAATATAAATAAAGAGACTAGCGAAATAGACTTCTTGGGGGCCTCTGTAAGGATGGGTCAGGTGTTTTGCGGATTGCAGGTGTGCATGCCGCAGGTGCGTTTTTGACGTTTTTAAAAAGTTCACTTTAGAGACATAAAAATATGCTGGCAATCATTTTCAAGTACCCCAAATTTGACTGGACTACTTATTTTCACCAAAAATTACAGCTTTATGCCATTCTTCACCACTTTTGCAAAGACGCTAATAAGGAGAAATTTAAACAACTTAAGTACCCCAAACACTTTTATTAGGGCTATTAGTACACATCTACATTGATTCCCTATGTTAGTGCATTTTTTTTGGGGGGGGTACAGACTGATTTCCCCAATTCTGACAGTACTTTCCGCCTGTTCAGCATTAGCCGCTTTCCGTTTTCGCCTGTTTAGGAATTGAACAAGGCAAAAAGCGGGGACGCACATGGAAAGTTTTAGACCTCTGAAGGAGGCGGAAAGTCAAACAGGTGAAACTTTTCCGACTTTTCGCCTCTAATTGAATACGGGCCTAAATGAGATTGAATTTATTTCTATTGTTTTAGCACTGTTTTTTTCTATTTTTTGTACATCTATAGAAGCTTGCCTGAAGTCTATATACTCTCTTACAGGAGCTATTACTCATCCTGCCAGGGCTATGGCCTGGGTGGAAAAAGCCATTGAGAGTTGGGCAGAGGCACTAGAAGATACATTTCCCTCTGATGCTTGGAGGGAACAGCTGCCTTACATATCTCATATTAGAGATGCAGCCTCCTATTTAGGAGAGGCGGCTTTGGATACTGGTCTCCTAGCTTCCAAGGCATCTGTTACCTCCATGGTAGCCCGCCGTATTGTTTGGCTTCGCTCATGGAAAGCAGTTTCGGATTTTAAAAAGGCTTTGGAGTCTCTGCCTTATTCTGGGGAGATCCTGTTTGGCCCAGAATTGGACAAGATTGTGACTACCTAGGCAGCTTTCAAGACGGCATTCTTACTCTCTGCATCTGCTATGAAGCCTCGGATGTCATCCTTTTGGTCCTTTCATCCCCAGGGAAAGCTAAAGATCAGGCCTTTCCACGGCAGTCGGCATCCTGGGATTTAAAAAACTTTGCTGTTGGTGTCTGGTCCTCCAAGTACCACCTACACCCCCATTGTCTCCCTGAGGACCTTATGGACTTCGAAGAAAGAGAGTTAACAATGGTAAGTTTTACCATAACTCTCCTTATTACACACATTCATACTTACCTTTTCCTTGGATGTGCTCGGTCCCCTTGTCCATGTACAAGTCCAGGGTCTTGGCAAAACAAAAAAATGCGAACACCCGCGCCCACAGAAACATGCAGTACACTATGTACAGTGCTAACCGGGATATAACAGTTCCCACGTGGGGCACTGCTCTAGACAGTGGGAAAGCACTGGCTGGCTAAGAGTTGGACACTCTCAGCCAATTAGCAGATGGTGCCATGGAAACCATCAGCTGATTGGCTGAGTGTCTTAGCGAGCGTGATTAGGGAGGGTTCGCTGCTCTCTCGAAAGTCAGGGAAAACTCCCCTAAGTTCAGTAGTCCCCGAACAGTCCATCACAGCCGCCATCATCCCAGCTCTTGAAATTCTGAGGATTGCTGAAGCAAAAACTGATTGTGAAGATTGTTTTGCTGGAACTATGCACCATTGCAAAACGGCTCATTCCACCACCATATTTGATTATAGCACAATTTATTTACAACTTTGCTCATTTGCAGAGAAAGATTGGAATAACTTTAAAGTATTTACATTTGGAGGCCTTTGCAACAATTGTCAGATCATCATAAATGACAAGAGAGAGAAAATACTGCAAAGTTATAGCCTGCTAAGGTTCCGACTACAATGATTTGCGAGATCCTAATCCTTCCTTCCTTGGAGGGGTTAACGCACAGAATGTAATCTGCATCTGCTGACGATTATCGTACAGGATATCAAAATGAAATCAACAAATTATGTATTGTCAGCGCTGAGCTCTGCCAAAAACATATATTTCCTGTAGTGAAACACCTGTTTGACTTGAAAGGAAATAACCACGATCGTTATCAGTAAGATACGGAATTGGGGGGGGGGGACACTATCAGATACAAAACTTCATAAAAGACAGCCGTTACATGCAAACGGGACCTCTGATAGTGGATCTATAAATATAAAATAATATAGGAATGACTGATTAGTCTGACAGTTGCTCTACTGTAACTGCGTTACGGAAAGATTCTGCTGCAACGTCTTGAAATTGATCCACGCTCGGTTGTGTGAGACATCCGCGTGCTATGCATCCTAGACTGTAAGTCTTGCTGAACCTGGATAGTTTATGTCCAAGACGCTCGTTTCCGAGAATAATTCTGACCAAACCGCAGGAGACACTTGGGAAAAGGCGTTGGACGGAATGAACTAGGGTCAAAGCTGTAGACATATTAAATTCCCCAGAAATGGTGGCTATAGACAAATCAGAGTGGGTGGGATTGTGTGGTCCAAAAAATGATGAGGCTTCTCCAGGCCGTGGCTGTATCTATTCTTAGTAATAGGGGGATCTCAGGGGGAGGGGGGTTGCCTAAAATTTTATTAAAAACTTTTTTATGAGCTCCTCAAGTGAAGTCTATGTGGGGTTCAGTGTTTTATTGATTGTATATAGTGATTTATGCACTAAATATTTAGCAAAATAAAGTAAATAAGTTTTGTCCCTTTACTCGGGGGGAGATACCTAATTATAGTGACTACAATATGGGAATTGGATGTTTTAGCTTCCAAGTCTAGCATTGGACTGCGCTATATTCTCTCACTGACTGCCTTGCCCTGTACATTGCCGCTCTCCTGCAGGAAAAGGAACACAGTGGTAGGCCTGTGTAATTTGGGGGAGTGCCACTATACTGGGGTGGTCCCCAGCTAATTACCTTGCACCAAGGGCCCTGATTCACTCCGGAGCGCAACTGTGAATGCAATATCGATTATGCACGCAGTTCAACTGCGATAGTACGCTAATCCATTGCGATCGCTATGCCACCGCTGCGCTACAAAAGGACGCCCGCTGCGTCAGACCTTACTCACAAATTGCTAACTTCCACGTACGCTATCAGGCCTCAGGCTGCGTAGGACATAGCAGTGGATAATTTATGCACGCCCATGCAACAGCGTTCAAAGTTCAAACGCACTGGCACACCTGCATTTCGCCCGACCACCCCCCGTTACCACCCACAAACGGCACTTCCTGTCAATCACTCTGCAATGAATCTGCGTAGTCACTACGGTTGCAGTCCCAATCGCAATGGCTAGTTTGCGCACGCTCACTGTGACGCATGCGCAACAATCGGCCGATTGTGTGTGTATTAGCAACTGCGTTCCTTGCTGAATCAGGCCCTAAAGCCACACTTTTCTGGCTTACCCACTGTTACATGGGTATCCATAATAAATAGGTAACTTTACATCTAACAACCACCACAAAAGGTGATCATCAATTCAACAAAATAAAGCTTATAAGGGTGAAAAACACAGAGAGCCAATCCCAGGCACTTTATTGCAGACACCACCTTCGCTTACACCCTTGCAAAAGCCAAAAGTTCTTAGATGGGGGCAACTTTCTTCCTACTCCCCATTCAGTAGCAACAGTCCAGCAGGAACCCTAATCCCAAGCCAATACTAGCTCGGATGTCTTTCGCATTTGTTCATATACCTCTACTGGTTCCAGTTATGGAGCGCTCTCGGGAAATAGCTTCAGGCTGATTTGGATAAATGTAAAAAAATTATTGTAGAACAACAAAGAGCGCAATAAAAATGTATTGGGTATTATTTTATTTGTATAATTGGCCCTTTTACCCTTAGGGGGTCATTCAGACCCACTCGCGAGCGGCAGTACGCTCGCAAGTTGGTCGACGTTCCCCACTGCGCATGCGCACGACGGATGGAGCTCCGTTGTGCGCATGCGCGAGACCCGGGGAGCGACGGGCTTCCCATCGCTCTGGGTCTCGCACCAAAGGGGGCGTGCTGTCGATGTTGATTGACAGCACGCCCCCTTTGGTGGGCGTGCCTGCCAGATGGAGGCATTCCCATGGGAACGCCTACCGTCTGAAGCCGGCCCCACTGACATCAGTGGCGCCTACCGTCTGAAGCCGGCCCCACATGATGTCAGTGGGAGTGATTTTGGCTCTGATAGAGCCAAAATCACTCCAGGGCTTGTGGCAGGGAGACCCTACCGCAGGGTCTCCGTCGCAAGTCCGATGGTCGCGATGGTCAAGACCATTGCGACCATCTTTTTGGCCGCTCGCATATGCTGTGGGTGGTCACCCACAGCTATGCGAGCGGCCAGGTAGCCGCTCCATTTTCATGGAGGAGGGCCCTGATTCAGAGCGAGCGCTCTGGTCAGAGCGTCCGGCTCTGAATCAGGCCCTTAGTTCCCTACTAAGCCGAGTTCCACTGTGTCACCAGATGGGTATCTGTAGAAAAGGCAATGACCTGTAGACACAGTGGCCCATGATACATATACATCGTGGAGGGCTTGTTCCCTATTTGGGTTTAGTCTTTAGAGCTGAATTTAGGATGCTGTCGGTGGCTTGCGGCTGAGTTGGTACTGCTAGGCTGGCTGCATGATGCCGACTGACAATGCTGTGTCATCTCTCTAAGGGCTAAATTTACTAAGAATCGCGTTGGTCCCGATTTGTCCCGTTTTTCAACTCGGATAGGATCGATCAAAAACTGCCATTTTTTTCAAAATTGGGAATTTACCAAGCTCCCGGTTTTGACAGGATCGTTTTGATTGATGGTGTATTTGGTCGATCCTGTCCGTTTTGAAGTCCCGATTTCACCGCCCGAATTTCTCTCCCGAACAAGTAGCCTGCACATATCAGTGAAATATGTGCAGACCGCTTGTTTAGTTTTTCAAATTTTAAGGGTTAATTTTAAGAAAAAAATTGACGTGGGGTCCCCCCTCCCAAAGCATAACCAGTCCGGACTTGTCAGCCAGGCCTGGTTCCAAAAATTACAGGGAACAAAATGAATAGGATTTCACCGTAATTTAGGAACCAGCACCAGGCTGCAGGGCCAGTCTTGGTTTTAAATATAGGGGGGAAAAAATGCGTATTGTTCCCCTTATATTTTAAACCAGCACCGGGCCCAAAACGACTGGGGTGTAATGCCACAGCCCGGAGACCCTATTACCAGGTCTCCAGGGCCAAAGCAATTCTCACCCCAAGTCGGTCAGGCCAAATATAGGGTGACCCCTACGCCATTTTTTTTCCACTATATTTAAAACCAGGACTGGCCCTGCAGCCTGGTGCTGGTTCTTAAATTACGGTGGAACCCTACTCATTTTGTTCCCCTGTCACTTTAGGAACAAGGACTGGCTGACAAGTCCAGGGCTGGTTATGCTTTTGGGGGGGACCCTATGTCATTTTTTTTTTTTAAATTAACCCTTATAATACACGTTCCATTCATAAACATACACAAATCACAATGATTTATGTATGTTGGATGGCAACTCGCAGCTCAAGAGTTGGTGCATTTAAAACTTCTATTGAGTCCCCGATTTGAGTGCAAAACTTCCGACTTTAGCAAAGCGAATAATGGTAAATTCCCGATGCTGAAATAAGTGAATAGTACCTCTGAATAGAGCTGATGGTGATATCAATTCTATTGTTCAAAATGGCCGAAATTGCGGCATTAAACCACCCGATTTCAACCCCAAAAGATGAAGAAATCACCCGACTTTAATGATAGTAAATTCCTGATTTGAAAAAAAGTTATATTTTCACCCGAGAATACAAATCCGGGACCAACACGAATCTTAGTAAATTTACTCCTAAGAGCCATCAGTGTAGGGAAACAGGGAAAAGAGAGCATGGGGAAGGTATCCATGACAACCAGAACTTTCTTAAGGATACATAATGCAATTTTTCAGTTTAGAACGTGAAAAAAAAATATTATTATTTCTGAACAGTGTGGAGGTGCTATGGCAGCTTCCTGAAATCCCTTTGGCATCCCCAATAACATCTCAAAGTCTGTCCCAGAAAAAAAAAAATCCTATTGGGTTCCCTCTTTCCTAAAATTAAAAAGTAAAAAAAAAACTTTTGGGAAAAAAAAAAACTAATGTACTGTACACAATTTTGTGCATCCCCGGGACGCTCTGGGCAGCTTTACACACAGCAGGGTGTCCGTCCGTAGCATCCAAAGGACGCTATGGGCGGCACTGCCGCATTAATTCCAGGCACCCTGCTCGCCAGAAGCAAGGGGCGCGGGCTGGGGCGTTTCTAGAGAGGAGGGGGCCCGTGTGCAGTCTCCATTACGGGCCCCCTCCTCTCCGTCTGTCAAGAGGAGAGTCTATAACAGACGCCCAGGTCACCGGGAAAATTACCGCGGCGGCCATTTTCCCTGTACTGCGCATGCTCAAAACGATGAGGAAATGGCCGCGGCAGCCTTTTTCCAGCCGTTTTTATACAGCACAAACACCGGCCCCAACGTGGGACTTCGGAGAGGTAAGTATAATATGGGTGCAGGGTGTGCCATGCAGGTCCCTCCTGGATCCAGGGGCCCGTATGCCCCGCACATCCTGCACCCATTATAAATACACCCCTGGGCGCGGGGAAGTGATGGTGCCACTCCCAGAGCAATACGCTCTTTGCGACAGCACCGGTCGCACGCCCCTAGTTACGGCCCTGGCAATAGTACAGCAGTCTGGGGTCGTAGTGACATTGGGCAGAGACAGAGCAGGGCTCTTTCTCAACAGTCAGTAAATCTGGCTTCCGTGGCTTGTCTCTAGAGTGCATCCCATGCTGACCAGATATCCCTATCCTGCACCAAGGAGACTCAACAAGTATGAACAGGGATGGACTGGGGCTGTAGATCAGCCCTGGCAGTCCGCCCTGTGTGCGTGCCTTAAGCGTAGACGCTCACGAAGAAAACGTGGTTTACTTTCATGGGGGTATGCCGCCAGTCACAGGAATCTGGCCTCGCGGCACGCCCCCTCTCTTCCCGGCCGAGCAGAGTGCACCGGTCCACATCACTGCCACCACCCCTTCCCTCCCCCTGAGCTAATAACATGCATCCGGCGGCGTGGGGTGGAGGGCGGGGGTACTTCCACCCTCCTTGAGCCGGCCCTGAGACCATCGGCCCTTCTGGCAAATGCCTGATGGCCAATCCAGCCCTGCGTATGAAACAGGTTAACTAGAAGTGTCATGACGAACCTGATGCATTAATCGTCAAGGGGGCGGAGCAATGTCTCAAAGGGCTGCCATGTAAATTCTATTACAGGGCCACCAGGTGTCTCGTTTATCAGGGCTCACAAACAATGCATATCCCCCGCAGACCCCTCATCTCTGGACACTGTAATACAGACGTAGCTTAGTATGCCTAAAGCGCACACAGTAATAATGTGGTTCCAAGTGCCCTGCAGGCTTTGCGGTGTGAAGCAATCTTCTGCAGACTTTCATAAATGAAAAGGAAGTGACTGAAACATTTGGCATCCCCTGTCAAGCTGAAACATTTCACTTTATTTTTCCGATCATGTTTTTTCCATAAAAAAAAAAATACATACATACAGTACATACATACGTATCTCCCAGACGGAAATCTGTCTGGTAATCATTTACCATCTCCAAAAAGGTGAGATCCAATAAGAATCTGCTTCCTGGGCCATAAAAATTGTAACATTGGGAGAATGTCACCGAGACGGAATGCCATAAATCCACAGCAACACTTTTCCGCTTGTCTGCAGGTACCGAGACATCCAGCTGTTTCTGAAATCCACGGGTCCTCAGCCAGCAGCCGCAGCGTCCTTTGGCCGCGCTCGCTGGGTGTGTTCCATGGACTCCGAGGATGCAGTGATACAAATGTTATGACATACTGAAGGTAGAGTTACTGCTCTATAGACAGAACACGAGAAGGACCTTTTCCAGGAAACCTGCTCTGCTCACAGGGGAAGTTTTTTTTTGGGGGGGGGGGGGCAGATGGAGGATGCTGTTAAGCAGCATTGCACCCCTAGAACAGGCACCGATTTATCGCAGGCTCCAATGCTAAATCATGACTTAGATATAAAATAATAGATTTATCGCAGGCTCCAATGCTAAATCATGACTTAGAAATAAAATTATAGAATGTTCAGGTTACATATTTCTCAGAACTTATCAACTCCCAGCCCGATTCCTCTCACTCCTCTTTGTTCACTGAATTAAGGACCTGATTCAGAGCCGGACGCTCTGACAGAGTGCTCGCTCTGAATCAGGGCCGTCCTTCTCTTTTTTTAGAGCGGCGTCCTGGTCCCTCGCATAGCTGTGGGTGGCCAGGAAGATGGTCGCGATGGTCAAGACCATCGGGCTTGCGACAAGACCCTTGCGGTAGGGTCCCGTTGCCGCAAGCCCAAGAGTGCTTTTGTCTCTGACAGAGCCAAAAGCACTCCCACTGACAACACTTGTGATGTCAGTGGGGCTGGCCCTAGACGGTAGGCGTTCCCATGGGAATGCCTCCGTCTGGGCAGCCACGCCCCCAGCCCGCCCACCAAAGGGGGCGTGCTGTCACTCAACATCGACAGCACGCCCCCTTTGTAGTGAGACCCGGAGCGACGGCTTGCCCGTCGCTATCCGGGTCTCGCGCATGCGCACGGCGGAGCCGGCTCCGTCGTGCGCATGTGCACTGGGCCAACATCGACCCGCTTGCGAGCGCATAGCGCTCGCGAGCGGGTCTGAATCAGGCCCTAAGTCAGCAGCAGACAGATTTGATATCGCAGCTGATAACATGGTTGCAGCTGCGATAGCTGTAATATGCAGGACGCAACGTCAGATTGTCTGCGCTACCATCGTCCGGCTAAGTGACCCACGGGGATAACGCAAGCCGTATGGCGCATATGTACAATGGAGATCCTGGCATCTTCCTTCTCTGTCCAGAAACGGCAGCACTGTCAATCACTGACAGTCTTCTCCCGGACTGCGTGCGGATCGCAGACCCGTACTGCGCATGTGCCTCTTCCTGATAATCGGAAAGCTGGTCGGGGAAACGCAGGCGTGCGAACGTTGCAGGGGCGTGTATAAATTAGCCACAGCGAAGCCATACGCAGTGTGAGGTCTCATAGCGTGCGCAGCTGTTAGTAATTTCTGGGCTTGTGCAAGTGTGCGTAAGGGTCCGATGGTACTCGTTTGTACCGATGGTTTCGCTATTCTGCTAAGTATTACGGATATGTGTATGATAAAGTGGGCGTCCTTATGGGGTGCTGAGTTGGCATTGCGTTCGCAGTGGTTTGGCTTGCTACCGCAGTGGAACTGCGTGCACATGCAGTGTTGCGATCCGTAGTGAATCATATGGGTCCGATGGTACTCAATTGTACCGATGGTTTCACTATTGGTTCGATGGTACTCGATTGTACCGATGGTTTCACTATTCTGCTAAGTATTACGGATGTATGGTAAAGTGGGAATCCTTATGTGGTGCTGAGTTTGAATTGCATTCGCAGCGGTTTGGCTTACTATCGCAGTTGAAATGCGTGCGCACGCAGTATTGCGATCCGTAGTGATTCAGGCCCAATGAACGTACATCTTCTATTGTTAAGAGCCTGTGCCTGCGCAGGTCCAGTTTTACGTATGAGCAGAACAGTAAGGAGATCTTTATTACAAATGACAAGTGGCATCTGCACCAGTTATTTAATGTAAGACTATCACACGGGGCTAGGAGAGCCAGAAACGGATGAGGGTGCCGTTGTCCTAATGGATGCCTGGCCTTCATCCAAACTGAAGTACAAGAGATTGAGCTGTGTTTATTGTAATTCAAGAGCTGATCACTGCAGTCTTGAGCTGGTGGCATATTATTGCTGGGCTCACTCAGCTGTGATTTATGGTTCTGCATATTGAGGAAAAGTGGGACCAGCGTAGGGAAAAGGTGAGACCATGGAAAAATAGTCGTATTTCACAATGTTATTCCAGTACCACCTGGCTGCAAATGATAAATCAGGCTCAGGGCTGATAGACACACAGGACTGTCTGAGGGTGTCTGGTTCTATTGTAGTAATATCGCAGCAATTCCTACAGCTCTACGGATTAGCTTCACGCTCTATAAACACTGTATAAAATCATTTGACATTATTTCAATGTTATGAGCGCAGTCTGTGCGCAAAAGGCATGGCAATGCAAGGAAGCGGCAATAAGCTGCATATATATATATATATATATATATACAATATATACCAAATGATATACAAAGGAAGACATTTACTAAGTGTATCGCAACCAATCAGCAGTTAGCTTTGAAAGCAAGCTTATGATTGCTTGTTCCTAGTTAAGGTGAGAGTTTTTAGAAGTGGAGATGTCGCCCATAGCAACCAATCAGATTCTAGCTATTATCTTCTAGAAGGGGCTAGTTAAATGTTAAGTAGAATCCGATTGGTCGCTATGGGCAACATCTCCACTTCTAAAAACTCTCACCTTAGTAAATTTATCCATAAAAGTCCAGGTTTTAATGATATCCAAGCTTGAGCACAGGTGGCTTAATTAGTATCTCAGTCTATTTAATTGGACCTTCTGTGCTCAAGCATGGAAATACTTAAAACCTGGACTGAGGGTGCCTTGAGAGCCAGGCTAGGGAACCCCTGCATTAGTATATAAATGAATGTTTCTGTTTTGCTGGATCTTCCTTTGTGTGCTCAGATCAGTGTGACTGTGAGGACTTAGGGCCTGATTCAGAGCCGGATGCTATTTGCGGACACTCGTTCTGAAAAAGGGGCCGAATATTTAAATTAAGCGCTCGCTCTTTGCGGTCTGTTGACGCCTCTATGTCTGAACGAGCGAACGAAACATGCGCTCACTATTTTGAAAAAACGCCCCCTGGCCGCTCGCATCATACGTCATCTCTGCTATTTATTTGATTAATCGAGTACATCGAAAAGCGTATGAACTGCTCGCTATTCTTGTAACATTTTCCTACCGCAATCATGCGAGCAGTTCAGGCTAAAAGACAACCAAGTGACCTGGTCGATGACGCTGCTTTATTAATTATGCACACCCTTAAAACGCCCGTTTTGACCTTTAAGCACGCCTGCGTTCGGATCTCCACTCCCCGTTTTCAAGCACCTTCCCCTGTTACCACCCACATACGCCTCCTCATGTCACTCAAATTAGCAGGCATTCGCTATTTTGCGAGCACACGATTTCCGACCGCACTGACTGGTTCGCGCATGCGCATTACAACCCATACGCATGCGCAGATGTGCGAACATCGCTCGGAACGAACGAGCGGACGCTTACGAGCGGCTCTGAATCAGGCCCTTAGGTCCTGACTCAGTACGGATTGTGATCGCAGCTGCGAATGCGCACGGAAGCTGCGAAAATATGCTAATGCCTGCCATTGCTCAGCCGGCATAGAGATGCCCACTGCTGCCTTCTCATATCCTTCCAAGATGCCCTTCTGCGTAAACATCGGTACCATGGATGCCCCTCGGCCAGTCACGCGGCATTTACACCAGCTCTGACCTGCCACAGACACAGCAAGTCTACACGCACGCAGGTGGCTCTCATGCTGCATACGCAATCGCACTGGATAATTTATGCATGCCCATGAAACTGCGTTTAAAGGGACAGACACACCTGCGTTCTTGTGACCACACCCCGTCACCACCCCAAAGTCACCCCCCCAAAACTGTCAGCGTGTCACTCACCTTGCGATAATTTCCTCTGTGCGTCCGTAATCACAGTGCGATCACAGCAAATGCGCAGTGCGACTTATACGCATGCGCGATGGCAAAAGAACTGCTCGATCTGCGTCCGTGGTTGCACTAGGGATCGGTACTGAATCCGGCCTTAAAAGTATTGAAGCAAATTATCTCGGCAAACATCCATCTCTAACCCGCTGCTTCTGTTACTAGGATGATCCTAAGGGGTAGTTCTATTAAGAAGTGTGATGTTGCCCATAGCAACCAATCAGATTCCAGGTATTATCTTCTAGAAGGTGCTAGATAAATGAGAAGTAGAATCTGATTGGTTGCTTTGGGCAACATCACTTCCTAAATAGAACTCCCATCTTAGTAAATTTACCCCTAACTCTAAACTGGGACTCACACTGGATCACCTGTATAATTGTAGAGCCTCCAGCAGACTCTCTAACACCAAGGGGAATATATATTAAAAATTCCAATATGAGCCTGAATATTCCTTATCGTAGCAAATAGGTATATTTAATCCAAGGTATTTACTATTCTGAAGTCACTGCAATAAGAGTCCTTATCGAACTATATTTATTAACATCAATGTGTTTCTAGGGCTAAATCACACATTTACTAACAGGCAGTTTTTTTTAAGTGTTAGTAGATGTGTGATTTATACTCATTTGAGGCATAGAATCCCCGGCTTCGATTCGTGCTCAGTGGCTCGGGTCCAAGCCGGGTTGAAGAAGGGGTTACCCCTTTCACACATGGGAATAACCCGAGTCATCACCATTCACACCGGACCCGGGTATTCCAGTGACCCGGGTCATCCGGAATTCAGTGGGCGCCTGTAGATGATGTCATCTCCAAGCGGTTTTGTCCCCAGCCAATCAATTTCTTTTAGGCATGACCCGGGTCATCAAGAACCGGGTCGCACCTTTCAGACTTGAGTCGGGTCATCGACCCGGATTGCAAGTCCCAGGAAAAAGCCTAAAGACCACGGAGGTCATCCTTGTATGACAGGAGTGACATAAACCTCTGGTCTGTCACTGGGCAGGTTCTGCAATGCAAAATGGGTTTAGCAGTCCTCAGTGAGAAAGGTGTGGTTAGAGTCTGTGATTTAGCCAATTAGCACAGGTTATGGGGGGGGTGGAGTTTGAGCTGGAGATTTATGGGTAAGTTAGACTCCATTCTCCCTCTTTTCTTGGGTTTGAGTCGCTGGTCTTATGCGGATGATGGTGCGCGGGTCCACAGCGCCCCGGGCAGAATCCACGGTGGATGCAGGGCTGCGCATGGAGACTGTATCCACTCTGTGCGCATCACTGCTCTCTGCGCTGGCGCCCTTGTTGTCTCAGAACAGCACTCAGACGGCTTCGGGAGGGGGCGACGGAAGCGTTGCAGCGCTGGTGGATAAGCTTGTCGGCGCTTCGGGGCACCGGGCGCCCCCAGGAACGCTTCAAGGTTTGGATAGTACGGGCATGGACGAACCCCTACGCCAAGGGCGATCAGTTTCTGATCAGGTTCAGACAACATTGTTTGTGTTCCAGCAGGAGAAAGCTTATTGGATTCGATGATGCAGCGTCAAGACAGAAGCGAAAGGCCCCTAGCCACGGCCGCAGAAGGTGCGGCTGGTCAGTCGGAGGGTGAGTCTTCCATCGATCCCGATTGGATCGGTAGCTCCAGTAGTAGTCAGGAAGCACCGGCTCAGCGAAGCAAGAAGCGAAGGTGCCATAGGTCAGAGCAGGGAACAAGTAGTCTTTCCTCCACCTCCTCTGATTCCTCAGAGGAGTCACGACGAGCTGGCAGGAAGAGGTCCAGGCGATATAGGCGCAAGCACCGTCTGTCCAGCAGCGGCATGTCAGTGAATTCGGATTGTTCAGAGGGAGTCTTATGCTCTAATACAGCTGTGCTGCGTGGGGTTCGGCCCAGGATCCGGGACCGGATCAGGCGCGGACGTTATGTCAACGTATTCGCGTTGACCAGCCGGGGAAAAAGAGCTTGGGTATCCGCGAAGAAAAAAGGCGGGTCGGCCCTCGACGGTGTCATGTCCTATCATGTTTGGTTAAAAAACATGTATATCTTTGTCTCTTGCTACTTGGAGACACGTCCCGACAAGCACATGCGAGTGATTAGGTACATGTACTTAATTCATGATATGTTCACCAACTCCAGCGGCGGCGCATGGCGGGTGTATGACGAAGAATTTCGTCGAAAGCAGCACGGTAGGGAAGTTATAGACTTCTGACAAAAGACGTTGAGACGTCTATTTGCACGCAAATAGAGGCGGCACCCTTTCAGAGGAGTTTCGGGGGGCAGTCAGCTGCACCAGGGGGAGAATCGGCGCGTGGGGCGGGTCCCAAGTCGGGGCATGGCAAGTGCTTTGCCTTCAACAATGGGCAATGCGCATTGGGCGGGCGCTGTTGTTTTTGACACACCTGCATCCATTGCGGTGGCCCCCAGCCAATTAAGGATTGCTCAAAAGGTTCCGGAGGCCCGTCAGGGGGAAAAGGGGGCAGTGCCAACCGTGGCCCCAGTACCCCCTCCACCAAGTAAGTCCACCATTCTAAGCAGGTCCCCCACACCTGTCAGGGTAAGGGCCATGGCACCATGGCTAGAGGCGTACCCGCTTCAGGACGTAGCCACGTTCTTGCGCGAAGGTTTTACGGTAGGGTTTAGGCTTCCGATAGTAGCTACGGTGCAAGGAGGTTCCGGTCGCAACCTTCGTTCAGCTCGTGACATGCCGTTGATTTTACAAGGGAAGGTAAATAAAGAAATAGAGTTGGGTAGGATCCTTGGCCCTTTCCCAGTAGTACCAATTCCGGGTGTGGTTTATCACCGGTTGGAGTGGTCCCCAAAAAAACCCAGGGAAATTTTCGTTTTATTCAGCACCTCTCATACCTGAGGGGGCTGTCAGTTAACGATGCTATCCCCAATGAACTTTGTCACGTGGTCTATCAATCTTTTGAAGACGTGCTTGACTTGGTTCGTTCTTTCGGGGAAGGGGCGCTGATGTGTAAAGTTGAAATCGAATCCGCATTTAGGCTGCTTCCCCTGCACCTGGAGGTTTATCACTTAATGGGGTTCAAGATCAACGACGGATTTTATTTTGATAAATGTATGCCCATGGGCTGCTCGATTTCGTGCGCCTATTTCGAGAAATTTAGTTCCTTCCTACACTGGTGCCTGTTTAGGGAGACGCGTGAACCGGGTATTGCACACTACCTAGATGACTTCTTGTTAGTGGGACCACGAGATTCCGTCAGGTGCGCGCAGTTGCTTGAAAACACACTTAAGCTATTTTCCGATTTTGGGGTTCCCATAGCCGTAAACAAAACAGAGGGACCCACCTCAAGACTTTCGTTTTTAGGCATCGAAATCGATACGGTTGCGGGTTTTTGTCGTTTGCTGGTAGAAAAGGTGCAGCGATTGCAGGGTGAAATAGTGTTGGCCCTGTCGGTTGGTAAGCTGACATTAAAGCAGACCCAGTCGCTGTTGGGTCTTTCCAACTTTGCGTGTAGGGTCATTCCGGTCGGAAGGATTTTCTGCAGGAAGCTTGAAAGACTGACGCAAAAGGCTCGAAGCCCGCATCATTTCCTGCGATTACCTAGCGAAATTCGGCGGGATCTACTTATTTGGGATTCCTTTTTAACTAATTTAATGGCATTCGAATTTGGCAAGCCCCCCCGGTATCAAACTTCACATTGCAGCTGTACACAGACGCGGCTGGGGCTTTGAGGTTTCGTGCGATGCTAGGAAAATCTTGGTGCGCTGCTCCTTGGCCCTGCAGCTGGATAGCAGATGGTTTGACCAGGAACATGCTATTATTAGAGCTTTTCCCTATCATGGTCGCGATGGAGCTATGGGGGTGGCGATTGCAAGATAGGGCGATTATATTTTGGTGCGACAATATGGGGGTAGTGGACGCACTAAATAGACAGAAAGCGGCGGGTCTGCCCGCCATTAGATTAATTGCGCAAATTATATCGCGTTGCCTTCAATTTAATATCGATTTTCGCGCCAGGCATGTTCCAGGGACTAATAATGATGTTGCTGACGCGCTTTCACGTTTTCAGTGGGCAAGGTTTAGGAGACTTGCCCCTTGGGCAAACATGGTCGGTGATTCATGTCCTGATTATGTCTGGCAGGTGGTTCGTACAGCATGGAGGCCCTAGCATCCCGGTCCCTGGCCCCTGGGACCTTCGGGGTTTACCTCTCGTCGTGGGAAAGGTGGAGCCGATTGAGGGAGAGGCCGCGAGGTAAGATCTAAATTTTTACCTTACTCGTACATCTGTTTTTGGGGGCTGTGAGACACGGCCAGCGTGCGTTTTTTCCTTGCCAGAGGGGATGGCGGAGGTGGCGGCGTGAGCTACGTCAAAAGACGGGCCGCATTGCCACTTTTCCAGACGTCTGGTAAGCAAGACGCAGTGGGCAGGGTGCAACGCGGCAAAACCCCCACATCTTTTGTTGGCCACAAAGGGGGGGGGGGTCACTGGGGGTGGTCCTCTTCTGGGTCGCCGGCAAGTTTCGGCGGCTTCATGGGAGGGCTGCACCTAGTGCCTTTCCTCATTTAATTTAATTTTTTGTTCGGTCAGGGGTAATGAAGGGTTGCACCTGCTTGCTGGGTCAACGCCTCAGGATTACGGCCCGTCCAATCATTCATTGGCCCGAAAGGATCTATGATATGATGGGGGCATGGCCGGCCGGAAGGCGCTGCATTGGTTCGGAGCTGGGCTTTGTTACCTTATGTTACGCCCGGCGTCGAGCTTTCGCTCATCCCAACTTGGGGACTAGCTACTCGCCCTAGGTGGCGGTCTTGAGGAATTTTTGTTTTATCACTGGTTTTTAACCTACGCTCATGCCGGCCAGTGGAAGTTTTGTGTTTTTGCCTCAGGCCAAGTTGGGATCCCCCCATTTTTTCTGCCCAATCACCCTTCATGCTAGGTAATAGGCTTTTCATTAAATAGGCCTAGCGTTATTTCTGACATATCCCCTAGCTCTCAAAATTTTGCATAATTTGCTTTTATAACCATACAAATAATTTTATATTAATCTATCTATTTTACTTTTTTCCTGCCAGGATGTCGGCTTGATGACACTTTCATTTGGGTTGTAGGTCATTCCTACATTTTTTGGTTGGCAAGGTCTGAGGTGCTTTTGTCTAATCAAGTTACCAGAGATGCCGCATATCTGGTGGATTGGGCACAGGGGTATGCGTTGGTCGCAATTGCAGGAGGTCCTCAGGGAATCAGTGGCCAGGTTCGGGTACCCCCGTTTCCTGTTTATCCATTTAGGGGGGAATGACCTAACTGACAGGACATGCCTTGACTTGAGGATGACTATCAGGAGAGAGCTGATTGCGCTTGTGGAGGCTTGGCCTTTTTGCAGGATCATATGGTCTGAAATTGTGGCCAGACTTGTCTGGAGAGGGGCTGAGAGCCCTAAGGCCATAGAGATGTCGAGAAGGAAAATTAATTCAATGGTTGGTAGAGCCCTCGCTGCCAGCGGAGGGGCAGTAGCCAGGCATGATAATATCTCGGTGTCACAAAGGGAGCTATTTAGACCAGACGGGGTCCATTTATCTAGAGGAGGTTTGGAGATTTTTTCCAGAAACTTATTTCTGTGTCTGAGGAGTTTAGATGTTTAGTTCAGTAGTTGGAGGTTAGTTATGGTGGCGGTGGCGGACTTTGTCCTGTTGGGCCGGTCTTGTATGGCCTTATAGTTTTTGTGGAGTTGATAGCTTTAGTTCATTCCTGGGGGGTTGCCCATGCGGCTGGGGCGGACTTTAGGGCGTCGTCAGTACCACCGGTCCAGGTGGTACGGTCCCCCTCACTGGCACGGGGGCCCCCCAAGTTGCAATCCCCGCAGGGTCAGGCAGTAGGCCAACACCCTGCGAGTTGTAGGAAACGAGGGGGCAGTAGGTCCCGAGGTTTGATTGGGCGGGCTGTTCAGGCCCACTAATTTGTTATTTTTCTTACATTATGTTTGTTATGTCGCTTTGCATAATAGGCCATCCAAGCCCCCGCCACCATTTTTCTCCCTCACATTATTAGGTTTAAGAATTTAATAAATAAATAGGTTCGCTTAAATAGTTTACCGTAGTATTAATAAAAAAGCTGACTCATTTCACCCAACGGAATGTCTCTATCTTTATTTTAGTTAAGGCGTTGTGTGATTGTGTTGCATGAGCGTGTGAGGTGATCTGACCTAGAGCGTTTAAGACCACGGAGGTCATCCTTGTATGACAGGAGTGACATAAACCTCTGGTCTGTCACTGGGCACGCTTGGCAATGCAAAATGGGTTTAGCAGTCCTCAGTTAGAAGGGAGTGGTTAGAGTCTGTGATTTAGCCAATTAGCACAGGTTATGGGGGGGTGGAGTTTGAGCTGGAGATTTATGGGTAAGTTAGACTCCATTCTCCCTCTTTTCTTCTGGAGATTGCCCACCCACCCTCCCTCAGTTGATAAGGTGTTTAGTTGATGTCGGCTTAGGTATGGCGGCCGGTCTTGTATGGCCTTATAGTTTTTGTGGAGTCGATAGCTTTAGTTCATTCCTGGGGGGTTGCCCGTGCGGCTGGGGCGGACTTTAGGGCGTCGTCAATACCACCGGTCCAGGTGGTACGGTCCCCCTCACTGGCACGGGGGCCCCCCAAGTTGCAATCCCCGCAGGGTCAGGCAGAAGGCCAACACCCTGCGAGTTGTAGGAAACGAGGGGGTAGTTGGTCCCGAGGTTTGATTGGGTGGGCTGTTCAGGCCCGCTAATTTGTTATTTTTCTTACATTATGTTTGTTATGTCACTTGGCATATTAGGCCATCCAAGCCCCCGACACCATTTTTCTCCATCACATTATTAGGTTTAAGAATTTAATAAATAAATAGGTTTGCTTAAATAGTTTACCGTAGTATTAATAAAAAAGCTGACCCATTTCACCCAACGCAATGTCTCTGTCTTTATTTTAGTTAAGGCGTTGTGTGATTGTGTTACATGAGCGTGTGAGGTGATCTGACCTAGAGCGTTTATAGCGAGCAGGGTCACAGACTCAGGAATGTCAACCCAGAACAGACCTTTTCCGACATACGCCAGACCCGGGTCAATGCGCGCTGACGTGCAAAACCCAGGTTTTTAGCTTATGTCTGACAGGGGTATTAGCCCCAGAAACACAACATCAATGTTGATCAATTTTGACCGATTTGAAAATGGTTAAAATCGACCTTTAGTATATACGCCTTAGGCCGGGAGTCTCGCAGTGACATGTCTCCAGTACTACAGGGTCCTGGGGTCATCGGAAAACAGGAGGCGCTTTCCTCTAAAAGAAACAAAACCTTTATTACATATCCAGATACTGTCAGTGACCCAATATGGTGACATGCAATTATTGGTAGGACTTAAACGTTGCATGCAGTTTTTGGTGTATGACGGTTTCTTATCTGATTTTCGCCCCAGATGTTTATATGTCTGCCTCAATTCCGCTGGCAACTAAGTGTGTTACAGGTGCTGGAAGGCGAGCACTTCCTGACAAGGCCTGGACGATGACAGCACTTGTGCGTTGCTAAAGGAAATTGCCAGTTTGGAACTGTCATTTGAAATCCAGAGTTTGATGAAACAGAAATGTAACCTGAGCCAGGAATGGAGTGGCAGTGTAATTCAGTCTGCTCAGTCTGCAAATGGAAGTCACAGAGTTGGCCCAATGTGAGCCAGAAACATTCGAAGATAAACATTTGTATCTGGTCTCAGGTGACGTTCAGGCTCAGTTTCTGCAGAACCGTCACGTGCACACAGAGGGGGCAGCGATAGCGTGGCTTATTCCAATTTATAGCCTTATAACTAAGTTTAATATGCTGAGAGTTGCAGGCAAGTTAGATTTAAAACAGCAATTTCTTTAAAAGGCAAAACCAGGTTGTTGACTTTCAAAAAATTTGCCGCTTTTGTTAAAGTTAAATTGACACTTATTAAGGCAAATGTGCTAATGATTCCCAGTTATAAGTTATGTCAGAAGGGAAAAACAAATCCAGTCATGTGACCGCATTGTCATGTGATGTCAGTAACAAAGGTGAGGGATTAGTGTTCTTAGTGCCAGATTCAGACCCGCTCGCAAGCAGGTCGATGGTGGGGCAATGCGCGTGCGCATGCCCTGGAGTGAGAAATTCACTCGCTCCGGGGCTACGAACGGGGCGGCTGTCAATGTTGATCGACAGCTCGCCCCGTTTTGTAGGCGGGGAGGGGGGGGTGGCTGGTCAAACGGAGGCATTCCTGAAGGAACCAGTGCAATAAATGATATCTGATATAATATGGGTTCTTGTCTGGTCCTTACCAAGGACCAGACAAGAACCCATATTATATCAGATATAATTTATTGCACTGGTTGTGACCGGATTTTGGTACACATTAGATGACACATGATCTAATAATATATGACATATGATCCAAGATTAATGTGCAAACCATTTTAATACTTTCGACAACATTGTTTTTTCTATTACTTTTTCTTTTTTTTCATTTATTTTAGATAAGTAGGTAAATTAAAAGTTAAGTTTTAATAACATAATACACTAGTTACATAAAGAGTGCCCCAAAAAGGAATTTTTTCATCTTTTTTGCCATAGCAAAAATATTTTTGAGATATACTATTATATTAATTCCTGGGAGCACCACCAACACCGTATTACTAATACGGATATATACCAAGAACAATTTACAGTTGGTCTCAATATATGACATATTACTATCATTATTCCTGTGCGGGATCCATTTTTCCCTTTTCCCTATTTCCCAACCACTATATGGACTTATTAAAATATATACAAGTAGAAAAGACAAAAATGTTCTTTTAAAAACGAAAAATAAGCATAAAAGAAAAAAATTGCAATCACACTCTGGTGTCGCTGCGACGCGTTTCGCGAATGGTCTCAGCTTCCTCAGGCAGTGTAACACTGAGAGCTATAGCTGTTTTTTGACAGGGTTTTCGTTTACCCTAAGGGGCTTATTCAGATTTGTCCGTTGCTGTGACTGCTTTAGCCTATTTTTGTATCTGCGACTATATACTCATGCAAGTATCAGTCCTCTGGTGCACAAGCGTGCGTCTAACTGTGCATGGACTGAGACGCCCATTTTGAGCATATATAGACACTGTAATACTGTTTGGTGCATCTATAGACCCCCATAAAGATTTTCCGTCGAGTATGGCGTATGGCTTCCAATGTGAGCAATCAGACGTCTCTTTACACAAACAGTTCAGCGGCACACCCATAAGACGGACAGCTCCGTTCGTCTCAATAACCACTTCCCAGTCACCATCCAGGAACAGCCATTTCTAATACATTTCTGATTCCGTGCATCTCAATCGTCACTGCACCACTGTGCGTATGGACCGGGCCTGATTTAGAGGTGAACGCTAATGCATTCAAGGCTGCGGCTTTTTGTGAAGTCACAGCCGCGATAATATGCAAATGTTAGTTTCAGGCTTCCCCTTGTGTACTAGCATGCGCCGGACAGTGCAAGCCCTGAGACGCCCACTTTCATTGTGGACAGTGTGGTTCCAAACACTCCCACCATCGTGTTCACCATCATCGCTTTCACCTGGCGCAGTGTCTCCTGAAATTGCTCAAAACATGGCTTCCATTGCTGCGACTCTGCAAATCGGAAGGCAGCTGTTCACAGGCATGCCCGTGATTTCTCCCGTGCTGCCCCCCACCACTAGAACAATCTCCCTCGTTCCTTCAGACTATCTCCCAGCCTGCATCGCTTCAAGCGGCCCACTAGAAACCCCAGGCCTTGCATCTCTGTGTGCAGTCTGCAAACTCGGATGAATGCGTTCGTCTCAGAATAGGAAATGGAACAGGCGCGGCCCTGCGGAAGAAAAGAAAGTCAAGGGAGGGTCTAATCACAGCGGGTGGAGGATGAAGTCCACTGGGAGATTATGTGGGAGGTATGGCATAGGTGATGGCCATCCATGGCTTGCATCCCATGACAATGGTATTAGCAATCAGTGTCGAAGGTCCTGTCCTCTCCACATGGTGCAGCTCCTGTCACCTGCACTGTCCCCAACCATCGATGGCAAAACCATTGATGGTTTCCACCTGATTATTTTTATCCTTTATTTATCTGGCGCCACGAGGGGTCCGCAGCGCCTTATAACTAGGGATGTGCAGGCTCGGATAGGTTCGAGTTTGCACGTGGAGTTCGGATTTTTCCCTCCAAAAAAACGGAACTCAGAACGAGGCAAAACGTCATCTTACATGGACGAACATCATCATTCCTGGACAAAAGACCAGGAATGATGATGTTCGTCCATGTAAGATGACGTTTTGCCTCGTTCTGAGTTCCGTTTTTTTGGAGGGAAAAATCCGAACTCCACGTGCAAACTCGAACCTATCCGAGCCTGCACATCCCTACTTATAACACACAAAAAGCAAACGCGTGACTTACAGTACAAAACATTGCAGGACACGGACAAGGTATAAACATTGCTGCATCAGCCGTCATAGTACCCAAATACGCAGCCACGGCGGCAGAACCCAAAGGTTTGGTGCCAATGTTGGCGGTTAGGGGAGATGATGGTATAAGGGAGGGAAGGAAAAGCCTGTGAGGGAAGAGGGCCCTGCTCGTGAGAGCTTACAGTCTAAACTGTAAGGGATAGTGGCAGACAGACAGGGGTGACACAGGGGGGAAAGACAGCGAACACAGGGCATGGGGCAGTAGGTTAGGAGGAGAGATAGCGGAAAACCACCGGTCATCCATGGTTTCATCATCAACAGCCATTCCTACTATGGCATACAGCTGAACTAAATGGCTTATTATGATAGCATAAACATAATTCTATATGGAGCATCAACAGATATTGATGATAGTATTATAAATAGGAATACAAATAACAATGATTATATATGTTAAAGTTTATTTCATTATTAGAGGAGGATAAATGATGATAATAATAATAATATTGTGACTCTACTGCTGTACTTGATTAATCTTCTGCTGGGATTTGTAGTTCCAGACCACAGCAGGAGACTCACAGGCTGCTATTGAGCCCATGGTTGCTGCTATATCCTATGTGGAGAAAGGACGAGCCCATGGCAGGAGAATGAGTCCTCCCAGCACATACCGCTCTGGCATCCGCTGACACATGTCTATGATCTGCCACTAGTTTCAGCGCCTGGTCATAGAGTGGGCGGGCTCGGGTAGAGCGGCGACGCGGTGCATGCTGGGACGTGTGTGTGTGACTCCTCCAGGCCGCGCACAGCAGTGTGGAGCCGCCGCGGCCTGTCTGTCTCCCGCCCGGTGCTCGGTGTCCCCCGCCCGTTCCGGGTGAGGGGAGGAGGCGGCTGGGGGTCACCCCGGTAACAGCCGAAAATGCCGAATTTCTGCGCAGCCCCGAATTGCACCCGGAAGAGCACGCAGTCAGACCTGGCCTTCTTCAGGTTCCCCCGGGACCCGAGCCGGTGAGAGGGGGCAGAGGGTTGCCAGGGGTCTGACAGCTTATACATGGTCCTGAATGAGGGGCTTCATCGCTGGCCCGGGTTCTGGAGCTGGGGTTCCTCCGCTGGCCTGGGTGCTAGAGTCTGGGTTCCTCTGCTGGAGCTGGGGTTGCTGGGTCTCCCTCCGCTGGCCCGGGTGCTGGAGCTGGGGTTCCCCCCTGCTGGCGCTGGAGCTGGGGTTGCTGGGTCTCCCTCCGCTGGCCCGGGTGCTGGAGCTGGGGTTCCCCCCTGCTGGAGCTGGGGTTGCTGGGTCTCCCTCCGCTGGCCCGGGTGCTGGAGCTGGGGTTCCCCCCTGCTGGCGCTGGAGCTGGGGTTGCTGGGTCTCCCTCCGCTGGCCCGGGTGCTGGAGCTGGGGTTCCCCCCTGCTGGAGCTGGGGTTGCTGGGTCTCCCTCCGCTGGCCCGGGTGCTGGAGCTGGGGTTCCCCCCTGCTGGCGCTGGAGCTGGGGTTGCTGGGTCTCCCTCCGCTGGCCCGGGTGTTCTGGTGCTGGAGCTGGGTTTCCCCTCCGCTGGCCCGGGTGCTGGAGCTGGGTTTCCCCTCCGCTGGCCCGGGTGCTGGAGCTGGGGTTCCCCCCTGCTGGAGCTGGGGTTGCTGGGTCTCCCTCCGCTGGCCCGGGTGCTGGAGCTGGGGTTCCCCCCTGCTGGCGCTGGAGCTGGGGTTGCTGGGTCTCCCTCCGCTGGCCCGGGTGCTGGAGCTGGGGTTCCCCCCTGCTGGAGCTGGGGTTGCTGGGTCTCCCTCCGCTGGCCCGGGTGCTGGAGCTGGGGTTCCCCCCTGCTGGCGCTGGAGCTGGGGTTGCTGGGTCTCCCTCCGCTGGCCCGGGTGTTCTGGTGCTGGAGCTGGGTTTCCCCTCCGCTGGCCCGGGTGCTGGAGCTGGGTTTCCCCTCCGCTGGCCCGGGTGCTGGAGCTGGGGTTCCCCTCCGCTGGCCCGGGTGCTGGAGCTGGGGTTCCCCTCCGCTGGCCCGGGTGCTGGAGCTGGGGTTCCCCTCCGCTGGCCCGGGTGCTGGAGCTGGGGTTCCCCTCCGCTGGCCCGGGTGCTGGAGCTGGGGTTCCCCTCCGCTGGCCCGGGTGCTGGAGCTGGGGTTCCCCTCCGCTGGCCCGGGTGCTGCTCTGCTGGTGCTGAAGCTGGGGTTCCCCTCCGCTGGCCCGGGTGCTGGAGCTGGGGTTTCTCTGCTGGAGCTGGGGTTTCTCTGCTGGAGCTGGGGTTTCTCTGCTGGAGCTGGGGTGTTCCTCAGCTGGAGCTGGGGTTCCCTCCGCTGGCCCAGGTGCTGGAGCTGGGGTTCCCTCCGCTGGGCCGGGTGGCGGTGCTGGGGTTCCCTCCGCTGGGCCGGGTGGCGGTGCTGGCGTTCCACTCTGCTGGCATGTGTGCGGCAGCTGGGGGTTCCCTCCGCTGGCATGTGTGCGGCAGCTGGGGTTACCTCCGCTGACGTGTGTGGCAGCTGGGGTTCTGCTGGTGGTGGTAGGGCTTAGGTGCATCTATCTCTGTAACTGGGGTTCCGTCACTGGCCCAGGTACTGGAGCTGGGGTTCTGCTGTTGACCTGGGTGTGGGAACTGCAGTTCCGCTGCTTGTGGTAGGGTTCAGTCGCTGGCCAAGGTGCTGGAACTGGGGTTCTGCTGCTGTCCTCAGTCCTGTCGTTCCGCTGCTATCTCCTTAACTGGGGCTCCATTGCCGGAACTTGGGTCCGCCATTGTCCCGGGTGCTGGCACTAAGCTGGGGTTCTGCCACTGGCCCAGGTAGTTAGTGCCTTATTTGTTAGTACGCCCTGGTGTTCATCTTTCAGTTGCTGCTCCTTAGCGCTAGATTCTATTGAGTCATGTTTTTCCCATCTCTCCGTAGATGTCAGAAGTGGGTTGAGAACTGTCGAAGAGCTGATTTGGAGGATAAAACACCTGATCAGCTCAACAAACACTACAGATTGTGTGCTCAGCACTTTGAGGATTCCATGATTTGTAGAAGTGTAAGTACCAGGAAATATTCATACGTTTTTATTTATACACATCAGAAGCTTAAATAATAACTAGTTTTAGAATACAAGTTTTGGAATTACTATGTGAAGATGACATCCAGCACTGACTTCACCACTGATGCACCATTTTCCCAGTCTTCTGGGTCTATGAGGCTTCCGATAGTCCTACGCTGATCTCCTGTAAACTAGTCCTGCTGGCCTGGTTACGATAAGCAGAGCTGGTCTTAGGGCCTGAGTCAGAGATGTACGCTAATGCAATCGTAGCTGTGGTCACCTAGTGAATGATCTGAAAGCTGCAATATAACGATTGTCAGGTTGTGCATGCTCAGGGATGAGGGAGGGTGCCGACACTGAACGATGTCGTTCAGTGTGTGTGCTCAATGTCGTTAATGACATTGAGCCCGGCACTGCAGGGGAGACACTAGACGATATCGTTCACGGAGCATATTGTCTAGTGTGTACGCGGCATTAGAATGCAGGGTTACTTCTTATATTTCTTCACTCAGAAGGTGGACTCCTCATTTAGCAATGTGTTTTATAGAGACGGGATGACTTGTCACCAGCAAGTGCTCAAGAAATAGCCCTGTGCATGTCGTGATTCATGTAAAGGTATTCCATAATGGAATGTGGAAGTATTAGTGAGCCCAAAGGGGCCTAGCCATTACACGACTTTGTGAACAATCCGACCAAAACCAGGAGGTTTTGGTTGCATTGTTCACAAAGTCGTGTAATGGATAGCCGGAAAGGACCAGTGGTGCGCGTGCACGCTGGGTCCTTACCGACGCCGACTAGCTACTGAACATGCCTGTCAACCTGACGACGCTCGTCAGGTTTGGCATGTTCAGAGATAGGACGGGCTCCTGCAGTGAACGCCGTTCAGTGCGGGCACCGCACCTCGGCGACCTGAAGGACTGAACGCTAGTTGTTCAGTCTTTCAGGTCACCTAGTGGATAGGCCCCTTAAAGCTTCCCAAAATATGGGGCTTCCACTGCTATTTATTACCATTTTGGGAGCCTATTCCAGTCCCACATAGTCACTCCTCCTAAAATATAACCTATTATATATTATGCTACTGTTTGTTAAACTGCACTGTGTGTTTGCGCTGTCATGTTGTTTACTTTGACTATGTAACAACCTACAAAGTGTTACTGTCGGGAGCAACGTCTCCAGTCTCAATTGAGGCAAATTAAGAAGCTTTGTTGTAAGTTCTCTCCCCGTTTTCTGACCTAAACTGCTCACCTTCCTGGCTGCAGTCTGGCCACCCCTTAGTTTGCCCCTGGGGTAGTAACTCTTGGAGGTCTACTTGTTCATGATCACTTTGAACTAGTCTTCCCCTTCTTAGTTGTCCCTGATAATCCCTATGGGGTGAGCAGAGAGATTTCATCCCTGGAAGGTTGGAACCCGCCAGCAATTTAAGAGGTTTAAATCTCTTGTGGGCAGGAATGTAGAGGTGAATACAGCCGCGGCCATCTAATGTCTGACTACATTTAATTCCTTGCACGCGTCAGCACTGAACTGGTCTTCTCATCCTGCTGTCAACTGCTAATCAGAAAATAGCGGGGGGGGGGGGTGCTCTCATGGGGACTTTGGTTACCTGTTTGATTGAGCAGTCGTGAAGTGATGAACCTTTGAGAGTGGATATAGTGTTCTGCACCTGTCACATCCCGTGCAGTTCCTCTTTCCCGTCTGGGGTGTTGCTCTCTACTTTGACCCCGCAATTTAAAATGGTAGTCATATTGCATCCAAATCCAGGCGCGTTTCGCATAAATATTGCCGTTATACATTTTGGAGTAAAAATAATCTGCTTACAGGGGCATTTCTAGCGAGGAGGCGGACCCGTGTGCAGTCTCCGATACGGGCCCGCTCCTCTCTGTCCGGCAGCGCACTGAGCTGTGTGCGGCCAGCGCCGGAGTTATAGACTCTGGGCACTAGAGTGTGCCCAGAGTCTATAGAGTATGCGCAGGTCACCTGGAAAATAGCCGCGGTGGCCATTTTCTAGTCGTTTTCACAGCGCCGGATCCCCGCACGGATGTGGGACTCCGCAGAGGTAAATAATACTATGGGTGAAGGGTGTGCGATGTGGGGGCCCGTGTGCCCCGCACACCCTGCACCCATTATAGACACGCCCCAGGCTGCTTAGGAAATCTAGCCCCATGTGTATCGAGAGGGTCATTTCATGTCCATGCCTAAAGCATGGGCTAATAATTATTAACAGATCACCATGGTTCGCTCCTCATTTTTATACTGGTTTTTAGTTAGAGGCCGGAAATTAGTGTGTGTTCTTTATTTTGTTTATGTATGTACCAAGCCTTTGAGAGAAAGAAAGTTGTCCCAAGCAACCAATCAGCTTCTAACTGTCATTTATCTAGCACAGTCTAGGAAATGGTATTAAGAAGCTGATTGGTTGCTGTGTTGTCCACTTTATCTCTGAAAGGTTTGATGCATCTCCTCCTATACGTATTCTGGAGAGCACCTACTGTACCAAATGAAAGCAGAATTTCAGCATAATCCTAATATCCTTGGTATACACCAGAAGGTCCAAATAGTTCATTTTCTGTGCAGATTGCATCAATGTTTTGTAATATACTCTATTATACGGTACCTGTCATCTAGTCATGGTGGAGGAAATCATAGAACCAATAATGCAACCTGTCCATTCACTAGTTCCCAGTGTCCTTTCTGAGGCACATTATACTGGTGTCTGTAGGAACCAGCTTCTTTTACTGATGCTGAAAGTTTGCCGGAGGGTGGGATTTGTTCACTGCGCTCGTGTTGCGTTTGGTTGGTAATTCGTAGCCATGTAACACAGCGTACGGTGTGTGTGGTTGTGTTTAATATTAGTGTATTTGTTTTCAGAGCCCATACAGGACCGGGCTTCGGGAAAACGCCATCCCAACGATATTTGACCTGACGAGTCATCTGGGTAACCCCGGCAGGCGCAGGAAGAGGATAAAAGAGCTGGTAGGTGTTTTTGTTTTCTTTGTAATTGTCCGTAACGGGACTAAATTCCCGGGTCTGCACCTGTTGATGCCTTGTGCCAAGAGAATTGTGCCTTTTACATGTATGTGCGGAGTGAGAAGTATAATATATGGAGGAACTAAGTAGCTTATTATACAGGAGTAGGTCATATGGCCATTAGCGAGGGGAAGTGTCATTTTTGGCTTGTGTACTGATTCGTATCAGTTTAGTGAGGAAGAAAGCTGTATATGTCATATCATCACTAAAGGTAATTAGATATTGTGTCTCCTGAGGCTGAAGTTGGAGCTGTCTAGTCTTGGCATTTGATAGCCTCAAGTAACATTCGCAATGATCTATGTCAAAGCTTTAGTAGCTTTTCATGTACAGATCTGTCCTTACACGTCTGTCCTGCAATTGCACCAAAGACCCCCTCTTGTCACACCAGGTCCCGTGAGACTGCTAGTGCCGGGCGTCTTTTTCTGCATGAAATGCGTCTAAGTGGCAATGTGATGCAACAATGAGGCACCAGCAGACTGTGCTGAATAATTTGATATGCGACACATTGCCAAAAAAAGACGACCAATGCTAGCAAAGTCTCACAGGACCTGGTGGCTCAATCACACCAGGCAAGTTGTGCTGCATGGCGTATTGAGGCTAGATGTATGAGGAAAGATCTGTATACGAAGATACTTGACATAAGGCTCTTCACGGAGGAGGCATATTTCCTACGCACGTCGGAACCCCTAAGGAGGGTTAGGGGGTTAGGTTAGTAGATACTTACCTTGGGACGATCGGGATTTCCATCACTGTCGGGCTTCCGCTGCCGGGAACTCTGCATCTGTCTGCCAGGCGCTGTCGGGAATCGAACTGCCGGCCATGCGGCCGGCGGTATTTCATACCGATTCCGTCATTGGCCACGTTGCTGTAGTTGGATGAAGGGCGCCCACACAGATAATCCTCTTATAGCTGCGGTGATCGTGAGGTCCCTCTCTGATCCTCCATACTGTGCTCTGTAGATTAGGGTTCTCCTGAGCAGTTGTTGATGTCCCTTCTCCGGTGTTTTCACCCTATATAGTGTCACTGTTCCAGTCCTTCTCTATAGAACCATCCTAACCCTGGTGTATGCGGCTTCTCCCGTTCCTGTTATGGCCTCTTCAACCTATATATTTGTTGTGGTCACAGAAAGTCTATCCAATTGAAAACCATTTTTACGTCCACATTTGTTATTCGCTTGATGGACATTGTAATTAATGACATTTCCAGACAGTAATGAATTGCATAACCAGGGATAATAGGAAATTCTTTAATATTTGGTATTATTTTCATTACTTTTTCTATTAACCTTTAAACCGTTTTTTTTTTAGGTGAGGTTACTGGTATTTAAAAAAGATTGTTAAACCATGCTTGGCTGGCAAGTAGAGGCGCTACAGATAGGGCAGTTATATGGGTTGTATAAGAACAACTATCCGCACAGGTATTTCCTGGTAATTCAATCAGTAGTCAAATATTGTTCAAACCCCCTATTAGATATTGGTATATGTATCGAACAGAAGGGGGCGCTATCTATGACAAATAAGGAACTAAACAAGAGATTTGTCATGTTATGATGCACCGATATTAAAATGTAACTTTTATTAATATTAGTCTAAAATTAGAATTAAAATTTTCATAACATAGGTCTTGCTCAGTTCTCTCCTATCCAGATCTAGATAAATGGGAGAACTGAGCAAGACCTACATTATGAAAATCATTATAGCTCATTGAAATGAAATATAAATAATATATGTAGCGGAGCACACCTCCGCGAGCAGGCTGATTGTAACACTTGGGCTTCATCGGGATTCGAGTGACCTTTAGAGATGTCACCGTCTTTCGTGGAGGTGTAATACTTTATTTTATGATAAACAATTGTTTACTGCTGAAATGCTGGTGGTGAAGTGTTTGTGGAATAGAGACAGAACCGTGGGTGTTCTTCGATAGTTTGACACCTGTCTGAGGTTCTCCGTATCTGGGTGACTAAGGGCCTGATTCACAGCCGAACGCTCTGACCAGAGCGCTCGCTCTGAATCAGGGCCCTCCTCCATTAAAATGGAGCGTCCTCCTGGACACTCGTATAGCTGTGGGTCACCACCCACAGCATATACGAGCGTCCAAAAAGATGGTCGCGATGGTCTTGACCATCACGACCATCGGACTTGCGATGGAGACCCTGCGGTAGGGTCTCCCTGCCACAAGCCCTGGAGTGATTTTGGCTCTGTCAGAGCCAAAATCACTCCCACTGACGTCACTAGTGATGTCAGTGGGGCCGGCTTCAGACGGTAGGCGTTCCCATGGGAACGCCTCCGTCTGGCAGGCACGCCCACCAAAGGGGGCATGCTGTCAATCAACATCGACAGCACGCCCCCTTTGGTGCGAGACCCGGAGCGACAGCTTGGCTGTCGCAGTCCGGGTCTCGCGCATGCGCACGACGGAGCTCCCTCCGTCGTGCGCATGCGCAGTGGGGAACATCGACCCACTTGCGAGCGTCCTGCCGCTTGCGAGTGGGTCTGAATGACCCCCTAAATCTGATCTCTGGCAACAAAAGCAGTGAAACTGCAGCGTGGCCCCAACGTATGTCACTAGCTTTCAGTAACACGTACCTGCGTTACAGGTGATCTGTTGTTTTCCATTTCCTGTGTTCAGTCATCTCATCTCCCTTCCCTGTGTTCTTTACCCAGAGTGAAGATGAAATAAGGACTTTAAAAGAAAATAAAAGTAAGTTATTTTAATTGCAGAATAACTTGTGGCCTCAATTTTTTAAATCTTGTCGAGCGATTCTGAAACATTGTCGGTGTCCTGGAATCGATGTTGATTATTGTGGAAGGAATTTATTAGTTCCATCTGCATGTTTTATGTTTTGTTTTATCTTTTATTGAACATTACAAAAAAAATACATGATTATGTACTTTGTGTAACGCAGTAATTCATATTGATACTCATTTGTGAGGTTAATGCTGGGGAATATACATAAGACAATTGATAAAAAAAAAAAAAACCTCACTGAATTGTCTATATCTTAATGCACCGTTAAGTACTTTGTCTCTGATTGTCACAAAGTTATACTCGATGCACGTACTTTAGCATAGATAATTTCCTTTGCCAGCCATGGCCCTACTCCAGGAGACCCAGCAAGCAGTGGGGAGGTGTAAAGATTAGCTGTTTAGTCAGGGTGGTAACCAGTTGGAGCTACTTTTGAGCAGTCAATATCCTATATTACCAGCGATTTAAGTCTGGTTTCAGCCTCTTAAGACCTATCCACGATACTCCTTTTATATTGTTCTTCACCCTCTTGGGACCTGTCTGCTTGGAATTGATCTTGTATTTTCCAAGACACTTTGCAGAATTACCTATTGATATCTGATGAGCAGGACGTGAAAATACTACATTAGTATATGACCTGGGTTAATGGACCTTTGAAATCTCCCTTCTCTTAGGCTGTTTGTCACTTGGGGATCCTGAACTTTGGTTTGCCACGATCTTGGCCTTTGATTTGTCTGGTCGTCTTGTTGAGGTAGCAGGAAAAGTAATGTCTAGTAAACAGGCTCCTAAGGCAGGAGTGGACCCAATTTATGTCCACGTTTAGAGCTGGTCAGACAGACAAAGCTAGTTGTAGGCTACGTATATGTCTACCACGAGGAGATGGCTCAAGCCTTGGCGAGAGACAAAGTGTAGACTTTGCCCAGAGCAAACCTATCAGCTTCTGACTGTCATTTCAAAGACTGTTCTAGATAATGGACAGAAGCTGTTAAGTTGCTTTGGGCAACTTCTCCATTGTATCCCTCTCCAAGGCTTAGAACATCTCCCCCCTCCAATGAGGTCCGCAAGAAGATACCTCCACATCTATTAGCCTATGGCACAGGTTCTCCAACTCTGTCCTCAGGACCCCAAATAGTGCATGTTTTCCAGGTCTCCTCACAGAACTACAATCTGAATAATTAGCTCCACCTGTGGATCTTTTAAAATGTGTCAGTGAGTAATGAATTCACCTGTGTCCCTGCTGGGTCACCTGGAAAACTTGACCTGTGTGGGGTCCTGAGGACCAAGTTTGAGAACCACTGGCCTATGGTAAACCTGCAGCTGTGTAACAAGACCTGTCTTCTCTATTCTATCTGTTCAATGAATGAAGCCCTCAGGTGCTAGCACAATACGTCAAGCGAGCGCACACTCTACGCTTGTTACTGGCCTATCAGGGATATAATGACATATAGCCTGTTGGAACCTCAGGGAACATCAGACTAATTCATAGTGTTGGGAACCCCAGTCGGATTGGACCGGGATGGTATTTTTGTGCGCTCTTGGCAATACTTGGTATTCTCACATTTGTCAGGAATTAATCAAAACGGCAAATTGTCAGTGGGCGGTACATTTATCTCTTAGAGCAGTGATGCCCAAATCCAGTCCTCAGGGTTAGGGTGCCCTGAGGATTGGATTTGGGAACAGTGTCCTGGAGTACTAAAGGTACTTGTTAACCCTTAATAATTTCCCTTCCTCCCACTCTGCCCAGTTTTCCATATCAGAATAGTCTTACCATACATCCTCCCATTCAAAAGAAACGAAGATATCTGTGATATTATACAGTCACATAAATATTGGTT
Source organism: Taudactylus pleione (assembly GCA_031769625.1). NCBI lineage: Eukaryota > Metazoa > Chordata > Amphibia > Anura > Myobatrachidae > Taudactylus > Taudactylus pleione. The sequence goes on along the minus strand of JAUIMM010000139.1, from coordinate 138,389 downwards.
CAGCCAGTTACATTGAGATTTATAAATGTACATTACCAGAAGTTCAAAGTAGTACTTGGTAAACATTTTATAATCCCAAGAAGTTAATTAGTAATAAAAATATTAAGAACCCCTATTTCCACACACCAAGGCATGAGGAGCTCAGTCAGTATGCAGATAAACCATTTAATGAACATCCATGTATTGCGCTATTTATAAAACCGCACGCTGCCTTTTTGGAGGTGTCAACGCTCAACATATATTTAACATTGTATAACCACTGCGCCAAAAAAAAACAAAAAACGCATATTAGAGGGAAAAAATACGATGCGTTTTTGACGCGCTGGCAAATATTTCCTGCTTATACAGGAACGGAAATGGTATTTGGATTACATCCCAGTTTCGTCATGGCTTCAAAATCATTCCTTGATATTGAGCTTCTGATAGCGCTTGTACGTCTCCACCCCGAGCTGTACGATCCTCGCAACGCCTCCTATAACGACACCGACCGCAGACTGAAGCTGTGGAATCAGATCTCCTCCGAAATTTTCCTGGACTGGGACGACCTCCACCCCCAGCAAAGATATATGAAAGGTCGGTACTATTATTTACAAGTCTTAACTGATGTTACATACATAGAACAAGGTTGTTGTCAATAATCACTGTACATAACTACTCGTACATAATAGCATTCAGTACATAGGTGTCCTCTACACTTCAGGTACTTATACTAAGATAATGACTTGCAGTTTATCCTCGAACATTTCTGGTGTTTATTATAACTTAAGCTGGTCACTGCGATATTCAACCTACAGATGTGTCCTCACCCACCTAACCTCAGTACGCCACGTGGCGGGAGATGCCTGGCGTGAGTGAGCTGCTAGGTCCTGTGCGACTTTGCTTGCACCAAGGGTCTCTTTCGCAATTGCGGTGCGACTAAGACACAACAGGAGACTGCATGGATTAGTGTGATATGCGAAAGTTGTATATCTGTGTGCGACAGAGTCTGTAAATGAAGCACAGCGGAATTTGGCGTGGAAAAACCCCGCAGCCGCTGTATGGTAGCACTTTGTATACAGATTCAGACTCTGTTGCACACAAATATACAATTGTCACAGATGGATCAGTGCAGTCTCCTGGTGCGCACTAGTAGCAATGCCATGCCACTAAGGCACGTTTTTGAGCGAAAAGATGCAATAAAATCGCTAGACGTATGCCGTCTCGCACAGGGCCTGTCGCTCCGAGAGCTGCTGATTGGCTTCTCTGCATCAATAGTGTATGGACATGTGAGCTGGAGGTATCCAGTGATCGGTAGCTAGTAATAAAGGGGTCTATTTACTAAGCAGTGTTAGGAGACAGAGTGAAAAGTGATAAGAAAGTGATAAGGTACCAGCCAATCAGCTCCCAACTGCCATTTTTCAAACACAGCCTGTGAGATGACAGTTGGGAGCTGATTGGCTGGCACCTTATCACTTTTCACTCTGTCTCCTAACACTGCTTAGTAAATAGACCCCTAAATGTTACAGCACCCTGCAGAACAGATGACCAATAATTCGGCTGGGTGTAAAACAAATCGATCCCAAATTTCTATTTTATAAATACAGTATCGCACCTCTGCCATTTCCAGTGATGGCGGCTTGGAGCAGTATGCAGATAATGGTTTGGATGGCTGCGTGTATAAAGTGTTGGCTGTCACACAGGGCCCTGAGCAGAGTGTGGATGTAATGTGCAGGGCGGCTTAGATCATGCAGGGTCCGAGCACGTTCATGGTAACTGCCTGATCGTCGCCTGCTCCCTCATGTATTCAGCTCTGGGAGTTTTGCCAGTCTCTACATGTGTCGTACGATCCCTTGCCATTAAACCAGGTCCCTAAGCTAGTGAATTACAAGAGGAATTACACAGGTATTAGTTAAGTAATTTGCAAGTCAAAGGTAACCTGGAAAATAAACTACATGTACTTTTTAAAGAAAATACATAAAAAAAAAGTTAATAAAAGCTGTATACATAGTGTAATATACTTCTTTGAGTGGCTTTCTTATATAAATCGCCAAGAAACAACACAAGTCGTCATATACTAAACCAGAGGTTCCCATACTCAGGGCCTGATTCAGACCCGCTCGCGAGCGGGTCGATGTTTGGCCACTGAGCATGCCGGAGCCGGCTCCGACGTGCGCATACGCAAGACACGGCTAGCGACGGCCGCTCCGTGTCTCGCACCAAAAGGGGGCGGCTGTCGATTTTGATCGCACCGTTTTGGAGGCGGGCAGGGGGGGTTGGCTGGCCAAACGGAGGTGTTCCCGACGGAACACCTGCCATTTGGGGGCGGCCCCACTGACGACATGAGTGATGTCAGTGGTGAGCTTCCGGCTCTATTAAGAGCCAGAAGCTCACTGGGGCTTGTGGGAACGAGACCCTACCGCGATGGTCGAGACCATCGCGACCATCACCTGGCCGCTTGCAATAGCTGTGGGTGGTCACCCACAGCTATGCGAGCGGCCCGGAGGGCGCACCAAAAAAAAAAAAAAAACCACCCTGATTCAGAGCGAGCGCTCTTTCAGAGTAAAGGTTTTAAGGATATATCCATGCTTGACCACAGGTGACTTAATTAGCACCTCAGTCAATTTGGGTTAACCACTTGTGCGCAACCATGGATATCTCTAAAACCTGAATTGTTGGGGTGACTTGAGGACCGCGTTTGGAAACCTCTATACTAAACCATAAAAGCATGAATATTATACTAACAAGTAGCGACTCGTTGCTTAGACCTGCGAGGCGAGAGCCATTGATGTCAGCAGTAAAAGTTGTTGTTGTGTTTGAGATCGAATTAGAAGTTTTTTTTTTGCTGTCGGTGTAATATATTGTATTTCTGTTTGTATTTGTCAGTAAAAGAGGTGCAAACACAATGGCAGACGCTTAAGGACAGTTTCAGAAGGGAACTCTCCCGCGAAATGAAGCGCAGTGGCCCAGCTTTTCCTCCCAGCCCTGATGCCTCTCACTTTAAGGATTTATTGTTTCTTAAACCTGTGATGATGATGATGCACGTGTAAGTTTAAGCACAAGTCAGAAAATGTTTGTTTGAATTATACAAATGTAATTTAATCCCTCCTTTGTATCCCAGGACTGATAGGAGAGCTGAGCCCCCCGCTGTAACCAGGATGAATAATGACCCGGCGGAAGTGACGGAGGAGGATCTAGATATTATTTACGTTAAGGAGGAGCCCCCTTCCCCGCACTCTTCATCCGCTCGTGCAGAGACCGCATCTCAAATCGTCACCCACCCTGCTGCCGGGACTCAACAACCCCCGGAGGAATTCAGCCAAAATGAGACTGGACTGGTGGACGGGTTATCAGAGCAGGACCAGAAGGAAGATCCGCACATGGACTTTGCCAGAAGTCTTGTACCTTATTTAGCCCAAGTCCCCGACAACCATCAAGCAAGCCTTAGAATGGCGCTGGCAAATGTCATTTTTTGTTATATCGAGAACACGCAAGGATGTAGCCCGACAGCCAGCCCACAACTGCTGCAATATATTTCCCCGCACGGTTACCCAACACCGTCTCCAACAACCAGAAACCCAAATTTACCTTGATAGCGAATCCCAATACGTTATATGAATAGAGGGGTAATTTACAGTGTATATATAAAAAGACAAGCCACAGTATACCTGCTGGCAGTGTATATGCTGGCTCTATTAGTTCCACAGGAGCTGGTGGAGTATACATATGTGTCCACGTACATCTTATTTCCTACAAGTCACGTTAAATATAACGCATGAGCACCGTGCAACTCTGTACCACGAGCGTCTTTCCGTGCAACTTTTTACCTTCAAATGCATCGAAAAAGCGATGCTGATTGGACGCACAAGCAGCTTCTGCTGAGTAAAATGACATGCGGCATGGCTATGTTCTGTGTGCGACTGCGAGTGTACCTGCATGCGAAACGCTACGTTACACTGTCAGCGGCTGTAACACTGTAACGTAGCATTTCGCATGCAGCCTCACAGAACATAGGCATGCCGCATATCGTTTTACTCAGCAGAGGCAGCTTGTGCGTCCTATTACCATCACTTTTCGATTAAGACGCATTTGAAGGTAAAAAGTTGCACAAAATACGCTCAGCGCTACCGAGCCACGGCACGGCGCGACTAGAAGGCTGTTTAATGCGCAAGGAAGTAAGATGTATGTGGACACATCTGTAGCTTGCCTAAGTTTGATGTACGGTCCACTATATACTCGTTGTTTCTTGAGAATCCCCAAACGAACACAAATGTTTATATGTGAATTGTTTATATAGCGCCACTAAATTACGCAGCACTTTGAATACTTGTCATATGTTCCCTAACACACACGCTCTAGTGTCCATCTTGACAGGTAACCTACCAGTATATGTTTTTAAAGTACGGGAAGATCTCGCACCACCCGGAGGAAACTCGCGCAATCAAGCTGAGATTATATAAATGCCAGTCAGTCAGGGCGCTGTCAGGACTGGTACACGTGAGGCGTGCTGGTTTTAGCTACATTTTGCTGTTTTATAAATGTTTTTTTTCTCTTTAAAACATGGTGTTGTTCCTTTTCCAGTAATAAAACAAAATTCTCTTGATTCAACTAGTCACATAATGATCATACGTGTGTGTGTGTGTATTTTTTTTTCTTGCTGCGTGTGTGCGCATTCCATTTTATTTCCTCATATCAGAAACCTTTTAAGATTTTGTTCTTCATACACATGAGCCTGTGGTCAGATCCCTATCGGCAACATGTGTAAAGCTGGGTACACATTAGGACGACGGATTGGCCATTCGGACCATCCGCTGTCCTATCTGACGATTGGAAAGTGCATACACGCTTGACAATCTTTGGCCCGATGTGTTGTGCCTGACGTCACAACTGGGCGGGTATTTACACGTGTCCGCCCACTTGTGATGTCAGTCACCGGCGGCCTCTACAGCAAGTGTACAGGCGGTCAGCTTACCGCTGATACAAACAGCACAATGTTCCGCTATATCTGCAGATCTATATCGGCAGTGTTGCAGAGCCGGCGCGATATGTCTGTGAACGACGACGTTCAGACATATTGCTGGTACACACCCGCCGACATGCCCTCGATGTATCGGCCAGTGTGTACCCAGCAAAAGCCTGCAGGTGAAATTACTTGGATCTTCGGTTAACTTACTAAATTAGATTTAAAAAAAAAAAAAAATCTCTATTAGTAATGTTGTACAGGTGCAATACATTTATTTTATTATATTTTTATTGTACACCATGGTTTACATCTCTAATAGCCAATCTCAGCAGCAACCTACCTTTCAATGAAGGAATTGGGTGTGCGCACATACAATATATATGAACTTATACTTGAATCATTGTTCATTATAAGGCACCACAAGGGTGCTGTAGCACTGTACAAGGGGATTAAACTCACAACAAGAAACATGAATACTGTACAGACATTGCAAAAAGGCGACCTGTTATATATTCCTACTAATCGTCTGTCTAGAAGCTGCGTAGTGAGAGCTGCAGGGAGTCTCCCCCTCTCTCGCCTCACAGACCTCACTGGCACAGGCTTTCTTCTCCACCCAGCACTAAATGGATGAACAGGAGATAAGAACACTGGGGGGGGGGATTTGGGAGGACAGGTTGGGCGGTCGGGATGCCAGCAGTCAGAATACCGACGCCTGCAAGTAATCCCCTAACTACTGACACTCCCCCTAACCTACATTTCCTGCAGCCTAACCCTCCCCCGCAGCAGCAGCCTAACCCTCCCTCTAGAGCAGGGATGGGGAACCTCAGGCCCGGGGGCCGTATAAGGCACCCGGAATCATGTGGTCTGGCCCTCGGAGCTTTTTTCTGCTAGCCTCATCTGGCTAGCAGGGTGCCTAGAATGGCAGCCAGAATCTATGCAGCAGTGCTGCCTGACTCGTCCTTAGGACGCTTCAGACGGTCGCACCGCTGCCCTTACAGCTCCCCGCAGCATCCTCAGGGTGCTCCGGGCATTGCTGTAATCACCAGCAATTGTGGCCCGCCCCCTTGTGACATCACACGGAGGGGGCGTGGCCTGCACCAGGCCTGTGAATAATTTTATATATATCAAAATGGCCCTTGGCTGAAAAAAGGTTCCCCACCCCTGCCCTAGAGCCTAACCCTAAACTTACCGTTGGGATACAGCAGTCGGGATTCTGAGTGCCGGCATCCCAACCACCAGGATGGTAACAACTTACAGGTAGATACAATGAGGAGAAGGGGGCGGAGCGTTAGCAGGAGGAGTTGTAAACTAGAATGGAAAAATTAGTTTTAAGGGCACACTAAGAAACCGATGGAAGGTCTAATGGAGAGAGTGAGGGAATTCCAGAGCTTAGGAGTCATACAGGAGAAACCCTGAATGTGAGAGTGAAGAGAGCAGGTGGGAGTGTGCGAGGAAAGCGACCTGGAGATGTAGGGAGCAGCGGTGGGGAGAGCTTTGTAAGATCTTAAATAGAATATATACAATTTATTTAAGATCTCAGTTTGCTCGGTCCTGTGACTAGCGTGGCTTATAAGTTAGAGTGAGGGGCATTATTGTAGTTTCAGTGTTTGTCTCAGGAATAATAGCATAATTACATTTCCAACATTCTTCTCACACAGACAAAATAATATTTTGATATTTCTGCCGGAAGGACCTCGAGACACAATTGTATTGGATTAAATATTAAAAAGATAACACAATGCTAAACATCCCCGCTGCTTCTAACTGACCTGAGTCATAGGCTTTATGTACCACCAGTGTTAGCAGGATTGCCGTCATTTCCCCTGTGATATCCCGTTTATCAGAATGGAATGTTCATGGGGGCTGCCATTGACAAGACCACCAGCTTGTAAAGGTGCCATTGGCACTAGAAAGAGCATCTGTAACTTGGACCCATTAGGTTTGTCTAGTAAAACGAGGCCCAAGTTCCTGGTGCAGTGGTCTGTCCTGTCGCTGCAGTGTAAAATGTTGGGAGGCGGGGTCATGCGCCGGCTCCCGTTGCATTTTGGAGATGTGACAGACCATCGCCGCTTATTATATAAATTGATTTGTTTGTTTTCATTTATCTTGCTCTAATTTAACCCAGAAGTAATGTTGTTTTGTTTTACGTATAATTATTTTCTCTAGTGCTAAGTGTTTTAAAAGTATTAGTTTTCAGTACAGTTGCCAATAGCGGTCTTCTCCTCTCCATAATCCCGTTTTAAAATAATAATCATGTTACCTTTTACAATATCGTAGGGCATGGGCTTGTGGCAAGGGATATGTGATGTCACAGATGCGTAGCCATGTCTAGAAAGTACAAATAATACGGCGGAGCTTGGGAGGCATTAGCAGACACAGCCCCTGAACTTGCTCTTGGTGTGCACGGAGGGAAAACCTGAAACTCTTCCCTGCCTTCTACATTACCCTGTTCTAGGCACTGTCTATGTTTCCAGTCTCATGAATATGTTCTCCTTATTCCTCCGATGTTGTTGTTTGTCATTTTTCGATTGCTGTCCTGTTTGCCTCCACACTGAAATCTCTCTTCTGTTTTTTTTGTTTTTTCATTTTGTATTTTTAGTGGACGCCGTGGTGCCTGAGAAGGAGAACCATCAGATCAATAACAATGACATGGAAATACAGATTGTGGAGATAGAACAGCCGGAGGAGGTTGCGGTGTTAACAGCAGAAGAACGAGAAAATAAGGACTACCTGAGAACTTTGTTCGAGGTCGTGCTCTTCATGGGGAAGCAGAACATACCGCTAGAAGGTCGCAATTGCGAAGTGCCCGATGAAGTTTATGTGCCGGACAACTTTCAGGCTCTTCTCGAGTACCGTATAAATTCGGGGGATGAAGTTCTGAGAAGACGATTTGAGGTCTTTGCTGTGAACCAGGAATACTGCTCCCGGTCCCAGCAGGAGCAGATGTTGGAGGTTTGCGAGAGCTGCATAAGAGAGGAGGTCCTGCACGATATACGCAACTCCCAGTTCTTCTCGGTAATTGCCGAGGATGCCGTGGATTTAGCAGGAGAAGAGTGCCAGCCCATTTTTATCAGGCATCTAGATAGCGCCAACAACCTCCGAGAAGAGTTCATTGGGTTTCTTCCGTGTGAAGCAGATGCGGAAATCTTGGCTGTAAATTTAATCTCGGCAGTGACGGAGAAATGGCGCTTGAATATGGAATGCTGTCGCGGGCAGTCTTTCGTTGCTTCAAGTAGACTTTCTTCCAAAATGAAAGTTGTGACATCGCATCTGCTTCAAAAGTACCCGCAAGCGACCTTTACTCTCTGCTCATCCTGTGCCTTGAATATATGGCTAGCAAATTCGACGCCTGTCACGGGCGTTTCCGTAGTATTGGGAGTCCTAGAAGATATTTATTTATTTTTCAAAAACTCCCCTAATTTGCAGAAAGAGCTGGAAAGTACGATCACCAGTCTTTTCCTGGACAACGCGGAGAAGGGCTCAGAGCTGAAGGAAGTGGTGCAATTAGAGTGGATAAGAAGACACGACACGTTCGAAATCATGGTGGCTCTTCTTCAGTCCTTTGTCCTCTGCTTTGACAAAGTAGCTTGTGACAACTTGTTTCGGTGGAGCACCAGGGTAACCAGTCATGCATTTATACTGTCAAGTGCCTTGACGGATTTCGACTTTGTCGTTACTATCGTAATATTGAAAAATGCCCTTTCGTTTACCCGGGCTTTCGGGAAGAACTTACAAGGGCAGACCTCAGATGTTTTCTCTGCAGCCAATAGTCTGACGGCAGTATTGCATACTTTGAATGAGGTCATGGAGAACATTGAGGTTTACCACGAGTTCTGGTTTGAGGAAGCCACTGATCTGGCAGCCAAGCTAGACATACCGGTTAAGCTCCCAGGTAGGTTCCGTAGGATGCAGCATGCCAATTTGCAGTCGGACCTTACGGCGGAAAACTTTTACAAAGAAGCTCTTAGTATACCGACCATCCAGCACGTCATTCAAGGGCTGAAGGACATCTTCTCGGAGCAACATCTGAAAGCTCTCAAATGCTTATCGCTTGTTCCCTCTGTAATGGGCCAGTTAAAATTCAGCACAAGTGAGGAACACAATACAGATCTGTACAAATGTGACCTCCCCAACCCAGACACGCTCTCTGCAGAACTGCACTGTTGGCGGGTCAAATGGAAACACCGAGGTAAAGACGTTGAGCTTCCATCCAACATCTACGAGTCGCTCCATCTCCCCGATATTAAGTTCTTCCCAAACGTTCACGCCCTACTAAAGGTCTTGTGCATTCTACCAGTCATCAAAGTTGAAGATGAGAAATTTGAAACGGGCAGGAGGCGTTTGAAGCACTATCTGGATAACACGCCGGCAGAACAGCGGTCGAGACACCTAGCGTTTTTGAACGTAAATTACGACACAAAACACGATTTGGATTTAATGGCGGACACCTATATGAAAATGCTTGCGGAAAAGGTTAAACATGAACCCACGTCGCCCCTTTCAGAAATTGCTGAAGATGTTTAAAACTGATGCAACCACTTTTCCGTTCTATTTTTTGTTTTTCCCCTTCCGTCATGGACTTAGCTGCTGTGTCTCGTTTTGGTCCTGACGCTTTGCCTTAAGTGACTGTTTCACATCATACAAATCCGATTTAATATGCAGCAATGTGGGGTTATAACCCTGTGAAAGCTACTGTTGGCTACAGTAAATTTTTAGAAGGACCTGGTCTGGACATTGTATTTTGTAAAAGGACGTAGGCCAATACAGGAGAAGGTTCTAAGTTAAATAAATGAAGACCTATAAATATATACACATTGCTATTTAATGGTTTTATGGATAAATATAAATATTTCAAATCTATACCGTAAAACAATGTTTTTGTTTTTTTGCTTATTTGGAGCTTGTTACTTAGAAACCCTTAGGTCCGCTATGAAATTGATTTAGTATAGTTACTAGGAGTTTAAAATGTGTTCGTTATTTCAAAATTGTGTTGATTTGTTAAACTTAATAACAACTAAAGATGTACAAATTTCCTGTTTGTATTTTTATACTGAAATTTACATTCTTTTTGTAAAAATTTAAGACAAAATAAAACTTTCCTTTTAGAAAGTGATGTAAGGGAAAAAACTTTTTTATTTTTTTTTGTTACCAATGATTTGGAGCGCGAGTACTTTATTTGTGTACTCCGAAGCATTTATTTATTTTTTTCAGATTTCTTTTAGCGACAGAATTAGTCAAATTGTGTCCTTGCGTCTCTAATCCAGTCACTTGTTTGCGCGTGAATCTTTCTTGCCGTTGTCCTATTTAGTGTCCTTTTATCTAGTAGTTGAACTAACTGCACTTCTGATGCTTCACAGAATTAAAACAAGCATTTAAAGAGGAACCAAAGCCCCAAATTACTGTGTATTCTGTTATTAGTCCTAGTCAACTGGAGTCTGCACCTTTTAGTCTGGTGTCAGTGCGTTTTGTCTTGCTTACCTAAAGTGATAGCTCACCATAATTGGTGACTAAAGGGGACAGTTTATCATTCTATTTTGGACATTTGTGTCACAACAACCTCCATTGGGTTTTTGCTAATATACAGTTGCAATCAATTAAAAAATACTTGTGTATAAGTTATAATGAACACTGCATGCGCTATGAATTCACTGATTAGGAAACCGATAGTGTTATCATATAAGGGTGAGAAGAAAGTAATTAGCCAGTCAGAGCTTATCACATTTATAGCTTACACTTCAATTTCGAGGTGTGTGTGCTATATTATATCTTATATTTTCTACTACTTTAGAAATTAATTTTTGAGTTTAACATAAGGGAATTTTTCTTCTTTTAAACTTGCGACAGCAGCATTTGCGAAATTAGACTTTTTCATAATAAGATAAGCAATGTCTTTATTACATGTATAGGACAGCATAAATTTACATTACATACAGCCCAGAAAAGTATAAAAATGTTTATAACTAACAATGTCTAGGCACTTCTCGCTTAGGGTAGACTGCCGTCAGCCGCTCAACCACCTTTCGCAGAAAATGGCGGATCCACTCCAACAAGTGTAAATCCCACGCCTCCCTCTTTATATCATTACAGGTATATTCCCACACAGACCTTCATTAAAATGTGTGTGTGGTCTACAATATATCACCCACGCTATAACACAAATTTTGGTTGATGTTAAAAAGCCTGGTATTGAAGGCGAAACTTTACTTTGTCAAACCTTTCCGGTTCGGTCAGCTTGCGGAAACTTTATATATTATACAGTAACTTCTATGTCCTATTCAGCGGTCCTTTAATGTGCGCACATTTCCAGCAAAGTGTTGGCTCCATCACTTTCTATGAGAGTTTGGTATTGATGTAATGCCTGATTGATGTGACAGGGCAGCAGTGAATTTGTTCAGTGTATGACATAGATGCCTCCAACGGGAGTAGCTGACAAACTATTAGGTTAATTCAAACTTTTTTTTGGTAAATGTTTGCCTTTTAAAGATACATGACAGGTGTAACCCCCCCCCCTCTTAAATTGGGTTTGTTGTCGTCCCTTTGCTAATTTGATTGTTATTCTCTTTTGGCCAAATACTTTGGTCTCCAGTACCGCCTGTACAATGGTGTCACTCAGATCTACCTATCCCCAGACCCCTCCCATCCTCTTTACTGGGTATCCTGCTGTGTCCATGCTACCTCCCTCCTACTGGATGTCCCAAGAAGTCTGAAATACCTGCTCATGTTGCCTCTTTTAAGGCCTCATCTATCAACGAGTTTTATCATTCGAGTGATAAAACTCGTTGCGTATGATAATGGTGCTCCAGCCAATCATCTCCCAACTGTCATCTAGTGTTCACTCTAGCTCCGGCGGCAGACAGGGCACCGGAGCTTGAGAGGGCACTTCCGTACGTGCTCCAAAGGGGGCGTGTGGCCATGGAAAAGGGGGCGTGTCTATAAGACGCATCCCCTTTTCGTCACTCTTGGGGGCGTGCCCCCAAGTGCTGCCGACAGGGAGAATAGATGCCGGGAGCATTCTCCGGCGGTGACTGGGTCACCGCACATTTCCCCACCCGCGGGACACTGTGACCCGCGGGTGAAGACGGCGCCCGCAGGCTGTAAGGGCAGCGCGCTTTATGCCCTCCTTCTGGAGGGCAGGGTGCTTTTTGCCCTCCAGAAGGAGGGCAGGGCGCCGCGCCCCACTAAAACAGCCTAGAGGGAACCCTAGTCATCTGAAAAATGACAGTTGGGAGCTGATTCACTCATTTTGAATGATACAATTAGTTGATAAATGAGGTCTCCAAACTCTGCTACTGTATCTGTCACTTCTCCTGGCTGGTTGTTTTCCTTCCCTGCAGTCTCCGCTTCTCACATTCAGGTTCACTCCTTGACCTGGCATTTCCATCGCCTAAGCTTTGCCCAGAGGAGATCTTTCCACAGTCTCTGTGCTACCAAAACTCTCATCCACTCTCTCATTGTCTCCCTTTATTACTTCATCCTCCTCCTGCCTGGCCGTCCTTTCACACGTCTATCCCTACTTTAGTTAATCCTCAACCCCACATTGATGCTGGGTACACACCATCCAATTATCGGGCTGATCAGCTGATAATTGGATAGTGTGTATGCAGGAGCATTGGAGTATTATAAGTCGATAAACAGCTTCCTATGGTCCTGCAGCAGCCAGATCGGGGAATCGAGCTCGAGGGTGCTGCACATGCATCTCGTTCCCGACCTTTCCGATCCCGTTCAAGAGATGAAAGGAAAGTACACACCAAACAAGAAATAGCTCATTGTGTATGGGTGCGCGCCGATCCAATAATTGCTCCTGCAGATCGGCAGCACCCGTCAGGTAGTGTGTACCCGACTTTAGACTGATTTTCCTTTCCTCCAGCTCCACTTCTATCTCCCAGCTTGTCCAGTCTATTCGCTGGCCCTCCATTCCCATCTGTTCACCCTCACCTAATAAACCACATTCTCCATACATCTCACACCACCCTCAATCGGGTTCCCGACTATAGATAGATAGATAGATAGTAATTAGTTAGACAATGTCTAGATAGACACCAGATGTTAGACAGTCAATAGTTAGACAAAGGATAAAAGTTCGACACGGAAAAAAGTCACACACTACAGTTAGACATGTAAAAAGTTCGAGAGGGTCAAAAGTTCGACAAAAATGATCGACACAAAAAATGGTTGACTTTTTTTATTTTTTTAGGAGTTATGGTTAGGCACTTACTGGAGGGTTATGCACTTATCCCCACGGTTAGGGTTAGGCATTTACCTAGACGGTTAGGGTTAAGCACCAGGAGGGAGGGTTAGGGGCTAAAAAGAAAAAAGTCGACCATTTTTGTGTCTATCATTTTCATGTCGAACTTTTGACCCTGTCGACCTTTTGTACCTGTCAAACTTTTTACATGTCTAACTTTAGTGTGTCTAACTTTTGTCTGTGTCGAACTTTTCCCTGTCTAACTATTGACGGTCTAACATCCGGTGTCTATCTAGACATTGTCTAACTAATTACGGTCTATCTCTTATACCACACTCCCTCAATCTTACCCTCTCTACTTTTCAATACCCGGCATCTCAATCCCTCCTCTAAGAGTTCTATGTTCACTTCCACACCCAAACAGACTCTCCACCTGTTATCTACCCATCTCCCACCAATTCCACTCTACTAGCTGACTCATCCTGTCCCTAATTTTTCCCACCCCCCCCTCCCTCTTATCTCCACTCTCTCACGCAGAGCCCTAACTTCCGTCTTGTCTATTCAAACCCTCTCCACTTGTGCACCCTGTATCCTGCCTCCAGCATCTTCTGTACGATACTTGTTGGGTAAACTGTAGACATAGATACCAGTTTAATTTTTATTCTTTCATTAATACTACTTAACTATCCTGTAGTTTTTGCCTTTGCTTGTTATCTATTACTAAGCACTATATGGCGCTGCACCGTATAAATAATAATAACAGTATAATTGGAATGGAGACGGGACAGATGGGGGGGATCAAGTGTGAGCAAATTTTCAAATACGTCAATTGTTTCTATATGTGCCAGAACTTGCATCCATTAGCAATGAAATCTTTACGCCATTGCCCAAAGTTGTTATGACCGCGCCTGCGTCCCCAGTGCCTCTGCCATGTCGCTCGTACAGCGGCGGATTTATACGCAGAATGATTGATGGGCTGTTTTGTGGGTGGTATCGGAGGGGTGGACACAAAGAAAAAAAAAAAGTGGGCGTGTCGCAATTGTTTTTATAGGAGCATCGGATCCAGCTGCTGCGTCTTTTTGTACGCAGTGTCACTGGTGCCAGCGTCTTAGTTCCGGTGGCCCCTCCGAGGAGCCATCGGGTTACTGTGAGCCGCTAATGATTGAATAATCTGCACCGATGCTGCGTCTTTGTGCTCAGATACTTGGATTTGCAAAACCGCAGGTGGACGTCACCCCGGCAGCTGTTGGCATTGGCATATTGACTCGGTGTATCTGCGTAAAAAGTCGCAGTTGCGACTGGATTAGCGCACAACTCTGAACCAGGCCCATTGTTCAAAAGAGAGTGTAGCGTGTAGTGGTAACTACCTCACTCCCATCAGGGCTAAAGATTGTAAGGGCTGTGCACTTTCCAGCCTGACCAGCCATGCTTGCACACTTAGATGACCCCTATTGCTCTACTGTCTTAGCCTCTACCCCTTCTGAAGGGAGGCTATTCCACTTATCCACTACCCTTTCCTTTGAACTTCCCTCCAGTCTCAGTGCGTGTCCTCGTGTTCTAGTACTTCTCTTCCTATGGAGAATGTCTTGTACAAACCCATGATATATGTGACAGTGTCTATCATGTCCCCCCTTTCCCTTCACTGCTCCAAACTATACATATTAGGATCTTTTAGTCTTTCCTGGTACGTGTTGTGGTGTAGGCCTTGCACCATTTTAGTTGCCCTTCCTTGTACAGTCTCTAATGTATTTATATCCTTCTGGAGATATGGCCTCCAGAATTGAACACAGTAAGATGTGGATGTACCAATGACCTATACAGTGGTATTATCACTTCTTTCTTTCTGCTACTGATTCCTCTCCCTATGCAACCAAGCATCTGACTTGCCTTCCTCAGTGCTTTGCTACAATGTTTACCTGCCTTTCAGTCACCTAAAATAGTGACTCCTAGATCCCTTTCCAGTATAGTGCCATTAATACTATTATTATCCTTTATTTATATGGCGCCACAAGTGTTCCACAGCGCCTTACATAGAACTAATAAGTGAACAAGAAACAAGTAACTTACAGAACATTACAGTGCAGGACCAGGACACGATTTATATACATTGCTGCAATAGCGATTACAGCACTCACAATAAGCAGCCGGGAGCTGCAGTTACGTGTTAGGTGCCCTTATGGGGAGTAAGGAGTAGAAGAAAATGTAAAGAGAAGCACATGAGGGACGAGGGCCCTGCTAGTGAGAGCTTACATTCTACAGGGGAGGGGCAGACAGACAGGGGTGACACAGATGGGGTAGATAGTGAGGAAGGAGCATGGAGCAGTGGGTTAGGATATGTGCTACGGAACGAGTGTGTATAAGATGACCTGATGTTATGTCAAAATTAAGTCCTTCATTCATCTATCTCTATGACAGAAAATAGATTTTGTTTGTGTTATTTACTTGATCTACTACTTTAGTCACCCAGTCAAAAAAAAAGTCAATAAGATATGTTTGGCATGATCTCCCCCCAGTAAACCCATGCTGTTTGGGATGCTGCAATTTGCTGGATTTGAGATGTTCCTAAATTCTTGGGCTAAGGGTTAATTTAGTGACAGAGACTTAAAGTCAGTAATAGAAAAGGCAACCGTTACACCTCTCAGTTTAAGGACTTAAACATGTATTTACTTTATTTGGATAGATCTGATCCTTAGCTTGAAACATAATCGTTGCGTAAACCTTTTTTGGGGCAACTTTTTGTTCTTGAATTGTGTTTTCAGACCATTAACAAGTATCCACTTTAAATGAAAGTGACAATTTTGGTCTGCAGGCTCATTGTGAGCACGGACGGCTAGAATCCTATTATTTTTTTACTAGCTGTTCCTAAAGACCGAACATCCCGATGAAGGCTTTTCCTCTCGCTCACCGTTCTCGTAATAAGATCCAGAAATCTAGACGCATTTAAATTCCTCCTCCAGCTTAGAGCTTCTGTAGTGATGACAGTACAGAGGAACTGGCAAAATTATTCCATAGTTGGTTTAATAACATTTCCAGGACCTGAATTATGGTTAAATAATTCCTATAAGTAGTCATTGCAGAGCCGGGCATCGGTCATAGCCGGTTGCATCAGATCGCATTTCATCGGCTAGGAATGGAAACGGGGCAATTTTCGAAGCCGTTACAGGTGGCCTCTTTTTTTTTGGTAAATTCCTTTTAGATTGTCCTAGTTGAACATCTGGGTATTTGCAGTAATGCACACCAAATGTTTTATTCTGGCTCTCCCAACAGAGGAGATTTATAGCCGTGTCTGAGATAGTTACATTACCAGTTATTTGAGCGGTTTCGCATCCAATCTTCTGTAGTAGTTTTCTTGTTATCACAAAAACCGGTGCATTAAATAATGTATTTTTCCATGTACATTTATCCAAAATATTTTCTACATCAGGGTCCATAGGGTATCCACAGGATACCTTGGGGTATAGGTGATGACGTCAGGCATCTGGCACCATAGAGTTAAGTTTCCAGCCTCCCAGGATGCACTAGGGTCCCCCTCCTATACCCCGCCCCCGAGCCACGGCATCTCAGTTTTCGTTGGTGCCCGGCTCGGAGTCGGAGCAACTGTTTAGAGGGGGGCTAAGGGTAGCCCCTGAAGTCTTCTTCAAGGCAGCTGTGGCTGCCCATCTGGAAGTACAGCATGGACAGTCACTACTGACGTCCATGCTGTCTTCCCTACACCCCCGCCGGTACCAGAACGCCGGTACTGATCCGGGGATGCTGGTAAGCATCTGGGGTCACAGCTAGCGGTGATCCCAGATGTTTTGGACCATGGTCGGATTCAAGGGGGCAGCAGGTAAGCAGCGGGGTCCCGCGGTGGGACCCCGCTGAAACATGGTCCTGAGTCCCCAGGCAGTGGGCTCCCTGGGGACTGGCTGCAGCATGGAGCCAGGTAACCAACCTGCGCTTCCACTACCCCCCTGGGACAGCGGACCGCAGCTGAGCGGTAGCGCTGCGGCGTCCCAGGGGTTAATTGCATTCCTGGGGAGCGCGCCTTCCCTGTACACAGCCGGCGCCTCCCCCGCTGCACACAGCCCTCTCTGCACCTGCCGATTGGCCCTGTGGCAGCGCTCCTCCCCCAGGCCGGCCTCCTCTCTGCTCCTCAGTGGCCAACTTTACAAGAAAGCATGGTGAACACTGCTGGAAGCTGCTGATCGGTGGCATCGCGGTCTGGGTCCCCCGGCATACCTCTCCTCTGTCGAAACAGGTCTGTGTATGCAGCACTGTGTCCTACCAGGCTCTCTGTCTGCGTAGTTGAGTATCAGCGCTGATAGTGCAGGAATTGATTTCTTTGCATTGTATGTGACTTCTGCTAGCTAGCTGCCTGTACTTTCACTTTCTACTGTCAGCCATTTCACTGTCCCTGATCTTCTTCTGCTAAAGCCCTTGCGGTGCGGTGATTGCAGGGCGGTTCTCCCACTATACTAATGAGTATTAGTGAGAGGGGTCACATACTTACCATCATGTCTGAGAGTGATTTTCCTCTCCAGCTTCTGTGTACTACGTGCAAGGTACCAATAGCGGAGGGGGAGGGTAATGCGGAGGGGCTATGTCGGCAGTGTTTTTTTATTGGCGCGACAAATTACTGTCACGGCTCCGGTACAGAAACCGCCCTGGGCTTGTTTCACCAAAGCGCTTACAACTCTAGTGGGCCAGTTAGCTCCACAACCTGCGTTCTCTGAGATGGGATTGTCCCAGCAGTCAGTGGTGTCGTCACCCATGCAGGGTTTCCCGAGACAATTGATGGTACCCCACAGTCTCCCTATTTCCCCTCCTCGGGTCTCTCAGGAGCCTGCGTGGGTTAATTCTCTGACAAGTTCTGTACAGCACTTGTCGGACGTGTTACAAGGGGAGTCTGTGTTGAGGCCACATAAGCGGCCGATGGCATCTCTGTCCGCTCCTTATGAGGATGACGACGTGACGTCCGATGATGGGGAGATTCTGGATCTTTCTGACCAGGAACCTCTCTGTACTAAAGAATCGGACGCTAAGTCTAAGGTTTATATTCCTGGCCTTATTCGGGCAGTCCGCACAGCTTTAGTTATTGAGGGTGATGATCCTCCGGTGTAAAAGTCCAAATATGCCTTTTTCAAGGATATTAAGGGTGACGCCACAGTGTTTCCTCTTTAGGATCAGTTAGTAGACCATTTAGAGGAGGCGTGGAAACATCCTGGCAAACGGTATCAGCCTCAAAGACGTTTAGCGGTGGCTTATCCGTTTTCAGACAATTGTTTTTCTAAGTGGGAATCCCCTCAGGTGGATTCTCATGTGACACGCCTAGTCCGAAGTGCCACATTGCACATGCCCTCCATGTCCTCCTTGAAGGATGCTACGGACCGTAAGGTGGAGATCTGCCTAAAGTCCATTTATTCCCTCGCAGGGGGGGGGGCATCCAGACCGGCTATGGACGTATGTTGGGTAGATAGAGCTATGGAGCGCTGGGCTGATAGTTTGGAGGCGTCTTTGGATTCCGACTGTTCGGCTGAACAGTCCGAGTTGGTAGGCAACCTCCGGGATTCAGCCACTTACATCAATGAAGCGACCTTGGATATTAGTACCCTCACATCTCGCATTTCTTCGGCAGCTGTTGCTGCTCGTCGCACCTTATGGTTGCAATCCTGGAAGGCGGACGCTGATTCCAAAAAGGGATTGGAAGCTTTGCCCTTTAATAGAGAAGTCCTCTTTGGTCCGGATCTGGATAAAATTGTGGCCACGCTGGCGGCAGCCAAGTCTGCATGTCTCCCGTCTGCCCAGGAAAAAGGCCTGGAGTACCAGACGTCCGGCCCCTAAGTCTGATGACAAGCCTGCGGCCTGACGGTCCAGGCCTCCATTTGGGCGATCCCAAAGTGGGAGGCCGCCTGCTGCAGTTCGCCCAGTATTGGTCGGCAACTACGACAGACACTTGGGTTCATGAGGTGGTTTCTCACGTGTATGCCCTCTCCTTTCGGCACAGGACCCATCCCGATTTTTCACCTGCGGCCGGAACAAAGCCATGGAACTGCGGAAGGTTTTGCACACTATGCTCCAGGCTGGAGTTATAGTGCCTGTTCCATTCTCCCAGAGGGGCCAGGGTTTCTATTCCAATCTATTTTTGGTGCAGAAACCCAATGGGTCGTACCGTCCGATTCTCAACCTCAAGGCCCTCAACAAGTCCTTGCGGGTGCCGTGGTTTCGGATGGAGACCCTACGGTCCATCATTCTGGCGCTGGAACCTGGGGATTACATGGTGTCATTGGACATACAGGACGCTTACCTGCATGTCCCTATTCTTTTGCGTCACCAACAGTTCCTCAGGTTTGCAATCTGCAACGATCACTTTCAGTTCCGGGCATTACCTTTTGGCCTGGCGACAGCACCACGTGTGTTCACCAAGGTTATGGCCGTCATGGCGGCGTTCCTGTGGCTGCAGGGAGTCCGCATGTTGCCGTACCTAGACTATCTTTTGTTGGTAGCAGGGTCTCCAGAGCTCCTTCTACGCCACTTGGATCTGACAATTGCAGTACTGCAACGGCACGGCTGGTTGATAAACTGGCAAAAGTCCACCCTGATCCCGTCTCAGAGGATTCTGCACCTCGTAGCCTTATTGAACTCCAGTCAGCAGAGAATCTTTGTGACGGGGGAAAAGATCTCTGCCTTGCAGTTGAGGGTGCGCAGCTGTCTGCAGAGTCGCCGTGTGTCTCTACACTCTGCGATGAGGTTACTGGGCTCCATGGTGTCAGTATTCGACATGGTGGAATATGCCCAGTTTCACTCCAGACCTCTGCAGCAATTGATCCTGTCCAAATGAAATGCACTGCCTCAGAGTCTAAAGTCCCAGACGATGGTGCTCACTCCGGAGGTTCGCCTGTCCCTTGCCTGGTGGTTGCAGACAACCCATCTCAACAAGGGTCGTCCTTTTTGGGTGGCGAACTGGGTCCTATTAACAACGGACGCCAGCCTTCGGGGCTGGGGAGCGGTCACGGGTCCACACTTGTTCCAGGGCAGATGGACTCAGGCGGAAAAGGTGCTTCTGATAAACATCTTGGAACTCTTCAATGCTCTCCAGCAGGCACAGCGGGTTCTCCAAGGTCACCCCGTGCAGGTCCAGTCGGACAGCGCCACCACCGTGGCCTACATAAATCGTCAAGGAGGAACCCGAAGTCGGGCGGCACTCGTAGAGGTGTCCCGCATCCTGGTCTGGGCGGAGCGCAATCTCCCGGCCATATCAGCAGTATTCATCCCGGGAGTTCTCAACTGGGAGGCGGACTTTCTCAGTCGCCAGGACGTTCATCCGGGGGAGGGGTCTCTGCACCAGGACGTCTTTCAACTTCTGGTGGACAGGTGGGGTCTTCCAGAGATCGACCTCATGGCGTCACAGCACAACAACAAGTTGCCGATGTACGGGTCTCGCACAAGAGACGAAAAGGCGTCTCTGGTGGACGCTCTGTCCGTCCAGTGGACGTAACGGTTTGCTTATCTCTTTCCTCTGTTTTCCCTTCCACGGGTAATCCGGAAATTCAAACAGGAAGGAGGGACGCTCCTGTTGATAGCTCCCACGTGGCCCAGGCGGCACTGGTTCTCAGACCTTCAGGGGCTGTCCGTGGACATTCCTCTGCGGTTGCCGCTACGACCGGACCTACTGTCACAGGGACCTTGTCTTCACCTGGACCTGACTCTGCTGTCTTTGACGGCGTGGCTGTTGAGACAGCCATGTTAAGGTCCAGGGGGTTTTCCAGCTCTGTAGTACGAACTATGCTAAGAGCTCGGAAGCCGCCTTCTGCAAGAATATACCATCGTGTGTGGCATACGTTCTTCCAGTGGTGTAGGCCGAGAGGTTATGCACCTCGGGAGTTCCGTCTGTCTTGAGTGTTAGCTTTCCTACAGGCAGGACTAGACCATGGGCTTCGCCTTGCTTCTTTGAAGTTGCAGGTATCTGCCCTGTCTGTCTGGTTCCATCGTAGGATTGCTACAATCCCTGATGTGCGCACCTTTATGCAAGGTGTTCTTCGGATTCAGCCGCCATTTGTTCCACCGGTGGCGCCTTGGGATTTAGCTGTGGTCCTGAGGGCTCTCCAGGGACCGCCGTTTGAACCGCTGGGCTCAGTGGACCTTAAATGGCTGACAGCTAAAACAATTTTCCTTCTGGCCATCGCTTCGGCCAGACGTGTTTCTGACTTAGGGGCTCTATCCTGTAGACCCCCTTTCCTGATTTTTCATGGGAACAGGGCAGTGCTGCGCACTCGTCCTGAGGGCCTGATTCAGAGCCGGATGCTATTTGCGGTCGTTCGTTCAGAAAAAGGGGTGGCTATTCAAATGAACCGTTCGCTCTTTGCGGTCTGTTCACGCCTCTAGGTCTGAACGAGCTAACAAAACTTGCGGTAGTTTTTTGGAAAAATACGCCCCCTGGCCGCTCGCATCCTACATCATGTCCGCTATTTATTAGATTAATCGAGTACATCGACCAGCGTATGAACTGCTCGCTATTCTTGTGGTTGGTTTTTCCTACCGCAATCATGCGAGCAGTTCTGACTATAAAATAACCCAGTGACGTGGTCAATGACGCTGCTGTGTTAATTATGCACACCCATAAAACGCCCGTTTTGACCTTTAAGCACGCCTGCGTTCGGATCTCCACTCCCCGTTTTCAAGCACCTTCCCCTGTTACCACCCACATATGCCTCCTCCTGTCACTCAAAATAGCAGGCATTCGCTATTTAGCGAACAAACGATTTTCGGCCGCACTGACTGGTACGCGCATGCGTATAACAATCCGTATGCATGCGCAGTTGTGCAAACATCGCTCGGAACGAACGAGCGGCCGCTTACGAGCGGCTCTGAATCAGGCCCTGAGTTCCTTCCCAAAGTTGTTTCACGTTTCCATATCAACAAGGAAATCGTGGTGCCGGCTTTTAACTCACCCGACCTTTCAGTGGGTGAGGCCACTTTGGACGACGTGTGGGCCTTAAGGATTTATGTTGACCGCACTTCTTCATTTAGGAAGTCGGACGCCTTGTTTGTCCTCTATGGCTTCCGTAAAAAGGGTTGGCCTGCTTCAAAGCAAACTTTGGCAGGTTGGATTCGTATGGCAATTTCAGAAGCTTATCTTCATGAAGGCCTTCCTGTTCCATCCTCTGTGAGGGCTCATTCCACTAGGTCTGTGGGTCCTTCGTGGGCAGCTCGACGTGGTGCCTCTGCAGTCCAGATCTGCAAGGCTGCCACGTGGTCCTCTGTCCATACATTTGTGAGGTATTACGCGTTTGACACCTTCTCCTCTCAGGATGCTTCCTTCGGGCGGCGGATTCTCCTTTCAGCACAGGAGCGTCCCCACCCTTGAAGGATACTGCTTTGGGACATCCCCAAGGTATCCTGTGGATACCCTATGGACCCTGATGCAGAAAATATGAGATATGGTAAGAACTTACCTTTGTTATCTCTATTTCTATGAAGTCCATAGGTTTCCACCGCCCTGTCACACCTGTGCTGCAGATGGGCTTTGCTCTGGTCACCGGTTTTTCCGTCTCCCTCTGGTGAGAATGTGATTCTTGTGTGTGTCCAGATCTTTTTTTCTCTCTCTTCCTTCTCCTCCTCCGGCCTATGGCTTGGTACGTAACTGAGATGCCTTGGCTCGGGGGCGGAGTATAGGAGGGGGGACCCTAGTGCATCCTGGGAGGCTGAAAACTTAACTCTATGGTGCCCGATGCCTGACGTCATCACCTATACCCCAAGGTATCCTGTGGAACCCTATGGACTTCATAGAAATAGAGATAACAAAGGTAAGTTCTTACCATATCTCATATTATAACAATGTAAAGTGTATAATAGTAGTGCAAATGCTCAAATACAGAGGAACTGAATCTGAGTTGGGAGCAAAACGCAAAAAAAAAAAAAAAGTACTTTACACCTGGAATAAACCATGCTGCAATGCAAGGTGATACTTTTTTTTTATTTTTGCATGCAAGGTAAATACCGACTGCTTTTACATGTAGGCCACACATGCCGGGCAGCTTTATTGTTGCACAGCATTGAGTTTGGACATGCCCCTCCTACATCTCATTCCCTCTGCACAATTTACATTTGCTCCTCACGCAGTGCAATATGGTTTTACCCAGGTCCAATGTCCAAAACTTGCTCTTTTTTATTTTACCTTGCTTTCAACTCAAGAATCAGCCCGAGTGGCCGCTTAAACCATCAGTGTTTTAGGAGCCCCCTTCCCGAACAGTGTGTGAGCAGCGGGAAAGGCTTGCAACGTGCAGATATTTAGGACTAAGATTTAAAGCGGCAATTTTTTTTACACTACAAAGCCAACCTGATTCTGCAGTGTAAAATTTTGCTGCTTTAAACCTTAGTGCTACATTGCAGAAATCTCTGCACTTTGCAGCTCACTACATTTGGGCCTACAGTATGTGCTCTTAAACAATGGCGGCTTTTACCCAGTAAAATCCGCCACTCCCCTGTAAGCCCCCCAGTCCCTCAGTATGTGAATTAGCAGTGGCTTCCATTGGAAGAGGTTTCTGCTATCACATCGTTGAGGCTATATCCCAGGGGAGTGTTTTCTCCACCTGGTACTGCCATTAGCAGAGAGAGCGTCCAATGGGATGTTTCCGAAGTTACCCAAGCCTCTGCTTGATTGACAGGCAAAAGCGTTTAGGGGGGCGGGGATGGCTTGTGTGTCGCCCTCATTTTCCAGGAGTGACAAGGTTAGGGTCTGTGTCGGTGGATGTAGATTTCCTGGCCTCGCAGCTGCCAGGACCCGGTCAGGCTGTGGTAAACTGGTTGAGATGGTTGCGATCAGTTGCGTAAGTTCATCCCAGACGCCCGGAGGCAAGTTATAATTTGGTGCCCCCTGTCACAGCCTCTGACACTGTAATGTACTAATTTGCGTGCACACAGGCTATAGATAGAAGAAGGCAGCAGCTGATGGTCTGACATGGAGCTCCTAGTATATGGTGGCTTCTCAGATGCCAGGAAGGGGTTCCATGTATTGGGCGGCCGTGACGGTTCACTCCGGGTACATAGTTACAGCCATAAGTGGGGTGAATATGTTGTGGATAATGGAGGAGGTGCCCCCCCAGAGCTGGAGTCCGGCGGCAGGCGCCTCCATTGTCTCCCATAGTTCTGCCCCTGGTTGCGATGCTGATTCCAGGCTCCGACCGCAGATGCAGCAAGGAGGTGTCTGTTTCCTACAGACACCTCCTGCTGCATTTACATTTTTAGATTGAATTGCGCAGGTGCTTGTGTGATGCTCTGCAATTCCGTCCATCAGAGAATCCGGCCCAAAGTCCATTCGAAAAATGAATCGTCCCAATACAAGTTGCCCTTCCAGTGCAATCACCATACAACCTGCTTAGTGAGCAATTCACCAATAAGCAGCTGGACAAATTGCTAATTGTGGTTGCTTTAGAGGTCGTACCAAATAACATCATAACCTTTTTCATTGCTAGCCGGTGGCACCTGCAGAGGGGTTTCTGATGTTCTGTTGATGTATTAGGATCAGTAAATTGACTTCTGTACATACAGGGAATATGTTCACCTTCAGTTACATCCCCACTGTATTTAATACACACATTTCTCAGCATTGTCATACCCAGGACTTGAACTCACAACCTCATACTCAGCAGTCAGATGCTATTTGCTCCTGTGTATGAAACCTGGTAATTCTAATTATATGAAGGTAGTTGTAATAGTCCATTTTAAACCATTGCAGCGGAGCAGATCAGTGTAGTGTGTGGCTGCAACACTACATAGACCTGCTCAGTCTTAGAGTTCGTGTCCCTGTAGGATGCAGTGGAGCAATTGTTAGCACACAGAGGGCCTGATTCAGTAGTGCGCACGCACGCAAGACCCATTCTGCCAGTGTGCCGTATGGTTCCTGCGTAGTTGCAAGCAGACCCTTCAATGCCTCTGCCTGATTGACAGGCAGAGGCATTTAAGGGGTGGTGCGGGGGCGGCTGGTGTTTTCTGGTTGTGGGCAGCCCATTGATCAACGCAGTGTCCTGGGCTCGCAAGCTGGCCAGCCTGATTAAGCTGAGGCTTACACAGCTGGCCGGAGGCCCGGCACTGTCCACCATTGCAACCATTGACCACCGATGGTCGCAATGGTGATCCCAGGGCCTGATTCAGACACGCTCGCAAGCGGGTCAATGGTGGCCCAATACGCACGCCCCGTAGCGAGTGAGACCTTCACTCGCTCCGGAGCTCGCAGCAAAATGGGGCGGCTGTCGATGTTGATCGACAGCTCACCCCGTTTTCTAGGGGGGGGGAGGTGGCTGAACAAACTGAGGCGTTCCCGAAGGAATGCCTGCTGTTTGTGGGCATCCCTACTGACATCACTCGTGATGTCAGTAGTGGACTTCCTGCTCTATTAGAGCTGGAAGTCCTCTCAGCATTGCGAGTGCTGAGACCCTAACCTTAGGCTCTCCTCGCAATGCCGATTGTCGCGATAATCGCGACCATCTCCTGCCCGCTCGCACTAGCTGTGGGTGGGCACCCACAGCTTAGCGAGCGGACAGGAAAATAAAAAATACTCCCTGCCCTGATCAGAGCGCACGCTCGCAAATAGCGAGCGGCTCTGAATCAGGACCCCAGCCTGCGACCGCAAATGCAACAGGTGGTGTCATACACCAGAAAAATTTGCATAAGAGCAAGGACAAAATTGCAGAGCTGCCTGCGTGCCCTACACACTACAGCATATGCGTGCCCTACACGCTACAGTATAGGCCCTCCCTGCGCGCTACAGTATAGGCCCTCCCTGCGCGCTACAGTATAGGCCCTCCCTGCGCGCTACAGTATAGGCCCTCCCTGCGTGCTACAGTATAGGCCCCCCCTACGCGCTACAATATAGGCCCGCCCTACGCGCTACAGTATAGGCCTGTTTCCCCTACACACTACAGTATAGGCCCGCACTACACGCTACAGTATAGGCCTGTTTCCCCTACACACTACAGTATAGGCCCGCACTACACGCTACAGTATAGGCCTGTTTCCCCTACACACTACAGTATAGGCCCGCACTACACGCTACAGTATAGGCCCGCACTACACACTACAGTATCGTGTAAATGGTGCGAAAGATGGTGGTGCCTAAACACAATCAAAGAAAGTGTCTCAGTCCTTGCACATTTGTACACACGGCTGTACACCAGGGGAGGGCTTTGTAGCAGCGTTAGCATAAAGCTGCTGATGCTACAGTCACAAAAGACACTGCCGTGGGGGTTTTTACATACAGTGGGATGTAACGGAATGAGTGGGTGTAACCAAATCACACAATGACTGACTGTTTACAAGTTATGTGTAGGGATATGGTATAGGAGGTTTGGTGTTCAAATCCCTTTGTGTTCTCAAAGTAAATGTAAGGGTTCTTAACTGTGGGCCTGAGCCAGCAGCGAACACAATGGCGATTACGGATGCAGATCGTGCGACTGTTTGCCATAGCGCATGTGTACAAGCCGCACTGCCCGTTCACAGGGATTGCATTGTGATTATGGATGCACTGAGGAATCCATCACAAAGTGAGTGATAGGCTGACAACGTTTGGTGGGTGGTTGTAAAAACTCAGGCGTGGCTGTCCGTTTAAACGCCATTTCATGGGCGGGCATAAATTAGCCATTGCGATTACATTCGTAGCATGAGCGCTCTGCGTGCGAGGAGGCCTGCAGTGTTTGCAACTGGTTACACTTGTAAATGCTGCATGATTCCCTGATGTGCGTCGATAGGACCGATGTTTTTGCAGAATAGCGACATTGGACAGATGTGAGAAGGCAGCAGTGGTCGTCTTTATGGCGGCAGTGCTTTGGCAAGCATTAGCATATTTTAGCAGCTGCGATCCGTCGGCGATTGCACTTGCGTCGGCTGCTGAATCAGGCCCTATCTGTGTTATAAAGTCCCGAAAGGCTCCTTCACAATAGTTTTATACCGCCCTGTAAATCATTTCAGTTCTGCAATGTCCTGCGTTCTCTCCACCTAACTCTCCGCTTTCAATTCACCCTTTGAAAGATCTCTGACAGCCGTTATCAGCCACAGCTGCTGGAGGTAAGCGATTGTGAGTGGGCCGATCTCCGTGTCATGGAGAAAACATTTCCTTCTTCCATTCTCATGTCACCACCGTCTTCCCTGTCCAAAATCCAGCAACGGCAATCTTAAAACAAATTGCACGGTCATCTGTAAGATTTGTTAATCGCAAAGACAGCAAATGGAAATGTCTCTGTGTAACGACCTCTGCACACGTGTTTCCTGCGCGTTCCATCGCTTATTGTACGGTGATGATATGAGGGATGAAGGGAATAAGCTAGCGGATGACTGCATGCTGGAAGAACTTTGATCACCATGTTACAAAGAACAGTGCTATGTCCTAAATGAAGTGGTTTGCAATTTGTCCAGTTCTAAGGGGCCCATTTATTAATTACCGGGTTTTAGACCTGATAATTATCATTTCTTATCGCCGCTCTTCGTGGCAATAAAAAGTTCTGCATCACCTGGATGTAAGATGAATCGCAGGCAGGCACAGGGGCTCCGATAGGTGTGGGACACCAGACAGCCTACTGCGCATGTGTGAGTGCCCATTCTCGGGGGAGGAATTCTACGGATCCCTTTCCAGGTAGATACAGCGGGGGAGTATTTATAATGGGTGCACCGCACACCCTGCACCCAATTTCATATACTTACCTCTCCGTTGGCCCGGCGCTGGCTGCAGCGCTGCTGAAATCACTGGGAAATGGCCATCGCGGCTATTTCCCCGGTGATTCGCACATGCGCAGTAGAGATGTCCCGGGAACGTGGCGCACACTCCATGTTCCCAGAGACCTGCGCATGCGCAGTAGACTCTGGCATATTGCCAGAGTCCACTGCGGTGCCAGAGAGGAGGGGGCCCGATCGGAGCCTGGACACGGCCCCCTGCTCTATTAAAGCGCCTCTGAGATACAGCAATATGTTGCCTATAGGATACGGTGGCAAACGCCATCTGA
Organism: Taudactylus pleione; assembly: GCA_031769625.1. Taxonomy (NCBI): domain Eukaryota; kingdom Metazoa; phylum Chordata; class Amphibia; order Anura; family Myobatrachidae; genus Taudactylus; species Taudactylus pleione. The sequence goes on along the minus strand of JAUIMM010000139.1, from coordinate 110,293 downwards.
AGATGGTGTTAGCTTACCGCGGCCAAGCTCCGGAATGCTTTGTATATTCCGTGTCTTAGTAAATTTCAACAATATAGCAGCCAAACCCTCCGAGGGACATTTGCAGCCTCGGGGGGGCGGGCGGACAGCGAGACAGTGCCCGACAATCTGAATGGTTGGGAGGTATGTTCTAGAAGACGTCGTTGGATGCAAATGGAACTAACTGGTAGAACGTCACCAGAGAGGTAGGAGAACGACCGGTCAGTAAAAGACACATTTCCTACTGTGATTACCACAACAGCGGATGGCATTGAACGCATGTACAAAAGAGCACCAGTAACAGGCGCTATCTGAAATTGTGGAGAACGATATTTATCAAACAAGCAACTCCTGTGATCTCCCAGGAACGTACACTGACGCTGCCCCTCTCTGCTGCCACCAGCAGTGACCACCGGGACTCAGCGCATCTGGGGCTCAGTGCAACACAGACTTATGCGCAGACTAAAAACATCGGCCGCTTGCGTCCTACACCCACGCTGCATCCACCCCTGAATCAGGCCCCCGTGTTTTGTTTCTGGCAGCCATACTTGTTTTTCCTCCAGATAGGGTTAGTAAAAAAAAAATGATTTGTAGGAGGATAGCGTAACAAATGTAAAAATCAGATGCAATGTGTAAAAAAAGATACCTGACCGGATCTTCCAAGACAAAAAAAAAAAAACCCTATGTGCGATCACTTCTTTAAACGAAACAAACAAATTTGGAACGTCGTAGTCTTGCTATCCAAATGCGACTTCGCGCAAAACTAAAATGCTATTGCCCAGGATGTTAGTGGACACATTCAGCAGTTTGGGCATACCTGCCTTCTCTCCTGGGACGGCCGGGAGGGCTCCCGGCTGCCCGGAAAAGTAGGCAGGCATACCATACTACCCCTTTATACCGCGACAATCAGGAATTACACAGGTTCTGTGGCTGATTAAAACCAGATAAAATGTAAACTTGAAGTCAGCCAGCCACAGAACCTGTGTAATTTCTGAGTGTCCCGGTTTAAAGAGATAGTATGGTAAGCCTACTTATAGGGAGTCCTGCTACCAAGTATATAGTGCGTATTATCTCTATACTATTGGTTTTTTGGATTTTTTTAATGTGAATATTCAACTTACATGGTTTACTTTGTAAATTAAAGCCACGTCCTAACCTTAAATGTTGGTTCGACGCCTATCTTTAGTCCCGAGTCGGCCTTCTGTCGTCGGGATTCCGATGGTCGACATTCTGGGGGAGGCGGTAAATTAAGCACATCCCCTGTAGTATCTGCTACAAAATTTACAATTTGGTTCTTATATGTCCATTTTTGTGCAGAAACAGTTCATAAAAGAGGACCTATCATAAAACCAAAGTATAATATCTTACTGCAAGCTCGCAAGGGGAGTCTTTGAACCAAGCAGATCTTACGGCTTTGCAGAACAAACATACCATAGTGGCTGGCTCCTCAGCCTTCAGTGATGGCCAGAATACATCTAATGGGCCCCATACATCTGCAATGGATTGGACCAATTGCCTGATCTCCAGATGTCGGGGCATTGGTGAAATGCAACACGTTGGACTTCCCTGATTTGCTGATCTCAACCAAAATATGATCAGGATTGCCAAATCAGGGATTTTTTTCAATGAAGAATTTCCCCGACGGATCAGCGATGAATTTTCAGTTATTTTACCCACTTCTGATCTAGTTTGATGACCCCTCTTTATTTTCGCAAAAATAAAAAAAAATTATAACTTATGTTTATAATACCGAGAAATGAGAGTTCAACTGAAAATCCCACTGACAAATGATGCTGTCCTAAACCAGGTGCAAACAATTCTTGGAACTTTCCTTCTTTCAGTTCATCCGTTTCCTTATTTACTGTGAAATTGTGCTTTAGAATTGATTTTGCTAGATTTTATGCAGGATTTTGCAATTACGACTTTGTTTTTATAAGTTTTCGAAACAGCATTTCCTTTTTTTTCCATTTAGAAAAAAAAATGTGAAATTGTGCTTTAGAATTGATTTTGCTAGATTTTATGCAGGATTTTGCAATTACGACTTTGTTTTTATAAGTTTTCGAAACAGCATTTCCTTTTTTTTCCATTTAGAAAAAAAAATGTGTTATCTTAATAGTCTGTAAAAGGTGAGCGTGCCATGATTATATATTTTTTTTCCTGGTAATTTCAGAGTTTGATAAAAAAAAATGCCCATTAGTTTCAAAATTTTAGAAAAATTATCTGTTTTCTCATTTCATATTGAAGAGAACCTGGTTTTGCCTTTTGAATTATTGCCGCTTTAAATCTAGCGGTTGTGTTGCCAAAATATTCAGTCTGCTTGCAACTTACAGGCAATATTTTGTACTGTAAGGTTTTTTTTTCTTGTTTTGTTTATACAGTTTATGTTTATGTATTTTGTAAGGTACTGCAGACCCCTTGTGGCACCATATAAATAAAGGATAATAATAAATAATAAAATTATAATAATATTACATTTACCCCAAAGTCATCAAAATTTAATTAAATGGATAATATTTTCCTAGAGTAAAAGTCACTAAAAAGTAAAAAAAATTAAAATAATTACATTTATTTTATTGAATTATGCATTAAAACTGAATTTATAACTTTGTTGTGTTTTCTCTCTCACACATCAGTCATTCTTTAATTATAATCTTTATTATTATGTTTATTACAACCTCCTCCTGGGATCCCCTGTTTATCAGATGTACAATATATTTTACTGGGAACAGTAGACCGCTGGCACTTTGCTGCAGGAAGGCCGATCACCCGCTGTATATAATAGTGTTTGCGTCACACCTCTTGAGCAAATAACGTAGGGTGTGACTGACTATTGCGCCATGATGGCCATAAGGCTCGCATTATTCGCCAAAAATACTGAATGATCCTATTGACAACAAAACAATGTCCGTTTAGCCCGTCATTTTTTTTTTTACGCTTCCCATTGTGACAGTATCTCTCCCACATCTGAAATATGTCCAGTATTATTTTAAACCACCCAAGAGGATCTGGTTTTGATTTAACTTTTGTTTAGACAAAGCCTCCGAGATCTCATTTTCTTTTGGGGTTGATTGATAGTGTTTTGTTACGGCTCTCCGTAGTATCTTTTTACATCTGTGCATTGCAAGCGCAGCTTGTATCATGAGCTGGGCCGATCAATCAAAAAAAAAAATGATCTTTAATAATTTCCTACTCTCTGTCTGGAAATCGTACAAGGGAGGCAATCTGGCTGTCTTTAATGAAGTGAAATCACAACAGCACGTCTGTCATGTGTGTTCCCCGTTTAGCATGTATTCATTGCAAATATGGGATAATATACTGCAAGTGATAAATATGTCACGAAGACATTTTTGTGATCATGTAAAACAGCTGGGGGCAACCTGTGACTTGCGGAACAAGAAGTTCCAGCATACCGGCCAAAAACATCCATACGTGTAAGCTAATTCGCAGAAGGGATCTTATCGCCATTTGTTTAACATATGGCCACGCGGACCCGGTAACCCGCACCTGGGCCTCTAGCTTCAAAGCTATTTATTTATTTTCAGCCCCCAGGTGCAGAAAGCATGTGGCTCGATCACCCTTTACCACGGAGCGCACCGCAGCACGTGTGGGGGAAATTTGGTTGTATATCAGGAGGGCAGCTCATTTTGGAAGATGGCAATGTATTAGGACACTACTAAATTAATATACCTTACAAGCCTCGTTCTGATTCTCACCCAATTCACAATGTTTAACAATTTTTTGCTACTGGATACGCACGAATATTGTAAAGCCTATGCTTAACAATATGTTTATGCGCGGAGGCACAGTAGCGATTTAGACGCGCAGTATCAGAAATGTCCCGATAAATGTGCTTGGCGTTACTGGGCGGTGACCGGGAGGATGCTGTTCAGATCGCACGAAGATGGTCCGTCTTATGGGCGTGATGCTAGCGTGTCGCTGAACTAGTTTCGTACATAGACTCTTAATCACTCACTTTATCTCTCTCCAAGCTTTGAGAAATCTCCCCGAGTATGGCCTCTAAAGTATCAACCAATTAACTTCTGTCATTTTTCAAATACAACCTCTAAAATGACAGGAGCTGATTGGTTGATACTTTATCTATTTCCACTTTATCTCTCTTCAAGCCTTGATTGGGCTGTATTCAATTAGCAGCGAAAACTGACGTTTTTTTTGCCATCTGCGAAATCGGACGATTTTCATCCAAAAAATGGCGAAACTGGCAAACAGGCAAAAATGGAGAAAAAAAACTGGAGAAAAGTTTTCTCCATCCCAGACTAGGAGAAAAAAAATTCCAAATCCCTATTTTTGACAAAAAAATGTGGGGATTTCTTTCAGAACCCTTTGGACACTCCCCTAATGATGAAATACCCCCCAAAAAATGTGTAAGTTGCGTACTTTGACAAAAAAACAACCGAACAAATTTTGGGTGAAAAAAAAAATTAATTGTTGAAAATTATAGAAAGCTATTGTTTTTTCCAGGAAATTAATGTTCCACATAAATCGGTGGTGCCCTCCTGCACCCCGAGAGGTTTCTGTACTCCCTGGGCTCGCCTTACCGCGTTACGGTTTGACAGGTGTACCTCCCCAGTCAAGTATGGGTGCAAGAAAAATCAGACCCAATACGTTAAAACCATTTTCAACATTTATTTTGTTTCACCCAAAATTTGTGCGGACGTTTTTCGACAGATTACGCAACTAGGGATTTTACTTTTTTTTTTCCTCTCCTGGTCTGGGATGGAGAAAACCTTTCTCCAGTTTTTTTTTTCTCCATTTTCGTCTGTTTGCTGTTTTTGCCGTTTCATTGGCGAAAATCGGCCGATTTCACAGATGGCAAAAAAATGCCCATTGTTGCCACTAATTGAATATGGCACCTACCATAGATTCTGCCAAACATCAATTTGTCCATCACACTGCCAGATGGTGAAACGCGTTTCATTGCTCTAGAGAACTCTTCTACATCCCCAGAGTCCAATGTGCAATCTACCACTCCCATCGACGTTTGTAATTTGCACACTATGATGTGAGGCTGCTCGGCAGTCCATAGAGCCCCGGAAAAAATCGATATTGCGCTGATGTTGCTTGTTAGAACTCGGCAATGATTATTGCAAGGGCTGGTGGCTTCAGCACTCCATGGTGCCGTCATGTGAGCCTATATGGCCTACGCTTTACATGTGAGCTGCTGCTCCTAAATGTTTCTACTTCACAAACACTGCACTTACAATTGGCCCGGGCAGCTCTGACACGACCCACTCTACTGCCTGGGCCAGCTGAGCAATGGGTCGGATGAAACTACAGCTCCAGGCCTCCAAATAAAGATAGGCCCAACATCATGACATTTTTTGCCGTCACTCCCCGTTGCCCCCCCCCCAACGCTCCCTGACTATCAATCACACCGTTCTCCCGTACTGCTCCCTGTCCCTCCCATCCCATTGCTAACACTTACCCTTCTCAGTTCCCAGTGAGCTTCCCGGTCACGTTAATGTGCACACGGCGTGTGCAGTGATAGACAGGACAAGCGCCATGCACATATGGTCACGCTTGCGGCAACAGGCGTTCAAGCGTGATGACCTAATTAAAATCAGGTTAGGATTTTTGATGTGATATGCTGGTAGTGATATGAGGCGCCTGTCAAACTGATCAGAAAGATCGCTCTGTAAATTGTACCTTGCTATGAAGCAAAGCTCATATAGTACATCAGCCTTGTTTTTTGGGGGGGGTTATAAACTATGCTTTTATTTATGCACAGGGGCGAGAAGTCGGGACCATAACACAACAGATACAGTATATTTGAATTAATGCACAATGGGGAAAATGACTTGTGTGGAGAGCAATACGTAAGCATACATCTGGCTGTAACAGGATAGTTTCATGGTGAGAGAGAATTCTTTTATTTCTACCTGGATTTTAGTACGTCCTGTTGCGTTGGTCTCTGGGCCTCTATATCGCTGGAGGAAAATACAAATGTCAGTGATTTTAAATGATTGCAGCCGGAATCTTCTACTCACTGGCTGCAGTAGATCTGGTAGGTAATACAACAAAATATAACGCTGATTTGTTCGTTGTCTCTCAGACTGTAGCAGAGCCTGGCTATAGAATGCCTCTTACAGACACAAAGACAAAATAGCTACATAAATTACCACACAAACTAATGTCAGTATTCACAGGTGAGCCTATGGCAGTGGTGTCATGCATCGTGTTCTGGGCAAGTGATAGGAGTATAGAAATAAATCATGGGTTCTGATTGTAGCAGCCACTGTACGGATATGGGAAGATCTGGGCCCTGCCTGCACTAGAAGCTCAGCTTCCTCCCACATCATAATAGGCATTTTATAGGTGGCAAATTAAGGGCCTGATTCAGAGCCGCTCGTAAGCGGCCGCTCGTTCGTTCCGAGCATCTGCGCATGCGTATGGGTTGTAATACGCATGCGCGAACCAGTCAGTGCGGTTGAAAATCGTGTGTTCGCTAAATAGCGAATGCCTGCTAATTTGAGTGACAGGAGGAGGCGTTTGTGGGTGGTAACAGGGGAAGGTGCTTGAAAACGGGGAGTGGAGATCAGAACGCAGGCGTGCCAAAAGGTCAAAACGGGCGTTTTAAGGGTGTGCATAATTAACAAAGCAGCGTTATTGACCACGTCAGTTGGGTGTCTTTTTAGCCTGAACTGCTCGCATGATTGCGGTAGGAAAATGCAACCACAAGAATAGCGAGCAGTTCATACGCCTTTCAATGTACTCGATTAATCAAATAGCGGAGATGGCGTATGATGCGAGCGGCTAGGGGGCGTATTTTTCAAAATAGCGAGCGCATGTTTTGTTCGCTCGTTCAAACATAGAGGCGTCAACAGACCGCAAAGAGCGAGCGGTCAATTTAAATAGCCAGCCCCTTTTTCTGAACGAGCGAGCGCAAATAGCGTCCGGCTCTGAATGAGATCCAAAGTTTCCCCATATGGATCTGTTTCCTACATAAGAACTAACACAAGTTCTGGCTGCTGGTGGATCAGCTAGTGAATGAATTATTTAGTTAGGTGCCATGTTCGGGGTCAGTGCAGGTCAAGGGCGGCTACAGTTTACCCCGGTCTGTGCTTGCCTGGGGAGCATGGCTAGGGCCTGTTGGGATTCCTCCATACAGTCTGTAAATGACAAGGGGGCCCATTTATCAACGAGTTTTAAAACTTGAGGCGTATGATAAATGGTGCTCCAGCCAATCAGCTCCCAACTGTCCTTTGTCAAACAGATGACAGTTAGGAGCTGATTGGCTGGAGCACCGTTATCATACGCCTCAAGTTTTAAAACTTGTTGCGTATGATAAAACTTGTTGATAAATGGGCCCCAAGATCTGTCCTGAGTCTTCAGGCTTGCTCATCCCAGACTGGCGATGTCCGGAATTCACGCCGCCTCCATCCGCCTTATCCCGCCCGCATCATGCCTCCACCCACCTCGGCACGCTTCCGCCAGCCCACAGCATGCCTCCCAACTCACCTAAGCCCGCCCACACCGCCATGGCCCGTCTCCTCTGACTCACAGTCAGTGGGTGGGCTGGAGTGACGGTGGCAACGAGTTCAGAGTTAGGAACTAGTGGGATGAAGCCAGGAGACAACACTTGAGTCAAGAGGGAGAATCCGGAGTCCTGGACAACGGGCAGAGGGAGGTCATTATAAATATGAGGACCTCACCTCTGTTTGCTGGGAGCCATAGTCTGGGGAAGGATGCAGTACAATTTATTTGGAGTACCAGGCTAAGGGCGCAGCTGTGCCTTTGTCTTTATAGTAATGGTGCGGCCGATTCTGATCATACTGAGACGCCCACTGGCAGCGGTGCAACTCCATCTCAGTGCACCACCGGACGCGCCATCAATCCTTTCACCAGCCCTATGACAGGTGCAGTTCCGCTGGGCGGGATGCAGCAGATGTAGAAATGCGGCCAAACTCCCAAAATCCGGGTTTGACCGCATTTCTCATGTGCACCAAGCCGCTGAATACGATGAACTCCGGGGCTTGGTTGCAGTGGATAACGCCATCTCCTGATGGTGTCACCCTATAGAAGCTTTTGGGCTTCTATCGGGAGAGTGCTGTGAGAGGGATCTGATCAGATCGCTCCCAGCACCCCCCACGGTGACTCGGAAGTCCTTCATTCGCAAAGGACAGCTCTTACTGAAAGTGCGGTCCCTTGCGCAATCCTTCATGTATACCGGCATTACTAATGCCGACATGCATCCCGACCCTCTGTCTGAATATGGCGTCCTGTGGGAGCGCTACTGCCACCTCCCTGTTACCTCCCAGGATTTCCCACTGAAAGATTCGAGACATATGCGCAGTGCGATGCATGGACAGATTTACATCGGCCAACTGCGTGCGGCAGCAACACTGCGTCCACTCTGAGTCAAGCCCTAAGGGCTCTGTGCTAGAAGGGGCTGTGGGCTGGCATATAAGTGCATGAGGGAGCTGTGAAGCATATAAAGGGGCATGATGGGGCTCCGATGCCCACCCCTAGAGCAATGAATGATGATTTGTGTGAGGGCCGTGCCCCTAATCTTCACGGCCTGCAAGATGTCTTGGTTACCATGGCTGTATTAGTTACACACTTTCCCATTCAATAAGGGCCTGATACGGAGGCGCAAATCGCCTCTGCGGCTCTACGGCTGGGAACGCAGCCCCTCTCACTGACACGCCAACGTCATAGATCTTGTCTCACAGCAAACTCTGCAGAAGTTCATTTTGGCTTGATTTACACCTATTTACTTTCCATAACCACCTCCATTAACCATACATAATGTCATAAATACTGTAATCCATTCATATACTGTATGTCTATTTAGGTTTTATTTACGGTGCATTTTTTTTTTTAAGTCTATTTATTTATAAGGGTAGATGACAGATACACAGATAAACGCGTAGCAAAAATAATGTTTTAACATCAAACAGTACAGAGCCATATATAGACAAAAGTACATAACAGTACATATAACAATAAAGTTACAATATGTGATATAATACCAAAAAATTACTCTGAAGAAAACACAACACACCAAAAAAAAAAGATAAGGTAGAACATCAAACTACCACATTTTCAGTTTTGTATTGAATCAAGATGTGTAAACCTTTTATAGAGACAAAAATGGATGGAAAATAAAAAAAGAGATGGATTGTGTGTGTGTGTGTGTGTGTGTGTGTGTTGGGGGGGGGGGGTATGGTGCAGTTTTTAATGCATTGCTTTTGTATAACATTCATCCACTCCGTATCCTGGCTTCTGTACAGAAACACTCTTATGACCACTAGATGGCGATGCAGTCATTAGGACCAGCTCAGTAATTGTAATTAAGTATCACCTTTCATATATCTGTCTTCTCTGTTAGCACAGTGTAACCGTGCATTCATCCACAGCAAGTACAGTGATTAACACATGTAATATAGTATTTATGTCATTTTTATCATTTGATATCTGTGACTATTTTGTAGGACACCAAGGACCTGATTCAGATTTGTACGCTATGCCGGTGTTTTCACAGCTAAGTGATTATCGGCCGTTTGTGCAGGCATCTGAGTCAGTCTATCTATCTATCTATCTCATATCTATCTATCTATCTATCTATCTATCTATCTATCTATCTATCTATCTATCTATCTATCTATCTATCTATCTCATATCTATCATCTGTCTATCATCTATCTATCTATCTATCTATCTATCTCATATCTATCTATCATCTGTCTATCTATCATCTATCTATCTCATATCTATCTATCTAATATCTATCATCTCTCTATCTATCTATCATCTATCTATCTATCTATCTATCTATCTATCTATCTATCTATCTATCTATCTGTCTATCTATCTCATATCTATCTATCATCTATCTATCTATCTCATATCTATCTATCATCTGTCTATCTATCTCATATCTATCTATCTACCTATCTATCTATCTCATATCTATCATCTGTCTATCTCTCTATCTCATATCTATCTATCTATCTATATTTCAATCTCATATCTATCTCATATCTATCATCTATCTATCTATCTATCTCATATCTATCATCTGTCTATCTATCATCTATCTATCTATCTATCTCATATCTATCTATCTCATATCTATCTATCTATGTTATCTCTATCTATCTATCTCATATCTATCTATCTATCTATCTATCTATCTATCTATCTATCTCATATCTATCTCATCTCTATCTATCTCATCTCTATCTATCTCATATCGATCTATCTATCTATCTATCTATCTATCTATCTCATATCTATCATCTGTCTATCTATCTCATATCTATCATCTTTCTATCTATCTCATATCTATCTATCTATCTATCTATCTATCTATCTATCTATCTATCTATCTATCTCATATCTATCATCTGTCTATCTATCTCATATCTATCTATCTATCTATCTATCTATCTCATATCTATCTATCTATCTATCTATCTATCTATCTATCTATCTATCTATCTATCTATCACTGTTTTAACAAAGCGGCATTTGTCCTGACACACAGAACAGGGGCGTTACAATTAGATTTTCTAGGAAAAGAATTTGGATAAAGGGGAACTGCAAAAAAACAGTGTGCACTGAATAAATATGAAATCTCTTCAGTATAATTTTAGTGTCTATTTAATGAGGTTGTTCACGTTTGGAAACCCCTTCTTAAGCCTTGGTCCCCATATAGCAATCACGTGGGCTGCTATGATCCCTCCCGTTACCTGTATCCAAAAGCCAGCTAGTGTTGAATGGCTGCATTACAACAAGCCATCCGTCGCTCCTTAGTATCGCTCTGCAGAATCTATTTTGTGTCATCAAGGGCTGTCCTCCGGCAACAAGAGCAATGCTGTGAGTCAATGCTAAGTTCCAGATCTCCTTTGGATAAAAAAATACCAACGCTATTGGCTGTATGTGGGTGAGAATGTCTAGTTAAGTAAAGGTTGTTTGAAACGGACAATCCATTCAGGAACGTGACTAGGGCTGTGAGGGTAGTGCCAGCGCCCAGGGCGTAAGGCAAACGGGGTAGCGCCATCACTCTCCTGGTAGCACTTGTATCTGACTTTCAGGGAAAAGCCCGGAGAACCAGGCATGTCCATAGTATGCGCTCAGCGCTCAGCTTCCTGGTCCCGGCCTGCTTTTCCGTGACATCATGAGATCCCATGCATGGGGGCGTGGGGGAGGGGTGCTGGGCCCAGTGTGCATTAGTGCCATTGTACATCACTGAATCCATTGAATTGAATTACATCAGAGCACTTCATGGAAACCCTAGTCCTGTCTGTCCTCTGCGACCAGCCACGTCTTGCTGGAAGCTCGTGATCATTCTGTCACTCACCAGTATTGCTAGTGAGAGTCAGCGGCTAATTGCACTTGCGATACCTAGAGACTTGCTAAATGCCAGTGTTCGCGCCTTCTGATTGGTGGCGACAAGTTGGGTGGTCTTCAGACAGAAAAAATAGTAAATCCTCTGAGGTGGTAATATTGTTCCTGATGCAGCATATACCACATTCGATAAAATTATTCTAATTGTGTTTATTGGTTGTTCACCTATAGATACTGGCAAATAAATAAAATGACCCGTATATTGTCTTGTGCACCATACTGTATATGCCCATTTCTGTACCCCTCCTTAATTTCTGTGTGACCTCAGCAGCACCACACCAGGCATTGCACACGCAGACAATACTTGCCGGCTGTGAGCAGTGCTGCGGTTTTCTGGAGTTTACTTTGTAATAACCACTCTCATGATGTGGTCATCACATGATGGTCGCTGAACCACATATAACACGAGCCGTACATTCCTGAGCTGGGCTCACGTTCCTCAACGTCGTGCTGTGTGAGGCCCTCACTGTGGCTAGTAAATGAAGCCACGGGGATTCTGTGGTGCAGGCTCAGACAATGAGGCTACCTCACATTCCTCCATGTAACATGTCACGCGTTGTGGTCAGGATTTCCATGACTGGAAACTGTGGGCCCTGATTCTCTCTCAGACGGATCTCGCATATAGCACAGACGCAGGTGTGAGTTTACACATTTTGATATCTGTCCTATTAGGTTGGGGGGAGTTATAATTTCATTTTGGTGCCCCTAAATCACTGAATGTCGCCCCCTCGGGCACAGCTGGTGTAACCCACAGAGGGAACATTGCGGTGCAGCTGTCACATCTCACTCTATGGGGCATATTCAATTGGGTACGTGAATCCTGCACCTGCGAGGTTTTTCCTGTAGGTGCGGGATTTTTGCAATTCAGTTAGGTGTTGTTTTTTTTATTTTTTGACTGTCGGGAGGTTTTTTTTTCACGCAACCCCCAGAGCAAGTGTGATTTTTCCTAAAATCAATATTTTTCACTGGGACTTGCTCTGGCACCCCAGCGGCACCCCCCCTTAGGACTAATTAAGCAATTGGAGGTTTCCAATTAGCTTAATTAGTCCTTAATTACTTACCTTCTGCAGCGCTGTCTTCTCCATCTTCGTGTGTGTGTGTGTGTGTAATTATGTGTGTGTGTGGCCCCCCCAGTGTCTGTGTGCTCCCCCCTGGAATGGGCGCTGGGAGAACTACATCCCCCAGCAACCCTTTCCCCTCCCACCAGCCCCTGGAGCCTCCTAGTAGCCGCCTGGGCTCCCAGCAGCCCCCTCTCCAGTCTGAAAATAGAGGGGAGGCCACTGGGAGCCATGGAGACCCCAGGGCAGGTAAGTGAAGAATTTTTTATTTTATTTTTTAAACGCTGTGTGGGCTGAAAACCGTGCGACCACTTTTTTTTAATTGCATACCGCGGGTATAGGGAGCGCGCACACCCGCGGTATTCCAAAACTGGCCCTATATGTACCATACAGGCAGCCGTATAGGATTGAGCTGAGCTGCCGGGCACCAGATGTGGATGCAGTATCAGACCCCCACACATGTAATGTCACACAAAGCCTCTCAGTACAGTGTGCTGCATCACCTCTATCCCTCAGTCGGTGTCAGATCACTATGCAGCAAACTGTGCCGGTCATTCCTTTTAAGCATTGCAGTGACCGCCATATAACACAGAGACCATTGCAGTCAGTGCAATATAATACAGAGAGCATCACTGTGACCACCATATAATACAGAGAACTTTGCAGTGACCACCATAGAATGCAGGGAACATCGCAGTGGGTTGGGCATGGTATGCCGGTGCTCAGGGGCCCTGCAGTCAAGATCCCGACAAGGTTATGAATACCGACACCTATCTGTAGGTATCCAAACCCTTTCTCCCTGCTGCCTAAACCTAACCCTCCTCCCTAGTGCCTAAATCTAACCTCCCCTGCACCCTAAACCTAACCCTCCACCCCCAGTGCCTAAGCCTAAATGCTAACCCTCCCCTAACCCTAGTACTTACCTTCGGGGTGCCAGTGTTGGGATTCCGGTGCCAGTATTCTAAGCTCCAACATCCCACTTTCCGGTATTGTGACCGCATCCCATCACAGTGACAACCATATAATGCAGGGAACATCGCAGTGGCCAGCATATGATACAGAGGGCCTGATTCAGACCCGCTCGTGAGCGCTCGCAAGCGGGTCGATGTTGGGCCAGTACTCATGCACACGACGGACCCGGCTCCCTCGTGCGCATGCACCAGACCCGGATAGCGACGGGCAAGCCGTCGCTATGGGTCTCGCTACAAAGGGGGCGTGCTGTCGATGGTGAGTGACAGCACGCCCCCTTTGGTGGGCGTGCTGGGGGCGTGGCTGGTCAGACGGAGGAGTTCCCATGGGAACACCTACCGTCTGGGGCTGGCCCCACTGACATCACAAGTGAGAGCCAATAGCTCTCCAGGGCTTGCGGCAGAAGAGACCCTACCACAAGGGTCTCGTCGCAAGTCCGATGGTCACAATGGTCTTGACCATCGCGACCATCTTTTTGGCCACTCGCTATAGCTGTGGGTGGCCACCCACAGCTATGCGAGCGGCCAGGAGGCCGCTCTAAAATCAGGAAGGACGGCCCTGATTCAGAGCGAGCGCTCTATCAGAGCGTCCGGCTCTGAATCAGGCCCAGAGAGCATTGCAGTGACCACCATATAATACAGAGAGCATTGTAGTGACCACCATATAATACAGAAAGCATTGCAGTGACCACCAAATAGTGCAGAGAGTCGCAGTGACCACCTAATAATGCAGAGAGAGTTGCAGTGAATGCCAGATAATGCAGAGATCATCAGTGACCCACATATAACATAATATGAATAAACCCCTCACACACAGAGTAATACCCCCCATACACACACACACACACGATAATACTCCCACACACACAAAATAATATCCTGCCCATACAAACACATTAATACACCACCCCCAGAACAGACAGTATTAATGCCCCCAGAAAAAAAACAAATGCACCCCTCCCTCCCCATTGCATAAATATACCACCCACCCTTGATAACATTAAAACATTTTTACACCACCACTGTCATCTGTTCAGAGGGAGGATCTGTCTGGCCCCTGCCTGCGGAGCACCAGGGCACCAAAAAAGCATACAGATACAGGATAGACTGGAGAAGGGGCATAGACTCAGGGGATAGGGTAGGGTCTTGGGCAGGGACAGGAGGGAGTTATTTAGAATAGTCAGACAGGGAAGAGGTGGGGACGGGGACTCGACTGGGGGGCAAGGTCTTGGCCAGTGACAGTAGATTAAAATAGTCAGATGAGGAAGAGGAGGGGGCGGGGACACGGGGGAAGGGACAGGGTCTTGATGAGTAAAATTGTAGAAGAATAGGAGAGGAAGATGAGTGAGATGGTTAGAAGACTAGAGACTGGAGAAGAAGATGAGTGTGTGGATGTGAGAAAACTAGAGGAAAAAGAGAAAGATGAGTGAGTGATATGGTAGAAGAGTAGAGGCAGGAGAGAAGAGGCTGAAAAGAGTGTGATTTTGAAAAAAGTAGAGGCAGGAGAGGAAGATGAGTGAGTGGGTAAGAAGAGTAGGGGCAGGAGAGGATGATAACTGAAATGGTGAGAAGAGTAGGGACAGAATAGGAAGATGAGAGGGCGTGGCATAGCTACTGGACAGAGAGGACATGTACCCTGGGAGCTCCGTCCTTCACATCCCTGTGGCCAAAATGTAGGGATCTACGAGTCCTCTCTCCTGTCCCACAGGTCCCTCCTTACCTTCTCTGCACCTGGGAACCCTTCCGGTGTGCCTCTCAATGCCTGCCCGCAGCTGGGGCCTAGCAGCATTCCAGAAGCCGCTGAGTCAAGTTGCCGCAGCTGTCATCGTACTCCGGTCCACCACCTGGCTCCTTCTTCCTCCTGCTTGCTGTTCCAGCGTCCCCTGCTCTGCCACTGACCTTGAGAATAGGAAGATGAGAAAGATTGTTAGAAGAGAAGGAGAGGAAGATGAGTGAGATAATGAGAAGAGTAGGGGCAGGAGAAGAAGATGAGTGAGCGGGTGAGAAGAGTAGGGACTGGAGAGGAGGATAAATGAGGCCTTGATCCAGAGGTAGACAAAGTACAGTAGCAGTAACAACTGCGACCACCAACATGCCCGTCACAGATAACCACCCCTCAAGTCACCACCCAGAAATGCCCTTCGAAATTGCATGGATCTCCATGCAATTCCGATATGCGTCCCCCGGCAGTAACCATTGGGAAACATGCACAGTGCATCTTGAACACATGCAGAATTAAAATATTGGGTGCTTGCACTCAATGTTTTAATTCCGTTCACCTCTAAATCATGCCCTCAAACTGAGAGAAGAGTAAGGGCAGGAGAAAAAGATGAGTGAGATGATGAGAAGAGTAGGGGCAGGAGAGGAAAATTAGTGAAACTGAGAAGAGTAGGGGCAGGAGCGAAAGATGATTGGGACAGCTGGAAGTGTAGGAGCAGAAGAAGAAAAGTGAGATTGTGAGTAGAGTAGGGGCAGGAGAAGAAGGTGAGTGAGATGATGAGAAGAGTAGGGGCAAGAGAGGAAGATAAGTAAGATGATGAGATGAGTATTAATAGGAGAGGGAGATTACATAGATGGTGAGAATTGTAGGGGCAGGAGAATAAGATCAGTGAGATGATGAGAATAGTTGGGGCAGGGGAGGAAGATTATTGAGATGGTGTGAAAAGTAAGGACAGGAAAGGAAGATAGGTGAGAAAAGTAGGGGCAGTAGAGAAAGATGAGTGAGATATTGAGAATAGTAGGGGCAGTAGAGGAAGATAAGTAAGACTCTTACAAGAGTAGGGCCAGGAGAGGAAGATATGTGAGATGATGAGAACAGTAGGGGCAGGAGAGGAAGATGAGTGAGATGGTGTGAAGAGTAAGGGCAGGAGAGGAAGATAAGTGAGATGATGAGAAGAGTAAGGGCAGGAGAGTGAGATGAGTGAGATGATGATGATAAGAGTAAGGGCAGGAGAGCAAGATAAGTGAGATGATGAGAAGAGTAAGGGCAGGAGAGCAAGATGAGTGACATGATGAGAAGAGTAAGGGCAGGAGAGGGAGATACGTGAGATGATGAGAAGAGTAAAGACAGGAGAGGAAGATAAGTGAGATGATTCGAAGAGTAAGGGCAGGAGAGGAAGATGAGTGAGATGATGAAAGGAGAAAGGGTAGGAGAGAAATAAAATATTTGGTCTCCCTCTCCTGTCTCTACTCCTCTTATGCTATCATTCACTGTATCACTAATAGTAGGAATGAGCAGAGGACATTCGTGCCACCTTGAGTTTCACCTATAATCAGTTACTGCAGAGCAGAATATGATTGATGTTGGAGGCTGAAATGCAAATATAGAACCTTGTCTCTGCCTCACCAAGTATTGGGCTGTCTGAGATTAACCTCTTAGGAAGGAACAAGTAATTGGCTGCAATTAGGAAGTAGCTGGAATGAATTAGGGGGTCCAACAAAATGCTGTTATAGGACCAGGTCATTGCTAGTTAAGCCTGTCATTCAATTAAATATTCATGTAGCGGTTGGACACTTGCTTAGCCATGTGGAAAATATGACTAATTCCGCAGGATGCAGATGATCTAGGCATCATCAAAGACCTGGATTAGATAGGTCTGTGGACAAAACATCTGCTCCATGGAATCCATGTGGTTTCTTTGTTGTGTGTTTTAATTCTTCTCCGCTATAATATTCCAGCTATATCTCTTTTTAATGTGATTTAAATTTTTGGCTCATAGATATAAAGCAAACATTTAACTTATTTATAATGAATTCCTTTTTCATGAAACAGAGAAAAAAAGGACAGTGCCATCTCAGCTGGTATCATACTTGAAGACTACCGTGTCCGACGAGCTATGAAATAGTTTTGCTAACCTCCAGAGAATCCCCTTAGTCAAAGGATGTGGCCCCTTACTGGGTATTGTCTTTTGAGTTCATGTGATCTCCAGGCGATACCACCCTGCACTACTGAAATAGTAATGCCCATCTACAATTGATGGTTAGCAACCATTGATGGTTTGCCATTGATGGTTGGTTCTTCGCCATTGATGGCTGACAGCACTGCAATCGTTTTGGTGTTTTTTTTCCCAGCTGGTGGAGCTTAACTCTATCCCCAATGCTAACCCTACCACCCGATGTGACCTGCCGGTCCTCCTCATCCTCTTCTTTGATTGGCCCGTCCCCCGCTGAGTCTCGCCTCTCAGTCAGATGGTAGACCTATTGATCACCATCCCTCCACGTTGTAGTTATTGTCAGGTGTTCACCTCGCAATAACACTCTACTACAGAAAGCTTTAAGAAGTTCAAAGATGGAAGGTGTCTAAATATCCTGATCTCCTCCATCCTGTCTTAAACTGAGTGTTGCCCTCATTTGAGGCAGTAGGTTGTCTACTTTTCAAAATGTTATCCCTTCTACCTTGCCACCATTTTATTCCTACGCATTTTGGGCCTGACCTAGAGTTGAACTGAAGTCAGCGTTACGTGTTTTTGCACTATGCATACTCCGGAGCTGAGGCAGGTATCTACGGGTGATGCTGACCCATACATAACACGGTCGCATCTGCACTTGCGGCTGAAAGGGAGGAACTGGGTGGGTGTAACCAAGTGGTGATGTCGCATCCGCACTTAGGTGAGGGCAGAGTTGCTCATATGCGTAAATACGCCCGTTTCTCTCGCACCAAGAACAGGGCTGGTGCAAGTGCCCCCCTGGATGATGATGATGATAATGATGATGACGACTGGCTATGGAACCAAGCATATGGATAGGGGAGGTGCAGTCGCATAGAAGCGTACAACTTTGCATACGGGTAAATATCCATTTTTTCCTCTGCCCGCGTGACGCGGATGTAATTAAGGCCGAGGAGTGTTTCATTTTGCGACCGTTCCTTTATGCTTTTCATTCAACCTCGTAAAAAAATTTAAATCAAACGAATTATCGTTTTCAAGTGCAGATTTAATTATGAAAACCTATGTGTAGTATTCTGCTTTATTAAAAAATGACATTATTATGCGGCGCGCATCCGCGGCTGCTTCTCCATCCGGCCAGGGCAGACATGATTAGTATCCATGCTGGGTGCAAAAGATCATCCGGAAGTAGGTGCCCCATGTCCATCCGGACGTATCATTGCGCACGTGCTAGCAATCTCCATCCGTGTATGTACAGTATGCCTGATCCAGCACATGAGTGGTCGGAGATTTCATTCTGTGGGCTAGATGTATCACGCCTTGGAGAGAGATAAAGTGGAGTGAGATAAAGGGCATGATTCAGAGATGTACCCAATGCATACAGCTCCGATTGTTGGGGGACTGTGCATGTGCAGGATCCATTCTGCGCATGTGAAGAACGGGTTGTGCGGTTGTGCGCCACCACTGGCAGTGCCCCCAGTGTCAATCATGCTGCGGCGTTTGGGGGGCAGATCGGCGGCGGACGCAAGGACCATTCTACAAAATGAGGGCGTGTCGCCCCAGTTTTGTAGGCGTGCCGAGCCCAGGTTCTGCGCCGTTGGACATATGCTTCCTGAACCCGGCTGTCCAGTTCTGACGGCCAGGCTAAGTATATTTCAGCTTACGCAGCCTGGCCGAAGCAGCGACCATCGCCACAATGGCGATCCGAGGCAAGGTCTACGGAGGTGGCACTCAGGTCACAGATGCGTACAGGCGTTGTCTATTTCCTACACACACCTCCTGCTGCATTTGCATTTAGTTGTGGACAGTATTGCGCAGTGGCTTCCTTGCGGCTGTGCAATACCGTCCACATCGGAATCATGCCCAAAGTACCAACCAATCAGCTCCTTACTGTCATTGAAAAATGACAGGAGCGGATTGATTGGTTGGTATGTTATCTCTCTCCACTTTATTTCTCTCCAGGGCTCAGTCATCTCCCCCTTTGGCACATGTGCAGTATGCTGAAATCCGCAAGATCTCCGTCCGTAATTTCACTTGCGTCCGAATTGAAGTCAGGCCCACGTGTTCTTAGTGTTTATGGCCCTTTACCGGTGGTTCCCAAACTTTCTTGGGTTCATGGCACTCTTAGTGCCACAGAAATTTAACATCTAGGCTCCAGCGGGGTTAAACTGGTACATAGGTCAGACCGTAGTTCCCACTGATAATAATGGGGACTTCAGTCTGCAGTGCCAATTAGCCTCCTGCATTAGGCAGTTAGTACATAGCAATGAATCATAAAATTATACAGAAATTGTTGTTTCTACATAATTATATGAAAAACACTGGAGGGTGTAAGCAGGGCCTCCAAGAGCCACGCCCAGGTGTTAGGGGGCGTGGCCTAATCGTTGGAGGTGTGGCCACGCCCCCTTAGAAAAAAAACCACAGAAAAAAATAATTTTATCTGTGAGCCCTTCAGCCCAGTGCACAGCCAATGGGGGACGCGATCAGC
Organism: Taudactylus pleione; assembly: GCA_031769625.1. Classification (NCBI taxonomy): domain Eukaryota; kingdom Metazoa; phylum Chordata; class Amphibia; order Anura; family Myobatrachidae; genus Taudactylus; species Taudactylus pleione. Next base: position 90,507 of record JAUIMM010000139.1, on the reverse strand, counting down.
GTGATCGCTCCCCCCCATAGGCATAGGAGACTGCTCCGGCTGCTGCGCAGCACACAGCAGCGTGTGCTGGGCTGCTGTGATGTAGGAGGGAGGGGGAGCTGTGCCAGACTCGGGCCCCCGCCGGGCCCTTCCAGCAAGCCCGGGCAATTTGTACCCGATCCCCCCCCTCTCGGCGCCCCTGGGTGCAAGCCCGGGCGCTCTGGGTGGCACTAAAGCAGCGCTACAGGCCATACTTACCTACTTTTCCGCAAGCTCCGGGATGTATTAGGCCCCCCTAAGCTATATACCAAGCACTTTTACGCTCCTCAAGGGACAATATATACACAGTTTCCACAGCCATATATACTAACTGGGATGTAGTTAATATACCAATGCGCGGCATCCCGGCTAAAGAAATCCCGGCCCCAGAATGCCGCTACCCGGCTAGAACACCAGTGACGGAATACCGACAGTAGGTGACATCCCGACGCCGGAATCCCGATAGCCAGGATCAGTGCCAGATTAAGGTCCACAAGGGCCTGGAGCTGAAATTTATGAAGGGCCTATTGTGTGCCGCCGCAAGAGGTGTGTTCAGCACTGCGGGTGGGAATGCAGTTAATACATCCCCACCCAGCTATTAGATTTCCATTAAATGCCTTAGGCGCTAGGTATGGGGTTAATGAATATGGTTTAAAAATAGTTATAATGGGGCTAATTCTGAGATGGACACAGACAGCGCCATAACAGGGATTTATGGTGCCCTGTGCCAGCCACACTCTCCTGTGCGCATGATGTCATGTCGAGGGGGCAACACCGGGAGGAACAGAACTGCCGGTGCTGTACAGGCTGCAGTGTGCATGTCTAGTGCGGTTCATGACATCATGATGTTACTCCGAGGGGGCGGGGCCATGTACAGGCTGCAGCAGCTCAGGGCGGTAGTGCAGCAACGATACTGGCTGTCGTGTGCCAATCCAGGCACCCTGCTAGCCAGGTGCAGGGGCAGCAGGGAAGCGATGATGCTACCCACAGGGCACTGCGCTTTGTGCGGCAGCAGCGCCTGCACACCCCCAGTTATGGCACTGGATGCAGAAACGCACACCCGCAGCTGCATCCATTGTATTGGTGGTTGCCTGTCTGCGACTTGCTGCAAATGCCGACACATTGTCCTTCCCGGGTGTGCACCCGAATGTGCAAGGACTGAGACGCCCACTTTCAGCATCTGTACACGCAGTAATACCGATTGGTGCCTCCTTTTACGCCACCATCTGTCGCACCATCAAAAAACGTGCATCAGCCCTATGGGAAGTGCAGTTTATCAGCCCGAGTACGGCTTTCTGTGTGTGCGACTGGGCATCGACATGCATGCGGACCCTCCTATAACACGCCCATAGGACGGAATATCTCCGTGCGTGCGCTATGATGCCTCCCTGTCACCGCCGATGAGCACCCGCTACATTTTCAATACACTTCTTCCTGAGTGCGCCTGAAATTACAACCGCGACTCCTCACAGACACAATAGAGATGGATGCGCGGGGCGACTTAGATGCATGTGCTGTAGCAAAGATTTTTTCCACTACGTCGGTGCGTACACCGCGGAATCAGGCCCAATATTACACAGCCAGCTTTGACATGCCCAATTCAAATGGTTGCCAAGGCGTGCTGGCACTTGTAGAGCGACAAGGCCAGCATACCCTGGCAGACGGGGCCCACGGGGAAATAGTTTATTAAAAAAAAATGCTCCTCACACCTCTCGTTCCCAAAATTCCTTTGATTAAAGTAGACACCCACAAACTTAACATTAATTTTCACATCCCACCGCAAATAACAGGATAGAAGCAGTTATCCGATAGAAAGCAATGCGAGTGCTATGATTGGTCAGATTTTTCTAAAGTGTGGTTACTCTGCGATTTTGTTGCAGTTCTGAACTTAGGGCCTGATTCAGAGCCGGACGCAAATAGCGCTCGCTCGCCCCGAAAATAGGGGTGGCTATTCAAATGAACCGTTCGCTCTTTGCGGTCTGTTCACGCCTCTAGGTCTGAACGAGCGAACAAAACTTGCGGTCGTTTTTTGGAAAACTACGCCCCCTGGCCGCTCGCATCCTACGTCATGTCCGCTATTTATTAGATTAATCGAGTACATCGACCAGTGTATGAACTGCTCGCTATTCTTGTGGCTGGTTTTTGCTACCGCAATCTTGTGAGCAGTTCTGACTATAAAATAACCAAGTGACGTGGTCAATAGCGCTGCTGTATTCATTATGCACACCCATAAAACGCCCGTTTTGATCGTTTAGCATGCCTGCATTCGGATCTCCACTCCCCGTTTTCAAGCACCTTCCCCTGTTACCACCCACATACGCCTCTTTCTGTCACTCAAATTTTCAGGCATTCGTTATTTTGCGAGCACATGATTTCGACCGCACTGACTGGTTCGCGCATGCGTATAACGATCCGTACGCATGCGCAGTTGGGCAAACATCGCTCGGAGCGAACTAGCGGCCGCTTACGAGCGGCTCTGAATCAGGCCCTTAGTACATCGTCGCGATGGAATTCCACCGTGAAAAAGTCATATTCGCGGCAAAATTTCCAATCCCACCTTTAGTAAAATGTCCTTCGTAATCTGAATGGCAAGTCTGATGTAATGAAGTGCGTTCTGTGTCTTTATCTCTCCCCATTATGGCCACCCAAAGATGGAGACACTCCGAGATAGAAATGTAAGCGGCACCGCCATATGAGGCCCCTACTGTACCAAACCAGCGCTGGAAGAGTGTGTGGTGAGGTATATATGTCTCTATATGAAATTAAGTTTATGTATTCAGTTTTGTGACTGTCAATATGGAGCAACTAGATTTGCAGCCAAACCTTGCCACATTTTGTATGTAGTATGGATATTTATTATTATTATTATTATTATTATTATTAATATTATTAGGTTATCACTTACAGAAGCAGCCCCCATAAGTGACTATGGGGACTGCAGTAATGTCAAATTGACAAAGATCTGAAAAAAAGCCAAATTTTTATGCATCACCCGTTTCCGAGGGCATTAACCCATAGTATCCTATAGGCCATACTGCCAACTCCCTGAAATAGTAGCAATCTCCCTGTCTCCCTGATTGCACCTTACCCCCATTATGAAGCTGTTATATATATATATATATATATATATATAAAAAAAACAGGGATATATTATATACATTCAAATGGGATCATTAGTATAATTTCCCTGGTTATAAGGCACAATGATCCCTATGGTTACATGTATTGTCTGCTAAGTATCAGTGTGTTTTCATCAACAAGTAGATCTTACTGACCGCTTTGGTGTTAGGACACGCCTCTCAGGTGTAGCAGGACACGCCTCTCAGGTGTAGCAGTACACGCCCACTTTTCCGCCATGCTCATAGGTGTCGCTTTCACACTCTCCCTGAGATGCTTTTTTAAAAGTAGGTGAGTATGCTATTGCTATGGGCTATTGTTATGGGCTATTGCTATGGGCTTTTGCTATGGGCTATTGTTATGGGCTATTGCTATGGGCTATTGCTATGGGCTATTGTTATGGGATATTGCTATGGGCTATTGCTATGGGCTATTGTTATGGGATATTGCTATGGGCTATTGCTATGGGCTATTGTTATGGGCTATTGCTATGGGCTATTGCTATGGGCTTTTGTTATGGGCTATTGTTATGGGCTATTGCTATGGGCTATTGTTATGGGCTTTGCAGATTTTTCCGGAGAGAGATCCCTCAGACCCCTTCTCATCAATCCAAACTGCAGGACCGTAGGGTGGGATGTGAGAGCGCTGCCGTTGCCTAGGGCGCAGGGTCCTGGACGCGGCATCGTCACTGCCCCACAGCCCCTGCACCTGGCTAGCAGCATACTGACTGACTTCTTCCAGAGAGATGCCGGTGACCATTCTGGGGGCGGGCCCAGGTTATGTGCATCATTAGGACCCCTCCTACCGCGGCACAATGTGGTGACTCATGGGCGCATGGAGATGGGGAGGGGACAAAATGACGCAATTCTTACAGAAATGCACCATATTAGTTCAGTTCCCTCCCTACAGACCCGTCATTCGTGGCAATATTCTACATATCCTGCCCACGTCACTAGGAAGTGTGCGGGTGAGGGAAATCCACCCACTCTTCTGGGGGACTACTTTTCCTTGCGGAAAAGTAGGTAAGTATGGCCATTAGCGCTGTTTTCGTGCCACCCAGAACGCCCAGGATTGCACCCTCTGGTGTGTATAGCAACTCTACACACTCTCCTGCCGTTGGCCCCGTCCCTCCTGCCATACTGGCGCTGCCCTATTGCTTCGCCAAGCATGCACATTAAACTGCTACAGTACTTACTTGACTACCCTCCTGGTTTGTTGTCCGGGAGCCTCCCGAAAATCGCGTGCCGCTCCCAGCCCCCCCCGGGAAAGACAGGCAAGCTTCCCGGTGACCGTTGGCCCATCCAGACCCCTACTGCAATGGCAATAAAAACCCTGCTGCGGATGGGGGGGGTGACGCGGTCCACCGTAGCCCCGCCCCCTGCTTCACAATGCCAAAAATATCGGCATTGTGCAGTGGGGGCAGGGACAAAATTACGCGGTTCCGTAACCCATTGTCAGGTACTATCCCCGACCACTCCACCCCCTCTACCGCGCCTCACCCCCCTGCTTGTCCGACCTGGCAGTCCCCTCCCGGAGGGGGCTGCCTGGGTAAATTCCATATTCTCATTGTCTCATTATGATACATCTTGTAGTATATTAATGAGGCTGTGCGCTACTTGTGGGAGCTGTTAAAAGACTTTTCTTTTTCTGTTTTTTTCTACTTACTGCTGTATAATGCCCAGATGATAAAACAAATATCTCTTGTAATTTGCTGGGGGAAAATGGTTAATTTCTCCTGAAAAGAAAATAAAAAAATTCATTTAAATAATATATTCCCCAAAAACTCGACAAATTGCAACATGTGGGTCTAGTCACGCAGATATTAGGGGGTATATTTACTATACCTGCCTACTTTTAGCTCCCTCCTTCCAACCCCCCCTCTGCTGCGGGGGTTTCTAGTGATACTGGGGGGGGGTTGGCGGCCATCAGGAGGCTTGCCCGCCTCCCCGGGGGGCCGGAAGCAGCACCTGATTTTTGAGGGGAAGCAGTCAGGAAGCCAACCTAATCCTGGCAGGGTACAAATGGAAGCTTAGGGTGTAGAATTAGGTTAGTTTATACTTACCTTAAGGACGATCGGGATTTCCTCCTCTGTCGGGCTGCCGCTGTCAGGATACTGATTCCATTTTCGGGATACTCTCAGCCGAATCGGGAGGGTAGGCAAGTATGATATTTACTAAAGTGAGAGTTTTTAGAAGTGCAGATGTCCATAGCAACCATTCAGATTCTAGCTATTATCTTCTAGAAAATGCTAGTTATGGGCCCCATTTACTAACGAAATATAACCCCTTTAGCGCTCGCTAAAGGGGTTATGCCGCTTTTCTGTATTTAGTAAACAGCAGTAATCTTAGATTACCGCTGTTTGTACAGCATCGCTCTCGCCATCTTTTAGTTAGTGAGAGCGATGTGGGCCCCATTGCCGGCAATGGAGACCCGGCGGTGCCTTCCGGCTTTAGCGGAGCCTTCCAGGCACTGCCGGGTCTCCCTGTCATGCACATGCGCAGACGGACCGCCACGCATGTGCATAACACTGGAGCCAGCAGCCCAGCTGAGGACCTTGCCGAGGACGACGATTGCGCTGGACTTCGCGGGACCTTGCCGGACGGGTAAGCATCACTAAATACCAGTGGAATTTTCGTTTGTATCACAGTGATACTAAATGAAAATTGCCGCTGGTACTTCCCTTCGTTTGTAAATGGGGCCCTAAATGTGAAATAGAATCTGATTGGTTGCTATGGGCAACATCTCCGCTTCTAAAAACTCTCACTTTAGTAAATAAATCTCTAGGTAATCATTGATTTCATTTATGCAGTATTTTATGTATCTACATACTGTACATTCCCGGAGGGTAGTGTTTTAGGAAGGATTGTTCCTTGGGTCCTGACAGTCACTGAGCGCTTAGCTGTGCGGATACATTGCATTTCCTAATTCTCTGTCTGTAAAGTGACATCTCAGTCCTGTTCTTTCCATCTCATACGAGCACTTGCATTTGTGACATGGGGCTTAGTGGCTTATCCTGTGGGGAATCAGTGCGTCCTGCGGGACGGAGGTAAATCTCAGCTGGTCGGCAATTTTTCCCGGGAACACAATGTGAATCTTTGTGCTACGTTTTTGGTATTTTAATGTGCAATGTGGCTGTGGGCTCAGACATGCTCTTACTTCAAAGAGACGTATTATACAATCAGTTTTATGTGTGATAGCACATAGTTAGGAAGTAACGTAAGATTTATGAGCAGGGCTGGTTATGTACTTTCCCCGGCAGAGTTTCTACTTCCATTCCCAGCTTTTATTATAGTCCCGCAGTGTGTTAACCATTTTTAAGGATTTCAGATTTGTGAGAACTCAGCGCTCCAGGGGCCGAGCAAGGTATAAGGAAAATCTATCTGGCCCTTACAGGAGCATTCATATACTAGAATACAAGTTTCCCTATATAACATAATCGCAACATAGGACCGATGCAGCGTTTTATGCAAGTGCGACCGCATTGGGTGCATATAAAGGCTGATATTCACTCATGTGCGGAGTTTCACGTATCAGAGGGCTTAGCCTACATGTCTATGCCCTGTTGCCGGCCGTACGCTCGGCCACAGAGCATGCACAGCGGGAATAATCACAAGATCCATATATAGATATATATAGGGATGTAGTTCATTTCCCAGCTGTCAGGAATTCCGACACCAGTTAGAATCCCAGCGCCAGCACCCCAACTGCTGGCATTCCGATGATAAGTATTGGGGTTAGGGGGAGGGTTTAGGGTTAGGCACTAGGGGAAGGGTTAGGGTTAGGCTGCAGGGGGGGAGGGTGAGGCTGCAGAGTGGGTGGGTTAGGGTTAAGCTGCAGGGGCCCGTGTTCCCCGCACACCCTGCACCCATTATAGATACGCCCCTGCTGCAGGGGGTTAGGGTTAGGTTTAGGCTGCGGGGAGGGAGGGTCAGGTTTAGGCTGCGGAGGGAGGGTTAGGTTTAGGCTGCAGGGGGTGAGGGTTAGGTTTAGGCTGCGGGGAGGGAGGGTTAGGTTTAGGCTGCGGAGGGAGGGTTAGGTTTAGGCTGCGGGGAGGGAGGGTTAGGTTTAGGCTGCGGGGAGGGAGGGTTAGGTTTAGGCTGCGGGGAGGGAGGGTTAGGTTTAGGGTTAGGATACTTACCTGCAGATGTCGGTATCCTAACCATACATATATATGCATGGAAAAGTGTTTTAGGAACTTAAAAGCTGCGAAGATGGTAAAAAATATTTTCTTATGTCCACTATACTTCCTGTCTGTAACTATTATAGATGGAGACAATCAACATATTGAAATACACATGACTAGCGGCTCACATACTGCCTTTGGATGCCCTATTCTGTTAATAAATTTACCTCAGGAAATGTAATGACAGGTATATTTTATTGCACCCTAATACATACTCCTAAATATGAGCAATCCTAGTGATACCTCTCTCTCCGCTCAGTGGTCCCCAAACGTCTCTGTATCGGGGTGAAATAGCTGTCACCTTAGGCCTCACCTGCCCCTGATTACTGTACACAATGGGATTCCGGTCTCTGTGTGTACAGGAGAGCAGCTGTACTGAGTTTATTGGCCCCCTGATCCCATCCAGGCTGCGGCTCGTCCATCACACGGGTTTATATAACACACAGCAACATGAACAAGCAGAGGATAAGCCCGGAGCGACCTAATGTAACATAGATATACAATTAGTAATTAGTTACTATCTCACCTCACATAGGGGCTTATTCAGCATTGCACACGATTTGGATGCATTGGTGGCCGCATTGCGTACTCGGAAATAAATGCCGATCTCCGCTTGTTTCAAAGTAGGCTGCATCTATGCCACAGCCCCGTCCGTATATATATATATATATATATATATATATATATATATATATATTGTAGAGTAGCCTGGTAGCCTGGCACTCACTTGGGTGTCTATTTACTAAGCAGTATTAGGAGGCAGAGTGAAAAGTGATAAGAAAGTGATAAGGTGCCAGCCAATCAGCTCCCAACTGTCATCTCACAGGCTGTGTTTGAGAAATGACAGTTGGGAGCTGATTGGCTGGCACCTTATCACTTTTCACTCTGTCTCCTAACACTGCTTAGTAAATAGACCCCTTTATCTCTGTTGGTAACGTGCTCGGGTTGTAGGTACAATAGGAATAATAAATAGCGGCACTCCGAGACTTGAATGGTGATCAAAAAGGTATATTTAAACCATGCTTAAACAAACAGGCCGACGTTTTGGGGCATACGCGCCCCTTTGTCAAGATGAGTAACTATAATAGAGTATAGAAGCTTACAGTACCTTAAATAGAGGAAGGAAATCCGCGAGCGTGTCAGAAGCTGGAACAGTGTGGATAGGATTGATGTGATACCTTCCGACACGTTTATTTGTGTCATGGACGTAAGCAGTCTGTACACCAGCATCCCCCATGACGGGGCGCTTACTGCTATGAGAGAGTTTTTGATTCTAGAAGAAATGGATTCAGTGGATCTGGATTTATTTCTCCATCTTCTAGAATTAACGCTAAAGAGAAATGAGTTCCTTTTTGACGGAGACTTTTATCTTCAACTGAACAGCTGTGCTATGGGGAGCAACGTGGTCCCCTCTTATGCGAACATTTTCATGTTCAACGAAGAAAGGAACATGTTCTTCAATGATCCCGAGGTGGCCAAGAATATTCTGATGTTTGCCCGATATGTAGATGATGTTATGGACAGGAGGAGAGGGGCGTCTCATTCAACTGATGGAACATATTGACAATAGGGATTCCCCTATAAAGCTAATGTATCAATTTGACAAACATAGCCTGAATTACCTTGATGTCCAGGTGACCATTTCTAATGGCCAGATTATCACAACAGTAGTTTCCAAACCCGCAGACAAGAACACCCTTCTACGGGCCAATAGTCACCATCCACGTGCCCTCATTAAGGGACTACCAAAATCTCAGATGATCCGTGTGGCATGTATCACCAGCGACCTTGGTTCCCTCAGCGTTGAACTAGATACAGTAGTCAAAATTTTTTTGAATAGGGGTTATAAATTAAAAATCCTCCTTAAACAAAAAGAAGAGGTCCTCGCCATCCCTAGGTCTCAGCTTCTGTTACCCAGAAAGAGAAAAATAGATCAAGTTATTCCCTGGGTTAATGGATACAATACATCCAGTCCCATTTTACCGAGGGCGTCCAGAGCCCTGTGGCCTATAGTCTCCACTGATAAGGAACTACAGTGCTTTAGGAACAAACGAGCTATGCCTTGTTTTACACGAGGATGGAATATTAAGGATATGATTGTCCATACGGACATAACCAACTTCTCATCTTCATCAGCCCCCATTAACTTTTTGTCCAAAGCTTCAGGATGCTATAAATGCCTCCGATGTACTACCTGTCGCAACATGATAACTGGACCTACCTTCAGACATCCCCACATGGAACAACAATTTAACATCAATCACGTATTGACCTGTACTTCAGCCTACGTTATTTATTTGATTATATGTCCATGTGGACTCTATTACGTAGGGAAAACCACGAGGTCCCTAAGCGAAAGGATGGCGTTACACCGTTCAGCCGTCAAGGCGGCGATGGTTGGCAATATCTCAGAACAACCTGTGGCGAGACACTTTGCGGAATTCTAGCATGAACTTGCTAGCTTTCAACACATGTGCCAAAAGCACTTAGAGGCGGTGACCGGGCCAACAAACTCTTGCAGTTAGAAGCGAGGTAGATGTACTCTTTGGATACCATCAGCCATAGTGGCTTAAATGAAAGGATGACATGGAACATGTTTTAATCATACAGTGACTCCAGTTGGACACTTTTCACTAATAGCTTCTGACTTCAGGATGTGACTGCCTTGTGATGCTTCCCTTGTTTTCGTAATTTACCTACTTTATCTTTGACCTTAGCTAGTTTGCTGCCTTCCCTCGTTTATTGTTTACTTTCTTCCTTTTTTCATTTTTCACTATATCATTTCTTTGAATTCTTCTATACTTGTTTGGTTATATACATTCTTACTTTTCAGTCTTTATTTTTTATTCTATATAGTCCCCACTTACTACAACACCCAGTTATTTTACTATAACTTTTTTAAATTTTTCCTAACTTTATGACCGGACATCAGTGAGGTGTCCGTTGATATTTGCCTTTCTGATTTTCTTTAGTATAGTATTCTGAGATATGTATCTACCTGTCATCACCTTTCTATGTTTTACTTTCCGTCATTCCTCTTGCATTTCGCTTGTTTTTAGTCTTTGCATCTTTACCACCATTTATTCTGTATCTACACGTGTCCTATTGTTACTATGCTGACTAGGCATGTTCTGCACCTCACTCTGGGACTGATTCTTCGCAAATCTTTGTTCTTCTCTGTACTCACAGGCTGGACCGCTTCCCCAGTTACCCCGGGCAACATTGACGTGATGATGTCATCACCGAGGGATGCGACAGCCGCACACAGGGCATGATTCAGAGCCGGACGCTATGACCAGAGCGCTCACTCTGAATCAGGGCCCTCCTACATGAAAATGGAGCGGCTTCTTGGACGCTCGCATAGCTGTGGGTGACCACCCACAGCTATAGCGAGCGTCCATGATGATGGTCGCGATGGTCAAGACCATCGCGACCATCAGGCTTGCGACGGAGACCCTGCGGTAGGGTCTCGCTGCCGCAAGCCCTGGAGTGATTTTGGCTCTATCAGAGCCAAAATCACTCCCACTGACATCACTACTGATGTCAGTGGGGCCGGCTTCAGACGGTAGGCGTTCTCATGGGTGGGCGTGCTGTCACTCAACATCGACAGCACGCCCCCTTTGGTGCGAGACCCGGAGCGACGGCAACCCCGTCGCTAGCCGGGTCTCGCGCATGCGCACGACGGAGCTCCCTCCATCGTGCGCATGCGCAGTAGGGCACCATCGACCCGCTTGCGAGCATCCTGCGCTCGCGAGCGGGTCTGAATCAGGCCCACTGTTCCATCTTCTGACACACTCGTGGGTTTCCTTCCTCTATTTAAGGTAAGCTTCTACAATCTGTTCTTGTTACTCACCTTGACAGAGGGGCACGTACGCCCCGAAACGTTGTCCTGTTTATTTAAGCATGGTTTAATATTTATTATATACTTAGGGTCTGATTCAGCAAGGATCGCTATTCTGCTTATACGCACGCAGCGCAGTTGCTAATATCAGCTGTGATATGTAAATGTTTGCATCCGCAGTGCGATCTCAGCCTGACATAAGGACGCTCACTTCCCCTTACTCACATCCGTATACTTTGGCACCATAGCGAAACAATCGGTAACATCGGACCCATACGCACAGTTAAGGCAGGATCAGACCTCACTCAGGAATAGCTAACTTCAGCGCGCGCTATGAGGCCCTCAGGCTGCGTATTGTATTGCAGTGGCTAATTTATGCACGCCCCTGCAACGCCGTCCCAACGCACTGGCACGCCTACGTTCGCCTGACCCATCCCCCCGTCACCACCCACAAACGGCACTTCCTGTCAATCACTCTGCGATGGGTCTGCGTGCACACTGCGATCTCGCGTGCGTTACTCTTAGCGCTTGCAATGCTTGCTGAATCAGGCCCATCGTTTTTTTCTCTGCCATTTCTGTGTACAGTACATACAAAATCGTTTGTGAACTTTGGGTGCGATTCTCACATCGGCCTTTTCCAGCCAGGCAAAGATCGCTGAGCACAGTAACCTGCAAAAGTGATTGAAGCTGGTATATTTGCTCGAGACGCGGGAAGCAGATAAGGTAACGGTGGCATTTGATACTTTGTATCCTAATAACAGAGAAGTGACAGGATCGTATTATATGACTGCTACACTGACGCCAAGAATATCAATGAGATTTATTCCGTACATGGATGTCTTGGCACGGAAGCCGCTTCACACCTAATCAATTACTTCAGCGCCACGTTCTAGCTGCAGGCTATGAGGGAAGTGATAATAGAACCCAATTAAATTAATTCCTATTTATTCTTATTTCTTTTCAGGAGCTGGCAGTTGTTTTTGTTCAATAAAAAAATTTCAGATCAAACTTCTCACCGGTGAAAGGCGCTGGAAAGATGTTGAGTCTCCTCCAGGCCGAGTTCTACATAAAATCTAAGTTGCACCAATATTTTTCCTTTGCTCGGTGGAATCGAGAATGACGTCTTAAAACAATAATTTACCATAAATAAATATGTTACATCATACTCGTCTGCTCTCCTGATGGTTCCAGGAAACTCACAAATTTCTGGAATCTCTCCCGTAACCCGGGGCATCAGGCCACTCCCTTATTGGGGTTACAGGTGCCCAGAATCCTCCCCATCCGCCAGGACCAAACTTACTGTACTAGGAAGAGAAAGTGCTGCACAGACATTTGTAGCGCAGTTATTCTTAGGATGTATATATAACGTTTGCTAACTACTAAATGGACAATATTTCGGTTACACCTGCTCTTTAATGCAAGCCTATCATATGGCAGCATGCAGACATGGTCAAGAGGTTCAGTTGTTGTTCAGACCATACACCAGAAAGGGCAGGGGCATTTTAAGCCTGGCCCGCGTGCACAAGCACAGACTCTCAAAAAGACTCAGGCACTAAATGAGGGGGGTCTCCTCTTTTATACAATGTATCTCCTTAGTAGTTAATGTCTGTTTGTCCCCAGGCAATAACTGTAACATATTTGATGACTTACAGGCTGCCCCCTCTGGGAAGGGTCAGCCAGGTCAGCTGTGCAGGAGGTGTGACACGGCAAAGTGGGCAGAACAGAAGTGTCATTGTGGCTCTGCCCCCGATGCACTATGTTGTGATTACCAGAATTGTGAAGCGGTGGGCAGGGCCACAATATCACGATTCAGTGCAAAATGGCTGCCCAGACCTCCCACTTAATTAGGAACCGGGCAGACTTGACCCACTTTTCAGGGTATCCAGGAGCGACAGAAAATAAATATGCCCGCGCTCGGTTTTACCCATATCATACATGGTACCAGCAGCATGGCAATATTAATGCCATAAATGTATACAAAACAGAAAAACTTTTGCTATCGGCGCTAACAGTAATATACTACAAATCTATATGTGTGTGCAACAAATAAAACAAAGGGGATTTTGTCATGATTTGATCAAAGCATTTAAGCCTGCAGCCCAGCATCAAGGGACCCCATTTTTCTGCAGGTCCCTAACACTAGCATATATGCCCAGCACATCATTACATTGCAGGTAAATGTACTCACCTCCTAGATGCAGAGGGGCACATCTATACAGGGGCTGGCTGTCAAATCATGACAAAATCCCCTTTGTTTTATTTGCTGCACACATAAATAGATTTGTAGTATATTACTGTTAGCGCCGATAGCAAAAGTTTTTCTGTTTTGTATCCAGGAGCGACACCCGAGATTCGGGAGCCACCCGGACATTCCAGGAAAATAATATGAACTGAAATAGTACTCAAAAAATAAAATTTAACACATGTGGTGGGACCTCCCCCATCTTGTGTCAAAATAAAAAAGTAGTCACTCAATTACTGCGGCAGGTTGTGTAGTTTTTAAAATGGTATGCCTTGTTGGGCTACCATTATGGATTCTCCCTACGTTTCAATCGAAAAAGAGAAAATTATAAAAATAAAATAAAAAAAAAATCCTGTTATTTTATTATTTTGGATTACTGGCGAAACAAGAACCACAAAGTATTTCTTTCTGGTGTTTATAATAATTAAAAAAAAATTCACATTTGCCTATCTTGGAATATCAATTAAAAAAAATAACTTTTTTAACCATTTGGGCTAAATATTTTTTTTAACGCATTAGAGTGAGTGAAAAGACTAATGATATTTTCTGAAAATAAAAACAAGGTACAGTATAATTTGTGGGGGTGCCGCATAAAAAAAAATAAAATTCAAAGATATTAGCCTCAGCACAAGGGTGAGAAAACCCTCAGTAGCGAAGGGGTTAATACCAATTGATCATTGATAATTACCACATCCTACCTGATTATTATTGTTGATGACCAACAATACTCCCTTCAAGGCCTAGCCATCTGCTATTGGCTACTTGTAGCAGGATAATGTGACACAGCACACGTCATCTCACTCTGGTTCCCCAAACATGACAATGATCTCAGTGTATACTCAGAGTAAATTTCCCCACCCAGTTGAGATGTCAGTGTTGGTGGTCCCTGCAGCCAATATACGGGTGACAGCAGGTAGTCTGCACACACAGCCAGATGCACCGATATATACGCCAGATATATCGCCAACGGCTGTGCTGCAGGGCCCACGCATTGGCTGAGAGAGGTGAGCCTCCAGCTCTCTCAGCCAATAAAAGCTTCCCCCACAGACTTCAATTCTGGAATAAACCGGAGGTTCTCACCATTGAAGTCTAAGGGGAAGCATTCATTGGCTGAGAGAGCCGGGGACTCGCCTCTTTCAGCCAATGAACGGTTCGCTCATAGATTTCTATGGGAAATGCCAAGGCTGAACCCTCATTCGGTAAGTACTGTCCATATAGAACATTACTGTGTCCGGTGGTCTCAACTATTTTGTTTTATTATTTTATCAAGACCCTAGATGCTTACATGTACCAAAGAGGACCTGAATCAAGAGGTGGGTGAGTATTGTTTTTTTTTTTTCACAGCCAAGATCGGGGATTCTACTGGAGAAGGGGACCGAGTAGCGTCAGGGAGTAAAGGTACTGTAAGTATTTCCTGTGTGTTTCACTGGGCCCTTGATGCCTGGGCAGGCAGCCTGTAAACAATATTATTATTTCTCACTTTTACACAATGAAATCTGCACCCACTGCCACCAGGGGTGCGAAGCATGCCCCAGGCTCTCAGAATGAGTCTGGGGTGACCCCAAACGGGACCCTTTTATTAGAGGGGGATCCCCACTTCCCGATGAATCCCCGGCCTCGGCTGAGTAGTGTGGTGTGATGAATGTTTTGGGCGGGGGACCCCGTGAAGTGTGTTCCCCCTGCTTTGGCATCGCACCCCTGCTAGTAAGTCTCTGGTAGTAATCCTTTAAATACTGGGGAACCCTACACATTCCCCTCCCCCCCATCCCCCATATTTCCAGCACCAGGACTTGCTCAGGAGCCCGGTGCTGGTTGTTGAAAATATGGGGGACCCCTACTTTTTTTTCCCCTCGTATTTTCACAACCAGGACCAGATCAAACAGCCCGATGCTGGTTGTTCTTTTGGGTGGGACCCCATGTCATTTTATTTCATTTTTTAGCACTTTCATACACTTCACACACAGAAGCCTGCTAAACTTGCCAGACTAAAGCAGGTCTATTATTTTGCAATTTTTTTGACTCGTTTTGTGTGCGACTATTAAACTCGCACCATATTACATCCTGCAAGTTGTATGTTTTAAATAGGAAACATCTAAATGCGAGTTTTGGCCATGCGAGATGTGAAAATGCCAGTTTAGTGCTCGTTTCCATGTTCTCGCAGCATAAAGCCTTACATATGCAAGTTTGTAACTCGCTCCTTTTTTGCAAACAATTCGCACACTTTCAGTTCTCGTATTGTATTACATTTCGCTCTTCGTCTGTACACATGGACAGACGCGTTATATGATATGTTTTTCAACAGCTGAACGAACGGCATATCGCAAAGTGTGTACCCAGCATAACAGTGTGGAAAGAGCAGTTTTTCAACAGCGCAGAGAAGTGATGTTGGGCTGCTGTCATATTGAAGCTGGGAGATTGTGGTTAGCTTTTTTTTAAACTAGCCGCAAACTAATACGAATTCACCAAATCGTTACAAAAATTAGAAAGTTTTCATAATTTCTAGAAGTTTAGATTTATTAAAAAAACAACTGAGCTGAGCTCGAGCCAAGTCCCACATTTGTGAGTCAGATCAAACGCGTGGGGCCTAAATTTGCATGAACTGTGAAACGCAAACATGTAACACATTAGTGTTTGCTGTTCTGATTCAAACGAAAATAGAAAACCCATCAAGGGCTCCAGCGCAAAATAGAATAGTGGTTTACGGAAAATTGTATTGCAAACACTATTATCATTTATAAAGCCCCAGCATATTCTAAGGTGCTTTAAAATTCGTGCCCTTCGCAATTTCATGGAATTACGAACTGTTTCTCATCATTTTTTAGCATCTCAAAGCCACCCTTATATGAAATACAGGTTATACATTCAATTTTTTTTTTTCCATTCTACACATATTTAAAACGATATTTCCAAGTCGCAATAAAAGTCGCACACACACACAGAAGAACACCCGCTCCTGTCATTTACACTTTCCTGTGCCCTACAGGGGAAATGATGTCAGTAACTGGTAGAAGTTGTGCGTCCTTCTCTCTTGATATACGAGGTCCTGAAGTTTGACGTGTGAGGTGAATGTGCAATGTTTATTTTTCTCCTTTGAAACTAATTTCTTACATGTATCTTAACAGATTCAGTCTTGTTAACACGGACTCTCATTTAGGGCGAATCAAAGAGAAAGGTGTCGGGTTAAAAGAGCGTGAAAAGGTAAATAGTTTTTCTGTTCCCTCTCTATTCCCACTTGTGACATAAACAAAAATACGACGTCGTGTGTAACCTGGGGGGACTTTTCCAGACTGTCCATGTTCCTCACACAAAATGGCAGACAGGCTGTTTTTAGCTGTGGAAAATCTAAATAATGGAGCATAGGTGCAGAAAGTCATAATTTCAGGCTATATATAGTCATTTTTAAATATCTAATGGAAATAAGCACAGATTTTATATTCCCAAAGTGTTTTCTATAACACAGCCTCTGCCCCCAGGCCTGAGCCGCACAGCACAGTAAGTTTATTAAACAGACGTCCCCAGCTGATCCCTTCTAGACCCACACAACCAATGAAAACAAACTTGGCTGCACAGTATAGAAACTCCAGGTCAAAGGTATATACTGTCCTACGCCACTTCGAATGGCAGACTCTTCATTGCTATACGTACAAGGGTAATTTACAGCTGCTCCCACACATTTAATAACCTAGACCCTTTCTCCGTTTTGTCCATGGTCGCCTACTCTCCTGATTCGGCCGGGAGCCTTCCGAAAATCAGGTGGCGCTCCCAGCAAGAGAAGGCAACTCTCCCGCTTTGGATGCTACCCCTCTTTTCCCCCCATCGCACCCACTTATCAAGGTTGTCCAGAGAAGGCGGTGCTATGATGACGCAATTCAGTGTGTATCGCGCCATCATAGACCCGCCCTCTGCTTTACAATGCCATGATGACGCAATCGCGTCACAATGCTCCCAGACAGCCCGCTTACGCCGCCGCCCCACCCCCTGCTGCACCGACCTGGAAGGGGCACCCACAAAGTCGGTAAGTATGGTTTTGCCTGACAAATATACTGTTAGCTATAGTACTGACTATGCTACGCTCTTCCCAATGCTGCCTACCGAAGATCCTCTCCACATCTTATCTACAGCAAAAGGTCCACTGAGCTATCTACAAAGTGCATGGCATGTACGTGGGGTTGAGCGACACGGCGTGGTTTGGCCAGCTATAAAACTCAGGCATAGGCGCCCGCTGATAATAGCGCCCACTTGGGACATATAATTGCATACTATTGTAATGCCACATGAGAACATAAGTTGAGAGCCAAATAGTAGTGACATCTTATTGCTGGTCTCTTGCAGTGTGCTGGGGGGGCACTTTTTACTTTTTTTCTAGTCTAGATTTAACCCCTCCCCTTTCATGCACCTGTGAAAGATCTGGATGGGACCAGCTTTTGTAGGGTGTGCTGGTTCCTGTAGTGCCATGTGGAGGAGGTTATTGGGGTACCTCCAGGTAAGTTGGCTCTCAACTTAGATATATTAGTGTTAGTGTATGTGCTATTATCATGTGGCATAACAGTATGCAATTTTATGACCCAAAGTGGGTAGCGTTAGGGACACTGGTACAGAGACGCCTTGGCACGTCGCCGGTGCTTAAATATATCTTTGCAAATATATGCAATAAAGATCTCTGGATTTCTATTGTCATGTAGTAATCTAATCTCATTGCTGGTCTATTGCAGTGTGCTGGGAAGAGGCAGAAACTAGCATCCGCGTATTATCGCTGATGGGACTTCGACAACAGACGCAGCAACCTTCACCTCTGAATCTTGGCCTCAGTTCATATCTGTACAGCGGTTGCAGGACAACAGCTTGAACGGGTCTCATGTGCGGGAAGATTTTACGGCTTTTATATCTCTGCTAAATTGACTTTCACGGTTATAAAATGTAGATCCTGCATGTCCGACCTATAATCATAGTGTCCCGGCCTTTGATGTTGCATAATCTCACAGGCCTGAGCGGCGATGTCTTTCATTGATGTCTCTCTTCCTGGTGAGTGCTGTCAGTCGTGCCCTGTGCGGGAGGGGATGTCGTGTTCTGGCGCAGGTCCCACAAATGCTGGTCGCCTTTTCATGCGAAGATCACTGTAAAATCCGGAATGCCCGGAGATTTTAAGTCTGACCGTGTCGGCAGGATCGCCAGGGGAGGGTCACACAGTGAGAAGAGGAGCTGGCACAGTTTTAAAAGACCGAAAAACATCAATATTCTCACAGTGCGGAGATGACAGCGTGTAGCCCCACCTGTTCCTCACAGATCAGCCATAACACGTGGTCTAAGGGGACCAGGATTCCTCCTGCTGCTGATCTCTTCATTTACATGGATTGCAGGGAAAAATATTTTCTTGAAACTGAATCCATTATTCCTAATGCAGACCTCACTGGTGTCTTTAAAGAATAATTCTGCTTTCAAACAAGTGAATTCCATTAAGTATATATAAGGACCAGACACACATATTTTTCCAATGCAAAATGGTACCTATGAGTTTTCCCATATGCCCATAGTAAGTAGCACAGCTTGCCCATAGTAAGTAGCACAGCTTGCCCATAGTGTAATGCACCTTACTCATAGTGTAGCACAGCTTGTCCATAGTAAGTAGCACAGCTTGTCCATAGTGTAACGCAGCTTGCCCATAGTAAGTAGCACAGCTTGTCCATAGTGTAACGCAGCTTGCCCATAGTAAGTAGCACAGCTTGCCCATAGTGTAATACAGCTTGCCCATAGCGTAATACAGCTTGCCCATAGCGTAGCACAGCTTGCACCAGTGTAGCACAGCTTGCCCATAGTGTAATACAGCTTGCCCATAGCGTAGCACAGCTTGCCCATAGCGTAACACAGCTTGCCCATAGTGTAACACAGCTTGCCCATAGTGTAATACAGCTTGCACATAGTGTAATACAGCTTGCCCATAGTGTAGCACAGCTTGCCCATCGTGTAACACAGCTTGCCCATAGTGTAATACAGCTTGCCCATCGTGTAACACAGCTTGCCCATAGTGTAACACAGCTTGCCCATAGTGTAGCACAGCCTGCCCATAGCGTAGCACAGCCTGCCCATAGCGTAATACAGCTTTCCCATAGCGTAATGCAGCCTGCACATAGTGTAGCATAGCTTGCCCATAGTGTAACACAGCTTGCCCATAGCGAAGCACAGCTTGCCCATAGCGTAACCCAGCTTGCCCATAGCGTAATACAGCTTGCACATAGTGTAATACAGCTTGCCCATAGCGTAGCACAGCTTGCCCATAGCGTAACCCAGCTTGCCCATAGTGTAACACAGCTTGCCCATAGTGTAATACAGCTTGCACATAGTGTAATACAGCTTGCCCATAGTGTAGCACAGCTTGCCCATCGTGTAACACAGCTTGCCCATAGTGTAATACAGCTTGCCCATCGTGTAACACAGCTTGCCCATAGTGTAGCACAGCCTGCCCATAGCATAATACAGCTTGCACATAGCGTAATACAGCTTGCCCATAGCGTAACACAGCTTGCCCATAGCGTAATACAGCTTGCCCATAGCGTAGCACAGCTTGCCCATAGTGTAATACAGCTTCCCCTTAGTGTAACACAGCCTGCACATAGTGTACCACAGCTTGCCCATAGCATCATACAGCTTGCCCATAGTGTAATACAGCTTGCCCATAGTGTAACACAGCTTGCCCTATACTATAGGGCAAGCTGTGTAACGCTAAGGGCAAGCTGTATTACACTATAGGGCCTATAGTGTAATACAGCTTGCCATTAGCTTTACACAGCTTGCCCATAGCGTAGCACAGCTTGCCCATAGTGTAATGCAGCCTGCCCATAGCGTAGCATAGCTTGCCCATAGTGTAACACAGCTTGCCCATAGCGTAATACAGCTTGCCCATAGCGTAGCACAGCTTGCCCATAGTGTAATGCAGCCTGCCCATAGCGTAGCATAGCTTGCCCATAGTGTAACACAGCTTGCCCATAGTGTAATACAGCTTGCCCATAGCGTAATACAGGTTGACTAAAATCCTTTGCGGCCATGGCATAGTCTGGCCCTACTACTCCCACATCAAACATCGCTTCATGTTACCTCAGGCGCTGTGTATGGACGATAAACACAGTCATTGTTGTGGTGTTGTCAATGTGGGGAAACAGATAGGTGATTAAGCGTACACCCATGTGCGTAGCGCAGCTTGCGTTAATTTGCACCGCGCATGCTCAGAAAAAGAGCCCACAATGCATTTTGAACGCATCTACACCTGTAACCGGAGAGGTGTAATGAAGGCAGACAGCAGCGTTCTTACGTAGGCCAGTTTATCGAGGGTGCTTGCGCAGATGCGGCCCACGCAGACTGGCGGGCCGATTCTGAATCTGACGCAGTCACAGCCGCCCTTGAGTCATTTGCCAGAGTCGCTTCTGTGTCTTTATGCTAATGCCGCTACAAAGCCCTTCCCTGGAGTACATTGCTGCATACGAATGCGTAAGGACTGATGGGAGGCGCCTACTCTCAGCGCCCGTAGTTGCTGAAACACAGATTGGTGCGTCTTTAGGCGCATTATGGATTAGACTATGGAAACCTGCACCAGCTCTATGGCAGACGCAGCTTCTCTCTCCATATATGGCGTCCTATGCGAGCGGCTGAGCGTTTCTGCGCACAACCACTTTCAGAGACACGACCAGGACAGTCACATCTCCGCAACATCTCTGTTTAGCCACCCACCTGTTACCTCCCATTTGCTGCCCAGGAACGCCCGATATATTTCAGATACCGTGCGTAAAAATATGTACTGCGTCTCGGTAGGAACAACATCGGGAAGTATACATTGCGTGACTCAGACGCATACGGAAAAGATTGCTCCGCTGCGTCTGACATCACCACTGCATGCAACTCAGAGACAGCCCCTCTGGCCCTGGAGACCAGCATGTAAGAAGGAAGAACGCAGTGATGGGGGGAGCGGGTACTACTTACCCGGGCCTGGGCTAGCTGGAGGGATCTGGGTCAGTGGCACATCAAGCAGCGAGAGAGAGGAGACTGCTGCCGTGTGCCGAGCTGTGGGGGGGTCCAGGGTGGCTGCTGACTCTGAGCAACAGCCGTTTCCAGTGATTGCACTGATTGCCCCATAGATCTGCCCCATGGCTGAAGGGGACAAATTTGCCGCTTTTGCCAGCGAGTGGCGCTACAAGTGTGCAAAAAAAATTTGGTACGAAGCGGCCTAATTTGGCCAGTCCCCGTACCCGTCACTGCTCTCCATGGTCATAATTGTGATGACTTGTAATAAACTAGGTGCACACACTGTGAGGCTGCCCCAGGTGATTTTAATTAGTATGGGTCAGGGGCGTATCTATAATGGGTGCTGCGTGTGTGGGGAACACGGGCCTCTGGGTCCAGGGGGGCCCACACTGCACACTCTGCACCCATAATATTACTGACCTCTCTGGAGTCCCACGTCGGCCCGGGCATCCGGCGCTGTGAAACTACTGGAAAATGGCAGCGGCGGACATTTTCCCGTCATTTGCGCTTGCACAGTACAGGGAAAATGGCCACCGCGGCCATTTTCCCAGTGACCTGTGCAGACACTATAGACAGAGTCTATAACTCTGGCGCTGGCCGCGCACAGCTCAGTGCACTGCCGGCTGCAGGGCGGAGAGGAGGGGGCCCATGTTGGAGACTGCACACGGGCCCCCTCCTCTCTAGAAACGCCCCTGCTATGGGTCCTGTGCATTGCAGTACACACATGTAATGGGCGCTATTACAGGTAAGTCCTAGATAAATGTATACAATGTGTCAGTATTAGGGATGTCAGGGACCCACCTGATGAGGATCACCTTGATGTGGTAGGTGGGCAAACATCTTTGGCCAAATATGTACTAAGAACCTCAATTTAAAACCATGTTTATTGACAGTTTATTATATATTTTGTGATATTAAGTGTTCTTAGGGGCCTATTCATCAACACTAAAATAACGTTTTTAAGGACATTTTCCTTAAATAACGTTATTTTGGTATTCATGTAGCCCCTTAGCACAGGAGATATCACAGATATCTCCTTGCTAAGTTCCCCTGCGTTAATTTCCACACTCCCCATACATTAGTACATTATTACATTAGTACATTAGTATGGGGATGTGGAAATTATGGTATTCATCAAATTCCGAAAATTATGAATTTTCGGAATTTGATGCAGTTACTATTCGCCACTGTGAGGTGGCGAATAGCAGAATCCACTTACCTGTATCCGCGTGTGCAGGTCCCCCTAACGAGTCTGCTGCGCGGACAGGTAAGTCGGGGGGGAGGTGAGCGGAGGAGGGAGGGGGTGGGGACGGGTACACAAACTTAACGCATCTGTAGGCAGTGCTGCACATGCGCTGGTGTTACAGATGTAACAGCGCATGCGCAGCACTGTTTCCAGACGCGATAAAGTAGTGTAGGCAGGGAAAAGTATCTATTTCCTGAAAAGCTGTAATAACAAAAATGACAGGTACCGGAATAGATACTTATGGAGAGGAGGAATGATGAATTCCACCTATAATTAGCTAGAACTCCATGAGAGTTCTAAAGCTAATTATCTCCAGAGAATTTTTAGGTTTAATGAATAGGCCCCTTAGTGCGTAGAGTGTGCATCTGCTTTTCCCTATTTCTGCTGTAGAACTACAGATCTCAGCAAGGTAGCGCCTCATATTGTGTTTAAATTAGTATGTGCAGCCCAACCCTCCCTCCTTTTTTTAGAGGTGTATGTATATCAGGATATGTCCAGCTCTGCGAATACTTTATATTTCTATTCACATTTCTTTTGAGCATTGTGCCCCCTTCACCTTCCAACTGTACAGCAGCCGCAGAGTGAGGGTCCTGTTGTCGGATACCTGCATCCAGTGGCTGATGGGAGTTGCATTTTATTTGCCTGACGTCGGCAGTGTGTACACTTCTGTATTAGGCCCCCAGTGCTCAGAGTCGTTCGCTGTATCGCCATCGTGGCTGTAATCCCGCAGGAAGCTGCTGTGCAAAAATATGCAAATTTCGCAGCCGCCGGGTTATGTGCTGAGACACCCTCCGGCATCTTGCCCATAGTGTAACACAGCTTGCCCATAGTGTAATGCAGCCTGCCTATAGTGTAGCATAGCTTGCCCATAGTGTAACACAGCTTGCCCATAGTGTAATGCAGCTTGCCCATAGTGTAGCCCAGCTTGCCCATAGCATAATACAGCTTGCCCATAGTGTAATGCAGCCTGCCTATAGTGTAGCATAGCTTGCCCATAGTGTAACACAGCTTGCCCATAGTGTAATGCAGCCTGCCTATAGTGTAGCATAGCTTGCCCATAGCATAATACAGCTTGCCCATAGTGTAATGCAGCCTGCCCATAGTGTAATACAGGTTGACTAAAATCCTTTGCGGCCATGGCATAGTCTGGCCCTACAACTCCCACATCAAACATCGCTTCATGTTATCTCAGGCGCTGTGTATGGAGGATAAACACAGTCATTGTTGTGTTGTTGTTATGGGGGGAAACAGATAGGTGATTAAGCGTACACCCATGTGCGTAGCGCAGCTTGCGTTAATTTGCACCGCGCATGCTCAGAAAAAGAGCCCACAATGCATTTGAACGCATCTACACCTGTAACCGGAGAGGTGTAATGAAGGCAGACAGCAGCGTTCTCACGTAGGCCAGTTTATCGAGGGTGCTAGCGCAGATGCGGCCCACGCAGACTGGCGGGCCGATTCTGAATCTGACGCAGTCACAGCCGCCCTTGAGTCATTTGCCAGAGTCGCTTCTGTGTCTTTATGCTAATGCCGCTACAAAGCCCTTCCCTGGAGTACATTGCTGCATACGAATGCGTAAGGACTGATGGGAGGCGCCTACTCTCAGCGCCCGTAGTTGCTGAAACACAGATTGGTGCGTCTTTAGGCGCATTATGGATTAGACTATGGAAACCTGCACCAGCTCTATGGCAGACGCAGCTTCTCTCTCCATATATGGCGTCCTATGCGAGCGACTGAGCGTTTCTGCGCACAACCACTTTTAGAGACACGACCAGGACAGTCACATCTCCGCAACATCTCTGTTTAGCCACCCGCCTGTTACCTCCCATTTGCTGCCCAGGAACGCCCGATATATTTCAGATACCGTGCGTAAAAATCTGTACTGCATCTCTGTAGGAACATCATCGGGAAGTATACATTGCCCGACTCAGACGCATACGGAAAAGATTGCTCCGCTGCGTCTGACATCACCACTGCATGCAACTCAGAGACAGCCCCTCTGGCCCTGGAGACCAGCACGTAAGAAGCAAGAACGCAGTGATGGGGGGAGCGGGTACTACTTACCCGGGCCTGGGCTAGCTGGAGGGATCTGGGTCAGTGGCACATCAAGCAGCGAGAGAGAGGAGACTGCTGCCGTGTGCTGAGCTGTGGGGGGTCCAGGGTGGCTGCTGACTCTGAGCAACAGCCGTTTCCAGTGATTGCACTGATTGCCCCATAGATCTGCCCCATGGCTGAAGGGGACAAATTTGCCCCTTTTGCCAGCGAGTGGCGCTACAAGTGTGCAAAAAAAATTTGGTACGAAGCGGCCTAATTTGGCCAGTCCTCATACCCGTCACTGCTCTCCATGGTCATAATTGTGATGACTTGTAATAAACTAGGTGCACACACTGTGAGGCTGCCCCAGGTGAT
The DNA here is from genome assembly GCA_031769625.1 of Taudactylus pleione. Lineage (NCBI taxonomy): Eukaryota > Metazoa > Chordata > Amphibia > Anura > Myobatrachidae > Taudactylus > Taudactylus pleione. Next base: position 65,441 of record JAUIMM010000139.1, on the reverse strand, counting down.
TTTAATTAGTATGGGTCAGGGGCGTATCTATAATGGGTGCAGGGTGTGTTGGGAACACAGGCCTCTGGGTCCAGGGGGGCCCACACTGCACACTCTGCACCCATAATATTACTGACCTCTCTGGAGTCCCACGTCGGCCCGGGCATCCGGCGCTGTGAAACTACTGGAAAATGGCCGCGGCGGCCATTTTCCCGTCATTTGCGCTCACACAGTACAGGGAAAATGGCCACCGCGACCATTTTCCCAGTGACCTGTGCAGACACTATAGACAGAGTCTATAACTCTGGCGCTGGCCGCGCACAGCTCAGTGCACTGCCGGCTGCAGGGCGGAGAGGAGGGGGCCCATGTTGGAGACTGCACACGGGCCCCCTCCTCTCTAGAAACGCCCCTGGTATGGGTCCTGTGCATTGCAGTACACACATGTAATGGGCGCTATTACAGGTAAGTCCTAGATACATTTATACAATGTGTCAATATTAGGGATGTTAGGGACCCACCTGATGAGGATCACCTTGATGTGGTAGGTGGGTAAACATCTTTGGCCAAATATGTACTAAGAACCTCAATTTAAAACCATGTTTATTGACAGTTTATTATATATTTTGTGATATTAAGTGTTCTTAGGGGCCTATTCATCAACACTAAAATAACGTTTTTAAGGACATTTTCCTTAAATAACGTTATTTTGGTATTCACGTAGCCCCTTAGCACAGGAGATATCACAGATATCTCCTTGCTAAGTTCCCCTGCGTTAATTTCCACACTCCCCATACATTAGTACATTAGTACATTAGTACATTAGTATTAGTACATTAGTATGGGGATGTGGAAATTATGGTATTCATCAAATTCCGAAAATTATGAATTTTCGGAATTTGATGCAGTTACTATTCGCCACTGTGAGGTGGCGAATAGCAGGTGAAACTCACCTGTATCCGCGTGTGCAGGTCCCCCGACGAGTCCCTCCGGCGCTCTGCTCCGTCCTCAGGCTCCGGAGGCTGGTCTGTCATGTGTGTTCCCAGCAGAGCACAAGAAAGTTTAGACAAAAAAAAAAGTTTTGTTTTTTTTTTCTAATCTGTCATGTGGTCTGCTGGGAAACGACATGACAGACCAGCAGGACAGAGCCGGAGGCTGCTGCGCGGACAGGTAAGTCGGGGGGGAGGTGAGCGGAGGGGGGATCGGGGGGGGTAAACAAACTTACCGCATCTGTAGGCAGTGCTGCACATGCGCTGGTTTTACAGATGTAACAGCGCATGCGCAGCACTGTTTCCAGATGCGATAAGGTAGTGTAGAGAGGGAAAAGTATCTATTTCCCGAAAGGTAGCGCCTCATATTGTGTTTAAATTAGTATGTGCAGCCCAACCCCCCCTCTCCTTTTTTTAGAGGTGTATGTATATCAGGATATGTCCAGCTCTGCGAATACTTTATATTTCTAATCACATTTCTTTTGAGCATTGTGCCCCCTTCACCTTCCAACTGTACAGCAGCCGCAGAGTGAGGGTCCTGTTGTCGGATACCTGCATCCAGTGGCTGATGGGAGTTGCATTTTATTTGCCTGACGTCGGCAGTGTGTACACTTCTGTATTAGGCCCCCAGTGCTCAGAGTCGTACCCTATATCGCCATCACGGCTGTAATCCCGCAGGAAGCTGCTGTGCAAAAATATGCAAATTTCGCAGTCGCCGGGTTATGTGCTGAGACACCCTCCGGCAGGGGCATCTTTAGAGAGGAGCGGGCCTGTGTGCATCCCCCGTCACGGGCCCCCTCCTCTCTCCCTGGCAGCTGACTGACGCGGCTGGCCGGCCACCGCAGAATCAATAGGCTCTGGACACTAGAGTGTGCCCAGAGTCTACTGCGCATGCGCATATCACCGGGGAAAGGTCCCGCCACGATTTCCTCAGCGCATGCGCACAATGCCGGAAAGATGGCCGCGGCGGCCATTTTCTGGCATTTTGAGCAGCTCTGAGAGACCTGACGTGGGACCTCGGAGAGGTAAGTTGTAGATAACATGGCTGCAGAGTATGTGGTGCGAGCCCCCCTGGACCCTGCACCCATTATAGATACGCCCCTGCCCTCCAGCGTCTTTGCAGATTCTTCGCAGTTCATTCCATGTTAGCAGTCCCAAGTAACTCTATGGTCACGCAGAATGGCCACGGAAAAATGAGACGTCGGAACCATGTTTACTGCGTACGGGATTGCAGACACAGGATTTGGCACGTCCCCAAAACAGTCCTGTACTTGCGTTTTTAGCCGACACTCCTCCTTACATCCCCCAAACACTCCCTGCCTGTCCATCACACGGCCAATAAATACTTATTGCGAGCGAGCGACTGGGGTAATGTACCTTTACGTATGCGCAGTGCAACTTAGACACATGGACGATAATCGCTCAACTGCGAAACCATCGGCCTAGCATACAAATTTGATTCAGGGCCTATATCCACGTGTTCCGCACATGAGTACCAGCCTATTGTAAGCGTAAAGACAATGTAAAATACTTCGCTTGTCACCAGTAGCCTTTACCAGCTACCCAGCAATACCAGATAGCCGCCCTGATGAAAGATGAGATCTGCTTTCCAATAGGACGGCTAGAAAGCAACGGCACAGACACCTCCCTGGTGCCGTATTACCACTGATACAGTTCTACACTCTATGGGGAAAAGAAATTAAAACATACTTGCCGACAATCAGCTCCAGCCTTCCGGGAGGGAGCTGATTGTCGGCTAACAGCGGGGGGGCGGGGGCGTTCATTGGGGGCGGAGCCAGGTGCGGGCCAGCCAGAAGGTGGTATATTGGGGGTGGAGCTGGGGGCGGAGCCGCACGATCGCGTCATCGTGGCTCCGACCCTCTTCACAATGCCGTTATTTTCGGCAGTGTGAAGTAGGGGGCGGGGCCGCGATGACGCGATTCAGCGCGAATCGCGTCACCGGCTCTCCCGCTGCGGGGGTTTCTAATATTTTCAGGGGGGAGGACGGGAGGGTCGGAGGCTTCCGGGAGGCTTGCCTGCCTTTCCGGGGGGCCGTGAGCGGCACCCGAAAATCGGGAGGCTCCCGGCCAAATCGGGAGGGTAGGCAAGCCTTATTAAAACCACATCCGGCTTATCACAACACAACCGGCTTATCTGATGGGTCACAGGAATGGAGCATCACCGTGTAAATCACCAGAGCGCTGGGCGGTCACAAAAAAAATCGACTAACTGCGTCCGACATCGATATAGCGTGCGACTCACAACCAGGCCCTAAATCAGATCCTTCCAGACAGTATTTTTATTGTGAAACAGCAGGCTCTCCATCACGTTATTCATTATATGTCTGTGTGTGGTTTGTTTGTTTTTGACTGAAAAATGTGTTTGCAAAAGTATTCAGCTCCTGCAGGCTAGTACTTGGAATAAGCCCCTATAGGGGCCTGTATCAGCGGTGCGTGCAATTCAAATGCAATGTGGATAATTCATGAAGTTGTGCGATTATTTGCAACTGCGCATGCGTGAAAAGTTCTGGAAACCCCTATGACGCCTGCGTTTCACTCAGAGCGTACGCGCAAAGATTATGTCACGTTTGGGACAGACGGTTTCAGAAATGGGGCGGCAAAGTGACGGGCGCTCATGGGCGGTGACTGGGAGGCAGTCTGAGGTGAATGAAAAAAAATGTCTGTCTCATGGGGGTGTTATGGCAGTGTCGCCGGCATGTCAGTGAAAGCGGCTGCATTCTCAGACGCAGAGGCCAGTTTCAGATGGAGAAACAAACTGGGATCAGTACAAGTGTCCATGGCGCACGCAAAGCTGCCAATGGGGGCGCGCCTCGAATCACCGGTAGCGTTACAGCACACAGAGACTGAAAGTGCGCATTTCAGGGCTTGGACGTTCAGACGCAGGCTACTGCGCCAGGGAACAGCTGATACTAACATATGCGCATTATTGCAGCCAGCTCCCCGGAAAAATACGCAGGAGCGGACGCAGCAGTGGGCCTGATTCACTACCGTACGTAACTGCGATTACGCACGCAATCGGATTGTGGCGTACTGCGCAGGCATCGCAGTGTGCGCGTGTGCAAACTAGACATTGCGATCGGAACTGCGATCGCAGTGACTATGCAGACCCCTCGCAGAGTGATTGACAGGAAGTGCCGTTTCTAGGTGGTAACCAGGGGGGTCGGTCGCCAGTGCATTTCAATGCCGTTGCAGGGGCGTGCATAAATTATCCACTGCGATGGCCGTACGCAGCCTGAGGCCTGATAGCGTGCGTGGACGTTAGCAATTTCTGAGTAAGGTCAGGGCTTGTGCAAGTGTGCGTGAGGCTGCGATGGTACTCGATTGTACCGATGGTTTCGCAGTCTTACTAAACATTATGAATGTGTGTAAGGTAAAGTGGGCGTCCTTATGTTGTGCTGCGTATGGCATTGCGATCGCAATGAATTAGCATACTATCGCGATTAAATTGCATTTGCATTCCGTAGTAAATCAGGCCCAGTGTCCACATGTGAATAAGGCCCTAATTCTACGTTTTTACCAGTTCTTCATTGTGGATTTGCTCTAGGTTGTTCAGGCTAGTGACGGTTGGCTGATGACATGACAGGATGACGCCACGGCGGAGTTGAGACGACCTGCACAGCAGCCAGGACAATGGTTAATATTCACACAATAAATCAAGTGACTCGATTGGTGTAACTGTCTATCAGATTGGTGTAACTGTCTATCAGATTGGTGTAACTCTCTATCAGATTGGTGTAACTCTCTGTCAGATTGGTGTAACTGTCTATCAGATTGGTGTAACTCTATTAGATTGGTGTAACTGTCTATCAGATTGGTGTAACTCTCTATCAGATTGGTGTAACTCTCTATCAGATTGGTGTAACTGTCTATCAGATTGGTGTAACTCTCTATCAGATTGGTGTAACTCTCTATCAGATTGGTGTAACTGTCTATCAGATTGGTGTAACTGTCTATCAGACTCACTCTTGGAGCCCGACAATTGCTGCACTGGTGCCCGAACGCTCCCTCCGCAGCCCTGGGTGACGACGGCATACACTACAACTAACATACAATGGGGCCGATGCATAGTTGAATGCACGCCCATTTGCGGAACATATCTTGCGTAAATCCGTGCCGCGCATTCGCCAAAAATAAGCGCATGCATTATGAGCTAGGCGGAGTCAGATGAAGTTTGATCGCCGTGACCAAAAGAGGCGGAACGGGAATGTGACAGGACGTTCTCACATAGCACGGTGAGGGCGTGTTAGCGCAAATGTGTGGTGTGTAGACCTGGACCTTAGTGAAAGTACAACAGTTCGGAGTCATAATTTAACGTAACTGCCAAGTGCGCGCTAATGATAATGACCAGTAGCAACCCAGATGCATCTGCTACCAGCGCAGGCGCGGGAATCATTATACGCACTTTTTCTGTGGGCGCTTCTTTTTGAGCATTGTACACCCAATATGACCCGTCAATGTATGCCACATGAGGCCCATAGAGTTCAAATCGCTGCATTCTGACCCATCTCCTGTGGCACCGTGGGGATTTAGGCGTAAAAAGGCTGCGTAATTTGTTTTATGAACGATATGGCTCCCATGTGGCAGGGGATGAGCGCTCCCTATTATTCTAATTGGGAAACGCTGATAGATGAAGTGCCTGTCTGACAGCCCCCCGTAGTCTTATCACCTCTCTGTGTACAGCCACTCTATAATTAACACCCTCCATCAACAAGACGATTCCGTTTTACTGTCTGCAGATTATGAGGTTGAAAATATGAAAGTCAGAAACCGCTGCCTTAAAGTTCCCCTCTGTGTAAGTTTTCTGCAATAAACCACGAGATAGTATTATTGACGAGCTGTCTTTCATCTTACCTAATGCGCTCCACACTAGCTGCTCCTCTCTAGATTCATTCCATCTGCCAGAAATCATCTGAAATCCAAAGATAACCTTTCACTCATCTCCTTGTAGTCAGTAATGGCGGAGGGGGGGGTCAGAGGTCACAGATTATTTTTGAATTTACTGGGACCTCAATTCGATGTTTGGGCTGCAGGGCTTTGAAAGTACCATGCCAGGAACTAATTGTATTACCACATACCAGTTATATAATGAAGGAAGGCTTCGCCCTATACATCTGGGCGCACACGTCAATGTGAAGCCTCATGCGGACATCTTTCAAAGCCTTGGCTTCGCCTTGCTCAGTGTGAGGCTCAGTGTTGGCGGAGACATGTAACGCACGTTCTGCAGATAGGATTTCAGCTTTCATGGGCTGAAATGCTTTGTTGTGAACATAAAAGGGGCAATAAAAGCTTTGCCGTAAACGATTGCATTTAGGAAGCTGCTGGTTTTACATGTCGTTGAGATGAGTCCTTCCATATTGCCATCAGCTGAAAATTGTGAAATTGCTTTGTAGTGCTCAGCGTCACCAAATGAGGCCACGACCTAAAACGCAAACATACGGCTCTTTAATTCCATTTGCTGAGAGTTTAATTCCGTTTGCTGGGGCTTGCGGCAACGAGACCCTACCACAAGGGTCTCGTCGCAAGCACGATGGTCGAGATGGTCTTGACCATCGCAACTATCTTCCTGGCCGCTCGCTATAGCTGTGGGTGGTCACCCACAGCTATGCCAGCGGCCAGGAGGCCGTTCTAAAAAAAAAAAAAAAGACCGGCCCTGATTCAGAGCGAGCGCTCTGTCAGAGCGACCGGCTCTGAATCAGGCCCAGTGTGCTCTTTTATCTGTCCTACACTAGATACACCTGAAATCGGGTGCCCTTCCGGCCGAATGGAACTAAGGGGTCTATTTACTAAGCAGTGTTAGGAGACAGAGTGAAAAGTGATCAGAAAGTGATAAGGTACCAGCCAATCAGCTCCCAACTGTCATCTCACAGGCTGTGTTTGAAAAATGACAGTTGGGAGCTGATTGGCTGGCACCTTATCACTTTCTTATCACTTTTAACTCTGTCTCCTAACACCATACTTGCCGACAATCAGTTCCCTCCTTCCGGGAGGGAGCTGATTGTCAGCTAACAGCGGGGGGCGTGCCCGGCCATGATGTCACTTTTGGGGGCGGAGCCGGGGTGGAGCTGCGTGATTGCATCATCGTAGCCCCGCCCCCTCTTCACAATGCCATTATTTTTGGCATTGTGAACCAGGGGGCGGGGCCACGATGACGCGATTCAACGCGAATCGCGTCACGGCCCCCCCGCTGCGGGGGTTTTTCGTTTATTCTTGGGGGTGGTTGGGAGGGTTGCCGGCTACCGGGAGGCTTGCCTGCCTTTCCGGGGGGCCGGGAGCGGCACCCGAAAATCGGGAGGCTCCCGGCCAAATCGGGAGGGTAGGCAAGCCTGCCTAACACTGCTTAGTAAATAGACCCCTTAGTCTTCATCAGGGCGCCGAGAATATTTGCCAACTATCCCTGGTTGTCAGGGAGACTCCCTGAAATAGCAGCAATCTCCCTGTATCCCTGAAAAGTCTACCAATCTCCCTGATTGCACCTTACCACTATATATATATATATATATATATATATATACTGTTATATAAAAGGAAAAACAGAGATATATACATTGAAATGGGATCATCAGCGCCATTTCCCTGCATTGGTTATAAGGCAAATGATCCCTATGGCTACATGCAGTTTCATAAAACGTGGACACTTATATAATATCACATCAGCAGCCCCTGAATAGTGTCAGTGTGTTTTCATCAACAAATAGATCTTACTAGTTACTTTGGGGCTCATTTACATTTGGATGTAAGTCAGGTTCATGACACGCCTCTTAGATGTAGCAGTACACGCCTATCACATGTATGACATGCCTCTCAGATGTAGCAGTACACGCCTATCACATGTATGACACGCCTCTCAGATGTAGCAGTACATGCCTATCGCATGTATGACACGCCTCTCAGATGTAGCAGTACACGCCTATCGCATGTATGACACGCCTCTCAGATGTAGCAGTACACGCCTATCACATGTATGACATGCCTCTCAGATGTAGCAGTACACGCCTATCACATGTATGACACGCCTCTCAGATGTAGCAGTACACGCCTATCACATGTATGACACGCCTCTCAGATGTAGCAGTACACGCCTATCACATGTATGACACGCCTCTCAGATGTAGCAGTACATGCCTATCGCATGTATGACACGCCTCTCAGATGTAGCAGTACACGCCTATCGCATGTATGACACGCCTCTCAGATGTAGCAGTACACGCCTATCACATGTATGACACGCCTCTCAGATGTAGCAGTACACGCCTATCACATGTATGACACGCCTCTCAGATGTAGCAGTACACGCCTATCACATGTATGACATGCCTCTCAGATGTAGCAGTACACGCCTATCACATGTATGACACGCCTCTCAGATGTAGCAGTACACGCCTATCACATGTATGACACGCCTCTCAGATGTAGCAGTACACGCCCACTTTACCGTTGCGCTCATAGGTGTTGCTTTCACAATCTCCCTGAAATGCTTTTTCAAAAGTAGCAATTATAGCACCGAGTTATAGCCCAGTTACGCCTTCTGTGCACATAATTTTGGTGTGCGCATAGTAAGTAAGAAAGCACGCAGGACACGCTTCACAAACCGGCATACGTTTAACTGCACCAGCTCCTTTGTCTTGAAAATTGGTGATTAATATTTTTTTTTATTTTTTATAGTCACACTTTAAGATCTAAAACAATTCATAACAATTATATATTAAACTAGGAAAGGTCAGGTTCAATGTATAATTGTGCTAAAGACATTGGCCATTTGGTGGCTCTTCGTGGACCATACCATTCTTGCGAACGTTATTTTAAAATCTGCAGATACATTATCATAATATATATATACTGTGTGTATATATATATCTATATATATATATATATATATAGCACATATGGTGTAATGGTTAGCACTACTGCCTCTCAGCACTGGGGTCTTGGGTTTCATTCCCACTATGGCCCTGACTGTGGAGTTTGTATATTCCTCCTGTACTTGCGTGGGTTTCCAAAAATATACTGGTAGGTTAACTGGCTCCCTAGTGTGTATTTGTGTGTGTGTTAGAGAATATAGGGCCTGATTCAGAGTCGGACGCTATTTGCGCTCGCTCATTCAGAAAAAGGGGCCGGATATTTAAATTGAGCGCTCGCTCTTTGCGGTCTGTTGACGCCTCTATGTCTGAACGAGCGAACGAAACATGCGCTCGCTATTTTTTTAAAAACGCCCCCTGGCCGCTCGCATCCTACGTCATCTCCGCTATTTATTAGATTAATCGAGTACATCGAAAGGCGTCTGAACTGCTCGCAGTGCTTGTGGTTGGATTTTCCTACCGCAATCATGCGAGCAGTTCAGGCTAAGAGACAACCAAGTGACGTGGTCGATGACGCTGCTTTGTTAATTATGCACACCCTTAAAACGCCCATTTTGACCGTTTGGCACTCCTGCGTTCGGATCTCCACTCCCCGTTTTCAAGCACCTTCCCCTGTTACTACCCACAAACGCCTCATTCTGTCACTCAAATTAGCAGGCATTCGCTATTTTGCGAGCACACAATTTCCGACCGCAATGACTGGTTCGCGCATGCGTATTACAACTAGGGGTGAGCGGGTTCGGATTTCTGAAATCCGAACCCCCCCGAGCCCCCCCGATCCGAGTCCGATCCGAGTCAGGCTCGACTTTTCCCGCCTGACTCGGATCTGACATCGAGGCAAAACGTCATCATCCCGCCTTCCGAGTCTCGCGGGTTTTGGATCCTATATAAGGTACCCGCGTCGGCGCCATTTTCTCACTCGGCTGTGGACAGTGAAGAGGGAGGGTGGGAGTTAGTGCTGTGTAGTGTAGTGTAGTGTAGTGCTGCTGTTGTCCACTACTTCAAAGTCCATAGGGGCTGGCTGTGTTGTGCTGTGCTGCTGTTGTTAATAGGGGCTGTGTCCACTACTTCAAAGTCCATAGGGGCTGGCTGGACTGTGTTGTGCAGTCAGTTCCAAAGTCCTGTGCAGTGTCCCAGTCCTAAAGGGGTGCTGTAGTGTTGTCCAGGGGGTGCTCTGTCCATCAGGGGTGCTCCCCCCAAGTGCTAAAAAAATAATATATTTTCTGTGTTTGTGAATTGTGTGCGCAGTAGCCGCACGTGCATCAACAAAGTAGTGCCAAGCGTGCGCCTGTGTCATAAGTAAAGGGCCGGCTGGCTTGACCGTTAAGGGTGCTGTAACCCCCGAAAGTACACTCCAGTCCAAACCAAAAAAAAAATTATTTTCTGTGTTTGTGAATTGTGTGCGCAGTAGCCGCACGTGCATCAACAAAGTAGTGCCAAGCGTGCGCCTGTGTCATAAGTAAAGGGCCGGCTGGCTTGACCGTTAAGGGTGCTGTAACCCCCGAAAGTACACTCCAGTCCAAACCTAAAAAAAAATTATTTTCTGTGTTTGTGAATTGTGTGCGCAGTAGCCGCACGTGCATCAACAAAGTAGTGCCAAGCGTGCGCCTGTGTCATAAGTAAAGGGCCGGCTGGCTTGACCGTTAAAGGGTGCTGTAACCCCCGAAAGTACACTCCAGTCCAAACCAAAAAAAAATTATTTTCTGTGTTTGTGAATTGTGTGCGCAGTAGCCGCACGTGCATCAACAAAGTAGTGCCAAGCGTGCGCCTGTGTCATAAGTAAAGGGCCGGCTGGCTTGACCGTTAAGGGTGCTGTAACCCCCGAAAGTACACTCCAGTCCAAACCTAAAAAAAAATTATTTTCTGTGTTTGTGAATTGTGTGCGCAGTAGCCGCACGTGCATCAACAAAGTAGTGCCAAGAGTGCGCCTGTGTCATAAGTAAAGGGCCGGCTGGCTTGACCGTTAAAGGGTGCTGTAACCCCCGAAAGTACACTCCAGTCCAAACCAAAAAAAAATTATTTTCTGTGTTTGTGAATTGTGTGCGCAGTAGCCGCACGTGCATCAACAAAGTAGTGCCAAGCGTGCGCCTGTGTCATAAGTAAAGGGCCGGCTGGCTTGACCGTTAAAGGGTGCTGTAACCCCTGAAAGTACACTCCAGTCCAAACCAAAAAAAAATTATTTTCTGTGTTTGTGAATTGTGTGCGCAGTAGCCGCACGTGCATCAACAAAGTAGTGTCAAGCGTTCGCCTGTGTCATAAGTAAAGGGCCGGCTGGCTTGACCGTTAAGGGTGCTGTAACCCCCGAAAGTACACTCCAGTCCAAACCAAAAAAAAAATTATTTTCTGTGTTTGTGAATTGTGTGCGCAGTAGCCGCACGTGCATCAACAAAGTAGTGCCAAGCGTGCGCCTGTGTCATAAGTAAAGGGCCGGCTGGCTTGACCGTTAAGGGTGCTGTAACCCCCGAAAGTACACTCCAGTCCAAACCAAAAAAAAAATTATTTTCTGTGTTTGTGAATTGTGTGCGCAGTAGCCACACGTGCATCAACAAAGTAGTGCCAAGCGTGCGCCTGTGTCATAAGTAAAGGGCCGGCTGGCTTGACCGTTAAGGGTGCTGTAACCCCCGAAAGTACACTCCAGTCCAAACCTAAAAAAAAATTATTTTCTGTGTTTGTGAATTGTGTGCGCAGTAGCCGCACGTGCATCAACAAAGTAGTGCCAAGCGTGCGCCTGTGTCATAAGTAAAGGGCCGGCTGGCTTGACCGTTAAAGGGTGCTGTAACCCCCAAAGTACACTCCAGTCCAAACCAAAAAAAAATTATTTTCTGTGTTTGTGAATTGTGTGCGCAGTAGCCGCACGTGCATCAACAAAGTAGTGCCAAGAGTGCGCCTGTGTCATAAGTAAAGGGCCGGCTGGCTTGACCGTTAAAGGGTGCTGTAACCCACAAAGTACACTCCAGTCCGAACCAAAAAAAAATTTATTTTCTGTGTTTAGCCGCACGTATATATCAAATCGATATAACATAAATGGAGGACCAAACTTTCTCCGATAAAAATAAAATAGAGAAAGATCAAGAACCACTTCCTCCTAGTGCTGAAGCTGCTGCCACTAGTCATGACATAGACGATAACATGCCATCAACGTCGTCTGCCAAGGCCGATGCCCAATGTCATAGTAGAGGGCACATACAATCCCAAATGGCAAAGTTCAGGAAAATGACCTTGAAAAAGACATTTAAATCAGCTGAAGAGAAACGTAAACTTGCCAATATGCCATTTACGACACGGAGTGGCAAGGAACGGCTAAGGTCGATCCCTAGTATGTTCATGACTAGTGGTTCAGCTTCACATGACGATGGAAGCACTCCTCCCACTAAAAAAATCAAAAGAGTTAAGCTGGCAAAAGCACAGCGAAGAACTGTGCTTTCTAAGAAGATATCACAAATCCCCAAAGAGAGTCCAAGTGTGGTGGTGGTTGCGATGCCTGACCTTCCCAGCACTGGACGGGAAGAGGTGGCTCTTTCCACCATTTGCACGCCCCCTGCAAGTGCTGAAAGGAGCACCCACAGTCCACTTGCTGATATGCAAATTGAAGATGTCACTGTTGAAGTACAACAGGATGAGGATACTGGTGTAGCTGGCGCTGAGGAGGAAGTTGGCGAGGAGGATTCTGATGGTGATGTGGTTTGTTTAAATCAGGCTCCGGGGGAGACAGTTGTTGTCCGTGGGATGAAAAAGCCCATCACGGTCATGCCTGGGCAGAAGACCAAACATTCCACCTCTTTGGTCTGGCAATATTTCTATCCAAATCCGGACAACAACTGTCTTGCCATATGTACCATATGTAAAGGTGAAATAAGTAGGGGTAGGGACGTCAACCACCTAGGAACATCCTCCCTTATACGGCACCTGCAGCGCGTTCATAAAATGTTACTGTCAAGTTCAGAAACTTTGGCTCAGACCGTAAGCAGTCCAGGGACACCTAAATCCCGTTGTCCTGTTGTATCCAAGCGCCTGCAAACCACACCGTCAACTCCCTCCTCGTCAATTTCCTCCTTAGTCAGGATCGGAAGTAGTCCTGCAGGCCATATCACTGGCATGACTGACTCTCCTATCCGGGATTCCTCCGGAGGATCCTGCATTGCTACGCCTACTGCTGCCGCTGCTGCTGTTGCTGCTGCTGCTGGGAGTCGTTCATCATCCCAGAGAGGAAGTAGGAACACCACTACTTTTACTAAACAATTGACCCTCCAACAGTCCTTAGCGAGGAGGATGAAGTACGACAGCAGTCATCCTGAAGCAAAACGTATAACTGAGGCCTTGACTGCTATGTTGGTGTTAGACGTGCGTCCGGTATCCGCCATTAGTGCAGTGGGATTTAGACAATTGATGGAGGTAGTGTGTCCCCGGTTCCAAATCCCGTCTAGATTCCACTTCACTAGGCAGGCGATACCGAGACTGTACAGAAACGTCAGAAAAAGTGTCCTCAGTGTCCTGAAAAATGCCGTTGTACACAATGTCCACTTAACCACGGACATGTGGACAAGTGGAACAGGGCAGACTAAGGACTATATGACTGTGACAGCCCACTGGGTAGATGTATCACCTTACGCAGCAACAGCAGCAGCGTCACCAGTAGCAGCATCTCAGAAACGCCAGCTCGTTACAAGGCAGGCTACGCTGTGTATCACCGGTTTCAGTAAGAGGCACACCGCCGACAACCTCTTAGAGAAACTGAGGGAAATCATCGCCCAGTGGCTTACCCCACTTAGACTCTCCTGGGGATTTGTGATATCTGACAACGCCACCAATATTGTGCGGGCATTACATCTGGGCAAATTCCAGCACGTCCCATGTTTTGCTCACACAATAAACTTGGTGGTGCAGAATTTTCTGAAAAGCGACAGGGGCGTGCAGGAGACGCTTTGGGTGGCCCGAAAAATTTCTGGCCACTTTCGCCATTCAGCGACTGCGTGCCGAAGACTGGAGCGCCAGCAAACACTCTTGAACCTGCCCCGCCATCACCTGAAGCAAGAGGTTGTGACGCGGTGGAACTCAACCCTCTATATGCTTCAGAGGATGGAGGAGCAGCAAAAGGCCATACAAGCTTATACATCCACCTATGACATAGGCAAAGGAGGGGGTATGCACCTGACTCAAGCGCAGTGGAGAATGATTTCCGTGTTGTGCAAGGTTCTTCAGCCCTTCGAAATTGCCACACGTGAAGTCAGTTCAGACACTGCCAGCTTGAGTCAGGTCATTCCCCTCATCAGGCTTTTGCAGAAGCAGCTGGAGAAAGTGAAGGAGGAGCTAAGACGGAGCGATTCCGCTCGGCATGTGGGACTTGTGGATGAAGCCCTTCATTCGCTTTGCCAGGATTCCAGGGTGGTCAATCTGTTGAAATCAGACCACTACATTTTGGCCACCGTGCTCGATCCTAGGTTTAAAGCCTATGTGGTGTCTCTCTTTCCGGCCGACACAAGCCTGCAGAGGTGCAAAGACCTGCTGGTGAACACACTGTCAGCTGAAGCGGAACGTGACACGTCAACGGCTCCTTCTTCATTTTCTCCCGCAACTGGGGCTGCCAGGAAAAAACTTAGGTATCCTAAGCAACCCGCTGGCGGTGATGCAGGGCAGGCAGGACCAAGTTTGGACATCTGGTCCGGACTGAAGGACCTGGCAACAATTTCTGACATGTCTACTGTCACTGCATATGATACTGTCACCATTGACAGAATGGTGGAGGATTACATCGGTGACAGCATCCAAGTAGGCATGTCAGACAGTCCATACCTGTACTGGCAGGAAAAAGAGGCAATTTGGAGGCCCCTGTACAAACTGGCTCTATTTTACCTGAGTTGCCCCCCCTCCAGTGTGTACTCCGAAAGAGTGTTTAGTGCAGCCGGGAACCTTGTCAGCGAAAGGCGTAGGAGGTTGCTTCCACAGAATGTGGAGAAGATGATGTTCATCAAAATGAATTATCAGCTCTTCCAGGGAGACCAGCCTCCAGAAGGTACAGAGGGACCTGTGGTGGTGGATTCAAGTGGGGACGAGTTAATACTTTGTGAGGATGAGGATGTACACACTGAAGAGGGTGAGGAATCGGTGGATGAGGAGGATGAGGATGACATCTTGCCTCCGTAGAGCCAGTTTGTGCAGGGACACATTAATTGCCAGCTTGTTTTGTGGGGGCCCAAACGAACCAATCATTTCAGCCACAGTTGTGTGGCAGACCCTGGCGCTGAAATGATTGATTTGTTAAAGTGTGCATGTCCTGTTTATACAACATAAGGGTGGGTGGGAGGGCCCAAGGACAATTCCATCTTGCACCTCTTTTTTTCTTTGCATTATGTACAGTTTGGGGCCTAGTTTTTCTAACTGCCATCCTGCCTGCCACTGCAGTGTCACTCCTAGATGGGTCACGTGTTTGTGCCGCCCACTCGTGTCGCTTAGCATAGTCATCCAGCTACCTCGGTGCAACCTTTTGGACATAAAAACACTATTGTGAGGTGTGAGGTGTTCAGAATAGACTGGAAATGAGTGGAAATTTAGGTTATTGAGGTTAATAATAGCATAGGAGCAGAAAAACCTACAAATTCTGTGATTTTAGCTGTTTTTATGCTTTTTTTCAAAAAAATACAGATCCAAAACACAAAACCCAGAACCCAAAACACGGAAGGGTGGTTTTGGCAAAACCAATCCAGATCCAAAACACGAAGAAAGATCCAGATCCAAAACCAAAACACAAAACACGAAAAGTGGCCGGTGCACACCCCTAATTACAACCCATACGCATGCACAGTTGTGCTTACATCGCTCGGAGCGAACGAGCGGCCGCTTACGAGCGGCTCTGAATCAGGCCCATAGATTGTTAGCTCCACTGGGGCAGGGACTGATGTGAATGGGCAAATATTCTCTGTAAAGTGCTGCAGAATATGTGTGCGCTATATAAATAACTGGTAATAAATATATATATATATATATATATATATATATATATATACTGTATACTATTCCTTCTACTCCTCCGATGGGTGCGATCTGTTCTGAAGAAAGGAATTAACAGGGCAACTTTTTCTGAAATAAAACATGTCCCCACCCTCTAGTAAATAATTTGTCCCGACCTTGTCATAAATGTAATCTTTTACGGTATTTGGTGGTGCCTGGAATGATGGGCCTGGGCCGGATGGTGCCGCTTTATAGTAGGGCGAGTACTGTAAAAGGGTGTTTTCACAATACAGTAATGCGAACGTGTGGAAACTGGGGAAAAAGACACATTCGTGCCTGAGAAAGCCGTATTATTCACGGGTGGTCAGGGACAGGTACAAATTGTGGGTGATGATGATGCCGGTCACCAGATGCCGCGAACTGCTCATGATTGGTTGCTTGTGATTGCTCCACTGAAGCTGATTGGTACTTTCTTTGTTGCTTGGGGATTTATTATGCTTTTTGCTCATGCACAGACCTGTCCAGTTACCACAGCCGGAACTAAGGGCCTGATTCATAGCGCTCGCAAGCGGGTCGATAGCCGGGCAGTGCGCACTCGAGCCCCGGAGCGAGTGAGAAATCACTCACTCCGGGGCTCGTTACAAGACGGGGCGGCTGTCGGTGTTGATCGACAGCTCGCCCCGTTTTGTAGGTGGGGCGGGGGGGGGGGGGTGGCTGCACAAAAACGGATACATTTTCCCCTCAATAAAAGAATAATATGAGCCGATTACTCTCACTTTTATTGTTGATGTCTCTTGTGGTTCCGGAAAGTTTAGCGGAAGTGATGTGAGAGGCTCCTGTCACACGGATACAGTAAAATTGTCTTGTCACATGGCCCCCAGTATGAGCGTAGATAATACCTGTGTGTCCTGGTGTTATTGTACTGTCACTGTGACAGCAGAGTTCTTTTCTATTAATGGAATGATCTTTACCTTTTAAGCATGTTTCTGTGTCATTTTAATAGCTATCCTCCTAGAAATCACAGGGACTGATTCTGTGTCACAGCCAGCGCCGATATCGAACACAGTGGACGATGTTTTCCATATGTGCCCGCGTCCAAGTTGCACCGTGCATGCGTTTCGATTTTGGGCCTGATTCTGATATGGGAATTGAGTAAGAAAGAGCAAGTAATACCCCTTTTACACCAGAGCTAAACCCGGGTTATTGCAGGGTTAACCTGGGTAGCTTCTTGGTGTAAAAGGGGACAGGGTTGGATTCCTGGGTCAAGTGACCCGGCAATCCAGCCCAGGTTACTTGCAGGGTTTAACACGGGAATGACCCGTGAAACCCTGCAGTGTAAACGGCGCGATCCGGTTCACGATGACCTGGATCATGCCACATGCCTGCCGAATGGCCGGCTTCAGTGGCGCTTGGAGATGATGTCATCTCCAAGCGTCCACTTCAACGCCAGAAAAGCCGGGTCACTGCAGACCCTACTCCGGTGTGAACGGCGCCGACTCGGGAATATCCTGGGTCAGCGCCGGGGAAATTCCAGGTCTGATCCGGATTAGAACGCTGTTCCACTTCCAACCTTCAGGTCAGACCCGGAATTTAGGTATAAGAGCAGTATCACTGTGCATCTTGGTAACACCAGGCTACACTGCAGGGGGGGGGGGGGGGCAGATGTCACATGTGCAGAGAGAGTTAGATTTGGGAGGGCTGTATCCAAACTGATATCTAAATTGCAGTGTAAAAATAAGGCTGTCCAGCATTCGTGGGCTGCATGCAAAAGCAGTCGGTATATACCCTGCATGCAAAATAATATATGTATTTCCAACCCTTGCAGTGCAGCATGGTTTGTCGAGGTGCACGGTTACTTGCTCTATCTTACTCAGGTCCTTTGTACGTACAGAGCCGCAGTACTGAATTGGACGCACGGTATCAGGAATGTGAGGGGCGTTCCTGGGTGGTGACTGGGAGGTAACGGGGGTGGATAAAAAGATGGCGGAGATGTTGCGTCACATGCCACGGGCGTGTTGCTGTAAACAGTGGTGTACAGAGGCGCTGAACCGTTCACATAGGAGGCCATACTCAGAGAAACTGCTCGCGCAATAGGGCTGCTGCGCCTTTCTATGGTGCGACCGTTGGTGGCATCTAAAGAGGAAACAAACGGTATTTAAGCATCTACGGGCACTAACAGTGGGCGTCTCAGTCCTCAGTCACATTCGGGCACTTGGATGTATGCCAGGGAAGGACTTTGTAGCAGCATTTGCATAAAGACGCAGAATCAACTGCGGCAAGAGACGCAGTCATGTCTTTGCTGACACAAAATCAGCCCTATAATCTCCTTTTAAAATCTATCTGGAGGATAAATAAAAATGACTGCCAGAGTGTAAGCTCCATGGGGCAGGGACTGATGTGAATGACTAAATATTCTCTGCAAATTGCTGTGGAATATGTGTGCACCGTATAAAAATACCTGGTAATAATATTAATGTAAAGGCAAAGGGGATATAAGAAGGAAGTCACAGTGCACACAGAGCTCAGAAGGGGTATTCCAAAGCCTCTCTGCTGACTACTTCATGTGCCAATAAGGAGAAGGAAGAGAAAAGAAGACTCTTTGTTGGAGGCATCTTAAAGTAATATGAATAGATTAAAACTCAACTTTTATTTTTTTTTAGGTTTTAGAATATAAGGGGGAAGAGGTTATTTTTCAACCTCCAATAATATTTAAATACAACTAGTAATTACAAACAAACATAAAAATCAATATAGTTCACTGCCAACCACTTTTTTGGATTGGGAAACTTAGATTGTTTTTTTTTCTAGTGCGGGTACCTCCCAACCCTTATGTCTCTACTTCATGTGCCATGTTACTGTGGTTGCCATAGTAACCCTGAATCATTAATAATTAACAGCAGTCTGAAGAAAATAAAAAAAATTAAATGTTACTGCTGATAGAAAGCCACCAACCCATCACAGAGAGAGAGACTTCAGTAGACAGGAGAAAGCAGGGCAAGTACATTTCTACCACTTTCAGACAGAAAGTGTCAAACAGCCCAATTTTTACCTGGCATTTTGCATTCCAGGTTTTTTGCCATTTTCTATCTGATACTCCTTTCACACAGAAAATGAAAATCCTGGGTCATTCACTTTTACCCAATGATACCACTTTCAGACAGAAAAAGGCAAAAAACCTGGATTTTTCCCAACTTTTGGGTACCGGGTTGTTTTGCCATCCTCTGTCTGTGCCCCCCTTCAGACAGAAGAGCAAATTACCGGGTCAAATTTCAACCCGGTAATTTGCTGATTTACACGGGTATTGCTTCTGTCTGAAAGGGTCACCCTGTGACTAAATTCCTGTGTCTCCGACCCTGGTAAATTCCTGGGTCGAAGTCCCGGGAATTTAGACACGGGATGACCCTTTCAGACAGAAAAAGGTCCCGTGTAAATCACCAAATTATCGGGTTGAAATGTTTAACCCAGTAATTTGGATTTCTGTCTTTGCAGAAAAACACTGTGTGAAAGGGTCAACCCAGGACTTAATTCCCGGGTCTACGACCCTGCAAAAAACCAGGGTTGGAGACCCAGGAATTTAGTCACGGCATGGGATGATGAAACGGATATGGCAAAACTAGAAAAATCCTGGGTAGTTAAGCAAATTACCAGGTAAAAGTGAATTACCCAGGATATACTAAAGTGAGAGTTTTTAGAAGTGGAGATGTTGCACATAGCAACCAATCAGATTCTACTTAACATTTAACTAACACCTTCTAGAAGATAATAGCTAGAATCTTATTGGTTGCGCAACATCTCCACTTCTAAAAACTCCCACTTTAGTAAATATACCCCTTCTAGTCAATACATTAGCATAAAATAGCATAAAAAATTCTGCAACAATACTCTAAAGTCAAAATGAATCTTCCTATTTGAACATTTGCAAGATCTTAATGCAGTTCAATATTTCCTTGCAAAATTACATTTCAATTTTCAGTAGAAAGTACATCAAAAGAAGTTTAGTGCAATAAAATCTGTGTGATGCAACGGAATCGGTATGATTTACCGCCGGACCCATGCCCGGCGGTTGGAATCCCAACAGCGGCATCCCGGCAGAGGAGGAAATCCCAATCGTCCTAAGGTACGTATTGACTAACCTATTTCTAACCTCTAACCCTCTCTTAGGGGTGCCTAACCCTAACCTTCCCCCCCAGTGCCTAAACCTAACACCCCCTTCCCCGCCCCCTAAACCTAAATCCCGCGGGGGAGTGCCTAACCCTAAGTCCCCGGGGGAGTGCCTAACCCTAAGTCTCCACCAGGGGTGCCTAACGCTAACCCCCCCTTCCCCTAGCCTAAACCTAACCTCCCGGGGGGGTGCCGAACCCTAAGTCCCCCCCGGGAACCCCAAACCTAACAACCCCCCGCCATGGCTATCCTGGCTCGGCACTCCTTTGATCAGTATGCCGGGTGTCGGGCTCCCGGCGTATGTCTAATGATAGTCGTCGGCATATTGACACCTGTCTTCAGACCCTTGCCAGGATATGACAGTCGGGAAGCCAGCTGACGGGATTAGGTCCTCCGGCTTCCCGACTGCATACCGATGCAACAATATGTCATATACTATTAATATGAAACACTCCTTAAACAGTTGAGAAATCTATCGAATTAAACAACTTTAGTGCTGAAAGTGACAGTATATTAGATATTTCAGTAAAATGTTGAGAGCAAGAAAACTTAGTATGATTCAGTAAGGCTCCTTATTGTAAGGAAATTTGCTCAAAACCTTGTAATAAGGTGTAATACACATTTCTCATCTGCCACTAAAAAAATCTCTCACACTGTCCTGGATCCTTGTCATCATTTGTTTGTGTGCTATTAACAGTCTGCTCTAACCTTCTCTCTGACCAAGGGCAAAATTAAAGCATGGTGAGTCCAGGTGCAAAATATGCCTTAGGCCCCCTTCATCACCTTACCCCAAATTCATAATATGCATCTAGTACACCACACTACTGCAAGGGAGAGGGTGATAGAGGAATGCAGAGGGTGACAGGGGAGGCAGTGGGTGATAAAGGAATGCAGTGGATAACAGGGAGAGGCAATGGGCAATGACTCTCTGCACTTACTATAAGTCTCTCACATTACATCGCTGCCTGTCACTTCTCTCTGACTAACTCTCTGCACTTACTATAATTCTCTCACATTACATCGCTGCCTGTCACTTCTCTCTGACTAACTCTCTGCACTTACTATAAGTCTCTCACATTACATCGCTGCCTGTCACTTCTCTCTGACTAACTCTCTGCACTTACTATAATTCTCTCACATTACATCACTGCCTGTCACTTCTCTGACTAACTCTCTGCACTTACTATAATTCTCTCACATTACATCACTGCCTGTCAATTCTCTCTGACTAACTCTATGCACTTACTATAATTCTCTCACATTACATCACTGCCTGTCACTTCTCTCTGACTAACTCTCTGCACCTACTATAATTCTCTCACATTACATCACTGCCTGTCACTTCTCTCTGACTAACTCTCTGCACTTACTATAATTCTATCACATTACATCGCTGCCTGTCACTTCTCTCTGACTAACTCTCTGCACTTACTATAATTCTCTCACATTACATCGCTGCCTGTCACTTCTCTCTGACTAACTCTCTGCACTTACTATAAGTCTCTCACATTACATCGCTGCCTGTCACTTCTCTCTGACTAACTCTCTGCACTTACTATAATTCTCTCACATTACATCGCTGCCTGTCACTTCTCTCTGACTAACTCTCTGCACTTACTATAATTCTCTCACATTACATCGCTGCCTGTCTCTTCTCTCTGACTAACTCTCTGCACTTACTATAATTCTCTCACATCACATCGCTGCCTGTCACTTCTCTCTGACTAACTCTCTGCACTTACTATAATTCTCTCACATCACATCGCTGCCTGTCACTTCTCTCTGACTAACTCTCTGCACTTACTATAAGTCTCTCACATTACATCACTGCCTGTCACTTCTCTCTGACTAACTCTCTGCACTTACTATAATTCTCTCACATTACATCACTGCCTGTCACTTCTCTCTGACTAACTCTCTGCACTTACTATAATTCTCTCACATTACATCGCTGCCTGTCACTTCTCTCTGACTAACTCCCTGCACTTACTATAAGTCTCTCACATTACATCGCTGCCTGTCACTTCTCTCTGACTAATTCTCTGCACTTACTATAATTCTCTCACATTACATCACTGCCTGTCACTTCTCTCTGACTAACTCTCTGCACTTACTATAATTCTCTCACATTACATCGCTGCCTGTCACTTCTCTCTGACTAACTCTCTGCACTTACTATAATTCTCTCACATTACATCACTGCCTGTCACTTCTCTCTGACTAACTCTCTGCACTTACTATAATTCTCTCACATTACATCGCTGCCTGTCACTTCTCTCTGACTAACTCTCTGCACTTACTATAATTCTCTCACATTACATCGCTGCCTGTCACTTCTCTCTGACTAACTCTCTGCACTTACTATAATTCTCTCACATTACATCGCTGCCTGTCACTTCTCTCTGACTAACTCTCTGCACTTACTATAATTCTCTCACATCACATCGCTGCCTGTCACTTCTCTCTGACTAACTCTCTGCACTTACTATAATTCTCTCACATCACATCGCTGCCTGTCACTTCTCTCTGACTAACTCTCTGCACTTACTATAAGTCTCTCACATTACATCACTGCCTGTCACTTCTCTCTGACTAACTCTCTGCACTTACTATAATTCTCTCACATTACATCACTGCCTGTCACTTCTCTCTGACTAACTCTCTGCACTTACTATAATTCTCTCACATTACATCACTGCCTGTCACTTCTCTCTGACTAACTCTCTGCACCTACTATAATTCTCTCACATTACATCACTGCCTGTCACTTCTCTCTGACTAACTCTCTGCACTTACTATAATTCTCTCACATTACATCGCTGCCTGTCACTTCTCTCTGACTAACTCTCTGCACTTACTATAATTCTCTCACATTACATCGCTGCCTGTCACTTCTCTCTGACTAACTCTCTGCACTTACTATAAGTCTCTCACATTACATCGCTGCCTGTCACTTCTCTCTGACTAACTCTCTGCACTTACTATAATTCTCTCACATTACATCGCTGCCTGTCACTTCTCTCTGACTAACTCTCTGCACTTACTATAATTCTCTCACATTACATCGCTGCCTGTCTCTTCTCTCTGACTAACTCTCTGCACTTACTATAATTCTCTCACATCACATCGCTGCCTGTCACTTCTCTCTGACTAACTCTCTGCACTTACTATAATTCTCTCACATCACATCGCTGCCTGTCACTTCTCTCTGACTAACTCTCTGCACTTACTATAAGTCTCTCACATTACATCACTGCCTGTCACTTCTCTCTGACTAACTCTCTGCACTTACTATAATTCTCTCACATTACATCACTGCCTGTCACTTCTCTCTGACTAACTCTCTGCACTTACTATAATTCTCTCACATTACATCGCTGCCTGTCACTTCTCTCTGACTAACTCCCTGCACTTACTATAAGTCTCTCACATTACATCGCTGCCTGTCACTTCTCTCTGACTAATTCTCTGCACTTACTATAATTCTCTCACATTACATCACTGCCTGTCACTTCTCTCTGACTAACTCTCTGCACTTACTATAATTCTCTCACATTACATCGCTGCCTGTCACTTCTCTCTGACTAACTCTCTGCACTTACTATAATTCTCTCACATTACATCACTGCCTGTCACTTCTCTCTGACTAACTCTCTGCACTTACTATAATTCTCTCACATTACATCGCTGCCTGTCACTTCTCTCTGACTAACTCTCTGCACTTACTATAATTCTCTCACATTACATCGCTGCCTGTCACTTCTCTCTGACTAACTCTCTGCACTTACTATAATTCTCTCACATTACATCGCTGCCTGTCACTTCTCTCTGACTAACTCTCTGCACTTACTATAATTCTCTCACATTACATCACTGCCTGTCACTTCTCTCTGACTAACTCTCTGCACTTACTATAATTCTCTCACATTACATCGCTGCCTGTCACTTCTATCTGACTAACTCTCTGCACTTACTATAATTCTCTCACATTACATCACTGCCTGTCACTTCTCTCTGACTAACTCTTTGCACTTACTATAATTCTCTCACATTACATCGCTGCCTGTCACTTCTCTCTGACTAACTCTCTGCACTTACTATAATTCTCTCACATTACATCACTGCCTGTCTCTTCTCTCTGACTAACTCTCTGCACTTACTATAAGTCTCTCACATTACATCACTGCCTGTCTCTTCTCTCTGACTATCTCTCTGCACTTACTATAAGTCTCTCACATTACATCGATGCCTGTCACTTCTCTCTGACTAACTCTCTGCACTTACTATAATTCTCTCACATTACATTGCTGCCTGTCACTTCTCTCTGACTAACTCTCTGCACTTACTATAAGTCTCTCACATTACATCGCTGCCTGTCACTTCTCTCTGACTAACTCTCTGCACTTACTATAAGTCTCTCACATTACATTGCTGCCTGTCACTTCTCTCTGACTAACTCTCTGCACCTACTATAATTCTCTCACATTACATCGCTGCCTGTCACTTCTCTCTGACTAACTCTCTGCACTTACTATAATTCTCTCACATTACATCGCTGCCTGTCACTTCTCTCTGACTAACTCTCTGCACTTACTATTATTCTCTCACATTACATTGCTGCCTGTCACTTCTCTCTGACTAACTCTCTGCCCTTACTATAAGTCTCTCACATTACATCGCTGCCAGTCTCTTCTCTCTGACTAACTCTCTGCACTTACTATAAGTCTCTCAGATTACATCGCTGCCTGTCTCTTCTCTCTGACTAACTCTCTGCACTTACTATAAGTCTCTCACATTACATCGCTGCCTGTCTCTTCTCTCTGACTAACTCTCTGCACTTACTATAAGTCTCTCAGATTACATCGCTGCCTGTCTCTTCTCTCTGACTAACTCTCTGCACTTACTATAATTCTCTCACATTACATCACTGCCTGTCACTTCTCTCTGACTAATTCTTTGCACTTACTATAAGTCTCTCACATTACATCGCTGCCTGTCTCTTCTCTCTGACTAACTCTCTGCACTTACTATTAGTCTCTCAGATTACATCGCTGCCTGTCTCTTCTCTCTGACTAACTCTCTGCACTTACTATAATTCTCTCACATTACTTCACTGCCTGTCACTTCTCTCTGACTAATTCTTTGCACTTACTATAAGTCTCTCACATTACATCGCTGCCTGTCACTTCTCTCTGACTAACTCTCTGCACTTACTATAAGTCTCTCACATTACATCGCTGCCTGTCACTTCTCTCTGACTAACTCTCTGCACATACTATAAGTCTCTCACATTACATCGCTGCCTGTCACTTCTCTCTGACTAACTCTCTGCACTTAGTATAATTCTCTCACATTATATCGCTGCCTGTCACTTCTCTCTGACTAACTCTCTGCACATACTATAAGTCTCTCACATTACATCGCTGCCTGTCACTTCTCTCTGACTAACTCTCTGCAGTTACTATAATTCTCTCACATTACATCGCTGCCTGTCACTTCTCGCTGACTAACTCTCTGCACTTACTATAATTCTCTCACATTACATCGCTGCCTGTCACTTCTCTCTGACTAACTCTCTGCACTTACTATAAGTCTCTCACATTACATCACTGCCTGTCACTTCTCTCTGACTAATTCTTTGCACTTACTATAATTCTCTCACATTACATCACTGCCTGTCACTTCTCTCTGACTAACTCTCTGCACTTACTATAATTCTCTCACATTATATCGCTGCCTGTCACTTCTCTCTGACTAACTCTCTGCACATACTATAAGTCTCTCACATTACATCGCTGCCTGTCACTTCTCTCTGACTAACTCTCTGCACTTACTATAATTCTCTCACATTACATCGCTGCCTGTCACTTCTCTCTGACTAACTCTTTGCACTTACTATGATTCTCTCACATTACATCGCTGCCTGTCACTTCTCTCTGACTAACTCTCTGCACTTACTATAATTCTCTCACATTACATCACTGCCTGTCTCTTCTCTCTGACTAACTCTCTGCACTTACTATAATTCTCTCACATTACATCGCTGCCTGTCACTTCTCTCTGACTAACTCTCTGCACTTACTATAATTCTCTCACATTACATCGCTGCCTGTCACTTCTCTCTGACTAACTCTCTGCACCTACTATAATTCTCTCACATTACATTGCTGCCTGTCACTTCTCTCTGACTAATTCTTTGCACTTACTATAATTCTCTCACATTACATCGCTGCCTGTCACTTCTCTCTGACTAACTCTCTGCACCTACTATAATTCTCTCACATTACATTGCTGCCTGTCACTTCTCTCTGACTAACTCTCTGCACTTACTATAAGTCTCTCACATTACATCACTGCCTGTCACTTCTCTCTGACTAACTCTCTGCACTTACTATAATTCTCTCACATTACATCACTGCCTGTCACTTCTCTCTGACTAACTCTCTGCACTTACTATAAGTTTCTCACATTACATCGCTGCCTGTCACTTCTCTCTGACTAACTCTCTGCACTTACTATAATTCTCTCACATTACATCACTGCCTGTCTTTTCTCTGACTAACTCTCTGCACTTATTATAAGTCTCTCACATTACATCGCTGCCTGTCACTTCTCTCTGACTAACTCTCTGCACTTACTATAAGTCTCTCACATTACATCACTGCCTGTCACTTCTCTGACTAACTCTCTGCACTTACTATAAGTCTCTCACATTACATCGCTGCCTGTCTCTTCTCTCTGACTAACTCTCTGCACTTACTATAATTCTCTCACATTACATAGCTGCCTGTCACTTCTCTCTAAATCTCTGCACTTACTATAATTCTCTCACATTACATCGCTGCCTGTCACTTCTCTCTGACTAACTCTCTGCACTTATTATAATTCTCTCACATTACATCACTGCCTGTCACTTCTCTCTGACTAACTCTCTGTACTCACTATAAGTCTCTCACATTACATCGCTGCCTGTCACTTCTCTGACTAACTCTCTGCACTTACTATAATTCTCTCACATTACATCACTGCCTGTCACTTCTCTCTGACTAACTCTCTGCACTTACTATAATTCTCTCACATTACATCGCTGCCTGTCACTTCTCTCTGACTAACTCTCTGCACTTACTATAATTCTCTCACATTACATCGCTGCCTGTCACTTCTCTCTGACTAACTCTCTGCACTTACTATAATTCTCTCACATTACATCGCTGCCTGTCACTTCTCTCTGACTAACTCTCTGCACTTACTATAAGTCTCTCACATTACATCACTGCCTGTCACTTCTCTCTGACTAACTCTCTGCACTTACTATAATTCTCTCACATTACATCGCTGCCTGTCACTTCTCTCTGACTAACTCTCTGCACTTACTATAATTCTCTCACATTACATCACTGCCTGTCTCTTCTCTATGACTAACTCTCTGCACTTACTATAATTCTCTCACATTACATCGCTGCCTGTCTTTTCTCTCTGACTAACTCTCTGCACTTACTATAAGTCTCTCACATTACATCGCTGCCTGTCACTTCTCTCTGACTAACTCTCTGCACTTACTATAAGTCTCTCACATTACATCGCTGCCTGTCTTTTCTCTCTGACTAACTCTCTGCACTTACTATAAGTCTCTCACATTACATCGCTGCCTGTCACTTCTCTCTGACTAACTCTGCACTTACTATAAGTCTCTCACATTACATCGCTGCCTGTCACTTCTCTCTGACTAACTCTCTTCACTTACTATAAGTCTCTCACATTACATTGCTGCCTGTCACTTCTCTATGACTAACTCTCTGCACCTACTATAATTCTCTCACATTACATCGCTGCCTGTCACTTCTCTCTGACTAACTCTCTGCACTTACTATAATTCTCTCACATTACATCGCTGCCTGTCACTTCTCTCTGACTAACTCTCTGCACTTACTATAATTCTCTCACATTACATCACTGCCTGTCACTTCTATCTGACTAACTCTCTGCACTTACTATAATTCTCTCACATTACATCACTGCCTGTCACTTCTCTCTGACTAACTCTCTGCACTTACTATAATTCTCTCACACTACATCGCTGCCTGTCACTTCTCTCTGACTAACTCTCTGCACTTACTATAATTCTCTCACATTACATCACTGCCTGTCTCTTCTCTATGACTAACTCTCTGCACTTACTATAATTCTCTCACATTACATCGCTGCCTGTCTTTTCTCTCTGACTAACTCTCTGCACTTACTATAAGTCTCTCACATTACATCGCTGCCTGTCACTTCTGTCTGACTAACTCTCTGCACTTACTATAATTCTCTCATATTATATCACTGCCTGTCTCTTCTCTCTGACTAACTCTCTGCACTTACTATAAGTCTCTCACATTACATCACTGCCTGTCTCTTCTGTCTGACTAACTCTCTGCACTTACTATAAGTCTCTCACATTACATCGCTGCCTGTCACTTCTCTCTGACTAACTCTCTGCACTTACTATAATTCTCTCACATTACATTGCTGCCTGTCACTTCTCTCTAACTCTCTGCACTTACTATAATTCTCTCACATTACATCGCTGCCTGTCACTTCTCTCTGACTAACTCTCTGCACTTATTATAATTCTCTCACATTACATCGCTGCCTGTCTTTTCTCTCTGACTAACTCTCTGCACTTACTATAAGTCTCTCACATTACATCGCTGCCTGTCACTTCTGTCTGACTAACTCTCTGCACTTACTATAATTCTCTCATATTACATCACTGCCTGTCTCTTCTCTCTGACTAACTCTCTGCACTTACTATAAGTCTCTCACATTACATCACTGCCTGTCTCTTCTCTCTGACTAACTGTCTGCACTTACTATAAGTCTCTCACATTACATCGCTGCCTGTCACTTCTCTCTGACTAACTCTCTGCACTTACTATAATTCTCTCACATTACATTGTTGCCTGTCACTTCTCTCTGACTAAATCTCTGCACTTACTATAAGTCTCTCACATTACATCGCTGCCTGTCTCTTCTCTCTGACTAACTCTCTGTACTTACTATAAGTCTCTCACATTACATTGCTGCCTGTCACTTCTCTCTGACTAACTCTCTGCACCTACTATAATTCTCTCACATTACATCGCTGCCTGTCACTTCTCTCTGACTAACTCTCTGCACTTACTATAATTCTCTCACATTACATCACTGCCTGTCTTTTCTCTGACTAACTCTCTGCACTTATTATAAGTCTCTCACATTACATCGCTGCCTGTCACTTCTCTCTGACTAACTCTCTGCACTTACTATAAGTCTCTCACATTACATCACTGCCTGTCACTTCTCTGACTAACTCTCTGCACTTACTATAAGTCTCTCACATTACATCGCTGCCTGTCTCTTCTCTCTGACTAACTCTCTGCACTTACTATAATTCTCTCACATTTCATAGCTGCCTGTCACTTCTCTCTAACTCTCTGCACTTACTATAATTCTCTCACATTACATCGCTGCCTGTCACTTCTCTCTGACTAACTCTCTGCACTTATTATAATTCTCTCACATTACATCACTGCCTGTCACTTCTCTCTGACTAACTCTCTGTACTCACTATAAGTCTCTCACATTACATCGCTGCCTGTCACTTCTCTGACTAACTCTCTGCACTTACTATAATTCTCTCACATTACATCACTGCCTGTCACTTCTCTCTGACTAACTCTCTGCACTTACTATAATTCTCTCACATTACATCGCTGCCTGTCACTTCTATCTGACTAACTCTCTGCACTTACTATAAGTCTCTCACATTACATCACTGCCTGTCACTTCTCTCTGACTAACTCTCTGCACTTACTATAAGTCTCTCACATTACATCACTGCCTGTCACTTCTCTCTGACTAACTCTCTGCACTTACTATAATTCTCTCACATTACATCACTGCCTGTCACTTCTCTCTGACTAACTCTCTGCACTTACTATAATTCTCTCACATTACATCGCTGCCTGTCACTTCTCTCTGACTAACTCTCTGCACTTACTATAATTCTCTCACATTACATCACTGCCTGTCACTTCTCTCTGACTAACTCTTTGCACTTACTATAATTCTCTCACATTACATCACTGCCTGTCACTTCTCTCTGACTAACTCTCTGCACTCACTATAAGTCTCTCACATTACATCGCTGCCTGTCACTAACTCTCTGCACTTACTATAATTCTCTCACATTACATCACTGCCTGTCAGTTCTCTCTGACTAACTCTCTGCACTTACTATAAGTCTCTCACATTACATCGCTGCCTGTCAGTTCTCTCTGACTAACTCTCTGCACTTACTATAAGTCTCTCACATTACATCGCTGCCTGTCACTTCTCTCTGACTAACTCTCTGCACTTACTATAATTCTCTCACATTACATCGCTGCCTGTCACTTCTCTCTGACTAACTCTCTGCACTTACTATAAGTCTCTCACATTACATCGCTGCCTGTCACTTCTCTCTGACTAACTCTCTGCACTTACTATAAGTCTCTCACATTACATCACTGCCTGTCACTTCTCTCTGGCTAACTCTCTGCACTTACTATAAGTCTCTCACATTACATCGCTGCCTGTCACTTCTCTCTGACTAACTCTCTGCACTTACTATAATTCTCTCACATTACATCACTGCCTGTCTCATCTCTATGACTAACTCTCTGCACTTACTATAATTCTCTCACATTACATCACTGCCTGTCACTTCTCTCTGACTAACTCTCTGCACTTACTATAATTCTCTCACATTACATCGCTGCCTGTCACTTCTCTCTGACTAACTCTCTGCACTTACTATAATTCTCTCACATTACATCGCTGCCTGTCACTTCTCTCTGACTAACTCTCTGCACTTACTATAATTCTTTCACATTACATCGCTGCCTGTCACTACTCTCTGACTAACTCTCTGCACTTACTATAATTCTCTCACATTACTTCGCTGCCTGTCACTTCTCTCTGACTAACTCTCTGCACTTACTATAAGTCTCTCACATTACATCGCTGCCTGTCACTTCTCTCTGACTAACTCTCTGCACTTACTATAATTCTCTCACATTACATCGCTGCCTGTCACTTCTCTCTGACTAACTCTCTGCACTTACTATAATTCTCTCACATTACATCACTGCCTGTCACTTCTCTCTGACTAACTCTCTGCACTTACTATAATTCTCTCACATTACATCACTGCCTGTCACTTCTCTCTGACTAACTCTCTGCACTTACTATAAGTCTCTCACATTACATCGCTGCCTGTCACTTCTCTCTGACTAATTCTCTGCACTTACTAAAATTCTCTCACATTACATCACTGCCTGTCACTTCTCTCTGACTAACTCTCTGCACTTACTATAAGTCTCTCACATTACATCACTGCCTGTCTCTTCTCTCTGACTATCTCTCTGCACTTACTATAAGTCTCTCACATTACATCGATGCCTGTCACTTCTCTCTGACTAACTCTCTGCACTTACTATAATTCTCTCACATTACATTGCTGCCTGTCACTTCTCTCTGACTAACTCTCTGCACTTACTATAAGTCTCTCACATTACATCGCTGCCTGTCACTTCTCTCTGACTAACTCTCTGCACTTACTATAAGTCTCTCACATTACATTGCTGCCTGTCACTTCTCTCTGACTAACTCTCTGCACCTACTATAATTCTCTCACATTACATCGCTGCCTGTCACTTCTCTCTGACTAACTCTCTGCACTTACTATAATTCTCTCACATTACATCGCTGCCTGTCACTTCTCTCTGACTAACTCTCTGCACTTACTATTATTCTCTCACATTACATTGCTGCCTGTCACTTCTCTCTGACTAACTCTCTGCCCTTACTATAAGTCTCTCACATTACATCGCTGCCTGTCTCTTCTCTCTGACTAACTCTCTGCACTTACTATAATTCTCTCAGATTACATCGCTGCCTGTCTCTTCTCTCTGAGTAACTCTCTGCACTTACTATAATTCTCTCACATTACATCACTGCCTGTCACTTCTCTCTGACTAATTCTTTGCACTTACTATAAGTCTCTCACATTACATCGCTGCCTGTCACTTCTCTCTGACAAACTCTCTGCACTTACTATAAGTCTCTCACATTACATCGCTGCCTGTCACTTCTCTCTGACTAACTCTCTGCACATACTATAAGTCTCTCACATTACATCGCTGCCTGTCACTTCTCTCTGACTAACTCTCTGCACTTACTATAATTCTCTCACATTATATCGCTGCCTGTCACTTCTCTCTGACTAACTCTCTGCACATACTATAAGTCTCTCACATTACATCGCTGCCTGTCACTTCTCTCTAACTAACTCTCTGCACTTACTATAAGTCTCTCACATTACATTGCTGCCTGTCACTTCTCTCTGACTAACTCTCTGCACATACTATAAGTCTCTCACATTACATCGCTGCCTGTCACTTCTCTCTGACTAACTCTCTGCACTTAGTATAATTCTCTCACATTATATCGCTGCCTGTCACTTCTCTCTGACTAACTCTCTGCACATACTATAAGTCTCTCACATTACATCGCTGCCTGTCACTTCTCTCTGACTAACTCTCTGCAGTTACTATAATTCTCTCACATTACATCGCTGCCTGTCACTTCTCGCTAACTAACTCTCTGCACTTACTATAATTCTCTCACATTACATCGCTGCCTGTCACTTCTCTCTGACTAACTCTCTGCACTTACTATAAGTCTCTCACATTACATCACTGCCTGTCTCTTCTCTCTGACTAACTCTCTGCACTTACTATAATTCTCTCACATTACATCGCTGCCTGTCACTTCTCTCTGACTAACTCTCTGCACTTACTATAATTCTCTCACATTACATCGCTGCCTGTCACTTCTCTCTGACTTACTCTCTGCACCTACTATAATTCTCTCACATTACATTGCTGTCTGTCACTTCTCTCTGACTAATTCTTTGCACTTACTATAATTCTCTCACATTACATCGCTGCCTGTCACTTCTCTCTGACTAACTCTCTGCACCTACTATAATTCTCTCACATTACATTGCTGCCTGTCACTTCTCTCTGACTAACTCTCTGCACTTACTATAAGTCTCTCACATTACATCACTGCCTGTCACTTCTCTCTGACTAACTCTCTGCACTTACTATAATTTTCTCACATTACATCACTGCCTGTCACTTCTCTCTGACTAACTCTCTGCACTTACTATAAGTCTCTCACATTACATCACTGCCTGTCACTTCTCTCTGACTAATTCTTTGCACTTACTATAATTCTCTCACATTACATCACTGCCTGTCACTTCTCTCTGACTAACTCTCTGCTCTTACTATAATTCTCTCACATTATATCGCTGCCTGTCACTTCTCTCTGACTAACTCTCTGCACATACTATAAGTCTCTCACATTACATCGCTGCCTGTCACTTCTCTCTGACTAACTCTCTGCACTTACTATAATTCTCTCACATTACATCGCTGCCTGTCACTTCTCTCTGACTAACTCTTTGCACTTACTATGATTCTCTCACATTACATCGCTGCCTGTCACTTCTCTCTGACTAACTCTCTGCACTTACTATAATTCTCTCACATTACATCACTGCCTGTCTCTTCTCTCTGACTAACTCTCTGCACTTACTATAATTCTCTCACATTACATCGCTGCCTGTCACTTCTCTCTGACTAACTCTCTGCACCTACTATAATTCTCTCACATTACATTGCTGCCTGTCACTTCTCTCTGACTAATTCTTTGCACTTACTATAATTCTCTCACATTACATCGCTGCCTGTCACTTCTCTCTGACTAACTCTCTGCACCTACTATAATTCTCTCACATTACATTGCTGCCTGTCACTTCTCTCTGACTAACTCTCTGCACTTACTATAAGTCTCTCACATTACATCACTGCCTGTCACTTCTCTCTGACTAACTCTCTGCACTTACTATAATTCTCTCACATTACATCACTGCCTGTCACTTCTCTCTGACTAACTCTCTGCACTTACTATAAGTTTCTCACATTACATCGCTGCCTGTCACTTCTCTCTGACTAACTCTCTGCACTTACTATAATTCTCTCACATTACATCACTGCCTGTCTTTTCTCTGACTAACTCTCTGCACTTATTATAAGTCTCTCACATGACATCGCTGCCTGTCACTTCTCTCTGACTAACTCTCTGCACTTACTATAAGTCTCTCACATTACATCACTGCCTGTCACTTCTCTGACTAACTCTCTGCACTTACTATAAGTCTCTCACATTACATCGCTGCTTGTCTCTTCTCTCTGACTAACTCTCTGCACTTACTATAATTCTCTCACATTACATAGCTGCCTGTCACTTCTCTCTAAATCTCTGCACTTACTATAATTCTCTCACATTACATCGCTGCCTGTCACTTCTCTCTGACTAACTCTCTGCACTTATTATAATTCTCTCACATTACATCACTGCCTGTCACTTCTCTCTGACTAACTCTCTGTACTCACTATAAGTCTCTCACATTACATCGCTGCCTGTCACTTCTCTGACTAACTCTCTGCACTTACTATAATTCTCTCACATTACATCACTGCCTGTCACTTCTCTCTGACTAACTCTCTGCACTTACTATAATTCTCTCACATTACATCGCTGCCTGTCACTTCTCTCTGACTAACTCTCTGCACTTACTATAATTCTCTCACATTACATCGCTGCCTGTCACTTCTCTCTGACTAACTCTCTGCACTTACTATAATTCTCTCACATTACATCGCTGCCTGTCACTTCTCTCTGACTAACTCTCTGCACTTACTATAAGTCTCTCACATTACATCACTGCCTGTCACTTCTCTCTGACTAACTCTCTGCACTTACTATAATTCTCTCACATTACATCGCTGCCTGTCACTTCTCTCTGACTAACTCTCTGCACTTACTATAATTCTCTCACATTACATCACTGCCTGTCTCTTCTCTATGACTAACTCTCTGCACTTACTATAATTCTCTCACATTACATCGCTGCCTGTCTTTTCTCTCTGACTAACTCTCTGCACTTACTATAAGTCTCTCACATTACATCGCTGCCTGTCACTTCTCTCTGACTAACTCTCTGCACTTACTATAAGTCTCTCACATTACATCGCTGCCTGTCTTTTCTCTCTGACTAACTCTCTGCACTTACTATAAATCTCTCACATTACATCGCTGCCTGTCACTTCTCTCTGACTAACTCTGCACTTACTATAAGTCTCTCACATTACATCGCTGCCTGTCACTTCTCTCTGACTAACTCTCTTCACTTACTATAAGTCTCTCACATTACATTGCTGCCTGTCACTTCTCTATGACTAACTCTCTGCACCTACTATAATTCTCTCACATTACATCGCTGCCTGTCACTTCTCTCTGACTAACTCTCTGCACTTACTATAATTCTCTCACATTACATCGCTGCCTGTCACTTCTCTCTGACTAACTCTCTGCACTTACTATAATTCTCTCACATTACATCACTGCCTGTCACTTCTATCTGACTACCTCTCTGCACTTACTATAATTCTCTCACATTACATCACTGCCTGTCACTTCTCTCTGACTAACTCTCTGCACTTACTATAATTCTCTCACACTACATCGCTGCCTGTCACTTCTCTCTGACTAACTCTCTGCACTTACTATAATTCTCTCACATTACATCACTGCCTGTCTCTTCTCTATGACTAACTCTCTGCACTTACTATAATTCTCTCACATTACATCGCTGCCTGTCTTTTCTCTCTGACTAACTCTCTGCACTTACTATAAGTCTCTCACATTACATCGCTGCCTGTCACTTCTGTCTGACTAACTCTCTGCACTTACTATAATTCTCTCATATTATATCACTGCCTGTCTCTTCTCTCTGACTAACTCTCTGCACTTACTATAAGTCTCTCACATTACATCACTGCCTGTCTCTTCGCTCTGACTAACTCTCTGCACTTACTATAAGTCTCTCACATTACATCGCTGCCTGTCACTTCTCTCTGACTAACTCTCTGCACTTACTATAATTCTCTCACATTACATTGCTGCCTGTCACTTCTCTCTAACTCTCTGCACTTACTATAATTCTCTCACATTACATCGCTGCCTGTCACTTCTCTCTGACTAACTCTCTGCACTTATTATAATTCTCTCACATTACATCGCTGCCTGTCTTTTCTCTCTGACTAACTCTCTGCACTTACTATAAGTCTCTCACATTACATCGCTGCCTGTCACTTCTGTCTGACTAACTCTCTGCACTTACTATAATTCTCTCATATTACATCACTGCCTGTCTCTTCTCTCTGACTAACTCTCTGCACTTACTATAAGTCTCTCACATTACATCACTGCCTGTCTCTTCTCTCTGACTAACTGTCTGCACTTACTATAAGTCTCTCACATTACATCGCTGCCTGTCACTTCTCTCTGACTAACTCTCTGCACTTACTATAATTCTCTCACATTACATTGCTGCCTGTCACTTCTCTCTGACTAACTCTCTGCACTTACTATAAGTCTCTCACATTACATCGCTGCCTGTCTCTTCTCTCTGACTAACTCTCTGTACTTACTATAAGTCTCTCACATTACATTGCTGCCTGTCACTTCTCTCTGACTAACTCTCTGCACCTACTATAATTCTCTCACATTACATCGCTGCCTGTCACTTCTCTCTGACTAACTCTCTGCACTTACTATAATTCTCTCACATTACATCACTGCCTGTCTTTTCTCTGACTAACTCTCTGCACTTATTATAAGTCTCTCACATTACATCGCTGCCTGTCACTTCTCTCTGACTAACTCTCTGCACTTACTATAAGTCTCTCACATTACATCACTGCCTGTCACTTCTCTGACTAACTCTCTGCACTTACTATAAGTCTCTCACATTACATCGCTGCCTGTCTCTTCTCTCTGACTAACTCTCTGCACTTACTATAATTCTCTCACATTTCATAGCTGCCTGTCACTTCTCTCTAACTCTCTGCACTTACTATAATTCTCTCACATTAAATCGCTGCCTGTCACTTCTCTCTGACTAACTCTCTGCACTTATTATAATTCTCTCACATTACATCACTGCCTGTCACTTCTCTCTGACTAACTCTCTGTACTCACTATAAGTCTCTCACATTACATCGCTGCCTGTCACTTCTCTGACTAACTCTCTGCACTTACTATAATTTTCTCACATTACATCACTGCCTGTCACTTCTCTCTGACTAACTCTCTGCACTTACTATAATTCTCTCACATTACATCGCTGCCTGTCACTTCTATCTGACTAACTCTCTGCACTTACTATAAGTCTCTCACATTACATCACTGCCTGTCACTTCTCTCTGACTAACTCTCTGCACTTACTATAAGTCTCTCACATTACATCACTGCCTGTCACTTCTCTCTGACTAACTCTCTGCACTTACTATAATTCTCTCACATTACATCACTGCCTGTCACTTCTCTCTGACTAACTCTCTGCACTTACTATAATTCTCTCACATTACATCGCTGCCTGTCACTTCTCTCTGACTAACTCTCTGCACTTACTATAATTCTCTCACATTACATCACTGCCTGTCACTTCTCTCTGACTAACTCTTTGCACTTACTATAATTCTCTCACATTACATCACTGCCTGTCACTTCTCTCTGACTAACTCTCTGCACTCACTATAAGTCTCTCACATTACATCGCTGCCTGTCACTAACTCTCTGCACTTACTATAATTCTCTCACATTACATCACTGCCTGTCAGTTCTCTCTGACTAACTCTCTGCACTTACTATAAGTCTCTCACATTACATCGCTGCCTGTCAGTTCTCTCTGACTAACTCTCTGCACTTACTATAAGTCTCTCACATTACATCGCTGCCTGTCACTTCTCTCTGACTAACTCTCTGCACTTACTATAATTCTCTCACATTACATCGCTGCCTGTCACTTCTCTCTGACTAACTCTCTGCACTTACTATAAGTCTCTCACATTACATCGCTGCCTGTCACTTCTCTCTGACTAACTCTCTGCACTTACTATAAGTCTCTCACATTACATCACTGCCTGTCACTTCTCTCTGGCTAACTCTCTGCACTTACTATAAGTCTCTCACATTACATCGCTGCCTGTCACTTCTCTCTGACTAACTCTCTGCACTTACTATAATTCTCTCACATTACATCACTGCCTGTCTCATCTCTATGACTAACTCTCTGCACTTACTATAATTCTCTCACATTACATCACTGCCTGTCACTTCTCTCTGACTAACTCTCTGCACTTACTATAATTCTCACATTACATCGCTGCCTGTCACTTCTCTCTGACTAACTCTCTGCACTTACTATAATTCTCTCACATTACATCGCTGCCTGTCACTTCTCTCTGACTAACTCTCTGCACTTACTATAATTCTTTCACATTACATCGCTGCCTGTCACTACTCTCTGACTAACTCTCTGCACTTACTATAATTCTCTCACATTACTTCGCTGCCTGTCACTTCTCTCTGACTAACTCTCTGCACTTACTATAAGTCTCTCACATTACATCGCTGCCTGTCACTTCTCTCTGACTAACTCTCTGCACTTACTATAATTCTCTCACATTACATCGCTGCCTGTCACTTCTCTCTGACTAACTCTCTGCACTTACTATAATTCTCTCACATTACATCACTGCCTGTCACTTCTCTCTGACTAACTCTCTGCACTTACTATAATTCTCTCACATTACATCACTGCCTGTCACTTCTCTCTGACTAACTCTCTGCACTTACTATAAGTCTCTCACATTACATCGCTGCCTGTCACTTCTCTCTGACTAATTCTCTGCACTTACTATAATTCTCTCACATTACATCACTGCCTGTCACTTCTCTCTGACTAACTCTCTGCACTTACTATAATTCTCTCACATTACATCGCTGCCTGTCACTTCTCTCTGACTAACTCTCTGCACTTACTATAAGTCTCTCACATTACATCGCTGCCTGTCACTTCTCTCTGACTAACTCTCTGCACTTACTATAATTCTCTCACATTACATCACTGCCTGTCTCTTCTCTCTGACTAACTCTCTGCACTTACTATAAGTCTCTTACATTACATCGCTGCCTGTCACTTCTCTCTGACTAACTCTCTGCACTTACTATAATTCTCTCACATTACATCACTGCCTGTCACTTCTCTCTGACTAACTCTCTGCACTTACTATAAGTCTCTCACATTACATCGCTGCCTGTCACTTCTCTCTGACTAACTCTCTGCACTTACTATAATTCTCTCACATTACATCGCTGCCTGTCACTTCTCTCTGACTAACTCTCTGCACTTACTATAATTCTCTCACATTACATCACTGCCTGTCACTTCTCTCTGACTAACTCTCTGCACTTACTATAAGTCTCTCACATTACATCACTGCCTGTCACTACTCTCTGACTAACTCTCTGCACTCACTATAAGTCTCTCACATTACATCGCTGCCTGTCACTACTCTCTGACTAACTCTCTGCACTCACTATAAGTCTCTCACATTACATCGCTGCCTGTCACTTCTCTCTGACTAATTCTCTGCACTTACTATAATTCTCTCACTTTACATCACTGCCTGTCACTTCTCTCTGACTAACTCTCTGCACTTACTATAAGTCTCTCACATCACATCACTGCCTGTCACTTCTCTCTGACTAACTCTCTGCACTTACTATAATTCTCTCACATTACATCGCTGCCTGTCACTTCTCTCTGACTAACTCTCTGCACTTACTATAATTCTCTCACATTACATCGCTACCTGTCACTTCTCTCTGACTAACTCTCTGCACTTACTATAAGTCTCTCACATTACATCACTGCCTGTCACTTCTCTCTGACTAACTCTTTGCACTTACTATAAGTCTCTCACATTACATCACTGCCTGGCACTTCTCTCTGACTAGCTATCTGCACTTACTATAAGTCTCTCACATTACATCACTGCCTGTCACTTCTCTCTGACTAACTATCTGCACTTACTATAAGTCTCTCACATTACATCACTGCCTGTCACTTCTCTCTGACTAACTCTCTGCACTTACTATAAGTCTCTCACATTACATCGCTGCCTGTCACTTCTCTCTGACTAACTCTCTGCACTTACTATAATTCTCTCACATTACATCGCTGCCTGTCACTTCTCTCTGACTAACTCTCTGCACTTACTATAATTCTCTCACATTACATCGCTGCCTGTCTCTTCTCTCTGACTAACTCTCTGCACTTACTATAAGTATCTCACATTACATCGCTGCCTGTCACTTCTCTCTGACTAACTCTCTGCACTTACTATAATTCTCTCACATTACATCGCTGCCTGTCACTTCTCTCTGACTAACTCTCTGCACTTACTATAATTCTCTCATATTACATCACTGCCTGTCTCTTCTCTCTGACTAACTCTCTGCACTTACTATAAGTCTCTCACATTACATCACTGCCTGTCTCTTCTCTCTGACTAACTGTCTGCACTTACTATAAGTCTCTCACATTACATCGCTGCCTGTCACTTCTCTCTGACTAACTCTCTGCACTTACTATAATTCTCTCACATTACATTGCTGCCTGTCACTTCTCTCTGACTAACTCTCTGCACTTACTATAAGTCTCTCACATTACATCGCTGCCTGTCTCTTCTCTCTGACTAACTCTCTGTACTTACTATAAGTCTCTCACATTACATTGCTGCCTGTCACTTCTCTCTGACTAACTCTCTGCACGTACTATAATTCTCTCACATTACATCGCTGCCTGTCACTTCTCTCTGACTAACTCTCTGCACTTACTATAATTCTCTCACATTACATCACTGCCTGTCTTTTCTCTGACTAACTCTCTGCACTTATTATAAGTCTCTCACATTACATCGCTGCCTGTCACTTCTCTCTGACTAACTCTCTGCACTTACTATAAGTCTCTCACATTACATCACTGCCTGTCACTTCTCTGACTAACTCTCTGCACTTACTATAAGTCTCTCACATTACATCGCTGCCTGTCTCTTCTCTCTGACTAACTCTCTGCACTTACTATAATTCTCTCACATTTCATAGCTGCCTGTCACTTCTCTCTAACTCTCTGCACTTACTATAATTCTCTCACATTACATCGCTGCCTGTCACTTCTCTCTGACTAACTCTCTGCACTTATTATAATTCTCTCACATTACATCACTGCCTGTCACTTCTCTCTGACTAACTCTCTGTACTCACTATAAGTCTCTCACATTACATCGCTGCCTGTCACTTCTCTGACTAACTCTCTGCACTTACTATAATTCTCTCACATTACATCACTGCCTGTCACTTCTCTCTGACTAACTCTCTGCACTTACTATAATTCTCTCACATTACATCACTGCCTGTCACTTCTCTCTGACTAACTCTCTGCACTTACTATAATTCTCTCACATTACATCGCTGCCTGTCACTTCTATCTGACTAACTCTCTGCACTTACTATAAGTCTCTCACATTACATCACTGCCTGTCACTTCTCTCTGACTAACTCTCTGCACTTACTATAATTCTCTCACATTACATCACTGCCTGTCACTTCTCTGACTAACTCTCTGCACTTACTATAATTCTCTCACATTACATCGCTGCCTGTCACTTCTCTCTGACTAACTCTCTGCACTTACTATAATTCTCTCACATTACATCACTGCCTGTCACTTCTCTCTGACTAACTCTTTGCACTTACTATAATTCTCTCACATTACATCACTGCCTGTCACTTCTCTCTGACTAACTCTCTGCACTCACTATAAGTCTCTCACATTACATCGCTGCCTGTCACTAACTCTCTGCACTTACTATAATTCTCTCACATTACATCACTGCCTGTCAGTTCTCTCAGACTAACTCTCTGCACTTACTATAAGTCTCTCACATTACATCGCTGCCTGTCAGTTCTCTCTGACTAACTCTCTGCACTTACTATTAGTCTCTCACATTACATCGCTGCCTGTCACTTCTCTCTGACTAACTCTCTGCACTTACT
Source organism: Taudactylus pleione (assembly GCA_031769625.1). NCBI lineage: Eukaryota > Metazoa > Chordata > Amphibia > Anura > Myobatrachidae > Taudactylus > Taudactylus pleione. The sequence continues at coordinate 23,390 of JAUIMM010000139.1, read as the reverse complement.
ATAATTCTCTCACATTACATCGCTGCCTGTCACTTCTCTCTGACTAACTTTCTGCACTTACTATAAGTCTCTCACATTACATCGCTGCCTGTCACTTCTCTCTGACTAACTCTCTGCACTTACTATAAGTCTCTCACATTACATCACTGCCTGTCACTTCTCTCTGGCTAACTCTCTGCACTTACTATAAGTCTCTCACATTACATCGCTGCCTGTCACTTCTCTCTGACTAACTCTCTGCACTTACTATAATTCTCTCACATTACATCACTGCCTGTCTCATCTCTATGACTAACTCTCTGCACTTACTATAATTCTCTCACATTACTTCGCTGCCTGTCACTTCTCTCTGACTAACTCTCTGCACTTACTATAATTCTCTCACATTACATCACTGCCTGTCACTTCTCTCTGACTAATTCTCTGCACTTACTATAATTCTCTCACATTACATCACTGCCTGTGATGTAATGTCACTTCTCTCTGACTAACTCTCTGCACTTACTATAAGTCTCTCACATTACATCGCTGCCTGTCACTTCTCTCTGACTAACTCTCTGCACTTACTATAATTCTCTCACATTACATCGCTCTTCTCTCTGACTAACTCTCTGCACTTACTATAATTCTCTCACATTACTTCGCTGCCTGTCACTTCTCTCTGACTAACTCTCTGCACTTACTATAAGTCTCTCACATTACATCGCTGCCTGTCACTTCTCTCTGACTAACTCTCTGCACTTACTATAATTCTCTCACATTACATCGCTGCCTGTCACTTCTCTCTGACTAACTCTCTGCACTTACTATAATTCTCTCACATTACATCACTGCCTGTCACTTCTCTCTGACTAACTCTCTGCACTTACTATAATTCTCTCACATTACATCACTGCCTGTCACTTCTCTCTGACTAACTCTCTGCACTTACTATAAGTCTCTCACATTACATCGCTGCCTGTCACTTCTCTCTGACTAATTCTCTGCACTTACTATAATTCTCTCACATTACATCACTGCCTGTCACTTCTCTCTGACTAACTCTTTGCACTTACTATAAGTCTCTCACATTACATCACTGCCTGTCACTTCTCTCTGACTAACTCTCTGCACTTACTATAAGTCTCTCACATTACATCGCTGCCTGTCACTTCTCTCTGACTAACTCTCTGCACTTACTATAATTCTCTCACATTACATCACTGCCTGTCTCTTCTCTCTGACTAACTCTCTGCACTTACTATAAGTCTCTTACATTACATCGCTGCCTGTCACTTCTCTCTGACTAACTCTCTGCACTTATTATAATTCTCTCACATTACATCACTGCCTGTCACTTCTCTCTGACTAACTCTCTGTACTCACTATAAGTCTCTCACATTACATCGCTGCCTGTCACTTCTCTCTGACTAACTCTCTGCACTTACTATAATTCTCTCACATTACATCACTGCCTGTCACTTCTCTCTGACTAACTCTCTGCACTTACTATAATTCTCTCACATTACATCGCTGCCTGTCACTTCTATCTGACTAACTCTCTGCACTTACTATAAGTCTCTCACATTACATCACTGCCTGTCACTTCTCTCTGACTAACTCTCTGCACTCACTATAAGTCTCTCACATTACATCGCTGCCTGTCACTAACTCTCTGCACTTACTATAATTCTCTCACATTACATCACTGCCTGTCAGTTCTCTCTGACTAACTCTCTGCACTTACTATAAGTCTCTCACATTACATCGCTGCCTGTCAGTTCTCTCTGACTAACTCTCTGCACTTACTATAAGTCTCTCACATTACATCGCTGCCTGTCACTTCTCTCTGACTAACTCTCTGCACTTACTATAATTCTCTCACATTACATCGCTGCCTGTCACTTCTCTCTGACTAACTCTCTGCACTTACTATAAGTCTCTCACATTACATCGCTGCCTGTCACTTCTCTCTGACTAACCCTCTGCACTTACTATAAGTCTCTCACATTACATCACTGCCTGTCACTTCTCTCTGGCTAACTCTCTGCACTTACTATAAGTCTCTCACATTACATCGCTGCCTGTCACTTCTCTCTGACTAACTCTCTGCACTTACTATAATTCTCTCACATTACATCACTGCCTGTCTCATCTCTATGACTAACTCTCTGCACTTACTATAATTCTCTCACATTACATCACTGCCTGTCACTTCTCTCTGACTAACTCTCTGCACTTACTATAATTCTCTCACATTACATCGCTGCCTGTCACTTCTCTCTGACTAACTCTCTGCACTTACTATAATTCTCTCACATTACATCGCTGCCTGTCACTACTCTCTGACTAACTCTCTGCACTTACTATAATTCTTTCACATTACATCGCTGCCTGTCACTTCTCTCTGACTAACTCTCTGCACTTACTATAATTCTCTCACATTACATCACTGCCTGTCACTTCTCTCTGACTAACTCTTTGCACTTACTATAAGTCTCTCACATTACATCACTGCCTGTCACTTCTCTCTGACTAACTCTCTGCACTTACTATAAGTCTCTCACATTACATCGCTGCCTGTCACTTCTCTCTGACTAACTCTCTGCACTTACTATAATTCTCTCACATTACATCACTGCCTGTCTCTTCTCTCTGACTAACTCTCTGCACTTACTATAAGTCTCTTACATTACATCGCTGCCTGTCACTTCTCTCTGACTAACTCTCTGCACTTACTATAATTCTCTCACATTACATCACTGCCTGTCACTTCTCTCTGACTAACTCTCTGCACTTACTATAAGTCTCTCACATTACATCGCTGCCTGTCACTTCTCTCTGACTAACTCTCTGCACTTACTATAATTCTCTCACATTACATCGCTGCCTGTCACTTCTCTCTGACTAACTCTCTGCACTTACTATAATTCTCTCACATTACATCACTGCCTGTCACTTCTCCCTGACTAACTCTCTGCACTTACTATAAGTCTCTCACATTACATCACTGCCTGTCACTACTCTCTGACTAACTCTCTGCACTCACTATAAGTCTCTCACATTACATCGCTGCCTGTCACTACTCTCTGACTAACTCTCTGCACTCACTATAAGTCTCTCACATTACATCGCTGCCTGTCACTTCTCTCTGACTAATTCTCTGCACTTACTATAATTCTCTCACTTTACATCACTGCCTGTCACTTCTCTCTGACTAACACTCTGCACTTACTATAAGTCTCTCACATTACATCACTGCCTGTCACTTCTCTCTGACTAACTCTCTGCACTTACTATAATTCTCTCACATTACATCGCTGCCTGTCACTTCTCTCTGACTAACTCTCTGCACTTACTATAATTCTCTCACATTAAATCGCTGCCTGTCACTTCTCTCTGACTAACTCTCTGCACTTACTATAAGTCTCTCACATTACATCACTGCCTGTCACTTCTCTCTGACTAACTCTTTGCACTTACTATAAGTCTCTCACATTACATCACTGCCTGGCACTTCTCTCTGACTAGCTATCTGCACTTACTATAAGTCTCTCACATTACATCACTGCCTGTCACTTCTCTCTGACTAACTATCTGCACTTACTATAAGTCTCTCACATTACATCACTGCCTGTCACTTCTCTCTGACTAACTCTCTGCACTTACTATAAGTCTCTCACATTACATCGCTGCATGTCACTTCTCTCTGACTAACTCTCTGCACTTACTATAAGTCTCTCACATTACATCGCTGCCTGTCACTTCTCTCTGACTAACTCTCTGCACTTACTATAATTCTCTCACATTACATCGCTCTTCTCTCTGACTAACTCTCTGCACTTACTATAATTCTCTCACATTACATCACTGCCTGTCTCCTCTCTGACTAACTCTCTGCACTTACTATAAGTCTCTCACATTACATCGCTGCCTGTCACTTCTCTCTGACTAACTCTCTGCACTTACTATAATTCTCTCACATTACATCGCTGCCTGTCAGTTCTCTCTGACTAACTCTCTGCACTTACTATAAGTCTCTCACATTACATCGCTGCCTGTCACTTCTCTCTGACTAACTCTCTGCACTTACTATAATTCTCTCACATTACATCGCTCTTCTCTCTGACTAACTCTCTGCACTTACTATAATTCTCTCACATTACATCACTGCCTGTCTCTTCTCTCTGACTAACTCTCTGCACTTACTATAAGTCTCTCACATTACATCGCTGCCTGTCACTTCTCTCTGACTAACTCTCTGCACTTACTATAATTCTCTCACATTACATCACTGCCTGTCACTTCTCTCTGACTAACTCTCTGCACTTACTATAATTCTCTCACATTACATCGCTGCCTGTCAATTCTCTCTGACTAACTCTCTGCACTTACCATAATTCTCTCACATTACATCACTGCCTGTCACTTCTCTCTGACTAACTCTCTGCACTTACTATAATTCTCTCACATTACATCGCTGCCTGTCACTTCTCTCTGACTAACTCTCTGCACTTACTATAAGTCTCTCACATTACATCGCTGCCTGTCACTTCTCTCTGACTAATTCTCTGCACTTACTATAATTCTCTCACATTACATCACTGCCTGTCACTTCTCTCTGACTAACTCTCTGCACTTACTATAAGTCTCTCACATTACATCACTGCCTGTCACTTCTCTCTGACTAACTCTCTGCACTTACTATAAGTCTCTCACATTACATCGCTGCCTGTCACTTCTCTCTGACTAACTCTCTGCACTTACTATAATTCTCTCACATTACATCACTGCCTGTCTCTTCTCTCTGACTAACTCTCTGCACTTACTATAAGTATCTCACATTACATCACTGCCTGTCACTTCTCTCTGACTAATTCTCTGCACTTACTATAATTCTCTCACATTACATCGCTGCCTGTCACTTCTCTCTGACTAACTCTCTGCACTTACTATAAGTCTCTCACATTACATCGCTGCCTGTCACTTCTCTCTGACTAACTCTCTGCACATTACATCGCTGCCTGTCACTTCTCTCTGACTAACTCTCTGCACTTACTATAATTCTCTCACATTACATCGCTGCCTGTCTCTTCTCTCTGACTAACTCTCTGCACTTACTATAATTCTCTCACATTACATCGCTGCCTGTCACTTCTCTCTGACTAACTCTCTGCACTTACTATAATTCTCTCACATTACATCACTGCCTGTCACTTCTCTCTGACTAACTCTCTGCACTTACTATAAGTCTCTCACATTACATCGCTGCCTGTCACTTCTCTCTGACTAACTCTCTGCACTTACTATAAGTCTCTCACATTACATCACTGCCTGTCACTACTCTCTGACTAACTCTCTGCACTCACTATAAGTCTCTCACATTACATCGCTGCCTGTCACTACTCTCTGACTAACTCTCTGCACTCACTATAAGTCTCTCACATTACATCGCTGCCTGTCACTTCTCTCTGACTAACTCTCTGCACTCACTATAAGTCTCTCACATTACATCGCTGCCTGTCACTACTCTCTGACTAACTCTCTGCACTCACTATAAGTCTCTCACATTACATCGCTGCCTGTCACTTCTCTCTGACTAACTCTCTGCACTTACTATAATTCTCTCACATTACATCGCTGCCTGTCAGTTCTCTCTGACTAACTCTCTGCACTTACTATAAGTCTCTCACATTACATCGCTGCCTGTCACTTCTCTCTGACTAACTCTCTGCACTTACTATAAGTCTCTCACATTACATCGCTGCCTGTCACTTCTCTCTGACTAACTCTCTGCACTTACTATAAGTCTCTCACATTACATCACTGCCTGTCACTTCTCTCTGACTAACTCTTTGCACTTACTATAAGTCTCTCACATTACATCACTGCCTGGCACTTCTCTCTGACTAGCTATCTGCACTTACTATAAGTCTCTCACATTACATCACTGCCTGTCACTTCTCTCTGACTAACTATCTGCACTTACTATAAGTCTCTCACATTACATCACTGCCTGTCACTTCTCTCTGACTAACTCTCTGCACTTACTATAAGTCTCTCACATTACATCGCTGCATGTCACTTCTCTCTGACTAACTATCTGCACTTACTATAAGTCTCTCACATTACATCGCTGCCTGTCACTTCTCTCTGACTAACTCTCTGCACTTACTATAATTCTCTCACATTACATCGCTGCCTGTCACTTCTCTCTGACTAACTCTCTGCACTTACTATAATTCTCTCACATTACATCGCTGCCTGTCACTTCTCTCTGACTAACTCTCTGCACTTACTATAATTCTCTCACATTACATCGCTGCCTGTCTCTTCTCTCTGACTAACTCTCTGCACTTACTATAAGTCTCTCACATTACATCACTGCCTGTCACTTCTCTCTGACTAACTCTCTGCACTTACTATAATTCTCTCACATTACATCACTGCCTGTCACTTCTCTCTGACTAACTCTCTGCACTTACTATAATTCTCTCACATTACATCGCTGCCTGTCACTTCTCTCTGACTAACTCTCTGCACTTACTATAATTCTCTCACATTACATCGCTGCCTGTCACTTCTCTCTGACTAACTCTCTGCACTTACTATAAGTCTCTCACATTACATCGCTGCCTGTCACTTCTCTCTGACTAATTCTCTGCACTTACTATAATTCTCTCACATTACATCACTGCCTGTCACTTCTCTCTGACTAACTCTCTGCACTTACTATAAGTCTCTCACATTACATCACTGCCTGTCACTTCTCTCTGACTAACTCTCTGCACTTACTTTAAGTCTCTCACATTACATCGCTGCCTGTCACTTCTCTCTGACTAACTCTCTGCACTTACTATAATTCTCTCACATTACATCACTGCCTGTCTCTTCTCTCTGACTAACTCTCTGCACTTACTATAAGTATCTCACATTACATCACTGCCTGTCACTTCTCTCTGACTAATTCTCTGCACTTACTATAATTCTCTCACATTACATCACTGCCTGTCACTTCTCTCTGACTAACTCTCTGCACTTACTATAAGTCTCTCACATTACATCGCTGCCTGTCACTTCTCTCTGACTAACTCTCTGCACTTACTATAATTCTCTCACATTACATCGCTGCCTGTCACTTCTCTCTGACTAACTCTCTGCACTTACTATAATTCTCTCACATTACATCGCTGCCTGTCACTTCTCTCTGACTAACTCTCTGCACTTACTATAAGTATCTCACATTACATCGCTGCCTGTCACTTCTCTCTGACTAACTCTCTGCACTTACTATAATTCTCTCACATTACATCACTGCCTGTCACTTCTCTCTGACTAACTCTCTGCACTTACTATAAGTCTCTCACATTACATCGCTGCCTGTCACTTCTCTCTGACTAACTCTCTGCACTTACTATAAGTCTCTCACATTACATCACTGCCTGTCACTACTCTCTGACTAACTCTCTGCACTCACTATAAGTCTCTCACATTACATCGCTGCCTGTCACTACTCTCTGACTAACTCTCTGCACTCACTATAAGTCTCTCACATTACATCGCTGCCTGTCACTTCTCTCTGACTAACTCTCTGCACTCACTATAAGTCTCTCACATTACATCGCTGCCTGTCACTTCTCTCTGACTAACTCTCTGCACTCACTATAAGTCTCTCACATTACATCGCTGCCTGTCACTACTCTCTGACTAACTCTCTGCACTTACTATAAGTCTCTCACATTACATCGCTGCCTGTCACTTCTCTCTGACTAACTCTCTGCACTTACTATAATTCTCTCACATTACATCACTGCCTGTCAGTTCTCTCTGACTAACTCTCTGCACTTACTATAAGTCTCTCACATTACATCGCTGCCTGTCACTTCTCTCTGACTAACTCTCTGCACTTACTATAATTCTCTCACATTACATCGCTGCCTGTCACTTCTCTCTGACTAACTCTCTGCACTTACTATAAGTCTCTCACATTACATCACTGCCTGTCTCTTCTCTATGACTAACTCTCTGCACTTACTATAAGTCTCTCACATTACATCACTGCCTGTCACTTCTCTCTGACTAACTCTCTGCACTTACTATAAGTCTCTCACATTACATCGCTGCCTGTCACTTCTCTCTGACTAACTCTCTGCACTTACTATAATTCTCTCACATTACATCGCTGTCTGTCACTTCTCTCTGACTAACTCTCTGCACTTACTATAATTCTCTCACATTACATCACTGCCTGTCACTTCTCTCTGACTAACTCTCTGCACTTACTATAATTCTCTCACATTACATCGCTGCCTGTCACTTCTCTCTGACTAGTTCTGTGCACTCACTATAATTCTCTCACATTACATCACTGCCTGTCACTTCTCTCTGACTAACTCTCTGCACTCACTATAAGTCTCTCACATTACATCACTGCCTGTCACTTCTCTCTGACTAACTCTCTGCACTTACTATAATTCTCTCACATTACATCGCTGCCTGTCACTTCTCTCTGACTAACTCTCTGCACTTACTATAATTCTCTCACATTACATCACTGCCTGTCACTTCTCTCTGACTAACTATCTGCACTTACTATAATTCTCTCACATTACATCGCTGCCTGTCACTTCTCTCTGACTAACTCTCTGCACTTACTATAATTCTCTCACATTACATCACTGCCTGTCACTTCTCTCTGACTAACTCTCTGCACTTACTATAATTCTCTCACATTACATCACTGCCTGTCACTTCTCTCTGACTAACTCTCTGCACTTACTATAAGTCTCTCACATTACATCGCTGCCTGTCACTTCTCTCTGACTAATTCTCTGCACTTACTATAATTCTCTCACATTACATCACTGCCTGTCACTTCTCTCTGACTAACTCTCTGCACTTACTATAAGTCTCTCACATTACATCACTGCCTGTCACTTCTCTCTGACTAACTCTCTGCACTTACTATAAGTCTCTCACATTACATCGCTGCCTGTCACTTCTCTCTGACTAACTCTCTGCACTTACTATAATTCTCTCACATTACATCACTGCCTGTCTCTTCTCTCTGACTAACTCTCTGCACATACTATAAGTCTCTCACATTACATCGCTGCCTGTCACTTCTCTCTGACTAACTCTCTGCACTTACTATAATTCTCTCACATTACATCGCTGCCTGTCACTTCTATCTGACTAACTCTCTGCACTTACTATAAGTCTCTCACATTACATCGCTGCCTGTCACTTCTCTCTGACTAACTCTCTGCACTTACTATAATTCTCTCACATTACATCGCTGCCTGTCACTTCTCTCTTACTAACTCTCTGCACTTACTATAATTCTCTCACATTACATCACTGCCTGTCACTTCTCTCTGACTAACTCTCTGCACTTACTATAAGTCTCTCACATTACATCACTGCCTGTCACTACTCTCTGACTAACTCTCTGCACTCACTATAAGTCTCTCACATTACATCGCTGCCTGTCACTTCTCTCTGACTAACTCTCTGCACTCACTATAAGTCTCTCACATTACATCGCTGCCTGTCACTTCTCTCTGACTAACTCTCTGCACTTACTATAATTCTCTCACATTACATCGCTGCCTGTCACTTCTCTCTGACTAACTGTCTGCACTTACTATAATTCTCTCACATTACATCGCTGCCTGTCACTTCTCTCTGACTAACTCTCTGCACTCACTATAAGTCTCTCACATTACATCGCTGCCTATCACTTCTCTCTGACTAACTCTCTGCACTCACTATAAGTCTCTCACATTACATCGCTGCCTGTCACTACTCTCTGACTAACTCTCTGCACTCACTATAAGTCTCTCACATTACATCGCTGCCTGTCACTTCTCTCTGACTAACTCTCTGCACTTACTATAATTCTCTCACATTACATCACTGCCAGTCAGTTCTCTCTGACTAACTCTCTGCACTTACTATAAGTCTCTCACATTACATCGCTGCCTGTCACTTCTCTCTGACTAACTCTCTGCACTTACTATAATTCTCTCACATTACATCGCTGCCTGTCACTGACTAACTCTCTGCACTTACTATAAGTCTCTCACTTACTATAAGTCTCTCACTTCTCTCACTTACTATAAGTCTCTCACTTCTCTCTGACTAACTCTCTGCACTTACTATAATTCTCTCACATTACATCACTGCCAGTCAGTTCTCTCTGACTAACTCTCTGCACTTACTATAAGTCTCTCACATTACATCGCTGCCTGTCACTTCTCTCTGACTAACTCTCTGCACTTACTATAATTCTCTCACATTACATCGCTGCCTGTCACTGACTAACTCTCTGCACTTACTATAAGTCTCTCACTTTACATCGCTGCCTGTCACTTCTCTCTGACTAACTCTCTGCACTTACTATAAGTCTCTCACATTACATCACTGCCTGTCTCTTCTCTATGACTAACTCTCTGCACTTACTATAAGTCTCTCACATTACATCACTGCCTGTCACTTCTCTCTGACTAACTCTCTGCACTTACTATAAGTCTCTCACATTACATCGCTGCCTGTCACTTCTCTCTGACTAACTCTCTGCACTTACTATAATTCTCTCACATTACATCGCTGTCTGTTACTTCTCTCTGACTAACTCTCTGCACTTACTATAATTCTCTCACATTACATCACTGCCTGTCACTTCTCTCTGACTAACTCTCTGCACTTACTATAATTCTCTCACATTACATCGCTGCCTGTCACTTCTCTCTGACTAGTTCTCTGCACTCACTATAATTCTCTCACATTACATCACTGCCTGTCACTTCTCTCTGACTAACTCTCTGCACTCACTATAAGTCTCTCACATTACATCACTGCCTGTCACTTCTCTCTGACTAATTCTCTGCACTTACTATAAGTCTCTCACATTACATCACTGCCTGTCACTTCTCTCTGACTAACTCTCTGCACTTACTATAAGTCTCTCACATTACATCGCTGCCTGTCACTTCTCTCTGACTAACTCTCTGCACTTACTATAATTCTCTCACATTACATCGCTGCCTGTCACTTCTCTCTGACTAACTCTCTGCACTTACTATAATTCTCTCACATTACATCGCTGCCTGTCACTTCTCTCTGACTAACTCTCTGCACTTACTATAATTCTCTCACATTACATCGCTGCCTGTCACTTCTCTCTGACTAACTCTCTGCACTTACTATAATTCTCTCACATTACATCGCTGCCTGTCACTTCTCTCTGACTAACTCTCTGCACTTACTATAATTCTCTCACATTACATCGCTGCCTGTCACTTCTCTCTGACTAACTCTCTGCACTTACTATAATTCTCTCACATTACATCACTGCCTGTCACTTCTCTCTGACTAACTCTCTGCACTTACTATAATTCTCTCACATTACATCACTGCCTGTCACTTCTCTCTGACTAACTCTCTGCACTTACTATAAGTCTCTCACATTACATCGCTGCCTGTCACTTCTCTCTGACTAATTCTCTGCACTTACTATAATTCTCTCACATTACATCACTGCCTGTCACTTCTCTCTGACTAACTCTCTGCACTTACTATAAGTCTCTCACATTACATCACTGCCTGTCACTTCTCTCTGACTAACTCTCTGCACTTACTATAAGTCTCTCACATTACATCGCTGCCTGTCACTTCTCTCTGACTAACTCTCTGCACTTACTATAATTCTCTCACATTACATCACTGCCTGTCTCTTCTCTCTGACTAACTCTCTGCACATACTATAAGTCTCTCACATTACATCGCTGCCTGTCACTTCTCTCTGACTAACTCTCTGCACTTACTATAATTCTCTCACATTATATCGCTGCCTGTCACTTCTCTCTGACTAATTCTCTGCACTTACTATAAGTCTCTCACATTACATCGCTGCCTGTCACTTCTCTCTGACTAACTCTCTGCACTTACTATAATTCTCTCACATTACATCGCTGCCTGTCACTTCTCTCTGACTAACTCTCTGCACTTACTATAAGTCTCTCACATTACATCGCTGCCTGTCACTTCTCTCTGACTAACTCTCTGCACTTACTATAATTCTCTCACATTACATCGCTGCCTGTCACTTCTCTCTTACTAACTCTCTGCACTTACTATAATTCTCTCACATTACATCACTGCCTGTCACTTCTCTCTGAGTAACTCTCTGCACTTACTATAAGTCTCTCACATTACATCACTGCCTGTCACTACTCTCTGACTAACTCTCTGCACTCACTATAAGTCTCTCACATTACATCGCTGCCTGTCACTGCTCTCTGACTAACTCTCTGCACTCACTATAAGTCTCTCACATTACATCGCTGCCTGTCACTTCTCTCTGACTAACTCTCTGCACTTACTATAATTCTCTCACATTACATCGCTGCCTGTCACTTCTCTCTGACTAACTGTCTGCACTTACTATAATTCTCTCACATTACATCGCTGCCTGTCACTTCTCTCTGACTAACTCTCTGCACTCACTATAAGTCTCTCACATTACATCGCTGCCTATCACTTCTCTCTGACTAACTCTCTGCACTCACTATAAGTCTCTCACATTACATCGCTGCCTGTCACTACTCTCTGACTAACTCTCTGCACTCACTATAAGTCTCTCACATTACATCGCTGCCTGTCACTTCTCTCTGACTAACTCTCTGCACTTACTATAATTCTCTCACATTACATCACTGCCAGTCAGTTCTCTCTGACTAACTCTCTGCACTTACTATAAGTCTCTCACATTACATCGCTGCCTGTCACTTCTCTCTGACTAACTCTCTGCACTTACTATAATTCTCTCACATTACATCGCTGCCTGTCACTGACTAACTCTCTGCACTTACTATAAGTCTCTCACTTACTATAAGTCTCTCACTTCTCTCACTTACTATAAGTCTCTCACTTCTCTCTGACTAACTCTCTGCACTTACTATAATTCTCTCACATTACATCACTGCCAGTCAGTTCTCTCTGACTAACTCTCTGCACTTACTATAAGTCTCTCACATTACATCGCTGCCTGTCACTTCTCTCTGACTAACTCTCTGCACTTACTATAATTCTCTCACATTACATCGCTGCCTGTCACTGACTAACTCTCTGCACTTACTATAAGTCTCTCACTTTACATCGCTGCATGTCACTTCTCTCTGACTAACTCTCTGCACTTACTATAAGTCTCTCACATTACATCACTGCCTGTCTCTTCTCTATGACTAACTCTCTGCACTTACTATAAGTCTCTCACATTACATCACTGCCTGTCACTTCTCTCTGACTAACTCTCTGCACTTACTATAAGTCTCTCACATTACATCGCTGCCTGTCACTTCTCTCTGACTAACTCTCTGCACTTACTATAATTCTCTCACATTACATCGCTGTCTGTTACTTCTCTCTGACTAACTCTCTGCACTTACTATAATTCTCTCACATTACATCACTGCCTGTCACTTCTCTCTGACTAACTCTCTGCACTTACTATAATTCTCTCACATTACATCGCTGCCTGTCACTTCTCTCTGACTAGTTCTCTGCACTCACTATAATTCTCTCACATTACATCACTGCCTGTCACTTCTCTCTGACTAACTCTCTGCACTCACTATAAGTCTCTCACATTACATCACTGCCTGTCACTTCTCTCTGACTAATTCTCTGCACTTACTATAAGTCTCTCACATTACATCACTGCCTGTCACTTCTCTCTGACTAACTCTCTGCACTTACTATAAGTCTCTCACATTACATCGCTGCCTGTCACTTCTCTCTGACTAACTCTCTGCACTTACTATAATTCTCTCACATTACATCGCTGCCTGTCACTTCTCTCTGACTAACTCTCTGCACTTACTATAATTCTCTCACATTACATCGCTGCCTGTCACTTCTCTCTGACTAACTCTCTGCACTTACTATAATTCTCTCACATTACATCGCTGCCTGTCACTTCTCTCTGACTAACTCTCTGCACTTACTATAATTCTCTCACATTACATCGCTGCCTGTCACTTCTCTCTGACTAACTCTCTGCACTTACTATAATTCTCTCACATTACATCGCTGCCTGTCACTTCTCTCTGACTAACTCTCTGCACTTACTATAATTCTCTCACATTACATCACTGCCTGTCACTTCTCTCTGACTAACTCTCTGCACTTACTATAATTCTCTCACATTACATCACTGCCTGTCACTTATCTCTGACTAACTCTCTGCACTTACTATAAGTCTCTCACATTACATCGCTGCCTGTCACTTCTCTCTGACTAATTCTCTGCACTTACTATAATTCTCTCACATTACATCACTGCCTGTCACTTCTCTCTGACTAACTCTCTGCACTTACTATAAGTCTCTCACATTACATCACTGCCTGTCACTTCTCTCTGACTAACTCTCTGCACTTACTATAAGTCTCTCACATTACATCGCTGCCTGTCACTTCTCTCTGACTAACTCTCTGCACTTACTATAATTCTCTCACATTACATCACTGCCTGTCTCTTCTCTCTGACTAACTCTCTGCACATACTATAAGTCTCTCACATTACATCGCTGCCTGTCACTTCTCTCTGACTAACTCTCTGCACTTACTATAATTCTCTCACATTATATCGCTGCCTGTCACTTCTCTCTGACTAACTCTCTGCACTTACTATAACTCTCTCACATTACATCGCTGCCTGTCACTTCTCTCTGACTAACTCTCTGCACTTACTATAATTCTCTCACATTACATCGCTGCCTGTCACTTCTCTCTGACTAACTGTCTGCACTTACTATAATTCTCTCACATTACATCGCTGCCTGTCACTTCTCTCTGACTAACTCTCTGCACTTACTATAATTCTCTCACATTACATCACTGCCTGTCACTTCTCTCTGACTAATTATCTGCACTTACTATAATTCTATCACATTACATCACTGCCTGTCACTTCTCTCTGACTAACTCTCTGCACTTACTATAAGTCTCTCACATTACATTGCTGCCTGTCACTTCTCTCTGACTAATTCTCTGCACTTACTATAATTATCTCACATTACATCACTGCCTGTCCCTTCTCTCTGACTAACTCTCTGCACTTACTATAAGTCTCTCACATTACATCACTGCCTGTCACTTCTCTCTGACTAACTCTCTGCACTTACTATAAGTCTCTCACATTACATCGCTGCCTGTCACTTCTCTCTGACTAACTCTCTGCACTTACTATAATTCTCTCACATTACATCGCTGCCTGTCACTTCTCTCTGACTAACTCTCTGCACTTACTATAAGTCTCTCACATTACATCGCTGCCTGTCACTTCTCTCTGACTAACTCTCTGCACTTACTATAAT
Organism: Taudactylus pleione; assembly: GCA_031769625.1. Taxonomy (NCBI): domain Eukaryota; kingdom Metazoa; phylum Chordata; class Amphibia; order Anura; family Myobatrachidae; genus Taudactylus; species Taudactylus pleione. Next base: position 8,032 of record JAUIMM010000139.1, on the reverse strand, counting down.
TCTCTTACATTACATCGCTGCCTGTCACTTCTCTCTGACTAACTCTCTGCACTTACTATAATTCTCTCACATTACATCACTGCCTGTCACTTCTCTCTGACTAACTCTCTGCACTTACTATAATTCTCTCACATTACATCACTGCCTGTCACTTCTCTCTGACTAACTCTCTGCACTTACTATAAGTCTCTCACATTACATCGCTGCCTGTCACTTCTCTCTGACTAACTCTCTGCACTTACTATAATTCTCTCACATTACATCACTGCCTGTCACTTCTCTCTGACTAATTCTCTGCACTTACTATAAGTCTCTCACATTACATCACTGCCTGTCACTTCTCTCTGACTAACTCTCTGCACTTACTATAAGTCTCTCACATTACATCGCTGCCTGTCACTTCTCTCTGACTAACTCTCTGCACTTACTATAATTCTCTCACATTACATCGCTGCCTGTCACTTCTCTCTGACTAACTCTCTGCACTTACTATAATTCTCTCACATTACATCGCTGCCTGTCACTTCTCTCTGACTAACTCTCTGCACTTACTATAATTCTCTCACATTACATCACTGCCTGTCACTTCTCTCTGACTAACTCTCTGCACTTACTATAATTCTCTCACATTACATCGCTGCCTGTCACTTCTCTCTGACTAACTCTCTGCACTTACTATAATTCTCTCACATTACATCACTGCCTGTCACTTCTCTCTGACTAACTCTCTGCACTTACTATAATTCTCTCACATTACATCACTGCCTGTCACTTCTCTCTGACTAACTCTCTGCACTTACTATAAGTCTCTCACATTACATCGCTGCCTGTCACTTCTCTCTGACTAACTCTCTGCACTTACTATAAGTCTCTCACATTACATCACTGCCTGTCACTTCTCTCTGACTAACTCTCTGCACTTACTATAAGTCTCTCACATTACATCGCTGCCTGTCACTTCTCTCTGACTAACTCTCTGCACTTACTATAATTCTCTCACATTACATCGCTGCCTGTCACTTCTCTCTGACTAACTGTCTGCACTTACTATAATTCTCTCACATTACATCGCTGCCTGTCACTTCTCTCTGACTAACTCTCTGCACTCACTATAAGTCTCTCACATTACATCGCTGCCTATCACTTCTCTCTGACTAACTCTCTGCACTCACTATAAGTCTCTCACATTACATCGCTGCCTGTCACTACTCTCTGACTAACTCTCTGCACTCACTATAAGTCTCTCACATTACATCGCTGCCTGTCACTTCTCTCTGACTAACTCTCTGCACTTACTATAATTCTCTCACATTACATCACTGCCAGTCAGTTCTCTCTGACTAACTCTCTGCACTTACTATAAGTCTCTCACATTACATCGCTGCCTGTCACTTCTCTCTGACTAACTCTCTGCACTTACTATAATTCTCTCACATTACATCGCTGCCTGTCACTGACTAACTCTCTGCACTTACTATAAGTCTCTCACTTACTATAAGTCTCTCACTTCTCTCACTTACTATAAGTCTCTCACTTCTCTCTGACTAACTCTCTGCACTTACTATAATTCTCTCACATTACATCACTGCCAGTCAGTTCTCTCTGACTAACTCTCTGCACTTACTATAAGTCTCTCACATTACATCGCTGCCTGTCACTTCTCTCTGACTAACTCTCTGCACTTACTATAATTCTCTCACATTACATCACTGCCTGTCACTGACTAACTCTCTGCACTTACTATAAGTCTCTCACTTTACATCGCTGCATGTCACTTCTCTCTGACTAACTCTCTGCACTTACTATAAGTCTCTCACATTACATCACTGCCTGTCTCTTCTCTATGACTAACTCTCTGCACTTACTATAAGTCTCTCACATTACATCACTGCCTGTCACTTCTCTCTGACTAACTCTCTGCACTTACTATAAGTCTCTCACATTACATCGCTGCCTGTCACTTCTCTCTGACTAACTCTCTGCACTTACTATAATTCTCTCACATTACATCGCTGTCTGTTACTTCTCTCTGACTAACTCTCTGCACTTACTATAATTCTCTCACTTTACATCACTGCCTGTCACTTCTCTCTGACTAACTCTCTGCACTTACTATAATTCTCTCACATTACATCGCTGCCTGTCACTTCTCTCTGACTAGTTCTCTGCACTCACTATAATTCTCTCACATTACATCACTGCCTGTCACTTCTCTCTGACTAACTCTCTGCACTCACTATAAGTCTCTCACATTACATCACTGCCTGTCACTTCTCTCTGACTAATTCTCTGCACTTACTATAAGTCTCTCACATTACATCACTGCCTGTCACTTCTCTCTGACTAACTCTCTGCACTTACTATAAGTCTCTCACATTACATCGCTGCCTGTCACTTCTCTCTGACTAACTCTCTGCACTTACTATAATTCTCTCACATTACATCGCTGCCTGTCACTTCTCTCTGACTAACTCTCTGCACTTACTATAATTCTCTCACATTACATCGCTGCCTGTCACTTCTCTCTGACTAACTCTCTGCACTTACTATAATTCTCTCACATTACATCGCTGCCTGTCACTTCTCTCTGACTAACTCTCTGCACTTACTATAATTCTCTCACATTACATCGCTGCCTGTCACTTCTCTCTGACTAACTCTCTGCACTTACTATAATTCTCTCACATTACATCGCTGCCTGTCACTTCTCTCTGACTAACTCTCTGCACTTACTATAATTCTCTCACATTACATCACTGCCTGTCACTTCTCTCTGACTAACTCTCTGCACTTACTATAATTCTCTCACATTACATCACTGCCTGTCACTTCTCTCTGACTAACTCTCTGCACTTACTATAAGTCTCTCACATTACATCGCTGCCTGTCACTTCTCTCTGACTAATTCTCTGCACTTACTATAATTCTCTCACATTACATCACTGCCTGTCACTTCTCTCTGACTAACTCTCTGCACTTACTATAAGTCTCTCACATTACATCACTGCCTGTCACTTCTCTCTGACTAACTCTCTGCACTTACTATAAGTCTCTCACATTACATCGCTGCCTGTCACTTCTCTCTGACTAACTCTCTGCACTTACTATAATTCTCTCACATTACATCACTGCCTGTCTCTTCTCTCTGACTAACTCTCTGCACATACTATAAGTCTCTCACATTACATCGCTGCCTGTCACTTCTCTCTGACTAACTCTCTGCACTTACTATAATTCTCTCACATTATATCGCTGCCTGTCACTTCTCTCTGACTAACTCTCTGCACTTACTATAAGTCTCTCACATTACATCGCTGCCTGTCACTTCTCTCTGACTAACTCTCTGCACTTACTATAATTCTCTCACATTACATCGCTGCCTGTCACTTCTCTCTTACTAACTCTCTGCACTTACTATAATTCTCTCACATTACATCACTGCCTGTCACTTCTCTCTGACTAACTCTCTGCACTTACTATAAGTCTCTCACATTACATCACTGCCTGTCACTACTCTCTGACTAACTCTCTGCACTCACTATAAGTCTCTCACATTACATCGCTGCCTGTCACTACTCTCTGACTAACTCTCTGCACTCACTATAAGTCTCTCACATTACATCGCTGCCTGTCACTTCTCTCTGACTAATTCTCTGCACTTACTATAATTCTCTCACATTACATCACTGCCTGTCACTTCTCTCTGACTAACTCTCTGCACTTACTATAAGTCTCTCACATTACATCACTGCCTGTCACTTCTCTCTGACTAACTCTCTGCACTTACTATAATTCTCTCACTTTACATCGCTGCCTGTCACTTCTCTCTGACTAACTCTCTGCACTTACTATAATTCTCTCACATTACATCGCTGCCTGTCACCTCTCTCTGACTATCTCTCTGCACTTACTATAATTCTCTCACATTACATCGCTGCCTGTCACTTCTCTCTGACTAACTCTCTGCACTTACTATAATTCTCTCACATTACATCGCTGCCTGTCACTTCTCTCTGACTAACTGTCTGCACTTACTATAATTCTCTCACATTACATCGCTGCCTGTCACTTCTCTCTGACTAACTCTCTGCACTTACTATAATTCTCTCACATTACATCACTGCCTGTCACTTCTCTCTGACAAATTATCTGCACTTACTATAATTCTCTCACATTACATCACTGCCTGTCACTTCTCTCTGACTAACTCTCTGCACTTACTATAAGTCTCTCACATTACATCGCTGCCTGTCACTTCTCTCTGACTAATTCTCTGCACTTACTATAATTCTCTCACATTACATCACTGCCTGTCCCTTCTCTCTGACTAACTCTCTGCACTTACTATAAGTCTCTCACATTACATCACTGCCTGTCACTTCTCTCTGACTAACTCTCTGCACTTACTATAAGTCTCTCACATTACATCGCTGCCTGTCACTTCTCTCTGACTAACTCTCTGCACTTACTATAATTCTCTCACATTACATCGCTGCCTGTCACTTCTCTCTGACTAACTCTCTGCACTTACTATAAGTCTCTCACATTACATCGCTGCCTGTCACTTCTCTCTGACTAACTCTCTGCACTTACTATAATTCTCTTACATTACATCGCTGCCTGTCACTTCTCTCTGACTAACTCTCTGCACTTACTATAATTCTCTCACATTACATCACTGCCTGTCACTTCTCTCTGACTAACTCTCTGCACTTACTATAATTCTCTCACATTACATCACTGCCTGTCACTTCTCTCTGACTAACTCTCTGCACTTACTATAAGTCTCTCACATTACATCGCTGCCTGTCACTTCTCTCTGACTAACTCTCTGCACTTACTATAATTCTCTCACATTACATCACTGCCTGTCACTTCTCTCTGACTAATTCTCTGCACTTACTATAAGTCTCTCACATTACATCACTGCCTGTCACTTCTCTCTGACTAACTCTCTGCACTTACTATAAGTCTCTCACATTACATCGCTGCCTGTCACTTCTCTCTGACTAACTCTCTGCACTTACTATAATTCTCTCACATTACATCGCTGCCTGTCACTTCTCTCTGACTAACTCTCTGCACTTACTATAATTCTCTCACATTACATCGCTGCCTGTCACTTCTCTCTGACTAACTCTCTGCACTTACTATAAATTCTCTCACATTACATCGCTGCCTGTCACTTCTCTCTGACTAACTCTCTGCACTTACTATAATTCTCTCACATTACATCACTGCCTGTCACTTCTCTCTGACTAACTCTCTGCACTTACTATAATTCTCTCACATTACATCGCTGCCTGTCACTTCTCTCTGACTAACTCTCTGCACTTACTATAATTCTCTCACATTACATCACTGCCAGTCACTTCTCTCTGACTAACTCTCTGCACTTACTATAATTCTCTCACATTACATCACTGCCTGTCACTTCTCTCTGACTAACTCTCTGCACTTACTATAAGTCTCTCACATTACATCGCTGCCTGTCACTTCTCTCTGACTAACTCTCTGCACTTACTATAAGTCTCTCACATTACATCACTGCCTGTCACTTCTCTCTGACTAACTCTCTGCACTTACTATAAGTCTCTCACATTACATCGCTGCCTGTCACTTCTCTCTGACTAACTCTCTGCACTTACTATAATTCTCTCACATTACATCACTGCCTGTCACTTCTCTCTGACTAACTCTCTGCACATACTATAAGTCTCTCACATTACATCACTGCCTGTCACTACTCTCTGACTAACTCTCTGCACTCACTATAAGTCTCTCACATTACATCGCTGCCTGTCACTTCTCTCTGACTAGTTCTCTGCACTCACTATAATTCTCTCACATTACATCACTGCCTGTCACTTCTCTCTGACTAACTCTCTGCACTCACTATAAGTCTCTCACATTACATCACTGCCTGTCACTTCTCTCTGACTAATTCTCTGCACTTACTATAAGTCTCTCACATTAACATCACTGCCTGTCACTTCTCTCTGACTAACTCTCTGCACTTACTATAAGTCTCTCACATTACATCGCTGCCTGTCACTTCTCTCTGACCAACTCTCTGCACTTACTATAATTCTCCTCACATTACATCGCTGCCTGTCACTTCTCTCTGACTACCTCTCTGCACTTACTATAATTCTCTCACATTACATCGCTGCCTGTCACTTCTCTCTGACTAACTCTCTGCACTTACTATAATTCTCTCACATTACATCGCTGCCTGTCACTTCTCTCTGACTAACTCTCTGCACTTACTATAATTCTCTCACATTACATCGCTGCCTGTCACTTCTCTCTGACTAACTCTCTGCACTTACTATAATTCTCTCACATTACATCGCTGCCTGTCACTTCTCTCTGACTAACTCTCTGCACTTACTATAATTCTCTCACATTACATCACTGCCTGTCACTTCTCTCTGACTAACTCTCTGCACTTACTATAATTCTCTCACATTACATCACTGCCTGTCACTTCTCTCTGACTAACTCTCTGCACTTACTATAAGTCTCTCACATTACATCGCTGCCTGTCACTTCTCTCTGACTAACTCTCTGCACTTACTATAAGTCTCTCACATTACATCACTGCCTGTCACTTCTCTCTGACTAACTCTCTGCACTTACTATAAGTCTCTCACATTACATCGCTGCCTGTCACTTCTCTCTGACTAACTCTCTGCACTTAACTATAATTCTCTCACATTACATCACTGCCTGTCACTTCTCTCTGACTAACTCTCTGCACATACTATAAGTCTCTCACATTACATCACTGCCTGTCACTACTCTCTGACTAACTCTCTGCACTCACTATAAGTCTCTCACATTACATCGCTGCCTGTCACTTCTCTCTGACTAGTTCCTCTGCACTCACTATAATTCTCTCACATTACATCACTGCCTGTCACTTCTCTCTGACTAACTCTCTGCACTCACTATAAGTCTCTCACATTACATCACTGCCTGTCACTTCTCTCTGACTAATTCTCTGCACTTACTATAAGTCTCTCACATTACATCACTGCGTGTCACTTCTCTCTGACTAACTCTCTGCACTTACTATAAGTCCTCTCACATTACATCGCTGCCTGTCACTTTCTCGTCTGACTAACTCTCTGCACTTACTATAATTCTCTCACATTACATCGCTGCCTGTCACTTCTCTCTGACTAACTCTCTGCACTTACTATAATTCTCTCACATTACATCAGCTGCCTGTCACTTCTCTCTGACTAACTCTCTGCACTTACTATAATACTCTCACATTACATCGCTGCCTGTCACTTCTCTCTGACTAACTCTCTGCACTTACTATAATTCTACTCACATTACATCGCTGCCTGTCACTTCTCTCTGACTAACTCTCTGCACTTACTATAATTCTCTCACATTACATCGCTGCCTGTCACGTCTCTCTGACTAACTCTCTGCACTTACTATAATTCTCTCACATTACATCACTGTGCCTGTCACTTCTCTCTGACTAACTCCTGCACTACTATAATCTCTCACATTACATCACTGCCTGTCACTTCTCTCTGACTAACTCTCTGCACTTACTATAAGTCTCTCACATTACATCGCTGCCTGTCACTTCTCTCTGACTAACTCTCTGCACTTACTATAATTCTCTCACATTACATCACTGCCTGTCACTTCTCTCTGACTAACTCTCTGCACATACTATAAGTCTCTCACATTACATCGCTGCCTGTCACTTCTCTCTGACTAACTCTCTGCACTTACTATAAGTCTCTCACATTACATCGCTGACCTGTCACTTCTCTCTGACTAACTCTCTGCACTTACTATAAGTTCTCCCTTCTCAGCCTAATTATCATACATCACTGCCCTGTCTCTTCCTCTCTGACTAACTCTCTGCACATACTATAAGTCTCTTCCACATTCTATCGCTGCCTGTACACTTTCTCCTGACTAACTCTCTGCACTTACTATAATCTCATCTACATTTACATCCCGCTGCCTGTCACCTTCCTCTCTGACTAACTCTCTG